>JAYXIM010014817.1:1200000-1800000 GCA_037575425.1 Anastrepha fraterculus
AAATGATGTTCGTTTGTACGCATTTTTTTGGGCCGATACGAGGCCAATTTTATTCGTTCTTTTTTCATATTATAGGGATCCACTAGGGGAAGGTTTTTAGCAAAGAATTTTTTTTTTTTAATATTTTCTTCATATAAAAAAAAGTAAATCAAAATATTGTACAAATTGTTGTTTTTGGGTTTACGTCAAACGAGATATACATTTTGTAAGAACAAAGGAAATATTCAAACGGTTTGTTTACGAATACCACACACCAGAGCACACCACTTTATACCTTTCCCCATGTGATGTGGCAGACAAAATTTTTTTGTTTTTGCAGTTTCAAGCAGTCTGCTCTATAGGCCTTGTGTGTTGAGAGTTTTCTTTGGGTATTCACATCGATAAGATTACAATAGAATACATTGTTCCCGGATTGATACGAATTGAAAAAAATAACATAACATTTTCGGAATGGCAGATTTAAATAAAGTTGTGGATTTATTTACCGAAGAGGATGAACACATGAATACACAAAATTCAGATAACTCCAACGATATGAGCGTGTTTGAAGACATGGGAATTCAGATCGATGAGGACAATGTGATTGTTGTTTCAGACGAAAATTCAACGAACAACGAGTCAAAGACGGAAATTGTTCATCACGAAACGAAAACAGAATCCGAAGCTCTCAATCGAGAACTGGAGCGTGAATACCATTATGATTGTAATGAACGTAACACATTTGTAACATCAAATTTAACGAAATTGAATGACCCATGTTGCTGTTGGTGATACAATCATGAATAATGTTAGCCATGGAACTGGTGGATTGTTTTTCTTGGATGCTCCTGGGGGAACAGGAAAGACCTTTTTGATTTCATTGATATTAGCAACAATTCGATCAGATAATAACGTTGCATTGGCACTCGCTATTTCCGGAATTGCGGCTACTTTACTGGAAGGCGGTCGCGTAGCACATTCTGCATTAAAGTTGCCTTTGAATATGCAGGTAAATGAAACACTAACATGTAATATTTCGAAAACATCTGGAATGGCAAAAGTTCTTAAAGTATGTAAGCTCATCGTATGGGACGAGTGTACTATGGCACACAAGAAACCATTGGAAGCACTTGATAGAACTTTGAAAGATCTACGAGGAAGCCAAACAGTCTTTGGAGGTGCCATGATTTTATTGGATGGAGATTTCAGGCAAACCTTACCTATGATTCCAAAATCTACTGCTGCAGATGAAATCAATGCATGCTTAAAATCATCGTATTTATGGAGATATATAAACACGCTTACACTTGCTACAAACGTACGTGTTCAACTACAGAACGATCCGTCAGCAGCTGAATTTGCACACCAATTACTGAAAATCGGAAATGGCCAAATGTCTGTCGATCCAACAGGAATGATTTCATTGCCTAACAATTTCTGCACTTTTGCACAGTTTAAAGAGGCATTGATACAGAGTGTATTTCCAAACATAGCTCAACATTACAAAAACCATGATTGGCACAGCGAAAGAGCTACTTTAGCTGGGAAAAATAAGGACGTCAATGATATAAATGTAGCTATTTTGGATCAAATACCTGGTGACATAGTTGCATATAAGTAATTACTGATCAAGACGATGTCGTAAATTATCCAACTGAATTCTTAAACTACCTCGATTTGCCAGGTCTACCACCTCATAATTTACGATTAAAAATTGGAGCACTGATTATTATACTGCGCAAGATTAATGTGCCATGACTTTCCAACGGTACCAGACTCGCTGTGAAGAAGCTAATGGGTAACGTTATCGAAGCAACAATTTTGAAAGGGAAGTACAAAGGAGAAGACGTTTTGATACCCTGAATTCCACTGATTCCGACGGATTTACCATTTGATTTCAAACGTTTGCAGTTCCCTATTCGCCTTGCCTTCGCTATGACAATTAATAAGGCGCAAGGACAGTCTCTACAAATGTGCGGTATTAATTTAGAATACCCAATTTTTTCTCATGGTCAATTGTATGTATGTTGCTTGCTCACGACTAGGCAAACCATCGTCATTATTCATTTACGCGAAAGATGGAAAAACCAAAAACGTTGTCTACCAAAAAGTGTTACAATGAAGTTCGAATGAAATTGTATCAAAGAATTTGCTTTATTTCGTATTAATTTTATTCTCTTTCAGCAAATCATTGAATTTATCGCCTAGCGAAGCGGGCGAGGGTACGCTAGTAATAAATAAAAATAGTATAATCATGCAGGGCTGAATCCAAACATATTTTAAGAAAAACGAAAGATAAACATGTTCTTCTTAAACAGAAAACAAAAAAACTAATATACAAGTCGTGTACCTAAAACAGTAAGATGAGGTATAAGTATAAATACGACAGTCAAATATGTTGGCCAGTATTAACATAGTGTTAAGAACTACCCTAAAATAGAATTAAAAAAAAAAATTATTTTTATATTTTTCCAAAGTCAAGCAAGTCCTTAACTATCTTCCAAGTCTTTAACTAGTTTGAGAACCACTGCCACCGTTTGTAGCAAATTCTATATATGGAACACGCAAATGCGGCGTGATGCAATTCTGAGCAAGCCAGCTAAGGAAATTCATCAAACCATTTTTAGCATAACTTCAAGTTTGGAGCTTTAAATTTTTGCGGTAATGGCACCCAGCTACTGCGATGCACTTATTCAGCTACTGCAATGCACTCAGCCGAATGTCAATAGAATTTCCAACATCTTTTGATTTCTCGACTTCGCAGGTGAAGCGATATTCAATTTTCTGTTTTCACTAAAAGAGCTGTGATCGGTATTTTTATTAAAAATGTATGCATCAGATCCAGGTATTTTGAAACAGCTTCGGCAGATTTTCATGGATTTTACTATTCGGGGAGTGGTTTGATTGACACTTCAAATCTTCATATAAAAATTTATGAACAAATACAGCGCCAATATCGTCTTAGTGGACTTCATTGGAAGCGCATGGATGTAACCGCAAAAGCAAATTTTGAATTCAAAGGAATTTACGTAAATGCACGCAAAGCAAATTAGTTGGTTTTATTGATTTGGTTGCTCAGCGCAGCGGTGGCTAGTGCATAATTCGCTAAATTTCCTTAGTGCGGTATAATTTTTGCAAAGCACTTTAGCACTTTCAGTCAGTTATAGAAAAAAGATAGATATTAGTTGACGTAAACAGTTTTTAATATTTTTTAGTTTCATTTTGTTGATGAAATTAACATAGTTATTACTTATACGCTCCTACTCCATATTACTCTTATGCAAATAGTTCCAAATCAGTTCTGACTAATCTTCTCTCCGAAGGTAATGGAAGTGCAGTCCATTCCCATGCCGGTCCGACGAGAAAATTTCCATGATTATGTCAACATTTTCGACGATTGATCCATCAGAACGGAATGGTTAGAATCCCTGTTGCTGTTGGATTCGATACCGTATTGGGTCCATAAACAGCACTTAATTTTTTCACTTTGAGTTTAGTGGTACTGAAGTATGTATCAAATTTTCTCTTTCTTACCACCATTTTGGAACTATGTAAAGAAGTGTAATGTCATCTTTAAACCACCGTATGCAGTAAGCAATGTATACATACATCCATCGGAAAACTTTCAGAACTTTTTACATCACCCAATATAACGGTATGCTCTGTATGTACTTTAGCTGAAAAGAGCCTGGAATCAGCTTCAATATACACCTCGCCTCTATTCCTCAAAGCTGCTCGCGAGTTTTGCTTTTTTAGAAACAGTATAGAAAGTCTTCTTCCTTCAAGACTCACGCCGCTTTCTCTTTCACAATATACAGTCTGTCTAATGGAAGCGCGACCGACAAAATTCAAACTTATAAGTTTCGTTATAAAAAAATTTAAATGCTGCTAAATAGATGTATCCTTTTCGCAATAAGCATTGTGCAATTTGTTAGTTTTCTAAGAAATTTAGAAAGCGTAAGGTCTTTTTACAAAATCAGCTCCGCGAATGAAAAACGATTTGAATCAGTTTTCCTATGTGCACACCATAAAAGTCCAAAAATTTCCAGCAAAATATTTGAAGAAGTCAAAGATGTTCATAAATAAATGGTGCCACGGTATGCCGAAGTTAAGTCCTCGATGACTTCCCCGGAAGGCACAATAAAAATACCTCTCCAAAGCAAAATCAGAAAATCATTGATTTATTTGTGACAAAACCGAAATTATCGTTGTGTGAAGCTGAAACAGGTTTAAGGAAAAGTAGTGTTAATGTATCCAAGGGCACGATTCGAGGGCGGTTATACTTTTAATGCAGTTTGGCGGAGCTTCTCTCTCTCAATTTTTCGCGTGCATTTTTATGGCATAACTGCAACGCAGACAATTTTTCTTCTTTTAATGCACGGTTGCTCGATGAATAAAGAAGACTACCTATCGCTGGGTTTCACTAATTGATAAGAAACAGTCTGATAGACAATACGAAAGAAGCTGGATTGTCGTCGTGATGGAGCAGCCATGACTTGAAAATCACAATTCCATATCGAACAACAAAAACATGCATAATTTCATTGAACATTGATTTTGGCTCTTGGGAATGTTAGTTTCTTCCACTGCATGGGCTTCGAGTTATAAGTCAAAACATTTTCTTTGTCCTGTTCCCATTTAACATCCTGTACCGAGCCTAGACACACGACTCGTTAAAGTTGCCCCCGGCGCTGTGCGAGTGGGTTCGTAACCATTTGATTAAACCACATCTCGGGTGGACGCTTTTCTGTTTGTTCAGAGGCTCTTTTGTTGGTTTGTTTTGGTTTTGGATTTGTTGGTTGTTTTTTTTTTTTGTCGACCATCTTTTAGCTTTGCATGGAGTTACCTTTTAGGACGCTTTGCACTTTTGCAAACTTTTTGAATTACTTCTGCCTTTTTCGCTTATCTGCATATGTATTTTTTAGAGAAATTCAAATTGCTGCTAAAAGGTTGGCAGTTGAAATTAAATTTTTGTCAAAAAATCGGCCACATGTGCCGATCAATACGAGTATCGAGGTGGCACAAAATTAATCATCCAATTTTCTTTTCGAATGACTCTTTACTAAAAAAAATTGTTTTAAGTTATGGAAAACGTTTTACCAGAACATATAAACCTCCACCCTTTCGACTTCCCAAATTAAACAACCACGTTCTCCCGCTTTCATCGGAAGTTAGGTATCTTGGAGCGATACTTGACTGCAAGCTCCATTGGAAGCTACACATTCCTGCAAATCTATCTATCTTCCACTCCTGCAAATCTATGTTCGGTAAAAAATGGAGACTCAAGCCACAGGTCGTGCTGTGGATGTACTACGCAGTGGTTTTGTCAATTTTAACGTATGGATGCTTGTTTTGGTGGGAAGCTCTTCGGAAGGGCTATAATATCACTAAACAAGGGAGCGTGCAAAGGACTACATGCATTGGCATCACCGGAGCATGTAAAACTTGCCTCAGTGCTGCCCTGAATGACGTTTTGCACTTACTTTCCATCGACTTTTACGTTACTTTCATCGCAGCTCAAAGTGCAATCAGGCCAAAGGAGATTGGCCTCTGGAGACAATCTCTCAAGAGACATGGTAGCATTTTCGGGCAGTTAACACCGTATTTCTTCGAACTTCGAACAGATCTCTCTATCCGCAAACTAGAGTTTGAGGGTCGTGATAGGGCAATCTTTCCAAATTGGCAGGATTGGATCGAGGAGAAAATCTGTACCGAAGCTTGCACCTGTCTTCACTGACGGTTCCAAGATGGAATCGGGAGTCGGAGGAGGTGTTTTCTCTAAAGCAGTCAATTTATCTATCTCCTTTAAACTGTCGAATACTGCTAGTATTTTTCAAGCAGAATGCTTGAAGGCCTGCAGGCATGCAAAATGCTTAGGGAACGTGGCAGTGAGATATTAACATTTTCTACGACAGTCAAGTCTTTTGCACTCCTCGCCATTCAATTTCCAAACTCGTAGCTGTGTTTACCGGTCACTGGACGATCGGCAGGCACGCGGAAAAGCTAGGGTTCCATTTAACCCCCATTTCAGAAGCTGCGGGGACCTTTCAGAGAAGGAGACTGCTGAGCACTTTCTCTGTAAATGTCCGGGTTTAGCAGCTAGACGATGAAGGTCACTGGGCGCAAGTTTTTCCGACAGCCTGGGCCAGTGCTCCAACCTAAATTCCATCAATCTTCCCCATTATATCAACAGTTCTGGTTGGCTGTAGATATCTGCCTGTTGGAGGTCTCATAATGGCATCAAAACAACGCTTCAGTGGTACTTGAGGAGTGCCAGACTGGCACTTCAACCATTTCACCTACCTACCTATGGAACACGATGTTACGCGCTTCATTGCTTGGCGTTAGTATACTGAAGCTGTATAGTTTACAAGCATCAAATGTGTTTGAATCGTACATGTCCAGAAAGTAGAAATCTTCCGATAGGGTGATTAATTTTGCGCCGCCTTGTACATATATTAGAAAATGTTATATTTTCAGTTTGTTCTTTTGATTTATCTTATATTTAAATGAATAATTTAACTGTTAAAATCCTAAAACAAGATATTTTTGGAACGCTAAATTGGTAAATTGGTAATTAAGGTATCTTATTTTAAATTACTACAAAACCATTGCATAGGGACTACATATTTGTACGTTTGTGGAATGTCACATCTTACAGATAATAAGAGTCGTAAGCCGAGATCATTGCAATTGCAAGAAATTCAAATTCTTATTGAATATTTTAAGTTAATTCCATACTTCTACATTTAGCTTAGTTACTTACTTCAGCTATTCAAGAGCTTTGGTATATAAAAGAAAAAAAAAAGAAAAAAAAAAAGAAAAAAAAAAGAAAAACAAATCAAAAATGAATTCGCAACCGTATTTTCAAACCTTTCTGTTGTTTAATATAGGCAGATTTCATTCAAAAAAAATATGCTTTAAACGGAGTGTGCAATTGAGCAACTTCTTCTTGAATCACATATTGATACTCACAGCTATTCCGCGGTCATAAAAGTGGCAGAGGCTCGATCTCATATCCCTGCGTAGTTAAATGGATCACTTAAAAAACGTTATACCGATGAAAACTTATTTACAAGTGAATGGTGTGCTGTCCGATTTTAAAAATAAACTTCGATCGAGATAATGCACCAACCGCGCCTTGTAAACGTAAATTTATAAATAAAGTGAGGCAAAAGGCAAGTGAATTGATAACACAATCTACACTCATGTTCGTACAGCCCGATCAACTAAGAATATTGCTGCTGCTGTCGATAGTGAACGCATGAGCCTGAGAACATCAAGTTGCCGCCAATCTCACAAACTCAAGATTACCCGCACAAACCTGAAAAGAATACTGCTGTAGTTGTTGTCGTTGTAGCAACAATAAACATTCACTATAAATTTTGGAAGAATGCTGCTGAAGTGATAGTCTTTGGCTAGCTATAAATCCGAATCGTTTCCAAGAATACAGAACGGACTGTCGTGGTTCCAAATACAAAAAAAATCAAATCAGTAAAAAGAAGTCTGCTAAAATAATTCGGCTTATTCGCTTATAAGCTCCAATTAACTCAGAAATCGAAGACAAATGTTGGTCCGCTGGAATAACGGCCCTTCATATAGACTTGTGGCCCTATGCCTCGCTATGAATCAGAAGGAATAAATAAATATTTATACATATATATTTATGGGATTAGGAACAACTAGAAAAATACGGTGAGAGAAGTTGTCAATAGTCTGCTTCTCTGAGGGTTTTCGGAAAAGCAAAGCAAGAAATTGAGCTTCATCTTTTCTGCGCTTTCCTGCGCAATAAGGTGTGTAATTCCCCTTTATCTGCAGTCAGGGCGATGCCGATGACCGGGTAGGAGGTCTCTGAGACCAATTCAGTCGCCTTCCTGGCAAGTTCATCAGCCATTTCCTTCCCCTCTATATTCCTATGCCCTAGAACGCAAATCAGAGAAGTGCTACCTGCATACGCAAGAGATTTGATCTCCTCCTTACAGAAGTTGACTAGTTTGAATCTGCATCATGGCATCATCAGAGCCTTGATCGCGCGGTTTGACTATCGGAAAATCTCCTTCGCTCCCACGTTCCCCAAGAATTTTGCATGTCGGGAGGACCGCAAAGATTTTTGCCTGGAAAACACTAGCGGTATTTGGCAATCTTTGGGGAAAAAGATAAATAGGCTGATTTAGAAACCATCTTGGACCCGTCAGTGAAGACAGGGGCCCCAGGGTTCCCAAGACAGTCGGTTCTACGTAACCGGGACGACCCGGAATTATATTCGGCGAAGGACTGTCACTTCAGCAGCATTCTCCAAATATACAACAACGGCAGCGACAACAACAGAGGTACCAGCTTCGATGCAGATTTTCCCCCCGATCCACTCCTAACTACTAGGAAAGATTGTTCAGTTTTCCCTTGAGAGATTGCCTCCAGAGACCTTTGGAGCTGGATTTACACGGATACCATAATTTAAAAAAATTAATTTTTCGTAAATTAAATTCGGATTATAAATTATTTCAAATTTATTGTAACTTCTATGAATTAAGGGGTTCAAACCAATTTCTTTGATCATGAGAAAGCGGCGAACACTGAACCGGGATGCTCAGCATGCATTTGCAACAGTTGCGTGCACAACATAATTATTTCGATGCTACACTCATACATGCACATTTAGTTCTCACAGCAGATTTTATATACATATCTGGTATAAAAATATAATTAACTTTGCCACTCAAAAATAAGTTGAAAGAGGAAAATTGAAGATAAGCAAACACTTTCAAACATATGCACGTATATGTATGTATGGAGGCACACATACTCATATACATATGCACTTTTAAATATTTTATAAATAAATATTTGTTCGCAGATTTTTGGATTAACAGTACAAACTAAAACCAAACCTGGTTGTTGATTACGACTTCATATCTTTGATGAAGAAGAAAAATTTGAACAATTCCTGACTAACACGCGACCATCCACTATATACATATACGCACAGTGGCGTTCAAAATAATAGCAGCATGGCATATTGCCAAGTTTTAAATATTTATTTATTTTTTTAATTACATTTTTTTGTATTTTCCTAAACACAAAAAACTACTACATAAAAATCATATAACTCAAAATTTCAAACCTATAAAACAAAATTAAAAAAAAAATATATATATTTAATTTTCCAAGTACTATTGTGCAAGATTAAAGTGGGCAAAATTCGCTTTGACTTTTGATAATATTTTATATACAGGTAACCCTCCTACAACGCGATTAATTGGTTCCTGAAAAACTCCGCGTTGTAGGAAAATCGCGTTGTAGGAAACTTTTTTTTCCTCCATTTTTCCTTTTCTTAAACAATATCACGCAAGTAACATTTTAAAGTTTTCTCAGCCGAATTAATTATATTAGACCTTTCATCGAATAAAAAAAATTTATTTTTTCAAAGATATTTTTCTATTTGTCTATTTCAATATAATAACATAAATTAATTCATTTAATTAACCAGCAAAAAGCAATTCATTTATTTAAATAACATAAAACTAAGGAAAATAAAATCTGGGAAAAATAGACACGGATTTTCAAATCTACATATTTCAGAGGATTTTAAATCTCAACCTTCTACAAATCCGCTTCCTCGTCCTCGCTTATTATAATTTGCTTCAAACGTTTTGCTCTTGGTCGTCCTATTTCAAAATCCGAGCTTGACCGACTATCACATTTTTTTTAGCTCTTAGCTCTTTTTTTTTAATTTTCTAGCTCTTTTTAGCTCTTTTTTTGAGGTGTTTTAGCTCTCGTTACTCAGAGGGAGTTGGCAACAGTGCTCAAGAGTTAATTTTCGGGGAAACCCCTTGTTTTATCTAAAAACGTGTGTGTAAATGTTTGAAAAAATTGCGGTTTGCAAAATTCGATAGTGCATACAAACATTCAAACACTTTTAGTATGTACATATGTATAATACAAACATATTATTATTTCTTTATGAGACTACGAATAATAGATATACACATATACACAAGTAATTTTTGATAATTGTGTGTTTATAGAATACAGTTTATAGAATATGTATTTAAAAAATGCTTAAAAATCGCGTTGTAGGAGTCGCGTTATAAGAAACATTCCGCAATTCGCAAACCGCGTTGTAGCGAAATCGCGCTATAGAAGTACCGCGTTATAGGAGGGTTACCTGTAATTGAAATTTGTTTATATGGAAGATAATTCGAAATGTCTTACGAAGCTGCAATCCAGAATTTTTCAAAAAGTTTTGCCTAAAAGTTGGAAATTATGATGAAAAGACTTTCGAACATTTGCTTTCTATGGAAGAAAATTATCAACTTGGCATGCAAAAAACAAACACAAAACAAAAATTAAAAAAACTCAACGCGACTTCATACATACACTTACTACAATTGAATCGTCTATAAAAAAAATTAATGCTTAGAAGTTTTCTAAGGATTCTGTTTAAAAAGTAGAAAATTTGTTAACAATTTTTTTTTTTTTCTAAATTCTGTACAAAATTTCAAGCTTTAAATTACAGTCTGTCTAATGGAAGCGTAACCGCCATAACTTGAAAACTATTATACCAATTCGTTTCTTACAAACTGTTTTTTTAAGGTTAGTATGAACTGAAAAAGAGGTGAATGCAATAAAACTAGTGGCAGCTATGTGTTAGGTCTGGGACTTTTCCGCCCATGTGTTATATTCAATCACATGTACAGACACCACCAAGAGCTATAATGGGCTGTAACTTGATTTCTGTACAAGTTGTGGAGGTAATCGACTCCGAATCAGCCCAATTTGCCTTTATAATTGCTTGGCCGTCCATATTTGTTTTCCTTTGAGTTCTTGCTTACTCAAACATTTTCAATACGGTTGGCATTAGGCTGCTGTGAAGACTAATCCAATATTTAAATCCCATTTTCCTGTTTCCACTCCCCAAACCTTCGGCTTCGATACTAGAGTTCGTGACCGTCTTGTAAAATCCACGGTTGGCTAGTTTTTCCAACACCTTCGCTGCTGATGGAAATATTGTTATTTGCTAAATTTCATTCATCAGAACTGCATTCGAATTGGCGGTAAACACAAATAAAAAACCAAATCGATTTTCGGAGAAGCAGCCTCAAACACCTTCCCATGACAGTTGGTTCTACGTAACCGGAACGACCTGAATTTATATCCGACTAAGAACCGTCATTTCGGCAGCATTCCCCGTATATGCATGAGGAATGTTTATGCTGCTACAACAACAACGAACCTTAACTAGCTGCTTAACATTTCGTTGAAGTTGTCGGTTCAGCAGTACACCAGGATTGACGTATGCAACTATTCGACCAAAAGGAAGATTCATCCGTGGATATTATGTTTGCCCGTTCTTCCGTTCTGAATTTGCCAAGTCTTTTTTCAATGTGTGATAGTGAAGGTACCGGTTTTTTTCAATTTGCTCCGGAATTTTGAGGCTTTCTGCATGTAGACGCCTTCGAATCGTGTCTTTGGATACAGTAACAACTCGTTTCCTTGTTTCACTGATTCAGCTACACGTAACAATAAGTTCGACTTTGTCGTCCGAACGTTTTTAACATGGGTATTCCATTGTAACCCCCCGTAGCCGAATGGGTTGGTAAGTGATTACCATTCGGAATTCGCAGAGAGAAATTAGGTTCGAATCTCGGTGAAACACCAAAATTAAGAAAAAAACAAGAAAAAAACATTTTTCTAATAGCGGTCGCCCCTCGGCAGGCAATGGCAAACCTCCGAGTGTATAATATTTCTGCCATGAAAAAAGCTCCTCATAAAAAACATCTGCCGTTCGGAGCAACATCAAGACGCACACCACAAATGTACGCGCCAATTATATATATATATATATATATATTCCATTGCACCCACTTATTTATGAAAGTCTTCGACTTTTCCAAATATTTTGCTGCAGATGCACGTGAAATTTTTTGACTTTTACGGTGTGTACAGAGGAACACTGCTTCAAATCGTTTTTCATACACGGAACTCTTTTTGTTAAAAAAACGGAGGCTGTCTAAATTTCTCACAAAATAAACAAATTGCCTAACGCATATTGCCAAAAGGATACGCCTATTTAGCAACATTTAATTAATTTTTAAACGGAACTCTAAGTTTGAATTTTGCCTGTCACGCTTCCATTAGGCAGACTGTATATGTATGAGAGTATAAAACCAACACGGCATCATAGTCTGATTATCCCTGATTAGTCCTATTTATCCTCATCAAGGTTGTTTTTCGTTGATGCTGGGAGGCTGCAGAATTCCATTCTTGACACTGTTAAGACTGTCATTAGTATAAGCAACTACAAAAAGGTAATACATATCTACATAATAATTTTACCTCCTTATAACGGATATGATTGCAATTTAAATTTTCTGTTATCCATTCTTCTTTTTTTGTGTTTTTATTTGGTTTTGTACTAAACCAAATTGAATGGCTGTTAATGCTTATGATTTAATTCTAAGTTTTAATTTTAGTTTTAAAACTAACTATTTCGATTTAAGTTTATCGTCATTTTTTGCTTTGCGTTAGATTTAAGAACTTACAGATTCAACCACATTTATAAAAATAAAAAAAACTAAACATACGTTTTAAAAAGGGGCAGATCATAGGCTATTCCGCATTTCTCATTAAATAAGGGGCGTTAGACTTTATATGCGACGATCAAAGTATGCATTTTTAAGCCGTCACTGGATACAAAAATATATCGGAAGGTGTAATTTATTCCTCTTTTCAAGTGTAATTTATTTGATTTGGGAACAGCTGATAAATTCATTGAAAAATCCCAGCTTCAATCAATACTTTGTTACAGCTGAGCCGACAGCTGTTCTAGTTGAATTAAATATAATATATAGAGGAAATATTAAATTTATAAAGCAGTGGATGAGTATTCTCATATAAAATTTTCAGATACTAACAGCTATTTTTCTTATTTGAGACGTATAAAAAAGACACGTACCTACAAAATGAAGCAAAAATATTAGCATAAAACATTATTTTCTCGGTAGATGTCTGTAGTTATTGATATCTCGCAAAGTATCGATCAAACATTTCACACTAAAATAATTTTTTTTTTTATTGTTTGTTCCATTCAGTTGTGAGTTACAGGGTGTTCCTAATGGAAGTCAACAAAGAGAAAATTCGGTACATTTTACAATCTTTATTTGATAATTGAAATTGCCGATAAAATCACAGAAATAATAGAAGTTAATCGGCAGGTTAGTAATCGTAGCATCGACCAGAAGCTAAAGATCCACCATGAAATATTTTTAAACCATTTGCGCAAAAATGTTACATAAAAATAATCGATTTCTTTTTCCCCAAACTAATATTTTACCAGATGCCAGAGTATACTGAAATCTGAGGTCATAATTGTTTCCTAAGGGATTTTTAAGTAAAATTGTAAAAAATAGGTTTTTAACTTATATTTGGGGTTATGGAACAACGTTATTTCTGTCCTTATTGTCAGGCCTGTCCTATCAAAATGCACCCGTCCCATCTTGTGTGCTAATCGTGCTAATTGGGTCTGGGATGTGTCACTCAGACAACACCTCCACCAGGCCTGTCCTATCCAAAGGGCAATTTTTCTGCAGCAATCCGAATTGTGTTCCGGAATTGGGAAATCGTATTTTCCTCGTACTTTCGTCATTGTGAATAGGTGTTTAAACACAGTGTGTGCAGTTACTATTTCGTCGAAACGAAAATATTGTTCTGCTCTCGCTAATGCTCTCTACTTGAGGAAAGGAGTAGTACAGCAGGTAGGAAAAAATGCGTTTGATACTGTTTTGCTCTGCTCTTAGCTACGGGTCGTTACCAGTGATGGTAAATGGTTCTTTGAAAAATCCCTACACAGCCCAAAAAAATTCCATACTTTTCCCTACGCTTAGAACAAATTTTCCCTACGAAATTCCCTAAATTTTTTTCTTCTGTGTTTACACTATAATAAGGCAATTGCAACGTCAAAATTGAATTGTTTGCTTAAGATTTTTTAAAAATTCCGTACAGAGCTTCTGCAGTGCAATCAGTTCTTATTGGAATTAGATCCAGCACCTTAACCACAAGCCGCTCGCTTTCCTCGTCGAAAAATCTCTCCATGAGGCACATATGCTTATTGAGTCCGATGTCTGTGCTCTCATCGATCATTATGGAAAATCTGTTTACTTTTAATTTTTTAACTAAATTGTCTTTTTCTTCTTTTGCCAATTCGTTTTTTATTATGCTGGTGCACTTCTTTCTTCCGAGCTCAGAGTTTTTTATTATTTCAGAATCGGGCACGATTTCTTTTAAGAGTGAGATTAAATGGTCCACCACTTGCAGCGCGCCATTATGCTCAGCGAAGAACATGCTAAGTCTTATTTCGAAATTTCTGGAACCATTTGGATTACTCGCCTTTTCTAAAAAAGCTGTTTATTTTAGATGTCTTTTTAATTGCCTTCATATTTTTGGTGCATTTTTGTTTCGGCGTGCTTCTGTAAATCAGATTTGCCACAGCTCAAAACTTTGTCGCACGCAGTGCATTTGTATTTGAATAGGTAGATCGTTAGGCACAGCTTCAAACTAGCCACTAAAATTTCGTCGTCAAGCCACTTGTTATTGAACTTTTGTTTCCGATACTTGCACTGTTTTTCCTGGTGTTCCTCCGAAGAGTCAGTCGAAGAAGAGGAGCTCATTTCTGTAAAATATATGCATTTTAAATATAAAAAAGGCAAAACTAAAATAATTGCAAACTTACTTCAGAAGTGAAAAGCACCAGAAAACGTGGGACAACTAACAATTTTCGCGCAAAGAAAAAATCGTGCTAGCGTTAACGAAGAAAAAAACGGCAATGTTGCCGTATTAACGCTTTTAAAAGTATGCTGCCATAAGGAAAAGCATAAAATCTTACTGCGGATTTTTATTCTAATTTTACCCCGATATTTTCAAATTTTTTCTGTCCTTCTTGAAAATTCCCTACATTTACAGAATTTAAAAAAATCTGTCCTTCTTTTCCCTACACCCAAATTTTTCGACAAAAATCCCTACATGTAGGGAATTTTCCCTACATTTACCATCACGTAACGACTCGTTACTGCTTGTAAGAACAAAAGTAAACAAAAAAACCCATTGATATCTGTTGTCGAAGCAATAGCACATTACCGAAATTGTTCATGTGCGCTATCGCTATTGCGCTCATTCCTATTGCTCTCTCTCACTCCTCCCTTAGCTGATATTTTGGGTACTATTCGTTTTTGTTCTGTTAGATGCCTTTTTGATGCGTTTTTGCGGTTATAAATGATTGCCATATAAGATTTTTTGTAATAACTTACTCCAGCAGAGACTTGGCAGCGTACCTTCAATTGTGCCGATGGACTAGGTTTGGACAAATCAAAGGTATATGTGCCTGGAAAAGTAGAGAGTTGGCATAAGATACTCCGATATAATGTTAGCACGGAATGAGGTCGTCTGGAAACAGGAATTGTAATTTTTGATATTCTTGAGGAAATATTTCGAATCATCAGTGATTCCCTCTAACGAAGTTTTAAATGACCCTCTAACGAAGCTGCCAAGTGATTCCATGGGGACTTGCGTCACAATAAGAAAAAATTGTTTAGGGTTTAACTAAGATTTTATTATAAATTCAACTCATAAAGATACAGAAATTGTTTATATTTGAAAAATTATTTGTAATTAACTAAATTCATTTAAAATGGTTTATCAAAATAAAATAAGTTTCCAAAACGTGGTGAAAAATAATCGTAATTCGCGTTACATATTTCGGACATACCTATAATTTGTCTGCGAAATTAAACACACAAATCCATTCTTGATATTTTAGTATGTTTTAAGATCTAAGCAAGGATGGTAAACAAACAAAAAAAATCCACAATAAAATTATTAAACTTATGGATAATTTATAAAATATGTGGTAACGGTACATAAAATTAGCTTTTCGCGTTACTTCTGAGTCATGTACAGGGTCCGGCACTCGAAGTGTAAACCAACCAGTAAACGCGAAAAAAGAAAATCAGTAATGGATTTCAAACGTAATAGTGTGATTGCATTGTATTTGGCTGGAAAATCACAACTAGCGATTGTTCTTGAGCTCGAGCACCTAACCGTAAATAAAGTTTTTGTTTATCGCACCATTACTCGTTACAGTGATACTGGTAGCATTGCAAAACGTCGTGGAGGTGATCATCAAAAGACTGCAACGTCATGTGAAATGGTTCAAAAAGTGAAGAAGCGACTTGAGCGAAATCCCCGACGAAGGTCCAATCAAATAGCGAAAGAACTGAAAATATCTCACCGTAGCATCCGCCGCATACTGAAAAATTATTTCAAAGTCAAGCCTTACAAGATCAAAAAGGGGCATGATCTCACACCAAAGCACAAACAAGTCAGATTCGATAGAGCGAAGTAGTTGCTTCGTTAGGCCGAAAGCGGTAAATTTCCGAACATTGTGTTTTCTGGCGAGAAAATTTTTCAAATTGAGCAATTCGTAAACTCCCAAAACGATAGGGTTTATTTGACCGACCGCTCATACGAGAAATTGAGTCATCGATTGGCTACCAGGAGGCAGCATCGGCCACAGGTAATGGCTTGGGCCGCTGTAACTGCAGATGGGCGCCTTCCAATCGTTTTCATCGTGCCTGGCGTCAAGGAAAATGCGAAATATTATCAGGAAAGTGTTCTGGAGGTTGCTTTGAAGCCGTGGGCAGACAAACATTTCGGTGGCATACCATGGACATTTCAACAGAACTCGGCACCGTCTCACAAAGTTCGAGTGAACCAAGAATGGCTAAAAAACAACGTTCCGAACTTTATAGACGCGAATCCGATGGATTATTGTCTTTGGGTCGTTTTGGAGACCAAGGTCCAAACTAAAATGTTCACCAATCTCGAGGCGCTGAAAAAAGCCATTGTCAGCGAGTGGGCCAAAATGCGTGCAGGTCACATTCGGACCGTCTCAAGGCCATAATCAGCAAAAGGCGATCATATCGAGCAAAAGTAAATTGATTCTTAATTTTGTATTATTTTCAATCATTTTTTACTTTGAATTGAATAAAACAACTTTTCCGAATTAAATTGATGGTCTTTTTAATTGGTTACACTTCGAGTGCCGGACTCTATATTACCAAGGGTGATAGATTGCCAGGTTTGGCCATCCGCTATGGTGAAAAGAAAATTGTGAGAGTAACTTCGGATGCGACGTCACCGAGAACTCGACGGCAGAATTCTCCCCGCTTATTTCACACGCATTCACACACCCGTCGAATATGCCGTTGCTCAGTCGACTACGAAGTAACATGAGCGGGGGCTGCGTGAATTTTTTTCGTATATCACCAACACGAACTCGGTTTTTTCGTAAACAACCCCCTGCCATGACCCCGCTTACGTCAACCAATCAGCTGATTCCTTGAAAAGCGCTAAGACCCGGTTAACGGACGGATGTTGGTCACACCTCTGCATTCAGTCCATCGTGCTATATTACGATGTTCTTTAATGAAAATTGTGTGTGTTTCAGAAATAGGGCATACAAATGACTAATTTGGAGCTTTTGTTTAAAATTTTGATTTTGAAATATAAGAAAGTCTTTAAGGCCTTGCTTACTAATGTCATAACGCAGATACATTTTTTTTTTGTTTAACGTCTACACTTAAACTTATTCCATGAACTCTGAGATGCTGGAAATCAGGAGTCTAAAATAGACGCTTTCTAAATTTTAGTTCGGTGGTTCTATAAATGTATAATGCAGCTATGTAAAATTTACTATGAAACCATAAAAATCTCAGAAACTAAAATAAGTTTAGTCATTTGATCGCCGGTACTGTAAAACAGTTGCACTCATTCTCATTTTTGAAGAAATTGCCATATTTTTTCATTAACTTTCTTGAATCAAAAATACTGAATGTGTGCAAAAAATATCATGAAAAATGTTTCTGCTCAAGTTCAGAAAGTTTAATTTTTCCTCCCGCACAACAGCAGATTCACTCTTAAATTTCATTGGTTTTCAGTTCTGCCACAGTTTGTCCGTTCTGCCGGCTTTAACAAATTTACACGCGGTATAGAACATTCGATGAAAAGCCGATATGAAAAGCCAATTTGGCAGAATGAAGTTCGGTAATTTAGACATCGCAACTGAAAAACACTTCGCTACTAATCCAATAGTTGTTGTTGTTTTGGTATACTGCTTCACTTGATTCGATTCGTAAAACTTCTAGTTGGTGTTGTTGTAGCAACATAAACATTCCCTATGGACTTCAAATTTTTCTTGCCGTTGATCTGTCAATTCTTGATCGCGCATTCAAGAAGTGCTGACTCTTGCACGTTCATGGTAGGCCAAGCATTCTTCGCTAATCGAGCTTGATCATTACTGTCGAGTCACAATGGATGACTCTTACTCTTTCTTTTAAGCCCGTACTGGAGTTTGTTTTTCAAATTTTAATTTCAATTCGTTGTTATTCGTTTTGACAATCGTACAAATACAGTCAATTATTACATTAAAAGAGTTATAGTTGTTAAAAAAAACATACTAAAATGTGTGTTCTACTACTAATGTGAACTACTAAATAACGGAACAATCTACACTCAACTGATTCGTAGGTATATAAACGAATTCGAACTTCATTGGCATACCAGCACACGCCATAAATCGTCCTCGAATTGTCAGACAGTTGGCGGTGAGTTGCGAATAGGATAATATAATAGGGACAAATAGAAAAATACGTTCGTACGTCCGGAAATTCATTTCAGGAATGTATTAACCCTTTGCACTCGAAACTTTTTTTCATTCATATTACCAGCAACGCGAAGTAATTCAAATAGAAAAATATTTACGCATATACAAGTAAATGAAATGCCCATTAAAAAAAGTCATTGTTGTATGTTTTTGTTTTTGTAATTGATAATGTATATAAATTTATAAATCTTTTATTAATTATATAGAGATTTTTTTAGTTAAAAATATAAAAACGACATCTAAAATCAAATTCGCTTCAGCTGTCCTATCTAAAGCGTAAAATTACAATTTCGTTTACCGTCACATAAGCACAAAGGTTTTAAAATAAAATGCATTTGTAATTTGGAAACAGAATAAATTTAGTTATTACGATTTGGTTTTGTCCTTATTTTAAGAACTGAAAATTATTTGCATTGTCTATATAGCAGAGCGGTCGAGTTTGAAGGGAAATTTTAAATGGCTTCGCTGCGGAGTCTTCGAGTGAAAAGAGTTAATAGGTTAAATGATAGCTTGAACAGAAGATAACGAATATCTAAGGACAAACAATCTAAATTCCGTGTTAATAAAACAAAAGCAAATGGCGAAAAGTAGGCAGTGTTATTTCTCATGTCCCACGAAAATTATCCTTGCGAGATTCTACTGCAAATTTTTGGTAGTTTTTACACGTAATATTTTTTTTATTATTAATTTTTTTTATTATTACTAGTATTTTTGATGTTTTTTTTCACAGTTTATTTGTCCGAAAAGCCTTGCAGGCTCATGGCTAAGTAGTTTTGAAAATTTTAAAAATTTTGGTCAATAACAAATTTTTTTTTGAATATAGTACATATATACATATATGTATATATATTTGAGCTCTTAGATTGGTCTGCCACATGATCTTCTTCTTATATTTCGAGGAATAGTAAAATTTAAGCATTTTATAAAAACTTGCATAAAATTAAAATGTATTTTCACAATACTTCGCCTTTAAAGTAACCATCATTTAGCCAAAATTTTAATTTATAAAAAATATCATAACGCACTTGCGTGTCTCGTTGCGCCAAACAAGAGGACCATTAGAATAAAAAAAAAAGTAAAGTAGGGGTACTTTAAAGATAGAAACCACGTATATCGCAAATAAAGAAAATAAACGCACAATCGACCAATAGGGTCACACCTACAGAAGTTACAAATAAACGAATATATTCGTATAACAAATTTAGGTAACAAGTAGAATTGATGCAACAAGGTTTCTGAAAGGGTTAAATGTTTTATGAAAAAATTAGAATTTTCAAAATGAATATGAATTTGAAATTTAAAAAATTTAATATTTCATATTTTCAGCACAGGGACCTAGTGACAAGTTTTTACCATTTATTTGATTCTCATTTAATTTTAATAATTTTCCTTATGTAAATTTTGTTCATTCTTCTACAAAAACCATATAAGTCGAAAAAAAAAATAAAACAAATTTTAATCAAGATTAAAAAATTTTTAATCAGAATTAAAAAAAAATTCGAGTACGTATTTGAGCTACCAAGGCGCATTCATAAATATATGTATGTATGTATTTGCCTTGTGAATTTCGTTATAATAAATCGCAAGTTCGAAACGCGTTGATTTTTGACAATTCTTTTTTTGCTCACGGTGTAGGGTGTTTTCTTCTATATAAAAAAAACAATCGAGCATTCATTAGCAGCGT
Source organism: Anastrepha fraterculus (assembly GCA_037575425.1). NCBI lineage: Eukaryota > Metazoa > Arthropoda > Insecta > Diptera > Tephritidae > Anastrepha > Anastrepha fraterculus. Next base: position 1,220,379 of record JAYXIM010014817.1, read on the forward strand.
CTGTATTCTCTACATTGCGCTGCCGTTCGGAGTTGCCTGTAGGTCTCTCTATTTGTAAGGTGTTAGAATAAAATACTTTGTTATAACGGCAGAGCGGCGCATACCGGGTATTTGTTGGTGTATGTATAATACACAGAATGTACATATTAGTCAAGAGACTTTGAACAGCTAGTAGCAGTAGAACAAAAACAAAAATGTATTTTGTTTTTGCTATTAGACCCTAAATGTCAAACCCTATAAACAACCATTAACAATTTAGAGTAATTTAAAAAAAATTGTTCATAATTTACAGACCAAATAAATAGCAAAATAAATTCAATATGCCTTAGTATTTGTAAAAAACTTAAATCCATATGTATGAGTTTGCTTTTTTAAACATTTTTAATTTCCAAATAAAAATTTTTTAATAGCCCACTAACTTTAATAAGTTAAAGAATTACTGTAATACGTGGTTGAAGCTATGCACAAACTCGCAAATTTACTTACTCTTTATAATCAATTCCTCCATTTGAATAGTTGGTGTTAGTATTTGTTCTAGTGGCTCCATTTTTATTCTTTCCGGTGGCAAAATAGCATGTTGTTGTTGTTGCTGTGTATATACACAACCTCCCGCACTTGCTCTTCTTACACTTTCACTAGCCGCAGACATGCCAGACATACCGGCATTGTAGCCGCCACCGGCGACAGAAGAAACATTGACATGCGTCGGCATATAACCGCCCCCTACCGCACTAGCAACGCTTACACCAACAACTGGTGCTGTAGACGTTCCCGCAATAGAGGCATTTCCACTACCCACATGATGGCCAGCTAAATCAAGGTCAAAGCTGCCGACGCCGCTGCCACCACCAACGAGACTACTGCCATTCGTTTCATATAAACAGCCACCCCTACCAAGACTATTTCCAAACATTCCGGGCATTCCATTACCACCCCTCATGCCAGTAGCAACGGCAGCTGAAGCAACATGTGCATGCGCTGCCACGGCGGCAGCATATTGCGCTTGTTGTTGTTGCTGCTGCTGCTGCTGATGTTGATGATGTAACTGTTGTTGTTGGTATTGTTGGTGCCATTGCCTTTGTTGATGCTGCTGCTGCTGATGGTGATGGTGTAGAAGTTGTTGCTGATGGTGGTGGTGCTGCTGCTGTTGTAGTTGGTGATGCTCAAGTTGTTGTTGTAAATGTTGTTTGTTTTGATTTTGCGACATGGCGTTGTGGAAAACAAAACACAACACTCACAACGCCGCCGTCGCACGTTTTCAATATAGCCGGTTGCCTCCTCTGTGCTACTCTATTCCTCGGCTGTTTTTGTTTTGTTATTATTTTATTATTTGCTTTCAGCACTTGTTTACGCTCTGTTTTCGGCACACGCTTTCGTTTCCTATTCGGCTCTCGCTTTTTCTACTACCTCTCCCACTTGCGTGCACACTTTTTTTGCTGTTTTTCGCACGGCGCCTTATATACTTGGAATTTTTTTGTATATGTACAAGCAGGGACTCCTGCTAGCTTCTACATGTTAGGTAGATTTTCGCACACATTTTTTCATCAATAATTTCTTCTTCTTCATGAATAAATTCTATTGCAAACACAAATTTACCACTTTAGCATGTAAAGGCACATAAAATTTGTTAATATTTTTCAAATTTTCCACTAAATTCGGCGTTTTAAAAATTTTTTCACGAGACGTGCAAATTTTTCCAGCGAACAGCGTCAAATTCTTCTCTCATTTGTCGTATGTCACAATTTGACAGTTGACTTTGGATTAGATTCACGTAGGGCTGCCAGCTCCGTGCACTGAAATGTGTTTGAACAACACGAACTGAACGATGAAGCTATTAAATATGTTGTGTCTACAAAGAATATTTATGTGTAAGCGCATGAAAATCGTTTTATTACTTAATAGATGTAGCAGATGTAATACTTTAGCAGATAGTTTTTATTTTCTTGCAAAATACACACAACGTATTCAATTTATATCGCTTAGATATAAAATAAAAATCAATTATCCTACGTGAAACGCATTTTGGAGTAGATTTTTTATTGAAAGCGAGGGACCATAGCTATCATTCTCACGACAGTCGGTTGTACGTTATCATAACAATCCAGTAAAGGGCTTCATTTATGGAAATGCTTTAAGCTATTATAACAACAGTAACTACCGTTGTTTTGGCTAAAGTTATATAAGAAAAATACAAGCGGCACTTCGATAACGATAGTTTTAGTTTTTATTTTTACGCTGCCTCATATCTGTACTAAGTTGGGTTAGGTGAGAAACACGAGGCGTGTTCAAAATGTATCGCGAATTTTGTGTTTTTTCAAAAATTATTTATTTATTCATTAATATCTATTTTGCCCCCTTCAACATGAGATATTATGCACTTGTGCCAACGTTTTCTCTAATCCTCGAAGCACTTCAAAAAAAATTTTTTTTATCTTGTTCAGCTCCTCCTTAGATCCCGTCTTCATCTCGTCAATCGTAGCGTAGCGTCGTCCTTTCATGGGCCTCTTCAGTTTCGGGAACTAAAAAAAGTCACAGGGGCCAGATCTGGGGAATACGGTGGCTGTGGCATCATTAGTGTGTTGTTTTTGGGAAAAAGTCGCGCACAAGCAACGATGTGTGAGCAGCGGTGTTATCGTGATGCAAGAGCCAATATTTGTTTTCCCTCAAATGCGGGCGTTTCTGGCGTATTGCTTCGCGCAAATTGCATATAACTTGCAGGTAATATTCCTTATTGACCGTTTTACCCTGTGTCAAGAACTCATGATGCACAACGCCCCTGCAATCGAAGAAAACGGTAAGCAAAACTTTTACATTAGACCGAACTTGGCGCGCTTTTTTCGGTCTTGGTTCGTGCGCCAGCTTCCATTGAGATGATTGAGCCTTGGTTTCCACGTCGTAACCACAAACCCGTCGTCACCAGTTATGAACCTCTAGAGCAAATTTGGGTCGTCGCGGACAGAGTCCAAGATCTCATTAGCAATGTTCATGCGATGCTGCTTTTGGTCGATATTGAGCAGTTTTAGTACGAATTTTGCGGTGACTCGTCTCATGCCCAAATCATTCAGAAAAATTGAATGGTACGAGCCAATCGATATGTCTAGGTCCTCAGCAATTTCTATAACGGTGATTCGACGATTGGCCAATACCATTTCTCTTTCAGACCATTAAAAGTTAAAAATGAAAATTTTATATAAAATTTATTATATAAATATTTTAATTAAAAAATTAATGCAGCTTATTGATAAATTACTTCAAAACATTCGTTTTTAATATTTTACAACTAACGATGTTTCTGTAGAACATAAAATAACTTTCTCAAAATTCCATTACAGGCATGACTCGGGCAATATAAAACTAAAAATTTAAGTTAAAAATGCTTGTAAAGATAAAACATAAAAAAACGCACACAATAATAAATAGAAAAAAAACCAAATTGATAAAATTCATACACATATACACACAAATGTGTATTTTATAATAGAATAAATAACACAAAAACTGCAGCATACATACATAAAAAAACTTTCGCTTTAGTTTCTTAAAAATTAAAATAATTTCATTTTTTAACCGTAGGGAAAACGTCAATTATCTCCAAAACAGTAAGCTTTAACGTATTCACGGTTTTTGTAGCCAGCAGACCATTTATCTTCAAAGATCGCATTCGGCAACGGTTTGCGCATTGGCACAATTGACATTCGACGTTCATCGATGTCACAATCTTTGGATAACAAATAGTTGTGCAGCGTGGCACAGGCAGTGACGATATTTGCTGCCGCCTGATGATTGTAAGGTAGTATCGTTTTAAGGCAACTATATGTTGAAGATGTGAATTAGATGGCGAAGAAATGCATACGAGTTTTTTCATGAAATTATAGAACAAATTCACCTACCGAAAACGCGATGTTAGCATTACGACAGCTGTATCTAATACACCAAGCATTCTTTCCAGCATTGCATTAAGACGTAGCTCAGACATAGAATTTGGACACCGGTACGGATTAATGAGAATATCTTCTAAGTTATAGCCACGATCAGCTAGAAAAATTAATGTAAGTCACTCTTAACAACGCAAATAAAAATTGTTTACCTATTAGCCATGCTGGTTCTGTTTTAAAGAGATTCTTCACAATACCATGTATGTGACTTCGTTTCCAAACGGAAATATCACTAGCACCTCCAGGTGATCGAGGATTTACATCCAAGAAACGCATTGTATGATCACAGATCTAAATTATAGAATTAAATGAATGCAAAACATTTAATTATCCAGAGTAAACAAAAAATATTTCCAATTACCACTTGCACATTGATAGCCAAATTGCTGTGTCTGCATCTGAATGAACGGTTATGTGACGGATCTACTTTGGAAAGTCGAACATGAAAACAATCCAGTATTCCTACTACATGTGGTATACCAAACTGAGAGTTAAAACCAAGCTTAATATTCGAAGTGACATCATTATTTGAAGGGAAACTGAAAGAATAATATAAAAGGGTTTACAATTTGTATATTCTGGAACTTTCAGCTCTTTTCAAACAATACTAACACAATATAGTCCGTAGCCATAAAATGTACAATTGTCTGACACACTTGAGGTACACAACGCTGAAGAATGCTTACTTGGTATAATCGAAAGGCTTCCAAATGGTTTAGTGCGCCAAAATGACCGTGCGCTAAGTACGTAAGTGTAGCAAGAACACGCAAATCAAGTGGTATGGGATTAGTGTCCGCTTCTGGTCGATAATAGGTGCGCAGACAAAGTACGAGTATTAAATCTTGGAATAAGAATTTATTCAACTGGAAAGCATGAGCGAAGCTATGACAAATATTAAGCAAATTAGTAAACAAAAAACAAAAATAAAGATTTTTTTTCAATAATGACACTAACTATTCATCCGATATTTCGAAAGGATTAGAAATACTACGTAGTTCCTTACGACGCACAAATCTGATTACTTCCTTGGCAAATATTTTTGGAGTTGCTGTTGTAAAATGACCATCTTCCCAAATAAGTCGCTTGTCCTGCAAGCATTCGGTTGACAGACCAGTAAAAAGGCACGTCGCTAAATCCAAATCCATGTTTTACAATTGTTTTTCTAGCATCGAAATATACAAATTATGAATATTCAAAATTTTCTGATTGCAATTAACGGCACTTTCTAGACAGCTTTGACAGAGGCTGCCAGAGGGTTTAGCACAGCACAAAATGCTAGGTGGGACAGGGATGTTACATTAAAAAATATTTTCTCCTGAGCAAGTCAGATATTTTTTTGAACCTGTTTGGTGGAAGTTTTGTTAATTACCCACAGTTTTTGCAGGGGTTGGCGATGGTGTGCCATCTAAACCACGTCCTGGTAGAAACAGTATAGCTTAAAGTACGTTCACATATGCATTAATTACCAATAAATCCACAAAATTATTCTACCCGTTCACATTTGGCAGATTACCTGGAAAATTGACAATCAGCTGTCAGTATTGTTTTGAAAGGTTTACTTTGAAATGAAAGTGAATAATGAAATTATATTGGTGAAATATTTTGGTGTTTTTGGTTTGTTTCATTATTAACGGTATGAAGAAAAGACAAGGAGAAGAAATAGCTAATTTAATTGCGCAATTGGCTGCTAATAATATAAAGTTGGAGGAAATCCCTAAACGGCGTTTACTGAGGTTTCACAAAGTTATGGTAGCAATACGCATTCAAAATTCGAAATTACATTTTACAATAAGTCTTAAGCGGATACGCTTTTTTGGACACACGTGTTTTCTGTTATATGAATGCATAGTTAATAATACCTAACAAACATTTTATTAGAACTATGTATACAAACCTGTTTTCTTTGCCAGCATCCATTTTATTTAGTTTTTATTTGACGTTTTTCTTTACACTCGTAAAAATCATGATCTATTATACAGAAAACACAGAGTTGTATGTCAAAAAGATTTTCACAGATTTCATCATCACAGATTTTGGGAGAGAAATTTTGTATGGGAAATCTCGCTTTTTAATTACGGATTGGGAGTTAAGCACAAAAAAGTAAATAATCTACTTATATGTGAACGTATTATTAGACTTAAAGGAAACTTCAATCTCTCCCTTATACAAATAATTGCGTAGTCGTTCGAAAATTGGGTGAAAATTTTTAATTGTCTACATTTTGAATAAAAATATCCGTTATATATTTAACATCAACAATGTTAAAACAAACTACGCTCAGAATCCTTCTCGTTCTAGGACTATTATTAGTGGATCTTTCACAATATTCCTATTGCCTATTTTAATTTTTGTTTGTCTGCATTTTCATTGTTTGCATTTTGAATATCGATTTAATTTATTATACACCCATTTATGTCTAATTAGTATCCATATATAAAGAAATAATTAAAAAGTAAGTTTGTTTATAAAAAAACTCCTCTATATTTCATAGCGGCAATGATAAAAGAAATTGCGCTCTGGATTCTCCACTTTTCAAAGCTATTAGAAGGCCTTTACAATATTTCTATTGCCTACTTTATATTGGTAATCAAGAATGATAGAATACGAGATTACGCCTTCCGAATTCGCTTCTACGTCATCCGTGAAAAGGAAAGGGAATAATTTGTTTGTAAAAAGGAAGAATGAAAACAAATCTGCTGTTTGTAAAATGTACAAAATTGTCGTCTGCTATCAAGAATGATAGAATAAAAAGGATTGCGCCTTCGCTGTGAGGTCAGACTCCCAGAATAGGCAGGATAATTACTTGTTTATGTAGAAAAAGAGTTGGCGAAAGCAAGAAATTATACGCACACACGCATGAAAACTCAAACAAACTGCATTTGGAGGCTTAATATTAATTTATGCTTTCACAACTTATGCGACACTTGTTATCAATAGTTGGTTTAGTTTAAGTCTCACAAACCACAATATCGCCAAAACATTGCCTGGATTTTCATAAAAATGTAATTTCTCTTCCTTTTTCTTGTTTTATATGGACAAGGGACCTGACGTCAGATGTGTCAAACCCATGAAAAATAAAGTAACTGTTTTGGAAGGCGCAGCCATTAGTACTCAATTCGCCTTGAGTTTAAACCACATTTTAGTTATCTTGTTTACTTTTTCGAATGCATTTTAAAAACAACAACACCTCAAAAACTAAATGACCGGTAATAAAATTATATATATCTTTATTTTGGCAGAAAAATTCCTTCTACCTTTTTGGGAGTTTTCGAGAACATACAGGTTTAATGAAAGATGTGACAAAAGTTGCATTTAACGATTTTTTTTCCCAATTAGCATTAAAATATAATTTCATTAAAAAGTTTATGCAATTCATGATTCGTTCACTTGAAATACCATACGCGACTAATTCCTCTTACAAAAAAACGTTCATTGAACTCTCAAATTGTGTAAAATATCTTTGACTTCACTAACAACTTCATTTTTGCAAACAAATTTTATTACCGTTGCATATCAGTCATAAAATCGAACCCCCTAGCGAAACGGTGCGAATTCTTTACTTATACCCATGTTTTATGCTGTTATAATAAAGTCCTTCCGATTGAGACTGGGAACTACTTTGTATTCAGATTTAATTGCATTTTCGGATGACCTTGTCGGTTTTAGTGGCCATTGCCCAAGGAACTTTTCCAAAAAGGAACATATTACCGGGGTGGATGTTGAAGGTCGGTGAATGCCCTCGAGGTGCAGTTATTGGTTCTAATATTTTAAGGTTACAAATAAGCTCTCCATTAGTTGTTTGTCTGTTTGTGTCACTTATTTCAACATTTTATTCTTTACTCGAATATGTAAGTTTAAAAACGACTATACTATAATACATGAACAATTACTGATCACTTAAGTTATTTTAGGTCCACGCTCGCCTACTTTTCTTTGCAATTGCATGCGTACTTCCAAAGCGTCAGGCACATACTTTTCTTCTGCTAGACTATCGAGCACATTTCGCAGCTCTGTTTTAACGGCATCAATACGTTTTATGTTTTGCGCGGAAATTGGTATGACACGCTCAAAATTAAAAAGCTTTGTTGGCCTTATTTCCTCCGGACAATTTTCTAAACCACTTTCCAGGTTTTTAATTGTTGGCTTTACACTTTTCAGCAACTCGGGTGCACCTTTCACATCCATTTTATTCAAAAGCAACACACATGGCTTATCCAACAGTGATGCATCGTACAATTCCAATTCTTTATTTAGTGCATAAATATTTTCAATGCAGTTTCGTTTTGTATGTTGTGCGCTTAAGCGAAAGCCAAATATATCAACCATAATAAGTAGGAGACGTGTACGTTCGACATGCTTAAGGAATTTGTGACCCATACCAATATTGGCGTGTGCGCCCTCAATCAGGCCGGGTAAATCAGCTATAGTTAGGCGGCGTAAATCGGGATATTCCACAGTACCTATTTGTGGTCGTATGGTAGTGACTGAAATGAAACGTAAGTATATAATAACTGAATTAAGCAAATTCATACATTCTCAGAGTACAACTTACAGGGATACGAAGCTATTTTTGGGTTTGCATTTGATATCGCTTTAAGCAATGTGCTTTTACCAGCATTTGGAAAGCCAACAAGTCCTACGTCAGCAATTAGTTTCAAATCCAAGCGTACAGTACGATGGTCACCAGGCGCACCCAAAAAATTATTACCCGTACATCCACCAGCACCACCACCTGCTGCTATGCATATGGCATCATCTTCATTTAAATCACCCAATAGCTGACCTTTTTCGTCGAACACTTGAACACCCAGCGGCACTTCAACGCGTTCGTCCAGGCCGCGTCGTCCAAGGATACGAACTTTACTGCTATCTTCGCCACTTGACGCAACTATGCGTTTCGTTTTGTACTTCTTCTCCACATTTCGTAAGCTCACATCTTCTTTCGCAACGAAATACACACAACCGCCTTGTCCACCAATGCCGCCATATTTCGGTATGCCATTGCCACCGTGGCCACCGCGCACTGTTAAACGCAGACCATCAATGAAGGCGTTACGTAGGTGTTCACGTACCGGCTGCAAGAGTTGAAAGTAGTTGTTTCTGTTTAGTTATGCATTTACATATATGCACACCACTTACTTTCTTTTCAGCTTTAAGCAAAAATTTAAATAGTTGTACCATTCTACAATACTCTTCCTTTAATTTTTTTATAAATAAAAAACTGTTGAAATAAGAGCACCAACCTTTTGGGAGGTTGCAAAACAAAAATCAGCTGTTGATGTGATAAGAGTGAGAGAAAATTTTGTTTGTGCTGCCATATGTTTTCAGTGTAAAACAAACATTGAGACAACTCTTTCAATTAAACAATGCAACTTGACTTTTTTATATTTCTTTTAATTTAATTACAAAAATTAAAAAAACACAATTTATAACCATAAGGAGAAAATTTAGATAAAAACAATAAGGAATATATCCTAAGAGTTTTCACCGAACAAATGTGGCATTACTTTTCTCTGCTGCTCTCAGCGCCAACACGTGCTTGCTGATTACTTCATTGCATTATTTGGTGATTTAGTGCAGTTTTTAGAATCGAACGAATTTATAAACAAATGGAACCTGGGATTTGTTATATCAAAGAAGAGTGAGTATTAGCAATATACGTAATATATGAGATTTTACAAAACCAGTTTTTTTAAGGTACCTGGTGCAGGAGGTAAAAGATAAGCCTCTTTCGGCTGACACCGCTGAGCAGGAAAATAAAAGAAAATCATCAGATGAAGGTGCATCTCAAAATGGAAGGTCTCAAAAATACCAAAAGAATAATAAAAAGGAAAGGAAACGTGGCCAGAATAAAGTAGGTACAATTAATATATTGAAGCAATTAATACGAGTATATTGCAAATTATGCTGATTTAGAATCGACCAGTTTTCAAGCAAGATAGCTCGTTGTTATTGTGCCATTCGCTTATGAACGGTCCAGATTTGGAAAAATGCAGACATGAAAATTGCCGGTATGTACACGATCTATCTGAGTACTTGGCATCCAAGCCCGAAGATTTGGGGTCAAAGTGTCCCATCTTTGATACTGTAGGCTTTTGTACGCGCGGGGTTACTTGCCGATTCGCCAAAGCGCATCTGGATGCGGGAGGTCGAAATATTAAATCTCCAGAATATGACGAAAGTAAAGCGCGCACAAGCGTTAATGGCATTACATCAGGTATATCATCTCACCTTAACATATACTTTGATTTCGGTTTGTAATTTTACTTAATTTTTAGAACTACAGGTGCGTCTCAGAAAACGTGAGTATGATTTCACCCGCAGCAAACAATTGGTAACTCAAGCTGATAAATTACGTGACGACAGGAAAAAAAATTAGATACGGGTAGTGAAACGCCGAGCGTGGACAAAGCTGTTGTCGAGCTTGAAACTTCTGCCGTGGAGGCTACTGCGACCGAAACGTTAATTACGATAGAAAAACCAATAGGTGCGGCTGTGGATGATGCAAATACAGTTGGTCGCGATGTTGCGCAAAAACCAGCAGTTAATTTTGCAGAGAAATTAATACTTTCTCCATTAACCACTGTTGGAAATTTGCCGTTTCGTCGCATCTGCAAAGAGTTTGGCGCTGATATCACTTGCGGCGAAATGGCTTGTGCAGTACCCATCGTTAAGGGACTCACACAAGAGTGGGCGCTTACAAAGCGGCACGTTAGCGAAGATGTATTTGGCGTGCAATTGTGTGGCAATAATCCGAAAATAATTGCTCAAGCAGCACAGTTGCTGCAAGAGACCACTTCTATCGATTACATCGACCTAAATATTGGTTGTCCCATTGAGTTGATATATCAGCATGGCGGTGGTAGTGCACTCATGAGGCGTACAAATATCCTAGAGACAATTGTGCGCTCATGCTCGGCTTTATCGCCAAAAATACCATTTACCGTGAAGATGCGCACCGGTGTGTATGCAGATAAAAGTGTGGCGCACGAGTTAGTGCCGTTAGTGGAGGAGTGGGGAGCAGCAGCTGTGACGGTTAGTATTCCAGTAATTAATTCAAACGAGTTAGATAGTTAAATTTACGTTACATCCCTAAATGCAGTTGCATGGCCGCTCACGCGAGCAACGCTACATGAAGAGCGCAAACTGGCAGTACATAGAGGAGTGTGCAGCTAAAGCGAAGCGTATGCCAGTGATTGGCAATGGTGATATATTAAATTTCGAGGACTACAATGAGAAGAGAGTGAGTAGACATATCTTTAAAATCTACAAATATTTGTTGTTCTGTGATAAATGTGAATTTAATTTCTAGAAAACAGCACCACACGTCTCCTCCGTAATGATTGGGCGCGGCGCACTAATCAAACCTTGGATATTCAAAGAAATCAAAGAACAAAAACCCTGGAATCCAAGTTCAACAGAACGTTTTGAAATCTTACGTAATTATGTGAATTATGGCTTGGAACATTGGGGTTCTGATACGAAGGGTGTAGAAAATACACGCCGTTTCTTACTGGAATGGCAATCATTCCTCTACCGTTATATTCCCTATGAACTCTTACAATATCCACCACAACAAATAAATCAACGTCCACAAAAGTTCCGCGGACGTGATGAAATGGAGACTTTAATGAGTTCGCCCAATTCTGCCGATTGGGTACGTTTGAGTGAGATGCTGTTGGGACCAGTGCCAGAAGGCTTTGAATTTGTACCAAAGCACAAGGCTAATGCCTATTAGTATTTAGCAAAACAGTATACAAACACTGTATGTCTTAGCATAATCGTTAGACAAGCAATTTCTACACACAACTATGGATGTGCGAGGAATATATTAAGTTTGACATTTATGTAATATCTACATAAGTACACATGTATAAAAATAAATTGAATATAGGTAACACGGTTTTTGAAAATAAAACATAGTACAGGTTAAAGGACTGTATAAAGGGAATTTGAATTAAGAATGAACCGGATCTAAATATACCTGATCAAAATGAAATTCAGCAGCTGATGCAAAATTAATAATGTAATATGAGTTTGTTGATGCAATACTGGTTGGCAGTGCTTTTTTTAATCGCACACATTGATATTTAAATGCGTCTGCCAGGATCAATGGGGCAGACACTTTTACTTGCTGCTTATGTCGCGATGCATCAGACAGCATTTATTTGAGATACGACGTACTATCTATAGGTCTTAAACGACATTTAGCTACATATAACAACCGTCTATATAGACACGGTGCACTAGACAGGCTAGTTTACTGGGGCGGCAGACCTTGGTCGTGGAAACCCGAGTCATAGCGGTAACGTAGTACCGGTGCCATGGGAATGGATATGAATGAATGAATGCGAATACACGGAAACCCTCTTTACCACCCGGCCAAACGCGGTCAAACTACAGCTCAAGGTAAACAATTCCTAAATGTTGGGAGTTATCTTCGATAGTTTGCTCTCCTTCTCTGCGCACGCATTCGCAATTGCTACTAAAGTCCAAAACAGCAACAAGGTCCTCAAGTCGCTAGCCGGCTGCGCCTGTCTGGTCGCCTGGAATTAGTCATTTGCTGTGGAAAAAGCCGCCGACATGCCAAAATACTGCTATTAGAACAGCCATGAGATGCCTCCTGATTTCCCACTATCGGGAGACCCTTACCACCTTCCTAAACTCCCGACACCTGAAGGCCGTAATCGGAGTCCAAACAACACCCACAGCCGATGAAGAGCTTCTGCTGCACCGCGGGGCCCGCGTAACTTTGGCCCAATTGCGTTCTGGATATTGTAGTAGGTTAAATTTTTACCTATCTGGAATTGACTCCGACATATCCAATATATGTGCATCAAACCTACTCATAATACAAGCATAAAGTACCATAGATACCTTCAATTTCATAAATTTTTTGTAAAACTAGCTGTACCCGGCGCGCATTGCTACGCAGTACACAAATATTCAATTCATTATAAACCATTTTATTGATTTTGTTTATTTCGAAAAAATTGTGACATTACAAAGTTTAGTTTCAATTCGATGTTTATTGAAATGCTGTAGGATACACAATATTTCTTGTTTTTCCATCTGGTGCGTACACGAATAAATCAGAAGGTTTTCCGACATGTGAACAAGCCTCATAAAGCTGTCCATATAAGAAGTATGAACTCTCCATTTAATCCCCACTCTTGTAGCGACTGTCCTTGTACTTTGTTAATAGACATTGCGAAAGCGAGTCGCACCGGGAACCGTAAACATTTGAATTTGAATGGCAAATCTGTCGGGATCATTGGGATACGCGGCAACAGTACGTCTTCACCTTTGAATTTTCCAGTCAAAATGGTTGCCTCGATAACATTGTTCATCATTTTCTTGCTTGAGAGTCTGGTTCCGTTGCAAAATCGTGGTGGATTTATGTTTCGAAGAAGAATGATGGGTACGCCAATTTTCAATGTAAGAACGCGCGGCGGCATGCCAGGTAAATCAAGCGAATTCAAGAATTCAGTTGGATAGTTGACAACCTCGTCTTGATTCTCCACAATATCGATGGACTTATATGTTGTCGTTTAAAGGGTATTGCATGCTGAATGGTGAAATTGATGGTATTGACACGGATGGTTTTTGTAGTTTTGTGCAATGTTTGGGAAAAATTTTTGCACCAATTTGTCGATGCTTTCTGTGATCTTAAAAAAAGTTTGCTCGCAGGGTGATACATTGTGTAGATTCATCAATTTCCATTCGCCCATTTCCAATATCCAATTATTATTTTGCAAAATTTCCAGCCGATGCATCCCGTTGTAGTTGCACACGTTAGTTTTCAAAGTCAATTTCTGTAAATGACGCCATAGAAGTGATGATTTAAGACATGTATTAAGTTCATCAGCCGGTGTTGAACGTGGTATAATCGGCAGTGTTTGTCGAAAATCACCAGACAATAAAATGAGTGCGCCACCGAAGATTCGTCTGTTTCCTCTCAAATCTCGCAGTGTACGATCAAGCGCTTCCTTTGCTCTCTTGTGAGACATTGTACATTCGTCCCATATGATAATTTGACACGTTTGGAGTACTTTTCCCATTCCAGAGTTTTTGTTGATGTTTCATGTTGGTACCTCAGTGTTTTGCAAATTCAACGGCATTTTCAATGCTGAATGCCCTGTTCGGCCACCATCCAAAAGAGTTTCCACAATTCCAGATGATGCAGATCGTATGACTGCCAAAATTAGTGAAAGGGCGCATCTATGAAAAACAGTCCATCGCTTTGTTCTGTGATTGCACGCATAATTCTGCCAAACGCAATGCGTTGTTCTGGAATCAATTGCGGAAGATTTATTCTAACGAATGCCCCCAGTTCGTCAGAATCATAGTGTGTTTCTCGTTGAAAATCACAGGTTGAAGCAGACATTGCCAATTGCACCAGTGCCTATGAACATGTCATATTCGTTTCCTCTGTGTAAAAATACATGGTCATACTAATTTTTATGATAATCGGTTGAACGGGGCAGAAGTTGCTACTCTGCAGCGCCGTCTGGTGGCGAGTGGCATTAATGGGAATATTCTACAAACCTTCTCCGTGGAAAAATACCTATATATACCAATTTTTATGATAATCGATCCAGTAGTTTTTGAGTTCATCGATGACATACAGACAAACATTCATTTTTATATATAAGATATATTTATTTACTTACATTCTCCATTTAATCACCATTTTTATTTAAATTTAGAACTTTGACTCAATTCGTAAATTCTAATTTGTGTTTATTTTTACTTTACGATCAGCTGTTTTTCTCACTTGCAAATTCTTACAGGTAAAAGTTATGCAGTAAGAACTTGCAACTTCTCCTCAAAATGATGAAAGACCATTTTGCTCTCTCACTTCCTCCTACCTTGCAAGTTTTTTGGATACATGAACACCAAAACTTAAATTTGACTTGTTTGGTACAAATTATTTGCTTCACGAACAGACCTAATGTTTTATGGTATGACAACAACAACAGTTGACCAACGAGAATGATAGATTTAAAAGTTTGCTTGATAGCTTTGGTAAAAAAATTGTGATTTATCTATGTCACTTGGGCTATGTTTAGTGGTATACGAAAAAAATCAACCCAGCCAATGCTCATGTCATGGCATTCGTTTATCACTAACACAAATAAAATTTTGTTAAACACATCCCAAGTGACGTCAGCCCATCAATTTTGTCAAATTCGCTCAGAGCCGAATAACGCTACATAGGCCACCAATGATTCGTGTGCAGCTGCTCGTCGTAGATTTTGTTCACGTGACACTCCAATTTAAAAATACATTTTTCTTGATTTCTTACATTTTACATTCTTATTTTTCTATTTCTATTATTTTTTAAAATTCTTTTGCTGGCATTTTAGAGCTTAATCTGACAACATCTTATTTTATAAAACAAAAATTTATAATGGCATTATCTTAGTCGGTAAAATTTCACATGAACATCCACATCTTTCACATTGAATTTTGTGTTTCAACTACTTTTGTTGCTGTTGTACATAACTCAACGCTTCCTCGACATCCTTCTTCGAGCCGAGGAATATGGGGCTACGTTCATGAATTTTCTGCGGCACAATATCCAAAATATCAATCCTGCCGTTACTAGCCAAACCGCCTGCTTGCGTCATCAAAAATGCCATTGGATTGCACTCGTACATTAAACGCAATTTGCCACTGGGCGCCGACTTAGTGGCGGGGTATATGAAAATGCCACCATATTTGATGGTACGATGTACATCAGCAACCATAGAGCCCACATACCGCGCGCCGTATGGCTTACCCTTGGCGGGATCCTTTTTTGCAGCGATATAATTGAAAACACCAGCTTCCCAATCGGATGAATAACCTTCGTTAATGGAATAGATTTTGCCCTTTTCCGGTACACTCATATTCGGATCGGTCAAAATGAATTCACCGATCGCCGGATCATAAGTGAAGCCGTTCACACCCGCACCCATACTCAGCACAATGGCGGTGGCTGATCCGTAGAGTGCATAGCCAGCAGCAACAATTTGATTGCCAGGTTGCAGACCGTCTTGCAATGTGGGTGCACCCTCCGTTGTTTGGCGACGATAGATGGCGAAGATGGAACCGATCGAGACCAAGCAATCGATGTTCGACGAACCATCCAGTGGATCGAAGCACACAACATATTTACCCTGTAAGTTGTTTGACATATTACCGCTATTTATCAGTTATTTTGAATAACTTAAAATTTCTATATTTTTAAATACTTCCTGCTCACCTGTCGTTCCACTTCCACTTCGATTGCATGCTCATTCTCCTCGGACACTAGCAGGCAAGTGGTGTACGATGATTTCAACATATTGATGAACAACTCATTCGAAAGCACATCCAGCTTTTTCACTTCCTCACCCTGCACATTGATATCGCCCGCAATGCCATGCAACTTGGCTATGCCAGCCTTGCGCACGGCCGAAGCAATCGCCTTGATCGCTGTCTGTATGCAATTTAGCAGCTGTGAGAGATCTCCAGTGGCATGCTTGAATTTGCGTTGCTCCTGCAGCACAAAGCGTGTCAATGTCATGGCATTGGAATCAAATGTCTGACCGGTCTCCATATTCTCTGCGAGTTAGTGAAAGTAAGGAAAAAGGAGGTATATTAAAAACGTATCGAATATAAACGATAGCGGTTATTTCAAGAAAGATCGAAGTAATTTGTGGTAAGCCTAAATACATACAAGCGGGTATATTATGTACAAGGTGAAGTCCAAAATAAACAAGACTGAGCTAAAATAGAAACAACAGAAGCTTTGCTCTGATAACTTTGAGTTTATTTTTTTTAAAATAGTCCACAATAGTCTGGCCTCGATACACTGTTTTGCTCGATCTAAAAGCTTTTAAAAAGAGTGTTTCAGGTCATTGACCGGAATGCTCTTCAGGATGTCGGTACAAGCCTTTTGGATGGCTTCTGCGAATGCAAAACGTTTTCCTTTCACGGCCAAATGCAATTCCGGAATAGGTAGAAGTCACAGAGAGCCATATCAGGCGATTACGGAGAGTGATTGATGATTAAAATGCGATTTCTAGTCAAAAAATCAGTCACAAGAGTGAATCAATCAGATGGTGCATTATCATGCAATAAGCGCCAGCTTCCTCCTTCGCGGTATTCAGGGCGAATTCGACGAATGGGATGCAACAAACGCTTCAAAACATCAAGATAGAAAATTACATGGACGGTTTGGTCCGTTGGCACGAACTCCTTGTGGACAATTCCATTGGAATCGTAAAAACAAATGAGCATCGACTTGATTTTTGACTTCTCCAAACGCGATTTTTTGGGTGGTGGCCCGTCTGGGGCCTTCCATTGAGCACTTTGACGTTTAGTTTCAGGTTCATGTTGGAAACACCACGTTTCATCACCAGTTATAATGTTGTAAAGGAAGTTGTCGTATTTTCGCCCCTCTTTAATGAGGTCTTTCGAATGTTGAATTCTGAGCAATTTTTGGTCCTCAGTTAACTTGTGTGGAATGAAGCGGGCACAGAGCTTTCGTATGTAAGTCCAAAATGATGAGTTAAAATGCGATAAATTGATGTTTTGGAGATATTCAACTCTGATTCCATGAATTCCAACAATGATTTCGGCTCATTTTTGAAAAATTTACGAACAATTTCGATGGAGTTTTCGGTGATTACTGATTTTGGTTACTCATTGTCATTTATGTTGTCTCAACCAACGTGTAAACCACTCATGAACTCTGGCACGAGATAGACAATCATCGCCATAAACTTTTTTCATCAATTCAAATGTTTCTGTAAACGTTTTACCGATTTTAAAACAAAATTTGATATTAGCTCTTGGTTCGAAACTCATTTTTGTACCGATGACATAAACATACTGACACTTTAGACGCAATAGCTTCGCTTCCACTGAACCGAATGTCACCAAGCTTTCACTGGAAGTCAGCAAGGGATGTAACTTCCAACGCACTAACTCAGTCAAAAGAAGGCGCCATCAAAAACATTTTTATGACACCAGTCTTGTTTATTTTGGACTTCACCTTGTATATACATATATTTTTGTCGTTAGTGACTAAGAAGGGCTAGCACAAATGAGGGTTTTGAAATATGCTTAGAAGCAGAAAACTTATTACATTTACTACTTTACGATAATTTTTGTTAAGCATTCCAGTATAATAAGCACAAAATTATTTAATTAGTTATAAAATGGGGACATAAATTGGTGGAATAAAATAAATAACTTTTTATGTGTTTTAGTGCAGACAGTTTTCGAAAATTTACAACATCTATGAATATAAATTTTTATAAACACAATATTATTATTTTATTTTACAATTTTATGCAATATTTATGAGACATAAAATAAAAACCTAATTAATAGCTTGCAATGCTAAAAAATAAAAGTGTAGATTATGGAGCAAAAGTGAACACAACAGAGGATAGACGATAGACTATTATATGTAGTATTCATACAAAAATCAGACGTTTATAAACATATGTATATACATAGGTACCTCTTCCTATGAAGCTTTTAAATATATTTCCTTTTATCTCACGGTGTGCAGAAGCTACCGTTATTCTCTTATTATTTTATTTGTCATATTACTTTATAAATGGCTGCCCTTGCGGGGGACCCATTTGGACAAATATTCAAAAATGTTCCGTTGTGATACCAGACAGGGGGAGGGGAGGGGAAAAGGGGAACGGAAGGAACCAGACAGGTGGTAAAAAGGAAGAAGGGGCTTTGGATTAGAGAATGACGACCAACAGTGGTGATTTAGGTTCGTAATAACCGCTTCAAGCTACCCATGAATTTCTCTCACAATATCCGCAAGTGTAGCAAAAAAGTGAGAGCCCAGATGTCTACACCTTTGTCCGACTAGAGCAGAGCAGCTGAGAAGAAAGTGCTGAGGTGATTCCACCTCGTTCTCCAGACAGCTTCTTCAGAAAGGACAAGAAGCAATCGCAAGGCCAAAATATTATTGTATTATTTTTGATTTATTTGTACAACAAATTAAATATTCTACAAAACGATAATACTCGTAACACTGGCGACGGTGGGCTTCGGCTCTTTTGCAGCTTATGCGAAGAAATTTATGAATTGCTTTAAGCGATTGTGTCAAACTCGTCTGCGCAGATAAATCCGTTTCAGAAAGTTATACATTAAGGCCAGGTTACCCTTGATTTGTGTGCTTTTTTAAATAAACTTTATTCATAGTACAAAATATATTTATTAATCAATTTTTTTACATGTGAAAAAACAAATATTAAATTGCTTAAAAAAAATTTTTTTTTTTTTTCAAATGGTGGCTTTCAAAATGGCTGCTAAATTTTAGCTGATTCGTAGTTGGATGCCATCATATCTCGAAAACTATACCACTTATTAATATGATCCAAGTAGCATTTTATTTCTTAGATGTCTCGCTATAGCCGCAATCAGAATCACAAACATTTATTGTTATTTAAAAAAGTTATAAACAATTAAAAGTGAAAAAATAGTGGCAAAAAATTCAAAAGTCCGCCATTTTGTTTTTTTTATTAAAAATATTTGATTCTGCTTGCGGTCATAACCAATTCAATACAGAAGATGAAACCGTTTGATTTTTTACTTTCAGATAATTCGTTTTCGAGATATGATGGCATCCAACTACGAATCAGCTAAAATTTAGCAGCCATTTTGAAAGCCACCATTTGAAAAAAAAAAAAAATTTTTTTTAAGCAATTTAATATTTGTTTTTTCACATGTAAAAAAATTGATTAATAAATATATTTTGTACTATGAATAAAGTTTATTTAAAAAAGCACACAAATCAAGGGTAACCTGGCCTTAAATGTACATTTTTAGGGGTGGCATTTTTTAGCATCTGGATGAGGTCGATGCAGGCGAACGTGCTGTGGGTTGGGTATTTTACTTAGGTCTTTTATACGCATACATACATACATATATACATTTATACATCCATATAATCATATTATTCTGTCTACATATGTATTTACAAAGGATTTTGGGTGCTGGAGTAAGGCGAAGGAGAGGGCAAATTGTTATTTTTATAACAGCAACAATTAAGCAAGCAGGAGTTGTCTAGACTGTTGTACTTACTTTTAGGTGCTGCCATTTTTAAAGGTTTATTATCCTAATGCAGAAAATTTAAAAAATATTTTAATGTAATGTTTTTGAATTGCGAACTTTGTTGTTTTTGTTTAAGAGTAAGTACATAAGTGGTTTATATTTGAAATATTTAGAATAATGTAAAATAAAATATGTACATTGAATTAATTTAAAGTAAATGAAACAAAATAAATTAAAGAAAAATAAAGTAATAATAAAAATAAAATGAACTAACAAAAAATAATGTAGAGTGGAAAAAAGTAACAAAATATAGAAATCAAATACAATAACGTAGAACAATAAATAAAAATAATAATAAAAAATAAAAATTATATTGTAATAAAAAATTAAATATGTAAGCCAAAGTAAAATTGGCAGAAATAAATAATATAAAAATCAATAAAATATATAAGTCAAATACAATAAAGTGAAATAATAAATAAAAATAATAATAAAAATAAAATAAAATAAGATATATTAATAAAATATATAGTAAAATAAGAAAAATAGAATAAAGTAATTTTAAATAAAGTAAAACCGAAAAGAAAAAGATTAAATTATATAAGAAAAAGTAAAATAAACTAAAATAAAACGCATTAAAGTAAAAAAAATATAATGATGAAAAATTATATAAGATAAAGTAAAGTAAAATAAAACCAAACAAAATAAAATGATATAAAAAATTGGAATAAATAACATGAAATAAAATACAATAAAAAAGTAGAAAAAATGATGAACTAATATAAAATAAAGTAATATAATATAAGTGAAGTAAAACAAAAATAAAATAGAATGAAATAAAATAAAGTCAAATAAAACAAAATAAAACAAAGTCAAAATGAAAAGAACAAGATTAAATAGTAGTAGTAATAGTATCCTGATAACAGGATGCTTAAGTACAACACCTACTAAGGCTCTAAATACGTTGCTTCACTGGTTCCCTATCGATCTGGCTGGCAAAGCGATTGCAGCGAAAGCAGCGACACGCATGAATGCTATATCGAAATGGAATAAGTACTTTGGCCATTCGGCCATTCGGCCATACTGAACAGGAACACTGTTATCTCTTCCAACATAGACTATCATATAAGTCTTCCATCACCACCCTTGCTATTCTCCTGTTCACTCCCAACTAGGGAAGACTGGAAGACAAATCTAACCGAAATCGATGGCCCTCTGACTATATATACAGATGGTTCAAAACAAGACGGCAAAGTGGGATTTGGAATCTTTTCCAATTCCCCTCACATCAATCTATCATTTAGATTACCCGACTACTGTAGCGTATTCCAAGCGGAAATATGCGCTATCTGGTATGCTGCGAAAACTCTCTTAGAAAATAGAATATCACTAGAGGATATCCGCTTTTTCACCGACAGTCAAGCGGCCGTTCGAGCACTCAGCTCTCTTATACCCACTCAGATGTGGTTCGATCCTGTCTCTTATCTCTTAACGAGATAAGTGTTCAGAATTCTGTCCAAGTTATCTGGATACCGGGTCACAGTGGATTCGAAGGTAACTGCAAAGCTGATGAGCTCGCAAGAGCTGGAGCTGCGCAATCAAATGTTAGTAACCTACCCACAATCCACATTCCGCTCTCAACATGTAAAATGCTCATTGATCGAGAATTTCACAGCATTGCTGATTGGAGGTGGCGAGTGGAAACTACTTGCGTTACGACCAGACAAATCTGGCCATCCTACAATCTGAAACAGACAAAAACTCTTATAAGTCTTTCGAAACACGAACTAAGGCATATAATATCTCTTATCACCGGCTACTGCCTTTTGGGCACTCACGCACGTCGGCTCGGGGTTCCTCAAAACGACCTGTGCAGATACTGCGAGGACGAAGATGAGGAAGTAGCGAGCAGACATTTGCTGTGCAGTTGTCCCGGTCTAGCCAGAAGTCGACTCGCTCTTCTAGGCTCTCCAACAATTGACAATATTTTAGTACACTCGAACCTGGAAATCGAATCTCTCATCAAATTCTCGAAACGAATTAATATCTTTGACCAAAATCTACAATAAAAATCTCGGTTAGGTGGGGAAATCATATAACATAATGAGCTCTAGGACAACACAACGGACCTAACTTGCGGTCTATGTGGCACTCCGATGCGGGTCACCCTTAAACCAACCAACCAACCAACCATAAGAAAAAGTAAAGTAAAATAAAATAAAATGATACGTAAAATAAAATGGAATAAAACAACAGAAAATAAAATACAATAAAAAGTAAAAAAAAAATTATATCAAATAATAAAAGATAAAATAAAATAATATAAATCAAGTAAAAAATAATAAAATAGAATGAAATAAAATTCAATAAAGTAAAAACAAACAACAGAAAAGAAGAAAATTTAAATTTAAATAAAATAAAGTGAAATAACATAAAATAAAACAAAGTAAAAATGAAAAGAATAAGATGAAATATTATAAGTAAAGTAAAATAAACTAAAATAAAATACAATGAAGTAAAAAATAAAATAAAATGATAATAAACAAAATTGAATGGACTAAAATAAAATGCATGAAAGCAAAAAAATATATAATGATTTGAAATGAAATCAAATAGAATAAGGTAATATACATAAAAGAAATTAATATATTATATAAGAAATAAAACAAAACAAAATATAATAGAAGAACACTATATATAATAAAAATAAATTGTAATAAAATAACATAAATAATATAAAAGAAAATAAAATGAATTGAAATAAACAACTAAAATAGAAAAAAATAAAATATGTATATATAAATGATATGAAATTTCTCTGTGCAGATATAGCAACAATCAATTTTTTAAATATTTGTATAAAAGATAACGCAGGAAAGTTTCCAAAAAATCCATTTCTAAATCAAAGTTGTACGTAACAAAATATTCTAAATCTAACAGCTTCAGTCTTTGTGATCAGAGATACCCGTTGACCTCACGGCTCGGGAACGAACGGATGCTTGGGACTCCAAAAAGAAACATGTCACCAGTAGCGTCGCGGAACGGAGATGCCAAACCATGCTGGGGTGGCAAAGCCGTTGCGACACTGAACCGAATGGCAGATGGACGGCGAAACTGTAGGAAACTGATTGGCGACATCGCGCCGCTGAACAACATTATCAGCAAAATGCTCGAACGCGTGGACAGCAGCAACGCGTACTATGGGAAAAAAATGATAGGCCTCGACACAGTGCGACAAAGCGAAGCCGCATAGATAGAGACATAAGAAGGCGAGCCTATAGCATGAAAGCTTACTACAAATATGGTGGACTCAGATGTGGGTGAATAGAATTGGTCCTTGAAGGATGCCGTTCTGGGCCTTCCCGAATTGTTATATTTTCATGTTGTTATCTTTTCTTTAGTTTCTGGTTTTTCAAAATGAACAAATAAATGACGACAGCTATAGCAATAAGAAGAGAGGACGGTAAATAGCGTTTTGATTAAAGCTGAAATTAGTGGTGCCATAGGCGGAACCATAACAATAGTCGCAAAATTACAGCATGTGCCCATTAGTCATGCCATAACCATAAACAGCTGATATTAAAGTAGAATTAATGACGGCATTAGTATGTTGTCATAAAGACACGGATAAATTTCCACTAAGTCAATTCATTTATCGCTGTTCATTTCTAATATTCAATATTCAATCGCAAATATCTAAACAAATATCAAGTATTTCACAACAGCTTATGGTTACGGGGGAAAACCAAAATTCAATCGATACATACGGCTACGGTTATGGTTACTGCGTTATGGTGCGGCACCTAACGCCTATATGTTTGATGAGAACAGCTGATTGCTATGGTCAAGGTATGGCCCCACTAATTGCAGCTTAAGGCTATATGGTTATGGTATGATATAATAATATGATAATTTTAAGATCAAACCATACGAGGCACAATGTGTATCTCTTGTCAGCAAGGAATTCGAGAGCTTCTAAGGTTACCGGCTTCACAAGGCCTAGTAAAATATATATTTTAACTTTGATTTTTATTTTATTTATTTTTCTGTAGGAATTTTGAATCTTTAACTTAACAAAAATAACAGTGCGTTACTAATAACTTTAATGATCATAATTTGATAATTTGCAAGTGTCTTGATACCAGTTCATTTCCACATAATAGCCAACTGCCCTCATTTATAAGAGAACATTAGTACTCTGAAATTATTAAGACTTTTTTTGTCATTATTTTTGTATTTTCTTTTTAGTTGCAGAGCTTTTCTATTATGCTGCCATCACCTCATTCGTGACAATGCATCAAATGAAATTCATTAAAACTATGACCAGTCAAATGAGAAAATAATTGACGTTTTATGAATAATCAAGATTTACCGAGTCACGAAGAATACCAGAATGTTTGTCATTAAAAAAAATATATATATAAAAACAAAGTGACACCTATTGCTGCTGATAAGGTTATTCGAGGCGCTTGCCATTGATAAGGTGGGCGTATGACGCAAGCGTTTTGATAATGGCTGCTTGCAAGTGCTCCAAATAAATGAAAAAAAAATAATAATAATCTCATGAAGATTCCTCGTGTCGGTGTTATTTAGGGGTCAAATGTGAAATTACTAAGTATAAGAGTAGTCCTCGACAATTGCTAGCCTTTAATAAAATTATATGCTTAGCACATGTATTTGTTGTACACAATGTGTGTGAATATACGATAGAACAAAGTTCTTTCACGCCGATTAAAATCTCATTATTGGAAAGAATTGTTGGCCGAACTGAAGCACCCACCGTGATTGCTGCACTCAAATTTATGCGAAAAGTTCGTAATGGACAATAATCAAAAGAATCACGAAGGGTACCGACGATAACTTGGCTGCTATGGTCGAGAGCGTGCAATTACTATAAATTCACCAACATCGACTCGGCTTCCTTCTTAACAACTAAAGATTTCAAGCCCAAGCTGGATGAAAATTTTTCGCTAAACATATTGACTTCAAGACACGGTGTTCTACTGAACCCTGATACATGCATCGATTCACTCTATACCGCATTCCGATCTAACACTATTGTACGCACATATATTTTATATTAGATAGGTAGGTAGGTAAACTGGTTGAAGGCTCCCTCTGGCACCCCCCAAGTAGCACTAAAGCGCCGTTTTGGTACCATTTTGAGACCTCTAACAGGCAGATATCTACAGCCAGCCAGAGAAGATTAATGGGACTTAGGTTGACGCCCCAAGCTGTCGAAGAAAGGAGCGTTCAGTGATCTTAATCGTCTAGCTGCCAAATCGGGACATTTACAATGAAAGTGCTCAATAGTATCCTTCTCTGAAAGGTCCCCACGGCTTCTGCAACAGAGGTTAAATGGTAAACCTAGCTCTTCCGCGTGTGTGCCGATCATCCAATGACCGGCAAACATAGCTACGAGTTTGGGAATTGAACGGCGTGGAGTTCCCAGGGGCTTTCTGAGTCCTTCGTTTAGTCTACTGGGACCAAAGCGTTTTTGAAATTGCACGTGAAGAAATGGAGCTCCATTTTTTTGCGCTTTCCTAAGAAATAAGGTGTGAAATTACCCTACATTACAACAGTCAAGGGGATGCCGATGACCGGGTAGTACACCTCTTAGACCAATTTAGTCAACCCCTTCCTGGCAAGATGATCTGCAATTTCATATCCTTCTATGTTCCTATGTCCTGTAACCCCGATCAGGGAAATGTTACCTGCACACCCAAGAGTTGTGAACTCCTCCTTACAGGAGATTAGTAGGCTGCATTTGCACCATGGCATCGTCAGACGTTATGTTATATTAACGTAACTTTATTTCATTTCAATTTATTTTAGTTTATTTCATTTTGCTTCCATAATTTTTTTTTCATTAATTTAATCTTATTTCAATTCAATTTGTTTAACTTTCATTTCAAATTTAATTTATTTTTATTTCATTTATTTTATTTCATAGTTAATTTTATTTTTGTTTTATTTATTTTCATTAATTTATTAATTCATTTTTCAGTTTTAGTCCCTTCATTTCACTTTATTTTTATTTTTAATTAAATGTTATTTTAAAATCATTTATTAATATTATTTTATTTTGACACTTTGTTTTTATATTAATTTTTTCATTTTTTTTTTTAATTAATTTATTTTTATTAATTAATTTTATTTTATTTCAATTGGAGTTGATTCACTTTTATTTTACTTCTATGCTTAAAATTAATTTAAGTTAATTTATTTCAGTTTAGATTATTTTGTACACTATTTTATCTTATAGTTTATTTCATTTTATTTTTTATTTTTAATTGTTAATAATTTTTTTATTTGAAATAGTCGTAATTTAATTTTATTTTTTTATTGCATTTTAGTTTATTTAAAATTACATTTTTTTCAATTTATTTTATAAATTTTGAATCTTTATATATCATTTTATTTTTAATTTATTTATTTACTTTTCTTAATTATATTTTTTTCATCTTAATTAAATTATTATTTTTTATTTTAATGCCTTTTTTATTGTATTTTCATTTACTTTAAATTATTTTATTTTATTTTTTTTTTTCATTTTATTTCTATTTAAATTTTGTTTTTAATTTTATTTATGCACTATTATTTTATTTTAGCATTAGAATTTACCTAAGTTTAATTCATTTTATTTATTTTAATATTTATTTAAATTAATTTGATTTATCTTTACTTAAATTCATTTAATTTTAACTTAGTTTTAGTGAAGATTATTTCATAAATAATCTTGCCTTTTTTATACTTTATTTAATTTTACGAAATTAATTTAGTGCGATTTTATTAAATTTTTTAATTTTAAATTGACTACATTTTATATAATTTTATTTGACTAAAATTTCTATTTTATGTATAATATAATTTAATTTAATTTTTATTTCATGTAAAGCAATATAATTCAATTAATAGCCACCGTACCCTAATGGATCGGTAGTGCCAGGTTCGAAACCCCAGCCATGAAATGATAGAAAATAATGGTAAGCCTCCGAGTGCATTTCTACCATGAAAAAACTCCTCATATACCATCTGCCATTCGGTGGCAGTGAAAAACTGTAGGTTCCTCTATTTGTGAAGTACTCGATCAAACAACCAACAATTAAATTTTATTTAATTTTAATTTACTTTACTTTATTTTACTCTGGTGTATTTCATTTGAACATAGTTTGTTTTTCATTTTATGTTTGTATTATTTGATAACATTTAATACATTTTATTTTGTTTCCTGTTTTATTTTACTTTATATATATATATAATTGGCGCGTACACCCTTTTTTGAGTGTTTGGCGAGCTCCTCCTCCTATTTGTGGCGTGCGTATTGATGTTGATCTACAAATGGAGGGACCTACCGTTTCAAGCCTACTCCGAACGGCAGATGTTTTATTCAGGAGCTTTTTCATCGCAGAAATACACTCGGAAATTTGCCATTGGCTGGCGAGGGGCGACCGCTATTAGAAAACTATTTTTCTTAATTTTGGTGTTTCACCGAGATTCGAACCCAAGTTCTCTCTGTGAATTCCGAATGGTAGTCACGCACCAACCAATTCAGCTACGGCGGAATAGTTTATTATTTATTTTAGTTTGGTGTGTTTTATTATACTTATGTATATATAATATTTAATTTAATTTTTATTTTTGTTTTAAAATTAATTTAATTTTATTAATATTAATTTTACTTTATTACTTTTTGCAGCTTTTTTCTTTTCGAATATCTCATTCAATGAGCTAACTTATTTGAGTAGTCACTACCGCAGTTTGTTTAGGTAACACTCAGGTATTTGAAGTGGTTTCTAGTTGAAAGAACTTGTTGGTGGATATGCACATACATGGACACATACACTAGTATGTTGATGACATGTACAAACATGTATCACACTCGTGTTTGCTGTTGTTCAATTGGCTGAGAAAATGACTTTCACTTTTCCTTCTCAGTTCTAGTATACTATTTGACAATGAAAAAGAGATGTACTTATATATGTATGAATCTACTACTAATATGTGTATGTAAATATCATAGTACACTAGCACCACTGGACTGGTGCAAGAGAGTTCACTGCACTTTTTCTCATTATATTTTCTCATTTTATGCGCGAGTACCGGCTAACATCTCATTACTCTTATGCGAATCCTTATTTAACGCCTTTTAACATTTGTTTGTTTTGTTACTTACACTAGAACTTATTCACGACTTGATTGTAAAACTATATTTTTATTATATTAAATATTATTTATGTATATAAAACTTTAAAATGACAAAGCTCCTCCACTGAACTGTTCGAGCACACAGCACAAGAACTTTATTTAGAGACTGAAGCGTTCGAATGGCGAAAACGAAATGTGAAATATTTGAAGCCAAATAATATAAATATATACAAAACATTTGCGTATGTGTTGCTTCTTTGCATAGACGTGTGCACACAAACTGATTTTCATTTAATAACGCATGTGCATATACATATGTATGTATATGTAGTATTGTATCACTATCCGTATATTTAGTATTTATATGTACATACATATGTTTTTAGTAGTATTTATTATATTTTTATATTTTCTGTTTTCATTTTGTGATAACTTTTTGAGCTTCGCATAGTGATACTATAGACCGACCACAGACAACATATTTTGGAAACAAAAACAAACTGATAACTACATATGTATATACATACGTACACACATTCGTACATACTAACATTATCATTCTCACTTACCCTGCAGAAAAATCTACTAGTATCGAAATGGTGCGCTTCTAGTGAATTCACAAGTATGACCAATTAATTTTTCTATATTTTGCCATCAAAGCAACTTTACAGGAGCGGTGTCATGTATCCCTCGTAGCATCCCTTCTACGATAGTTGAATGATTTTGCACTATGTACGCTGATGCTTTTTTTAGCGTGCTAGTATTCACAGCTTCAATCTGTTAGTCATTTATACTTAAGCTTCGTTAGTTCCATATACGAGTAGAAAAAATTGGAGATGAAGCTCGGCCAACCCGAAACTCTCTACAGTAAAGAATTCGAAGAAAGGTTCAATAATTTAGAATGTCAGAGAACAAATTAATGTTTTAACGCAAGGAGCAGAAAATCTCGAAATGAAATGCAAACCTGTACAAGTGAGGAAAAGAAGTGGCGGAGTAACGACTAAAAGTAAAAAAGCTACGTTATTGCCCCTTTCACTTCTCGTTTTTAGGGTTATAAGTTCGTCTACGCGTTTGTTATAAATTATAGCGTTTATTAATAAGGGCGTGTTGAAGTATTAACGAGCCACAACTTCTTCACGGTGCCACTAATCTGAGTGCAAAATTTCTATGGCTGTTAGATATATTCGACTGAATTTGACTAAGGACATGTCGACTTGACGGTTGACTGGGTCTTTTTTTGTCTCTGAAAGTACCGTTTGCTACTTTAGAAAAGAGAGAGTCCAGCGTAGTCAAGTCGTTTGATCTTAAAGGCCATGCCACTTTCGATAGAGGCAACAATACCCCCAAAACGATGTTAATTTAGTTCATCATAGCACCTGCTGCCCAATCGTGTAAATTTCCATGGAAGTTTGGTCTCAGTGACTAAATAATATTCA
Organism: Anastrepha fraterculus; assembly: GCA_037575425.1. Lineage (NCBI taxonomy): Eukaryota > Metazoa > Arthropoda > Insecta > Diptera > Tephritidae > Anastrepha > Anastrepha fraterculus. The sequence continues at coordinate 1,249,954 of JAYXIM010014817.1, forward strand.
ATAAACTTGACAGAAGAATCACATAGTTTTAGAGCTAATGATAAAATTTCTACTAAAATTCTAAATGAAAAATCAATTAAAATCACACACCTGTCCTACAGGGCACTTAGTATGTACGAGTATGTGCTATTCGACATTTCTGCGGTGATCTCTTGCTGTTATTTTTTCCCTGCTGATAAGCAGTTAAACAAGCTTCACATTTTACTTTATTGTGGCAAACGAGTCAATACTTACGTACATATGTAGCACAGTCCATGACAAAAGAGAGTGAGAGAAAAGGTGTTAACTTGCGGCATTGCTTGCGGTTATACTGGTTTTGTATGCAGTTTCCTGTTGATTGTAGGCAAGTTGCACTTCACATAATGATAAGTGTTGGTTACGGGAAAAGTCTCTCAGGATGGAGATAAAATGAGCGTAACTAAAAAAAAAAACAAAATGCATAATATTGACATACGTTTTTGAATACGTATTAAGAATGCTTATTTATAACACATACACATATATACATATATTTATAAACACGCATTTATAACACAATGCGGCAAATTTTAACTTCTTTTCCCACACATTAGAAAAACGATATGAATGCGGTAATATAACTTTTTTTTGTGGATTAGGAGGTTTAAAATGCCTAATGCATCTTGAAAGCTCCCGTCGTAGTAATATTATATATACAGATAGATACAAGGCAGAAATACACTCGGAGGTTTGCCATTGCCTGCCGAGAGGCGACCGCTATTAGAAAAATGTTTTTCTTAATTTTGGTGTTTAACCGAGACTCGAACCAAAGCCATCGTGTAAATTGGCTTAAAATTTTATGGTATTTGAAAGAATGTCGAGAGAATTCAAATACATAAATTTTTTTTCTTAACAATATTTGCCAAAATAAAGGGTTTTTCAATTGGCGCGGGTCGATTTTGGCGCCCTGTGGCAGCCATTTTGTTTTAGTGACATCTGTCAAATCTTTTGTTTATTATTCAGTTATTTATGCCAAATCATCATGGCAAGTTACACGATTGAACAGCACGTTGAAATGATAAAACTTTATTATCAAAATGAGTGTTCATTAACGCAAACGTTGCGCGCATTGCGCCCATTTATCGGTAGACGTGGTGGCCCTTCCAATTTCTTATGGCCCATATTGAACCATATGGACCTAGACGACATGTGGTTCCAGCAGGACGGCGCTACGTGCCACACAGCAAACGCCATTTTATTTCATTTCAACATCTACCCGCCCTTATTGAAAAACCATATAAAGGGTGTTTTTTTAGAGGTTAGGTTTTGAGATGAAATAAAACGTATATAATTTAATGTTATGGCCAAGAATTTAGCTTTATTATAAAGATAAGGGTTTGCCATTATGTTTTAAAAATGATTTCGGGCAAGTGGCCGCCGCGGCTGGCTCGAATAAATTTCAGCCGAGAGGCCCAATTTTCGACCACTTTTTGCAGCAATTGGGGCCGTATGTCAGCAATAACCGCCGAATATTCTCTTCCAAGACGTCAATCGTCTCGGGCTTATCTGCGTAGACAAGCGACTTCACATAGCCCCACAAGAAATAGTTCAGCGGTGTTATATCGCACGATCTTGGAGGCCACGACACAGGTCCACGGCGCGAGATAATGCGCTCACCAAAAGTTTCCTTCAATAAATCGATTGTTGCGTTGGCTGTATGGCATCGTCCAATTCAGGCACGAAAAAATCATTAATCATGGCTCTATAGCGCTCTCCATTGACTGTAACATTATGGCCGGCTTCATTTTTAAAGAAATATGGACCAATGATTCCCTCTGCCCATAGGGCACACCAAACAGTGACTTTTTGAGGATGTAACGGCGTCTCAGCAATGGCTTGTGGATTATGTTCCCTCCAAATGCGACAATTTTGCTTATTGACATACCTATTCAAGCAAAAGTGAGCTTCATCGCTGAACAAAATTTTCTTCGACGCGTCGCGCGAACCGAACCATTATTTTCGTAATAAATTTGCACGATTTGCAAACGTTGTTCAGGTGTAAGTCTATTCATTATAAAATGGCAAAACAAACTGAGCATAAATCAAGTGACAGCTGTCAAAAAGACCATCTACGAAAAAAGTAGTGCCAACTTGAAAACCTAACCTCTAAAAAAAACACTCTTTATATGAAAATTCTGGTTTTTGAAATACTCTCATCCTTTAACAGCTTTTTAACTATTGGTTAACTAATGGATGTGCATTGGCTAACGACAGTCAACCATTAGTCAAATTAATATGCTGATATGAAAAGTGGTTGGTAGTTGGTCTGGGGAAACGGGCCATAAAAGTCTTTACTACATTTTTTTTTTTCTTTTTCATAGAGTAAGTCCCATGAAAATCGTCAAGGATATTGAGTGCGAAAACTTCAAAATATATTTTCCACATTTTTTGCAAGGACTGCTACGAAAAAAAAATATATGTTAATCCTCTTGGCATTCTTCGTCATTTGGTACCTATCTATAGGATAGTCCTATCTCAGGGGAAGCCAACCTGCGGCTTGGGAGTCACATGCGGCTCTTAGAAGAATTATTTGTGGCTCTCGATAAATGTATCCGAGTTCCCTTTTCATTTTTGTGCTATTCTGTTATTAAGATTTTGTTATGTTTTTATCCAAATAAAATGTCTCACAATAGTTCCTTTGTGTATCAGATAACCCAGATCTTCCGCAATTGGCAGTTTTCATACGTTTTTTTTTACCTGACTTCGTTATTAGAAAAGAATTCTCAGATTTAGCAGCACTTCAAGATTCAACCCGTGACATCGATATTAAAAATGCATTAGATTCCATAATGAAAACTTTTGATGTGCCTCTTAATAAACTTGGAAGTATTGCAAATGATGGAGCTCCGGTAATGCTGGGGAAAAATTCAATACCGTTTTTAAGAGATGAATTTCAAGTTCCACAAAAAAAAACCTATTCAAAATCAGACGTTAATGTTTTTGGTTGATGTCATGGAAAATTTGCAAACACTGAATTTACAATTGCAATTACAATAATATGTGATCTCTCACATCATCATCGTCATAACATCACAGTTCGGTCATCAGCTTTTCGCCTACAATAACATCTCTCCATCGTTTTACCGCCCGGCCTCTTTTTCTGACGACTTGTGGATTTGCTTCAAAGATCTTTTTTATAGCTCTATCGTTGCTCATTCGTAGAATGTGACCGACGTACCATCGAATCCTTGGTGTATCTGATTACATCTGCACCCCTAAAACTAGATAGATAGATATATGAGGTTTGCACTTCGACCTCATGACCTTTTGCTACTCATCACAGCACCTCATCCAAGCCCAGTTCACTTGTTAAACTCAGGATAGAGCTGGATTGGATTGAGCGTATGTGCCTTTCCTCTGGTTGCAGTTGGCCAAGATATCTCAACCTTCTCCACGCTATAGCGCTGCAATCCAGGAGAAGGTGCATTGGAGTCTCCGGTGATTGGTTGCAGAAACGACAAGAGTCCGTAGACCAAATCCCGATTATGTGCAGCTGACAGATTATCATAGTTTGGAGCCAGCAAACCTTTCTTAGCCCCAGCTCTTGACTCCTGAGCTTCTCCGTGATGGTGTGCTGTCCCATGTTAAACCAGGGCTCTGGTCCTATTAAAGGCGAGGCCGCCAATGCGTCCGCTACTTCGTTCCTAGTTATACCCCTGTGCCATGAGACCAAAATTTGCCTGATGCAATTATGCATTTCTAGTAGATTAAGTTTCTAGATACACTCAAGTACCAGTGAGGATTTGATCTCACAGGACGATAGGGCCATGAGTGCCGCCTCACTGTCACTCAGAATGGCAATTCGTTCATTCCGGACTTTCATGTCTAAGTTTATCTCTGCACATAAACAAATGCCATACATCTCTGCTTGGTAGATGCTTGGAAAACTGCCCATCGGCACAGACCGTCTGGTTTTGGGGCCATAAATTCCAGCGCCTATGCCTTCTAGTGTCTTCGTGCCATCTGTGTACCAGTGCAGAGTACACTCCTGGAGCTTCTTTTCAAATGCAGGTCTACTCCAGTTCAACTTATTGTTCAGTTCAATTCTGAACTTTTCTTCGAATTTGTTCGTCTTAGTGATATCATCTCTGGGCGGCAGCTGGGTGAGTGGGAGCTGCAGCTTTAGTACTTCCATATTTTTAGATTACATCACTTTTCCTCTCCCGAAACCTATCCTAGTAATATTCAACAGAGAACGCTTGGCCAATATATGGAGCGGTGTTAGCTCGAGCATCACCTCCATCGCAGCTATAGTGCAGGTCCGCATCGCTCCCGTGATGCAAACGCATACTAGATGCACACGCAGCCCGCACTGTCGAGAGAGTCATTCTCGATGCCCAAGCGACCGCTCCATTGGTCTTATTATTATGATGTGCCTCCATCTCTGTTGCCTTGGACAAGGTTGCGTCAGTATGCCTTTTCCAGTTAAGCTTGGCATCCAGGACAAGACCGAGATACTTTACTATGCTGACCAAATCAATAGCAACCCGGTCTATGCTGACCTCTTTCATTCCTGGTAAGGCTCTTTTCTTGGTGAAAGGGATGATGGCTGTTTTGGACGGGTTTATGCCAACTGCTTTTGCGGTTTCGGCTATCCTTGTCTGTCGACGTCGATCACTGAATTTTGAAAATTTCTACTAGAATCGAAGTATCCTGAATTAAAAAAATACTGCTTGTCGAATTATTACAATATTAGGAACAATGTACGTATCTGAATCACTTTATTCCACTTCAAAATTGGTGAAAACTACACACCGATCAGTAGGTATTAATTAACCAGCATCTCAAAGAATTACTGAGAAGTACTGTCACCAATTATTCACCAAATTTTAAAGAATTATGAAGAGAAGTAAAATAAATGTGCTTAATTTTTAATATTTCAATTTTAAATTCAATTTATATGTTTTCGATAAATATAATTTCTGTAAAACAAAAAAATGTTTAATATTGTACATTTTGTGCATACCTTTTAAATTCGTATTTAACTGCGACTCGCGAAAAATTTAAAATTAAAAAAATAAGGCTATGGAGCTTGGCTACCCCTGGTCTACGTGAAATAATTTATACTGAAACTGAGGCCATTATAATTGAAATTTTGAGGCCATTTAAAACAATATTCCAGCATGATGGTGAAAAACTGAAAACGCAGATTTTCTGCCATATCGATTTGCTCATGCGTGAGAAGTATTGTTGCACGGTGTAAAACTTGTTATCCTGGTACTTTCGTATAGAAACTTGTATGAAGGCAGTTCGGTTTCTCAGCCTCGGCATATGTACGTTTAATTGGCATTGATACAAAATCATACTGAAACATTTCATGAATTGATTAAGTTTCGCTTGCGGTGTTGTACATTCTATTTTATTGAGCGAAATGTCTTGCGCTAAATAAATAAAGCACTATCTGAAAGTAAGAAACCCGGCCCGCTAAAGCTTGTATGAGGAAGTATTTATATATACAGCTATGGTCAGACATTTAGCGCACTTTATATTATACTGATAAATAATGCAATTACTTCTAAGAGAGTGCAAATTTTCCTAATTTTGTTTTCAGCATGATAAGAGTTATTTATGGGTCTCTTCAAATGCCCAAAAAATAACCGTTATAATTCTTTTGTATTTGTTATTGGAGGATGGTTCCATATGTAGAAGTCCACGCAAGTGGGGAAAGTTACTGATCGCCATTCACTTGGGAGTGGCCAGGACGATTCTTCTGCATATGGTTCAAGCAGCTCACAACTCCCGGGATTAGCCCAAGTATCCTCTGGGTAGCTTCCGAACACCCGTTCGGAAGTGAGCTAAAGTGAGAAGGCGAAACATTCCAGGATAGCTGGTTGTGCGCTGGGTTTGGGACCCGCCACTTAAAAACCTCCCCCAATGAAAGCATATACAAAGCCTCGGATGAGAACTTCCAACACTGATGACGACCCCTGCAAACGAAATAAGGACTATGATTTGAGGGTATGCACCTGGAATGTCCGGTCCCTTAATGGGGAAGGTGCCTCTGCCCGGCTGGTTGATGTCCTCGTGAGAGTAAAGGCTGACATCACTGCCATCCAAGAGATGCGATGGACGGGGCAAGGAAAGAAAACCATAGGACCTTGCGACGTCTACTACAGCTGCCATGTAAAGGAGCGCAAATTCGGTGTCGGATTTGTTGTGGGAGAGAGACTTCGTCGCCAAGTACTGTCGTTCACTCCGGTGGACGAGCGTCTCGCAACAATCCGCATCAAAGCCAGATTTTTCAACATATCGCTAATTTGCGCCCACGCCCCGACGGAAGAGAAGGACGATGCGACCAAAGATTCCTTCTATGAGCGCCTGGAACGTTCCTATGAGCGCTGCCCCCGCCACGACATAAAAATCGTGCTTGGCGACTTCAACGCCAGGGTGGGCAAGGAGGGAATTTTTGGTCCCACAGTCGGAAAATTTAGCCTGCACAACGAAACATCCGGTAACGGACAGAGGCTGATCGACTTCGCCGGGGCCCGAAACATGGTAGTCTGCAGCACCAGATTCCAGCATAAAAATATACACCAAGCTACCTGGCTGTCTCCTGATCGAAAAACGCGAAACCAGATCGATCATGTTGTGATAGATGGAAGACACGCTTCTAGTGTATTAGATGTACGTACGATCCGAGGACCCAACATCGACTCGGATCATTACCTTGTTGCAGCCAAACTGCGCACACGTCTCTGTGCAGCGAAAAGCGTCCATCTAACTACGCAGAGAATGTTCGACATCGAAAAGCTGCAATCACAACAGACAGCCAGAAGATTCGCCACTCGACTCTCACTCCTGCTCTCAGAGAGTTCTGCCCAACAAACCGGCATGCACGAGCAATGGAGCAATATTTCTCGTTCTCTACGTACCGCCGCCGAAGAAGAAATCGGATTCCGGCGAGCCCGAAAAAACAATTGGTACGACGAGGAATGTCATGCTGCCGCCTAAAGAAAAGATGCTGCCTATAGAGCCACGCTGCGATCGGGCGCAACGCGAGCCATGTGGGATCGCTACAGAGAGCTAAGAAAAGAAGAGAGACGTATTATCCGACAGAAGAAACGAGAGGCCGAAATACGTGAGTGCGAGGAGCTTGAGATGCTGGCCAATAGGAACAACGCCCGAAAATTCTACCAGAAAGTTCGGCGGCTTACAGAAGGTTTTAAGACCGGGGCGTTTTCCTGTAAGAACAAAGACGGCGATCTGGTGACCGACATCCAGAGCATTCTTAAATTATGGAGGGAACACTTCTCGAACCTGCTTAATAGTGATAGCTGCGCATGTCAAAGAGAATGTGATGATCCCGATACCCCAATCGTTGACGACGGAATTGACGTTCCGCTACCCGACCATGACGAGGTGAGAATAGCAATAGCGCGGCTAAAGAACAACAAAGCCGCGGGCGCCGACGGACTGCCGGCTGAGCTATTCAAACATGGCGGCGAGGAGCTGGTAAGGTGCATGCATCAGCTCCTATGCAAAATATGGTCGGATGAAAGCATGCCTGCCGATTGGAATTTAAGTGTGCTCTGCCCAATCCATAAGAAGGGCGATCCTGCAATTTGTGCCAATTACCGTGGGATTAGTCTTCTAAATATCGCCTATAAGGTTCTAGCGAGCGTATTGTGTGAAAGGCTGAAGCCCACCGTCAACCAACTGATTGGACCTTATCAGTGTGGCTTTAGACCTGGAAAGTCTACCATCGACCAAATATTCACGATACGCCAAATCTTGGAAAAGACCCATGAAAGGAGAATCGACACACACCATCTTTTCGTCGACTTCAAAGCTGCACTCGACAGTACGGAAAGGAGTTACCTGTATGCCGCGATGTCTGAATTTGGTATCCCCGCAAAACTAATACGGCTATGCAAGATGACGTTGCTCAACACCAGCAGCGCCGTCAGAATTGGGAAGGACCTCTCCGAGCCGTTTGATACCAAACGAGGTTTCAGACAGGGTGACTCGCTGTCGTGTGACTTCTTTAACCTGATGTTGGAGAGCATCGTACGAGCCGCAGAACTTAATCGCTCAGGCACAATTTTTTATAAGAGCGTACAATTGTTGGCGTATGCCGATGATATTGACATCATCGGCCTTAACAACCGCGCTGTTAGTTCTGCCTTCTCCAAGCTGGATAAAGAGGCAAAGCGAATGGGTCTGGTGGTGAACGAGGACAAAACGAAGTACCTCCTGTCATCAAACAAACAGTCGGCGCACTCGCGTATCGGCACCCACGTCACTGTTGACAGTTATAATTTCGAGGTTGTAAAAGACTTCGTTTATTTAGGAACCAGCATTAACACCGATAACAATGTCAGCCTTGAAATCCAACGTAGAATCTCTCTTGCCAACAAGTGCTACTTTGGACTAAGTAGGCAATTGAGTAGTAAAGTCCTCTCTCGACGAACAAAACTAACACTCTACAAGACTCTCATCATGCCCGTCCTAACGTATGGCGCAGAAGCGTGGACGATGACAACATCCGATGAAGCGACGCTTGGAGTGTTCGAGAGAAAGATTCTGCGCAAGATTTTTGGACCTTTGCACGTTGGCAACGGCGAATATCGCAGACGATGGAACGATGAGCTGTATGAGCTTTACGACGACATAGACATAGCGCAGCGAATAAAGATCCAGCGGCTACGTTGGCTGGGTCATGTCGTCCGAATGGATACAAACGCTCCGGCACTGAAAGTATTCGATGCGGTACCAGCTGGTGGTAGTAGAGGAAGAGGAAGGCCTCCTCTGCGTTGGAAAGATCAGGTGGAGAAGGACTTGGCTTCACTTGGTGTGTCCAATTGGCGCCGGTTAGCACGAGAAAGAAACGACTGGTGCGCTTTGTTAAACTCGGCCAAAATCGCGTAAGCGGTTATCGCGCCAATTAAAAAGAAGAGATTTGTTATTGCTTATTTTTTCTTGAGTTCTGTCTCAATTACGTTGGACAACTATTTAGCGCACTTACATGTGTTTTTCTCTTACATGCGATCGGTTCGGCAATAACTATTTTTTGTGGTGAATATTTAATTAATAACGTCTATTATTTAAATTTTTGCTAAAATGGCTAGAGGGAAGTGTTGTTCAGTTGAACAAAGAAAAATAATATGGAACCTTTACCAAATGGGACCAATCAAGTGAAGATTTCCAGAATAGTGCATTGTTCAAGAAAAATGGTATACAATGCCATCAAAGATGTCAAGACGGATGCTTATTTATTAAAACAATAAAAAAATTCGTAAAGCTCCGCCACGTAAAAGTTCCCCCCGTGAGGATCAAATAATTGTAAGGAAAAGTCGATCGGATCCTTTTATGTCTTCACGAAAGATAGCGGCTGAAGTAAGGGCAGAATTAGGCTTAGTTGTATCCAGTAAGCTCTGCGAAGGCGTCTGAATGAAAATAAAATATTTGGTCGCATAAGCAGAAAAAAACTGCTCCTATCAAAAAAGAATATTAAAGCGCGTTTATCATTCGCGCGTAGGCACCTCTTCGAAAAGACAGAGTTTTGGAAACGAGTACTTTTCACGGATGAAACTAAAATAAACCTCATCGGTCCTGATGGAAAAACGTATGTACATCGTGAAAAAAATCAGAAAACCAATCCACGGTACACAAAAAAGACGGTGAAGCATGGCGGTGGGAATTTAAAAGTTTGGGGGTCTTTTTCATGGCGCGGGGTTGGGCCGCTGGTCAAGATAGAAGGAAATATGGCTAGGCATATGTATCTGAATATAGTTAGAAATAATATGGAGCCATATTCTTTCGAGTTTATGCCAGTAAATTGGATATTTATGCACTACAACGAACCCAAACATACTGCGGGAGTGGTCGGGAACTGGCTTTCGCAAGAAAAAAAAACCCAGCTCGATTGGCCAGCACAAAGTCCGGATTTAAATCCAATCGAAAACTTGTGGAATGATGTGAAGACGATGGTTGGACAAAAAAAATTTAAAAATATCGATGAACTTTGGGAAGGTGTACAGGAAGCAGGGAACTCTATTCCTTTGGACAGGTGCCAAAAGTTAATAGAGAGTTTACCACGCAGAATAACGGCTATTCTACAAAATATTGATATGGTAAATAATAATAGTCAACAATCTTTTCTCAATTCTTACAAATATTTCATATTTTTTACAGATATCAAAACTGCGTTAAGTCTTTGTCCAAATCCCACTATGAACAAATAAGAATTACTTCTATTTTATCATATTTTTACTAGGGAAAACTGTCTACTTTAAGTTATTTTGTCTTATAATAAAGTTTTAAATATACAATATTTAGTTAAAAAAACTGGATTTAATTTGGTTTCATATCATTTAATCGAGCATTATATTGAACTCTTTTTAAGTGCGCTAAACGTTTGATCATAGCTGTATGTATATAAAAAAGGGTGATCAATTTAGAGGAATCGGATTTTAAATTGAAATAAATCAACGAAAATTGAAATTCATTGCGCAATCATTATTATTTTTGTGTACAACCATTTATGGCATTTATTTTTTAAAGATGATTCCTTTCAAATGTTGGCCACAACTGTGTCGTAATTTGGCCATCAGTAAACACCAATTTTGAATGAAAGACTCGCTGGAGGACTTCGGCCGGTATCTCGTAAATAATTTTGGTAATGTTGGCTTCCAATGCCTCAATCGAAGCTGGTTTATCCACAAAGTATTAAGACTTTATATACCCACACAAATAAAAGTCCAAAGGTGTGATATCAGACGATCTTGGTGGCCAATCCACTGGTCCGAGGCGAGAGTTATTTTGCTCACCGAAACGACGACGCAGTAAATCCCTTGTTTCACGGGCTGTCTGGCTGTGTGCCGCCAGTAGCGTTCGCCATTCACTGTTACATTGGCGCCAGCCTCGGGTTTGAAGAAATATGGGCTAATGAATCCTCCAGCTTACAGGCCGCACGGTTGTTTCAATGTAATGGCTGTTCTTGAATGTCTTCGGATTGCTCTCCATCCCAAATACTGCAATTTTGCTTATTGCCGTAGCTATTAAGCCAAAAATGGACACACTTTTTACAGAGCGTCGATTTATACGATTTGTAAACGTTGCTGATGCGTAAGTTTTTCCATGATGAAATGTCAATGAATATTGAAAAAATTTATGTAGTAGGTTGGGGAATAAGTTCGTAGCATTTCTACCAAAGACTTCTATTAGTTGTTGGTCCAGTTTTTAAGGACCTCTTTGTTATCGAAGGTAACGCCCTTCATATGGTTTGACAGGAAGCGGAAAAGATGGTAATCGGTCGGTGTAAGAGCCGGAGAATACGGTGGATGCTGAGGGACCTCCCATTCGAGCTCTTGGAGTGGTTTTATCATGTCGATCTGGTCTTTTCAGTCGAATATTCTCATTCATGCGGTGTTGCTGGGCAGTGTATAGCCCCCTGTAGATCGTGGCATTCTTGTCGAGCATTTCCCTGTGCACCATGCCCTCCCAGTTCCACCAAGCACATATCATGATATTCTTTGGATGAAGGTCCGGCTTGATTCTTGGCTTTGGCGTATCTTTGGTAGCCAAGCACTCCTTTCTTTGCTTCATATTGACGTATAGGCACCATTTCTTTCCATTTCTTTCGTGAGGATTCGGTACAAAAAGCGCTGTTTGTGACCGCGTGCTGCTTGATGTTGGGCGAGATGCTGAGAAGCAATTGTAAGGCGACTTTCTTTGTTTTTTTTCGTTGAGCTCGTAAGGCACCCCGGCTCCCAATTTTGCGGTAAATCCCATTGAATGAAGGTGATTGAGAATCGTTTTATGATCGCAGTTCATTTTGTCCGTCAATTCACGACTGGTTTGGCGACTGTTCTCCTTCAAAAGTGATTTGAGACGTTCTTCATCGAATTCAGAAGACCTTCCGCTGCGAGACTTGTCATCTTGACGTCGCCTTTTTTGGAACTTTGCAAACCATTTCCGTGCTTTAGACTCGTTTATAACACCTTTTCTATAAACGTCGCAAATGTCCCGAGGTGCTTCGGCAGCTTTTTGACCTCGATGAAAAGCAAAGAAGAGCAGGTGCCAAAAATGTTGATTTTTGCCTCCTGGGTATTCCATTCAAAACCTCAAAACTATTAAAAAATTAAATAACTAAAAAATTAACATAGTTTTGTAGAGCGGAAACAGTTCTATCGAATGAACACTTACTCTTTGCCAAATAGCAAACAAATCGTTGTAAAATAAAGGAAGATAATAAAAACGCTATTTATGCGTTATCTGTCAAAAAAAAAAACTCTATTGGAAAAAGTACCTCTAGTCTAATCACCCTTTATAGGTATATAATTGGCGCCCCTTTTTTGTTGTTTGAGGTCGGCCAATTTGTAGTGTGCGTCTTGATATTGTTCCACAAATGGGGGGCCGACCCAGCTTTATAAAAAGATTTTTCATGGCAGAAATACACTCGAAGGTTTGCCATTGCCTGCCGATGGGTGACCCCTACTAAAAAAAACGTTTTCTATTATTTTGGAGTTTCATGCACGGATATTCGAACATACGCCTTTCGAATGGTAGTCACGCACCAATCCATTCGACTACAGCGGGAAGTACTTACAGAGTGCTTATTCCACTTTAATAATATTGAAGTACAGGGTGCTCTTCCTCTCCCTCTGGACCCAACCCGTCGAAACAGCATGTTTCCTGGGCCTACCTTTAGATGAGCCAGACGAAGACGACCGGTGATATACTCTACACTGCCGGGGCTTCTATTACTGTTAAAACAACAACAACAACTACAGCGGGAAGTACTTACAGAGTGATTATTCGACTTTAGCAATATTGAAGTACAGGGTGCGTTTATGTTTGAGGTTGTTTTTTATTAATGATCTTGAAGGCAGAAATTTCTCTAATACCCCACGATTATTTAAATTATTCACCGTTGGCCCTTTGGTCGAATTTAATACTTCCTTACGTTTTATTTTTAATATTAATTTTTGCTATAGGAAGTTGGGCAAGTGAGGCGCACACAGGTTGTAGGCCGAAACTGTATAGACGATGCTTACATTCACTTACGGAATATTTGCCACGCCTTAACTTTTCAAATATTCGAATATTTATTTTTCTGGTGTTGGAATAAAATTTCTATCATATATCGCATTTTTCATGGAATTCAAAGCTATGAAACTCGATTGGTACCTACCACAAGCCATCGAAACCAGTTGCTTAAATGAACTCATTGGCAACATTTTGATTTTTGTTAGCACCAGGAGGCTCCCATCGCGTGGTGTGCGAACTGATTGCATCTCTGTGTTTATTGAAACGATTGTTTTGTTTTTTTCACCAATACCCTGATGAAAGCTATTAATTTTTTTCGTTGGAAGTTGAAAACCTCATTTGTTAGATTCACTTTTTTCTTCCGTTTCGCTTTGCGGCTGGTCTGATGCCATCTCCTAACATTAAATTATTTCACCCTTAGAAGTTTATTTAGAGTTGATGCCACCATCTATTTGTGATGTGGTTACTAGAAGATTTAGCCAAACGAAAGGATAATATTTTATTCGAGACGATTATAAAACGCAAAGGTAAAGCACTAACAAAGTAAAAATTGTTAGTAAGACAAACACTTAAGGACGCCACTCCTATCGTATCGAATATTAGTTGTCAACTAGATTACTGAGATATTTCTTTTTGTATGTACGAGGGACAGATCTCACGTCAGTGGGCCCGCGGTAGTCAGAAGATGACGGAAGAGCTCGTGAGGGATGAAGAGGAACTGAGGACGTTTTAATTAACAGCTTCTTTTTTAAGTCAGTTAGATATTTCTTTTATTTAAAGTGCTTCTTTATTTTTTTTTATTTACATAATCTCTAGATTCCCATAATAGTTTCATACATCCATCAAAAGCGTTAAAGCCACCCTTTATGCAGATGTTGTTGATGTTGTTGAGTTACTTGAAGGTGCCACAGTTGTGGTTGTGGTAGTTGAGTTACTTGAAGGTGCCACAGTTGTGGTTGTGGTAGTTGAGTTTGAGGGTGCGGCTGTTGAGTTCGAAGGGGAGAGAGTGGAGTTTGAGGGTAGGAATGGAGGTGGAGGTGGAGGAGGAGCTTGACCACAACCACGGCGGCCACCTGGACCTCCTGTTCCCCTTGGTCCTCTGGGTCCATCTAGACCTCCTGGTCCACCTGGACCACCAAATCCTTGTGGTCCACCTGGTCCTCTGGGTCCATCTAGGCCTCTTGGTCCACCTGGACCACCAAATCCTTGTGGTCCTCCTGGTCCACCTGGGCCACCTTGCCCTCTTTGTCCTCTTCGTCCACCTAGGCCTCCTGGTCCACCTGGACCGCCTCGTTGTCCTGAAAATATTTGAGATTGTAAACTTAAATTGCTTTTACGAAAAGAATAAGTTGTTGGGAAGCTCACCTTCAGCTAGGACGACTACTAAAGCAATAACAAATAGTCCCGTAAATAATTTCATCTTTCCACGAATTTCAACTTTTTCTAATTGATACTCACTTTTATTTTGGGAAGCCTTATATACTATAATTTTACTTAGGGAAAGAGTAAGCAAACAACTTAATAGTTATTTAACTTTATTTTGGCAAATTCTTAAAACAAACTTAAATACTGCAATGCAAATAAACTGCAGACAAACAAAGCTTTGAACACATTTTTCCTGTTCAATAGCAAACACGCGCGGTTCGGAATTTAGCTACTAAGCAACGACGTCATAAGTGTTCAAATAAGCTTTGTCTTTTGTGGTGAATGTGCTTTAACCCTTTGGGGACGGAGCCGCGTCGCTGAGGACGAGAGGTATTGGAGTGCGCAGTAGAGAAAATAAATACGTTGAACGTTATAAAAACTAAGGCTTTATTAAAACAACAAAAAATTTTCATAAAATCAAAAAATAATTATAAACAAACTGCTATCACTGCTCATGTTGAAATGCCTGAGTGGATTCCGTACTGCACGAATTTCACTTACACTTGACGAAGTAATACCGTCATCTTCCATTTTCAGATTCAAAGTAATATTCCTTAGAACTGTCACTATCTAGCGTATAATCTCTAGATCGCTTAGCCATCGTGCGTGGGACAAAATATATAAAAAGCCTGCTGGTTCTTCTGGCAGTGACACTGAGAGACTGAATTGAATAACTTAAATTCGTTCTGACTCGACCGTCGCCTCACGTGTAAGTTTACATTATAAGGAAGATAAGACTTCATCGCTAATGGCCCCTAATGTCTTTGAATGACCTATATACCTATGCGTATCCTATCGCTTAGAACGACAGACGTTGCGAGCCTTGCAGCTACGAACTAATTTGGGCGGCTATATGCCGACACTCACCTCCAAAGGGTTAACTCACACATTCTAATTCCCGTTTGACGTGAAATATTAGGTAACATTGATTTCCGACATTTTAAAGGAGATATTAAGTCCCATTACCGAGTTCCTCTATACGAGCAAGAACTCTTATTCAAGAGGATATCAAGAGAAGAACGTGTAGATTGATCTTAGAGCTTCGGTGTGATCAAACATGCCAGAGAACATGTCGGAACATTATTTGATGTTGAGTGTGAACCACACCTAAACGTCAAGTTTTTTCCTGTATTTCATTTGACATTTTTCTATTTCGTCAGACTAATTTCAATCAGACTAACTCAATTTGAACCATGGAAAGATACGCAATCCAGCAACGCGTTAAAGTTATTCATGCTTATTATGAAAACGGGCGTTCAATTCAAAATGGATATCGCGCACTTCGTTATTTTTTCGGTCAATTCAATCGTCCAAATGTGCGTACAATCGGAAAAATTGTGCAAAAGTTCGAGCAAACCGGGTCTGTAGGAGATGTGAAAACACCAGTGCATGCTCGTACAGCTCGTTCTGCAGAAAATATTGCTGCTGTTCGCGATAGTGTGGTTGAAGAGCCGTCCACTTCAACTCGTCGTCGTGCCTAACAATTGCACCTCTCACGCTCGTCGTTGATGAACATTATGCATAAAGACTTGCATTTACACGCTTACAAGGTGCAATTGACTCAAGAACTAAATCCTCTTGACTATTTCAAGCGTCGTCAATGGTCAGAATGGCGGCAGGAAATGGCAACAGTGAATGACCAATTTTTGAAGAAAATCATCTTCAGTGATGAAGCACATTTTCACCTCAGTGTATTCGTCAATAAGCAGAATTGTCGCATTTGGGCGAATGATAATCCAAAAGTGATTGCTGAAAAACCAATGCACCCACAAAGAGTGACTGTTTGGTCCGGTTTATGGGCCGGCGGCATCATTGGGCCATATTTTTTCCAAAATGATGCCGGTCAGGCAGTTACTGTGAATAGTGTTCGCTATCGTGAGATGATAACGAACTTTTTACGGCCCGAATTGGAAGATATGGATGTGGACGATATATGGTTTCAACAGGACGGTGCCACTTGTCACACAGCTAACGAAACAATGGCTAATCTTACGTCGCGGCGATGTCAATTGGCCGCCAAGATCATGTGATTTGACACCGTTGGACTTCTTTCTTTGGGGTTATTTGAAAGGAAAGATGTACGTCGATAAGCCAGCAACAATTCAAGAGCTAAAGGATGAGATAATTTGGCACATTAACGGCATAGAACCTCAATTATGCCTCAGCGTCATCGAAAATTTGGACCATCGGATAGAGGTATGCCGCCGAGACCGCGGCGGCCATTTGGCTGTTATTTTGTTCCATACTTAATTGAGCCATACCAGTTGTATCATAATGAAGAGAAATGACAATAATTTCCTAAAAAAATTGTATTTTATTCAAAATCAACACCCGCCCTTGAAACTTAACCACCCTTTATAATATAATTGGCACATACGCCGCCTTTTATTAAGCGTTTCAGCCGACCTCCTCCTCCAATTTGTTGTGAGCATCTTGATGTTATTCCACAACAAGAGGGGCATACAAATTTACGTCGCCTCCGAAAGCCAAATACTATAGTTTTTTATGAGAAGCTTTTGTCATGGCGGAAATATACTCGGAGTTGGTCATTGGTACCCTCTTCCGCTTGAATGGCGCGATAACTGTTAAAGCCATTTTGAGCGCGATTAACAAAGCGTGCAACTATTTTCTTTCTTATCTTAACCGGCTCCAGTAGGGCGCATTAAGTGAAAGTGAGTCATTCTTCGTCTGATTTTTCCAACGCAAAGTCTCTGATTACTTTATTATTATGACACGATTTGGCATTGAGACCTGAAAGATCTATTTTACCCTTTCCATAGATTTAGAGTATTTATATGAGCCCAACTTACCCAATAAATTTTAGTGTCTACCCTATTTTAATGAGTTTTATTTCCTCCTCTGTGAAGATATGTTTACTCAGATATTTGTTCCGCTTATAAATCAGTGCGATGGCAGCACATGTTTGGCAGTTTGAAATTTATCGATTCAATCCAAAATGGCCTGATATAATACCTTTGATGATTCTGAAATGATTCTTATTTTATTTCCATATTATCCTTAAATCGGTTTAGGTTAAAGCTACCGGTCACTGATTTTGATTGCGATAAAGCTGATGCCTTATACCGATTACCTTTCTTCTTCTTTCTGAATAAGAGGGAAGAAGTCTGTTTTTTAAGACTTAGCGCATGGTGACTATTTGTTCGATATTTGATTTTTAGATCTGAAGTCTCAATAAAAAGGTTCAATCAGTTAGCGGATGGTGGTCTTCAGTTTTCCGCTCGTTAAGCCTTGTAGGACCTTACATGCGATATTTAGAAGACTAATTCCGTGATAGTTAGCGCAGATTGCCGAAAATCGGGTGCTATTAGAAAGAAATGTTCCTTTTTACCTTTTAGTGATGTTTATAGTCACATTTGAACTCACTCGTCTAAGACCACCGCTCTTGATTAAGTAAAGTTCTAAAATTTTCTATGATAGGAAGAAGGCAACAAAAAATAGGTGTGAATCTTACATCGGAACTGAACAGGGATGGTCTTGGATCTTGCTACAGCTAATAAATGATAAGTGTAATCAAACAGTTATTCAGGCTCTACAAATTGGTAATGTTTCGAAGGAAATTATGGAATAGGCGCCACTACTCGAGTGATCAGAAATTTCAAAAGATCTTGTGAAACATAGAGGAAGAAAAGAGCTCAGCTCGTTTCCGGTAACTGTAACCTCTTTAGTAATATTAAGCATAGGTAGCTTGCCTTGTCACCGACCTGCAGAATAGATCCGCTGAGTGGCGGACGCCGAAGGTCGGGAATTTTATATATCCTTGTAAACAACACTAGTTCGGCCTTTGCCGCATTGAGGCTTAAACCACACAGTTTGGCCTAGGTATCTATGTGTTTTGAGGTTCCTTGCATTCGACTACAGAGAGTGGCTGAAATCTGTTGTTCAAGTGTTGAGGGAAATCGGGCTAAAAAAACTAGAGGTGCTAAAAAACTTCTCTAAAACCTAATATTTTGCATACATACATTTAATCTTTTTTTTTTAATTTTTATTGAATTCCAGAAGAATTTCTTTTATTAGTTTTGTTACAATGAATGTTTCGTTTGGTTTTTTAAATCATAACAATTTTCTTGGTAATTAATTGCCTCCAATACAAAGAATATACTTTGAACATAAGCAAACTATTAAGAGGCTCATCTTCCACCTCATTTTCACGGCCTTCGTTCTAGGGAATTTAAATACTTAAATAATCAAACCCAAAGGCGTTTTCTACATGCGTGTAGAAAAGTGGATTTTATTAAAATTTCGTTGCGATAAAGTCTAATTACCGGGATCCTTATAAGGAACTAACTACCTTGCTAAAGCATAAGCAGAGTCACCCAAAAAAGGAGGAGTCCTTAGCAAACAAATTTGGTGAACTGTGCGTTACAAAACAGGTTTGATCTTCGAAGCACTTAGCTGTCATGTAGTGATCCAGGCTCACCCCAATTTACGTCGGTAAATCTTTTTTCAGCCTTCACTACTGCTTGAAGCACTCAGTTGTAACTGTGTTTCCGATCAAAATAGCTTCCCTTATTGGTTTGGTGAGCTTTGATGCGAATATGCGAACAGTCAATGGCTCCAATAACGTCCGTTATCTCACTGTTTTCTTGAACATTTTCCCTCATATTGGCTGCTTCTGCACCTTTATGTACCTGTAGCCAATTGATATCATACACGAGGAAACATTGTTTACCACATACCAAGTAGTTGACTGAGATACTCCGAATAGGTTGCCCAGCTGTCGAAACGTTGTGTTGTTGCTGATGCACCAAATATACAGTTTGCGTACCTCTTAAATATTCTGCAGTTTATCGCTTCAGTCTCATGTGTAATTTAAACCCATTTTGCGAAAATCCTTCTATCACATCGGAAAAGTTTAAAGATGTTGTGTGTTTCTTCTCGTTCGGATTCTTGTGAGCTTGATGAACAGTCCGAACTGGAGCTTGAGGAGCTGGTGTCCAAAACCGTCAATACACCTTCAGTTCTGATCATAAGCACTTCTTCACCTTCAAAGTATTATGAAACCGGAAACGTTTTTTACATGACACACATCTTAATTATAAATAAAAACATTTGCTTACCAAATTTAGTCGCTCGTTGTCCATGTTTGCGTTTATAGTGGGAATCGTATGGAAATTTTTAAAGTTTTGTGTATTTTCTTCGATCAAATGAATTCTTACTTTGTCAATGCTTGCAAGCAGCTCATCAAGTGCTTCCAAAAAATCATCACTTTTGGCAGCGCTACCAACATACATACATATGTTTATTTATACCATACTCGTTAACGCATGGCGAATAGAAGAGGTCTAATACATGGAAACAGTTTAATAGGCACTGGATCTTACACTTAAAAACACGCAGAACACAAAATAGCGGCTAAAAGAATGAAAAAGCGTGTAATGGGTAGAAATGCAGAGAAAATAAAACAAATACATTTGCAAATATAAGCATAAGCCGATTACCAACAACAAATGCAATACTTACATACATACATATATATGACGAGCATTAATTGCTAACTGAAAATAAGGCATTTTAATTAAAATTGAATTGAATCAATAACAACTGGGATAGATAATAGCCAACTATGTTTTGAACGTAGAAAAATTGTTATTCAATGCTTATAATTACAATTTTGTTTAAATAGACAGAACACAAAAAAATTATCCAGCACTTCACAGAAACAGAACTCCGAACCTCCACATTCGGTCACCAAACATTCCACCTTTCACTCCGTGCTAGGAGGAAGGGGAATTGAATTCCCCGCTATTCATACTATCATATTTAAATTTGTAACATCTGTTCATTATGTTGTGTGAAATTAGTAGGAGCATTACTAGGTCGAGCTCGATTGAACAACATCATGGAATTAAATTACGATTACGACTCAATATTTTATTTATTTATTGAAAAGAGTAATAATTATAAATAAATATTCCACTCAAAAATAGGAAAAATAAACGACAAGCACTGACGCTAAGGCCTTATTTATTTAAGTAGTTAACGATGTAGAGAAAGAAAAAAAAAAGAAATAATAATATTATACTAAGTTTGATAGAGGCTAACCTCAAGATAATAATATAAGTACGAGGGGGGTTCAATAAGTACCCGTGTTAGAAACGAAGACACCACTTTTTCAAAAATCATTTTTTTATTTGTCAACATAGTCCTCTTTTAGAATGATACACTTCTCGCAACGATCCGGTCATTTGCTTAACCTCTCCTACGCCTCTGTCTCTGTCTGATGACTTCCTCGCTACCAGGTTTCATCAACGGTGACAACTCGACTCAAAAATTCCTTCGCTTAAATTGCTCCAATATGAATGATTTCCTCGGTAACCACGTCTGCCAAGCATCCTGGTCGATCCTCACCATAAACGGATGTTCGTCCACGTTTAAATTTGTTGAACCAATACCTAACGTCCCCATATACAACATCCAACTTTGCTTTTATCTCCTCACATTTTCCCCCATCCGAAAACAAACAGCGACGTACCGAAAATACTACTCTCTTTCCATCTTAACGAAAATCATGAAACACGTCTTACTCGAGTTGTTGCCAAATCCAAACTAACCTATCAATCAGTCTGAAATTTGTTTTGCCGTCGTTTAATAGATGACAGCACACGATGCTAACACCAACTTCCCTCTAATATTTCTTGCTGCTGGAATGTTGGGTAAGACGAGACGAAGGCGGGGTGTAGGCTGAGACTGCATTGACAATTTTAATATTCATTTACGGTGTTGGAATAAAATTTCTATCATATATATAGCATCGTTCATGGAATTCAAGCTGTTAAGAATTATGGAATATCAATGGTAACATTTCGAGTTTTGTTAGCACCATGAGGCTTCCATCGCGTAGTGTGCGAACTGATTGCATCTTTGTGTTTATTGAAACGAGTGTCTTGTTTTTTTCACCAATACCCTGATGCAAGCTATTGATTTTTTTTGGTCAGAATGGCGGCAGGAAATGGCAACAGTGAATGACCAATTTTCGAAGAAAATCATCTTCAGTGATGAGGCACATTTTCACCTCAGTGTATTCGTCAATAAGCAGAATTGCCGCATTTGGGCGAATGATAATCCAAAAGGGGTTGCCGAAAAACCAATGCACCCACAAAGAGTGAATGTTTGGTCCGGTTTATGGGCCGGCGGCATCACTGGGCCATATTTTTTCCAAAATGAGGCCGGTCAGGCAGTTACTGTGAATAGTGTTCGCTATCGTGAGATGATAGCGAACTTTTTATGGCCCCAATTGGAAGATATGAATGTGGACGATATGTGGTTTCAACAGGATGGTGCCACTTGTCACACAGCTAACGAAACAATGGCTCTTTTACGCGAAATATTTGATGGCCGAATAATCTCACGTCGCGGCGATGTCAATTGGCCGCCAAGATCATGTGATTTGACACCGTTGGACTTCTTTCTTTGGGGTTATTTGAAAGGAAAGGTGTACGGGTAAAGGATGAGATAATTGGCACATTAACGGCATAGAACCTCAATTATGCCTCAGCGTCATCGAAAATTTGGACCATCGGATGGAGGTGTGCCGCCGAGACCGCGGCGGCCATTTGGCTGTTATTTTGTTCCATACATAATTGAGCCATACCAGTTTTATCATAATAAAGAGAAATGAAAATAATTTTCTAAAAAAATTGTATTTTATTCAAAATCAACACCCGCCCTTGAAACTTAACCACCCTTTATAATATAATTGGCACATACGCCGCCTTTTATTAAGCGTTTGAGCCGACCTCCTCCTCCAATTTGTTGTGAGCATCTTGATGTTATTCCACAAAAAGAGGGGCATACAAATTTACGTCGCCTCCGAAAGCCAAATACTATAGTTTTTTATGAGAAGCTTTTGTCATGGCGGAAATATACTCGGAGCTGGTCATTGGTACCCTCTTCCGCTTGAATGGCGCGATAACTGTTAAAGCCTTCTTGATCGCGATTAACAAAGCGTGCAACTATTTTCTTTTTTATGTTAACCAGCTCCAGTAAGGCACACCAAGTGAAAGTAAGTCATTCTTCGTCTGATTTTTCCAAAGCAAAGTCTCTGATTACTGTATTATTATTAAGCGATTTGGCATTGAGACCTGAAAGATCTATTTTACCCTTTTCATAGATTCAGAGTATTTATATGAACCCAACTCACCCAATAAATTTTAGTGTCTACCCTATTTTAATGAGTTTTATTTCCTCCTCTGGGAAGATATGTTTACTCAGATGTTTGTTCCGCTTATAAATCAGTGCTGGACACGATGGCAGCACATGTTTGGCCGTTTGATCTTTTTCGATTCAATCCACAATGGCCTGATATAATACCTTTGATGATTCTGAAATTATTCTTATTTCGATTGTTGATTTTTAGATCTGAAGTTTTAATAAAAAGGTTCAATCAGTAAGCGGATGGTGGTCTTCAGTTTTCCGCTCGTTAAAACTTGTAGGACCTTATATGCGATATTTAGAAGGCTAATTCCGTGATAGTTAGCGCAGATTGCCAAAAGTCGGGTGCTATTAGAAAGAAATGTTCCGTTTATTGATTCGTCATGTTCATAGTCACATTTGAACTCACTCGTCTAAGACCACCGCTCTTGACTAAGTAAAGTTCTAAAATGTCCTATGAGAGGAAGAAGGCAACAAAAAAAAGGTGTGAATCTTACATCGGAACAGGATAGTGATGGTATTGGATCTTTCTACAGCTAATATATGATAAGTGTAATCGAACAGTTATTCAGGCTCTACAAATTGATAATGTTTCGAAGGAAATTATGGAATAGGCGCTACTATCCGAGTGATCAGAAATTTCAGAAGATCTTGTGAAACATAGAGGAAGAAAAGAGCTCAGCTCGTTTCCGGTAACTGTAACTTCTTTAGTAATATTAAGCATAGGTAGCTTGCCTTGTCACCGACCGGCATAATAGTTCCGCTGAGTGGCGGACGCCGAAGGTCGGGAATTTTATATATCCTTGTAAGCAACACTAGTTCGGCCTTTGCCGCATTGAGGCTTAAACCACACAGCTTGGCCTAAGTATCTATGTGTTTTGAGATTCCTTGCATTCGACTACAGAGAGTGTCTGAAATCTGTTGTTCAAGTGTTGAGGGAAATCGGGCTAAAAAAACTAGAGGTGATAAAAAACTTCTCTAAAACCTAATATTTTGCATACATATATTTAATCTTTTTTTTTAATTTTTATTGAATTCCAGAAGAATTTTTTTTTTTATTAGTTTTGTTACAATGAATGTAATTTATTTATATGGCTTCATAAAATGAATCGTTTGGTTTTTTAAATCATAACAATTTTCTTGGTAATTAATTGCCTTCAAGAGGCTCATCTTCCACCTAATTTTCAAGGCCTTCGTTCTAGGGAATTTAAATACTTAATAATCAAACCCAAAGGCGTTTTCTACATGCGTGTAGAAGAGTGGATTTTATTAAAATTTCGTTGCGATAAAATCAAATTGCCGGGATCCTTATAAGGTGGAACTAACTACCTTGCTAAAGCATAAGCAGAGTCACCCAAAAAAGGAGGAGTCCTTATCAAACAAATTTGGTGAACTGTGCGTTACAAAACAGGTTTGATCTTCGAAGCACTTAGCTGTCATGTAGTGATCCAGGCTCACCCCAATTTACGTCGGTAAATCTTTTTTCAGCCTTCACTACTGCTTGAAGCACTCAGTTGTAACTGTGTTTCCGATCAAAATAGCTTCCCTTATTGGTTTGGTGAGCTTTGATGCGAATATGCGAACAGTCAATGGCTCCAATAACGTCCGTTATCTCACTGTTTTCTTGAACATTTTCCCTCATATTGGCTGCTTCTGCACCTTTATGTACCTGTAGCCAATTGATATCATACACGAGGAAACATTGTTTACCACATACCAAGTAGTTGACTGAGATACTCCGAATAGGTTGCCCAGCTGTCGAAACGTTGTGTTGTTGCTGATGCACCAAATATACAGTTTGCGTACCTCTTAAATATTCTGCAGTTTATCGCTTTAGTCTCATGTGTAATTTAAACCCATTTTGCGAAAATCCTTCTATCACATCGGAAAAGTTTAAAGATGTTGTGTGTTTCTTCTCGTTCGGATTCTTGTGAGCTTGATGAACAGTCCGAACTGGAGCTTGAGGAGCTGGTGTCCAAAACCGTCAATACACCTTCAGTTCTGATCATAAGCACTTCTTCACCTTCAAAGTATTATGAAACCGGAAACGTTTTTTACATGACACACATCTTAATTATAAATAAAAACATTTGCTTACCAAATTTAGTCGCTCGTTGTCCATGTTTGCGTTTATAGTGGGAATCGTATGGAAATTTTTAAAGTTTTGTGTATTTTCTTCGATCAAATGAATTCTTACTTTGTCAATGCTTGCAAGCAGCTCATCAAGTGCTTCCAAAAAATCATCACTTTTGGCAGCGCTACCAACATACATACATATGTTTATTTATACCATACTCGTTAACGCATGGCGAATAGAAGAGGTCTAATACATGGAAACAGTTTAATAGGCACTGGATCTTACACTTAAAAACACGCAGAACACAAAATAGCGGCTAAAAGAATGAAAAAGCGTGTAATGGGTAGAAATGCAGAGAAAATAAAACAAATACATTTGCAAATATAAGCATAAGCCGATTACCAACAACAAATGCAATACTTACATACATACATATATATGACGAGCATTAATTGCTAACTGAAAATAAGGCATTTTAATTAAAATTGAATTGAATCAATAACAACTGGGATAGATAATAGCCAACTATGTTTTGAACGTAGAAAAATTGTTATTCAATGCTTATAATTACAATTTTGTTTAAATAGACAGAACACAAAAAAATTATCCAGCACTTCACAGAAACAGAACTCCGAACCTCCACATTCGGTCACCAAACATTCCACCTTTCACTCCGTGCTAGGAGGAAGGGGAATTGAATTCCCCGCTATTCATACTATCATATTTAAATTTGTAACATCTGTTCATTATGTTGTGTGAAATTAGTAGGAGCATTACTAGGTCGAGCTCGATTGAACAACATCATGGAATTAAATTACGATTACGACTCAATATTTTATTTATTTATTGAAAAGAGTAATAATTATAAATAAATATTCCACTCAAAAATAGGAAAAATAAACGACAAGCACTGACGCTAAGGCCTTATTTATTTAAGTAGTTAACGATGTAGAGAAAGAAAAAAAAAGAAATAATAATATTATACTAAGTTTGATAGAGGCTAACCTCAAGATAATAATATAAGTACGAGGGGGTTCAATAAGTACCCGTGTTAGAAACGAAGACACCACTTTTTCAAAAATCATTTTTTTATTTGTCAACATAGTCCTCTTTTAGAATGATACACTTCTCGCAACGATCCGGTCATTTGCTTAACCTCTCCTACGCCTCTGTCTCTGTCTGATGACTTCCTCGCTACCAGGTTTCATCAACGGTGACAACTCGACTCAAAAATTCCTTCGCTTAAATTGCTCCAATATGAATGATTTCCTCGGTAACCACGTCTGCCAAGCATCCTGGTCGATCCTCACCATAAACGGATGTTCGTCCACGTTTAAATTTGTTGAACCAATACCTAACGTCCCCATATACAACATCCAACTTTGCTTTTATCTCCTCACATTTTCCCCCATCCGAAAACAAACAGCGACGTACCGAAAATACTACTCTCTTTCCATCTTAACGAAAATCATGAAACACGTCTTACTCGAGTTGTTGCCAAATCCAAACTAACCTATCAATCAGTCTGAAATTTGTTTTGCCGTCGTTTAATAGATGACAGCACACGATGCTAACACCAACTTCCCTCTAATATTTCTTGCTGCTGGAATGTTGGGTAAGACGAGACGAAGGCGGGGTGTAGGCTGAGACTGCATTGACAATTTTAATATTCATTTACGGTGTTGGAATAAAATTTCTATCATATATATAGCATCGTTCATGGAATTCAAGCTGTTAAGAATTATGGAATATCAATGGTAACATTTCGAGTTTTGTTAGCACCATGAGGCTTCCATCGCGTAGTGTGCGAACTGATTGCATCTTTGTGTTTATTGAAACGAGTGTCTTGTTTTTTTCACCAATACCCTGATGCAAGCTATTGATTTTTTTTGGTCAGAATGGCGGCAGGAAATGGCAACAGTGAATGACCAATTTTCGAAGAAAATCATCTTCAGTGATGAGGCACATTTTCACCTCAGTGTATTCGTCAATAAGCAGAATTGCCGCATTTGGGCGAATGATAATCCAAAAGGGGTTGCCGAAAAACCAATGCACCCACAAAGAGTGAATGTTTGGTCCGGTTTATGGGCCGGCGGCATCACTGGGCCATATTTTTTCCAAAATGAGGCCGGTCAGGCAGTTACTGTGAATAGTGTTCGCTATCGTGAGATGATAGCGAACTTTTTATGGCCCCAATTGGAAGATATGAATGTGGACGATATGTGGTTTCAACAGGATGGTGCCACTTGTCACACAGCTAACGAAACAATGGCTCTTTTACGCGAAATATTTGATGGCCGAATAATCTCACGTCGCGGCGATGTCAATTGGCCGCCAAGATCATGTGATTTGACACCGTTGGACTTCTTTCTTTGGGGTTATTTGAAAGGAAAGGTGTACGGGTAAAGGATGAGATAATTGGCACATTAACGGCATAGAACCTCAATTATGCCTCAGCGTCATCGAAAATTTGGACCATCGGATGGAGGTGTGCCGCCGAGACCGCGGCGGCCATTTGGCTGTTATTTTGTTCCATACATAATTGAGCCATACCAGTTTTATCATAATAAAGAGAAATGAAAATAATTTTCTAAAAAAATTGTATTTTATTCAAAATCAACACCCGCCCTTGAAACTTAACCACCCTTTATAATATAATTGGCACATACGCCGCCTTTTATTAAGCGTTTGAGCCGACCTCCTCCTCCAATTTGTTGTGAGCATCTTGATGTTATTCCACAAAAAGAGGGGCATACAAATTTACGTCGCCTCCGAAAGCCAAATACTATAGTTTTTTATGAGAAGCTTTTGTCATGGCGGAAATATACTCGGAGCTGGTCATTGGTACCCTCTTCCGCTTGAATGGCGCGATAACTGTTAAAGCCATCTTGATCGCGATTAACAAAGCGTGCAACTATTTTCTTTTTTATGTTAACCAGCTCCAGTAAGGCACACCAAGTGAAAGTAAGTCATTCTTCGTCTGATTTTTCCAAAGCAAAGTCTCTGATTACTGTATTATTATTAAGCGATTTGGCATTGAGACCTGAAAGATCTATTTTACCCTTTTCATAGATTCAGAGTATTTATATGAACCCAACTCACCCAATAAATTTTAGTGTCTACCCTATTTTAATGAGTTTTATTTCCTCCTCTGGGAAGATATGTTTACTCAGATGTTTGTTCCGCTTATAAATCAGTGCTGGACACGATGGCAGCACATGTTTGGCCGTTTGATCTTTTTCGATTCAATCCACAATGGCCTGATATAATACCTTTGATGATTCTGAAATTATTCTTATTTCGATTGTTGATTTTTAGATCTGAAGTTTTAATAAAAAGGTTCAATCAGTAAGCGGATGGTGGTCTTCAGTTTTCCGCTCGTTAAAACTTGTAGGACCTTATATGCGATATTTAGAAGGCTAATTCCGTGATAGTTAGCGCAGATTGCCAAAAGTCGGGTGCTATTAGAAAGAAATGTTCCGTTTATTGATTCGTCATGTTCATAGTCACATTTGAACTCACTCGTCTAAGACCACCGCTCTTGACTAAGTAAAGTTCTAAAATGTCCTATGAGAGGAAGAAGGCAACAAAAAAAAGGTGTGAATCTTACATCGGAACAGGATAGTGATGGTATTGGATCTTTCTACAGCTAATATATGATAAGTGTAATCGAACAGTTATTCAGGCTCTACAAATTGATAATGTTTCGAAGGAAATTATGGAATAGGCGCTACTATCCGAGTGATCAGAAATTTCAGAAGATCTTGTGAAACATAGAGGAAGAAAAGAGCTCAGCTCGTTTCCGGTAACTGTAACTTCTTTAGTAATATTAAGCATAGGTAGCTTGCCTTGTCACCGACCGGCATAATAGTTCCGCTGAGTGGCGGACGCCGAAGGTCGGGAATTTTATATATCCTTGTAAGCAACACTAGTTCGGCCTTTGCCGCATTGAGGCTTAAACCACACAGCTTGGCCTAAGTATCTATGTGTTTTGAGATTCCTTGCATTCGACTACAGAGAGTGTCTGAAATCTGTTGTTCAAGTGTTGAGGGAAATCGGGCTAAAAAAACTAGAGGTGATAAAAAACTTCTCTAAAACCTAATATTTTGCATACATATATTTAATCTTTTTTTTTAATTTTTATTGAATTCCAGAAGAATTTTTTTTTTTATTAGTTTTGTTACAATGAATGTAATTTATTTATATGGCTTCATAAAATGAATCGTTTGGTTTTTTAAATCATAACAATTTTCTTGGTAATTAATTGCCTTCAAGAGGCTCATCTTCCACCTAATTTTCAAGGCCTTCGTTCTAGGGAATTTAAATACTTAATAATCAAACCCAAAGGCGTTTTCTACATGCGTGTAGAAGAGCGGATTTTATTAAAATTTCGTTGCGATAAAATCAAATTGCCGGGATCCTTATAAGGTGGAACTAACTACCTTGCTAAAGCATAAGCAGAGTCACCCAAAAAAGGAGGAGTCCTTATCAAACAAATTTGGTGAACTGTGCGTTACAAAACAGGTTTGATCTTCGAAGCACTTAGCTGTCATGTAGTGATCCAGGCTCACCCCAATTTACGTCGGTAAATCTTTTTTCAGCCTTCACTACTGCTTGAAGCACTCAGTTGTAACTGTGTTTCCGATCAAAATAGCTTCCCTTATTGGTTTGGTGAGCTTTGATGCGAATATGCGAACAGTCAATGGCTCCAATAACGTCCGTTATCTCACTGTTTTCTTGAACATTTTCCCTCATATTGGCTGCTTCTGCACCTTTATGTACCTGTAGCCAATTGATATCATACACGAGGAAACATTGTTTACCACATACCAAGTAGTTGACTGAGATACTCCGAATAGGTTGCCCAGCTGTCGAAACGTTGTGTTGTTGCTGATGCACCAAATATACAGTTTGCGTACCTCTTAAATATTCTGCAGTTTATCGCTTCAGTCTCATGTGTAATTTAAACCCATTTTGCGAAAATCCTTCTATCACATCGGAAAAGTTTAAAGATGTTGTGTGTTTCTTCTCGTTCGGATTCTTGTGAGCTTGATGAACAGTCCGAACTGGAGCTTGAGGAGCTGGTGTCCAAAACCGTCAATACACCTTCAGTTCTGATCATAAGCACTTCTTCACCTTCAAAGTATTATGAAACCGGAAACGTTTTTTACATGACACACATCTTAATTATAAATAAAAACATTTGCTTACCAAATTTAGTCGCTCGTTGTCCATGTTTGCGTTTATAGTGGGAATCGTATGGAAATTTTTAAAGTTTTGTGTATTTTCTTCGATCAAATGAATTCTTACTTTGTCAATGCTTGCAAGCAGCTCATCAAGTGCTTCCAAAAAATCATCACTTTTGGCAGCGCTACCAACATACATACATATGTTTATTTATACCATACTCGTTAACGCATGGCGAATAGAAGAGGTCTAATACATGGAAACAGTTTAATAGGCACTGGATCTTACACTTAAAAACACGCAGAACACAAAATAGCGGCTAAAAGAATGAAAAAGCGTGTAATGGGTAGAAATGCAGAGAAAATAAAACAAATACATTTGCAAATATAAGCATAAGCCGATTACCAACAACAAATGCAATACTTACATACATACATATATATGACGAGCATTAATTGCTAACTGAAAATAAGGCATTTTAATTAAAATTGAATTGAATCAATAACAACTGGGATAGATAATAGCCAACTATGTTTTGAACGTAGAAAAATTGTTATTCAATGCTTATAATTACAATTTTGTTTAAATAGACAGAACACAAAAAAATTATCCAGCACTTCACAGAAACAGAACTCCGAACCTCCACATTCGGTCACCAAACATTCCACCTTTCACTCCGTGCTAGGAGGAAGGGGAATTGAATTCCCCGCTATTCATACTATCATATTTAAATTTGTAACATCTGTTCATTATGTTGTGTGAAATTAGTAGGAGCATTACTAGGTCGAGCTCGATTGAACAACATCATGGAATTAAATTACGATTACGACTCAATATTTTATTTATTTATTGAAAAGAGTAATAATTATAAATAAATATTCCACTCAAAAATAGGAAAAATAAACGACAAGCACTGACGCTAAGGCCTTATTTATTTAAGTAGTTAACGATGTAGAGAAAGAAAAAAAAAAGAAATAATAATATTATACTAAGTTTGATAGAGGCTAACCTCAAGATAATAATATAAGTACGAGGGGGGTTCAATAAGTACCCGTGTTAGAAACGAAGACACCACTTTTTCAAAAATCATTTTTTTATTTGTCAACATAGTCCTCTTTTAGAATGATACACTTCTCGCAACGATCCGGTCATTTGCTTAACCTCTCCTACGCCTCTGTCTCTGTCTGATGACTTCCTCGCTACCAGGTTTCATCAACGGTGACAACTCGACTCAAAAATTCCTTCGCTTAAATTGCTCCAATATGAATGATTTCCTCGGTAACCACGTCTGCCAAGCATCCTGGTCGATCCTCACCATAAACGGATGTTCGTCCACGTTTAAATTTGTTGAACCAATACCTAACGTCCCCATATACAACATCCAACTTTGCTTTTATCTCCTCACATTTTCCCCCATCCGAAAACAAACAGCGACGTACCGAAAATACTACTCTCTTTCCATCTTAACGAAAATCATGAAACACGTCTTACTCGAGTTGTTGCCAAATCCAAACTAACCTATCAATCAGTCTGAAATTTGTTTTGCCGTCGTTTAATAGATGACAGCACACGATGCTAACACCAACTTCCCTCTAATATTTCTTGCTGCTGGAATGTTGGGTAAGACGAGACGAAGGCGGGGTGTAGGCTGAGACTGCATTGACAATTTTAATATTCATTTACGGTGTTGGAATAAAATTTCTATCATATATATAGCATCGTTCATGGAATTCAAGCTGTTCAGAATTATGGAATATCAATGGTAACATTTCGAGTTTTGTTAGCACCATGAGGCTTCCATCGCGTAGTGTGCGAACTGATTGCATCTTTGTGTTTATTGAAACGAGTGTCTTGTTTTTTTCACCAATACCCTGATGCAAGCTATTGATTTTTTTTGGTTGGAAGTTGAAAACCTCATTTGTTAGATTCACTTTTTCTTCCGTTTCGCTTTGCGGCTGGTCTGATGCCATCTCCTAACATTAAATTATTTCACCCTTAGAAGTTTATTTAGAGTTGATGCCACCATCTATTTGTGATGTGGTTACTAGAAGATTTAGCCAAACCAAAGGATAATATTTTATTCGAGACGATTATAAAACGCAAAGGTAAAGCACTAACAAAGTAAAAACTGTTAGTAAGACAAACACTTAAGGACGCCACTCCTATCGTATCGAATATTAGTTGTCAACTAGATCAACTAGACAAATCTCACGTCAGTGGGCCCGCGGTAATCAGAAGATGACGGAAGAGCTCGTGAGGGATGAAGAGGAACTGAGGACGTTTTAATTAACAGCTTCTTTTTTAAGTCAGTTAGATATTTCTTTTATTTAAAGTGCCTCTTTATTTATTTTATTTTTTTTATTTACATAATCTTTGGATTCCCTTAATAGTTTCATACATCCATAAAAAGCGTTAAAGCCACCCTTTATGCAGATGTTGTTGAGTTACTTGAAGGTGCCTCAGTTGTGGTAGTTGAGTTTGAGGGTGCGGCTGTTGAGTTCGAAGGAGAGAGAGTGGAGTTTGAGGGTAGGCATGGAAGTGGAGGTGGAGCTGGACCACCACCAAGGTGGCCACCTGGACCACCAGGCCCTTGTGGTCCTCCTGGTCCGCCTGGTCCTCCTGGGCCACCTGGTCCCCTTGGTCCTCTTGGTCCACCTAGGCCTCCTGGTCCACCTGGACCTCCTCGTTGTCCTGAAAATATTTGGTATTGCATACTTAAATTGCTTTTTTGAAAATAATAAGTTGTTAGGAAACTCACCTTCAGCGAGGACGACTACTAAAGCGATAACCAATAGTCCCGTAAATAACTTCATCTTTCCAAGAATTTCAACTTTTGCAAATTGATAGTCACTTTTGTATTGGCAAGCCTTATATACCATAATTTTGCGAGGTGAAATATTAAATAAACAATTCTGTATTTATTTAAGACTTTTTACTTTTTGCAAGTTGTCAAAACAAACTTAAAGACTACAATGCAACTAAATTGCACACTAGCAATGCTTTAACACATTTTACCTGTTCACTAGCAGTCACGCGCGGTTCGGAATTTAGCTACTAGGCAATGACGTCCTAAGTATTTTTTGATATAACTCCCACATTCTCATTCCAGCTTGATTGAAATATTACGTAAGTAAAAAATGTTTTCCGCTAGATGCCTTTAGTAAGCCTTATCTCACGATGCATGCATTGTAAGAGGTTGTCCTAAACGACATTTTAAAGGAGTTATTAAGCCTATTTACAGAGTTCCAGAATTAGGGTAAAATAATAAAAATTCCACACGATCAATGTGAAACTCGGAGCTGGTATCCAAACCCGGTTTCTACTTATGCGTCCAAAACAGTGCCGATACAGCACCAAAGCGACGAGTTACAAGTTCTCGGATTTTCTCGCCTCTCTAATGAGGTCTTTCGAATGTTGAATTAAAATGCGATAAATCGATGTTTTGGAGGTATTCAACTCCGATTCCATGAATTTCAACGATGATTTCGGTTCATTTTTGATAAATTTGCGAGCAATTTCAATGGAATTTTCGGTGATTACTGATTTTAGGCGACGTAAACCGAATATCACCAAGATTTCACTGGAAGTCAGCTAGGGATGTAACTTCCAACACACTAACTCATGCAACTAAACAAATTTTTATGTCGCCTGTCTTGTTAATTTTGGACTTCACAGTGTATAGGGTGGGCCTTGTAAAATTTGCTTTTTGGCTATACAAAAAAAAAACTAATCAATATTTTTTCAAACTTTTTTATTTATTTTGAAGATTGAACATTGTCATTTATGAGAAAAATAATATCGTTCAAATGACTGCCACGACTGGCTTTACAGTAGGCCGCTCGATCAACCCAATTTTTAAGCACATTTTCGATTGTTTGGGCTCCAATTTCATGAATGGCAACTTCGATTTCGTGTTTTAAAGCATCAATCGTCTCTGGATGGTTCGCATAGCATTTGTCTTTAACGGCTCCCCACCAAAAATAGTCCAACGGGCTTAAATCAAAGCTCCGAGGCGGCCAATTGATATCGGAATTTCGGCTGATTATTCGGTTTTCAAAAACGGTAGCCAAAAGTTCGAGTGTAACTTTGGCAGTGTGACAAGTTGCACCGTCCTGTTGAAACCAAATGTCGTCCATGCCATCCTCTTCAATTTTTGGAAACAACTCGTTGAGCATGTCACGGTAACGCTCGCCATTTACAGCAACCGCGGCTCCTCGCTCATTTTCGAAAAAATGGCCCGATGATGCCGCCAGACCAAAAACCGCACCAAACAGTGACTCGTTGTGGATGCATTTGCTTCTCTACAGTAACGTGTGGATTTTCTGAGCCCCAAATCCGACAATTTTGCTTACTGACGTAGCCATCGTTGTGAAAATGAGCTTTATCAGAAAAGAAGAAGAAGACTCACCACTTTGGAAATAGGTTTTAAATATTTCCCAATTTTGTTCAAGCATATAGCGTCCCATTTCGTAAATGTCAAACCTTTAAGTAAATTGTGAACTCATTTGACATGTCATTTGTGTTATATATATATAATTGGCGTGTACACCTTTTTGGATGTTTGGCCGAGCTCCTCCTCCTATTTGTGGTGTGCGTATTGATGTTGTTCCACAAATGGAGGGACCTACAGTTTCAAGCCGACTCCGAACGGCAGATATTTTTATGAGGAGTTTTTTTCATGGCATTTCGTTTTCACCGAGATTCGAACCAACGTTCTCTCTGTGAATTCCGAATGGTAATCACGCACCAACCCATTCGGCTACGGCGGCCTCCGTCATTTGTGTTACCCTTCTCAAAACATAGGTGGTGCAAAAAGCAAACGCTATATGGCTCACCCTGTGTGTCCATCGGTTCCATGATAGCTGAGTAAAGTGAAAGCTTACTTTCGAGAGAAATATGATAAGTTTGATGTAGTAACCAATATAAGCCTCTGAGTTTTATTCCTAGACCCTTCCTTTTGGTGAAAATATAGGTTTTACATGTAAGTTTGATATCAGGATGCATGCCGAGATAGTTTGTGTCGTTGGTTTGGGGTATGATTATGTTATTGAGCTTAACTAATGGGCACATTTTTCAATTTAGTGGGAAAATTACTTGAGAACATTTTGTCTCGTTTGACTTAATGCGCCATTCTTTCAACCACTGAGTTATTTTATCAAGTCCTTTCTATAGTTTTAGGGAGGCCACATGGGTAGTGGGAGTCAATTGTGACGGCAGTGTCATCCGCGAACGTTCTGCGTATTTTGTGTCTTCAGAATCTGGTAGATCGTTTGTGTGCGGCAAGTATTATGGGCCCCATATACTGCCTTGGGGTACACCAGCTGAACTTTCACGTAGTTCAGACTGTTATTCGCCTTGTTCGACAAAGAAACATCGATTTTCCAAGTAGGGCATAATAAATATATAATAAATTATTGGAAGAGGGTCCTTTATTTTATATAGAGTAAGCCACCATGCCAAACGCGATCAAAGGCTTGAGATATATCGAGAAATGCCGCTCTGCAATTTTTTTTTCACATGCTTTGTGTATGCTTATAAAGTCTATGGACTTGTTCGATGGTACTGTGTTTTTTCCTGAAACCGAATTTGTGATTTGCCATCACATATTTGCTCGTAACCCGACTTTTCTGACCCTACGAAATCGTACTCTCTCCAAGAACTGCTGAAAAAGTAAAAGGGTATCTAGGCATTAGCACACCTAATGCACTAGAACCACGTATAAAAAAGTTCTCGAAAAATGAAGTTAAAAAAGTGATAAAAAAACTAAAAAAAAGAAGGTCACTGGATATGATCTCATAACAGGAGAAGTACTGCAACAACTCCCAGAAGAAGGACTCACTTTCCTTACGTACATATTTATATATGTAATTCTATTATCTGGTTTTGTTACACCTCAAGGGAAATTAGCTCAAGTAAAAATGATCCTTAAACCAGGGAAAAGCGCGGAATAAGTCGAATCTTATCGGCCCATCAGCCTATTGCCTCTAAAGAAATGGCGATTTAAATTGAAAAAAGAAATTATTTAAAATTTTTTTTAATGAAATATTTTCGAAATTGAATTATTGCCTTACATTGAAAGTTTTCGTTACCAATATCGCACTGCGAATACTGCAAAGCACACAAAATAACACGTTGGGAAGAAGAACGTCGAACGCTGGAAAATACAGTCGCTCACATAACAACTCGAAATGTAATCGACAAGATGCTAAGCAGCGAGGAAACGTGCGAGATCATCAGTAATTTCGCGAAAAAAGTTCTCCGGTTGCAAAAGCGGGACCTGGACGCAGCCATACAAGCACAGACTTAGTAATTATAAAGATGGAACGCCACTCTGAAGTAATACGAAAGCGGTTCCAAGGGGGGCGACGGTTCCAAACGCGAGGGAGTTTATACCAAACGTACCATTGCTGCGAGAGCAGCTTCGATGATGCATTAGACATTTTAAATTTCCTCATCTGCAAAAAAAATTATTATTATTATTATGCGGGGAATTAGCCCTGCGTCCTGAAATATCAACTCCACCGCTTCATACATTTAAAGTATTTCTTTGAACTGAACTTTCTCAATAAAGTTTAA
Source organism: Anastrepha fraterculus (assembly GCA_037575425.1). Classification (NCBI taxonomy): domain Eukaryota; kingdom Metazoa; phylum Arthropoda; class Insecta; order Diptera; family Tephritidae; genus Anastrepha; species Anastrepha fraterculus. The sequence continues at coordinate 1,286,399 of JAYXIM010014817.1, forward strand.
ATTTATTTGAGCTATTTTATTGAGTTGTATGATATTTTTCCTCTAGCAAAATATGTTTACTCAGGTGTTTGTTTCGCTTATTCACGATGATACGCTTGTGCATACGCTAGGCACGATGCCAGCACATGTTTGGCAGCTTCATCTTCCTACCTACAGACCTCGCAAATTCCATTGAAATACATCCCCAGGTAGTGAGATACTGAGTCAATCGGTATTCTTATTTAATTACTATTCTACTAATTCTATATCTATTCTTATTTATACTCTTTCAATCGGTTTAGGTTAAAGCTATCTATCGCCGATTTTGCTCTCATTGCCTTTCTTCTACTTCCTGAATAAGAGAAGAGAAGTTATCCCCTCCTAGGCTACAAAATGGTTCTGGTCCTATACGCAAAATCTTTATTAGCTGCACTATGTCTATGGTACATGGCCATAATAGCTCACTGTTATATTGTTTTTAATAATCGCCCTCGCCAATACGAAAATGTCCAAAAGCCTTTCGCAGAGTATTTCCATTAAGCGCTCCAACTGTGGAACTTTCGGACGTTGTCATCGTCCAAGCTTCTGCGTCAAACAATAGAGCTAGCATGATGAGAGACTTACTAAGTGTATTTTGTATCCATCGAGAGGAAACTCTACCACTAAATTGTTTACTTTTCACCGTTGGGCACAACTCTGACGTATTGCTCAATGTCATTCGGCACAGCTGTGTTAATTTTGCGGAAATACCAAATTCAGATATCGCAACAACTTCTTTGCGTTCTTTAAAGCCCACAAATAGGTGCGTGTGCTGGTTATCTTATCACGAAGACTTCACGCATGGTGAATATCAGATTATTAAATCAACTATCGACGATTTTCAGGTCTGTAGGCACACCCAAACGTTCAATCAGTTGACAGTTTTCCCCTCATTAAAGAAGACTAATTCCGTATTAGTTGGCGCAGATTACCGAGAATCTGGTAGTATTAGAAACAAAAATATTTGAGTTTATTGATCCGTCATGTCCACAGCAGGACTCAATCTTAGATCCATTGAATGGTATTCCAATTACACCTACTCTGCTAAGATCTCCATCTTTAATAATTCTACCTCTACAATGACTCACTTGGATGTTTTTACATGTACCTAAAAGCTCAAATGCATTGTTACAACAAAACGCATCAATAATGACAACATATGAAGAGCGGAATGCTCTCTCTGATATTGATGACTTTGATATGAACAACGAAAGGGATAATAAAGTGGAATGGCAAACTGTGACAAATAAACGTCGCCAGCTAAGTTCTCCCACTGATAATCACAAGCGTTCGAAGCTAAACAGCAATTTGAACTTAATAGACACTACTAGTGCTAGTGCAAAGACAAGCAACAATAACAATGACAGCAGCGCAAACAGGTTTTCCAGCCTACATGATGAATGTGACAATGATAACGTAGCAGAGAAAATCAATGAAGAGACGACAACAAAACCACCACCAATTACACAGGCCGACAAAATTTAACCAACATTCAGACCCAGAAACCAGACTATATATTTCCGAAGGTTTATGATGCGCTGAATCCAAATCTGGCCTCAGAATTGCTCTATCAGCTCTGGTTTTCGAGATATCCTAACCTAAAAGTGCAAAAAACCCCATTTTTGCCCATATTTGAGGTTATGTAGCCTTGCAGATGTTTTCTTTCACCAAAATTAAAGGATGGCATCTTTAAATACAATCCTTCTTTTTTCAAATGGCGTTTTGTTTGCTCAAATATCATTTTTTTTCGCAGAGATATCGCATAACCTCAAATATGGGCAAAAATGGTGTTTTTTGCACTTTTAGGTTAGGATATCTCGAAAACCAGAGCTGATAGAGCAATTCTGAGGCCAGATTTGGATTCAGCGCATCATAAACCTTCGGAAATATATAGTCTGGTTTCTGGGTCTGAATGTTGGTTAAATTTTGTCGGCCTAGTTCCATTAAACACGAAAGATACGATTATCGTAAAAACTCAAACTAATAAATTAATTTTAGTTATCAATCCGAATTTTGCATGGACAGAGAAGCAGATATTAGTTTAAATTATTTCGGATACTTTTCCTTGTAGACTAGTGTTATCATACCAAATAAAGCGTTTTTCAATAGGTGCGCTTCAACTTTTTTCCGATAGGGAGAGCGAACGACGCAATATTTTTTATTTTTCGCTTGTCATTTGTAAACTTCATTAGTATACATTTCATCATAGAACGCTACACACTTGAGCAACGATTGCAAATCGTGCAAATTTTTTATGAAAATAATCGTTCTGTTGCTCTTCTTCAGTGTTGCTCTTCTTCAGTGTGTTCATCTTCAGTGATGAAGCTCACTTTTGGCTCAATGGCTTTGTCAACAAGCAAAATATGCGTTACTGGGCAGAAAGCAATCCATACGTGATTCATGAGGCACCGTTGCATCCCGAAAAAATCACTGTTTGGTGCGGTTTACATGCCGGCGGCGTAATTTTTTCGTTGACGAGAACGTTCGCCACGTTACTGTGAATGGAAATCGATACCGCGACATGATAAACGATTATTTTTGGCCGCAATTGAATGGTATGGACTTAGACGACATGTGGCTTCAACAGGACGGGGCCACAAGCCACACAGCACACGCTACAATTGATTTGTTGAAGAGTAAGTTCGATGAGCGCATTATTTCCAGAAATGGACCGGTCGAATGGCCGCCGCGCTCGTGTGATTTGACTCCTCTAGACTATTTTCTTTGGGGTTATGTGAAGTCATTGGTCTACAGTAATAAGCCGGCGACGATTTGTGAGCTCAGAGCCAATATTGAACGCGAAATTGCTGGAATTTCGGACGATTTATGCAAAAGAGTGGTCGAAAATTGGGTTCAACGATTGGACTTCGTAAAACGTGCACGCGGTGGTAATGCAAAAGAAATCGAATTTCATACTTAAATGTATATTGTCAAACTCGATAATAAAAAAAAAAAATAGTTAAAAAAGTCAAACCGTTTGTGTTTTATTCAAAAAAAAAGTTGAAGCGCTCTTACTGAAAAACGCTTTATTTCTGACATCAGCGGCATGATTAAGTATTTTGTAAGCATTATTGAAAAATCAGAATTTAGTTATAAGGCTTTGCGGGATGGTCAAATTAGGGTAATGGTCAAGTCAATAGAAGCATATAGAACGTTGATAAGAGATATGAAAGGAAAAAAAAATTAATTTCCATACTTATCAACTGAAGCAAGAGCGTGCCTATAGGATTGCTGTAAAAAATTTACACTACTCTACTCCGGTAGATGCAATCAAGCAAGAAATAGAAAGTTTGGGGTTTCAAGTCAGGAATGTCAGCAATATTAGAAGTAAATTTACAAATATGCCCTTATGTATGCACTTTGTTGACCTCGAACCAAACAACAAAAATATCTTTGATATAAAATTTTTAGGTAATGCCGTAGTTAAGGTTGATCCTCCGAAGAAGGTAAGTGACATCGTTCAATGCCATCGGTGCCAAGAGTTTGGACACACGAAATATTATTGTACAAAGTCCTACAGGTGCGTGAAATGTGGACTTGATCACGCAACTGCTGAATGCGTAAAAAGCAAAGACACGCCTGCGAGATGTTTTAATTGTTTGCAAAATCACCCAGCGAACTATGTATAAGGGATGTAAAGTGTACCAAAACCTTGTGAAAAAACCAAATATACCAGACAAAAGACACACAGTTCCCACATACTCTTATACTCCTCAAAACTTTCCTCAATTAAATAATACTCCAGTTTTCGAAAACCAATTTGTCAATCCAAATGTTACTTATGCACAACGCGTTCATAGTAATGCAGGCCAAGAAAACAATGTACTTCAAAAAATTGAAACATTACTTGCCAAACAACTTGAGCTTACTCAAAGTTTGTTTAATATAATGTCCACTTTATTAGAAAAATTATGCAAATAAATCTTCGTATATCTATTTGGAACGCCAATGCACTCAAAAACCACACCGAGGAAGTAAAAATGTTCCTTAATTTAAATCAAAGTGATATTTTATTGGTGTCAGAAATCCATTTTACTAACAAAACTTATTTTAAAATTATCGGTTACGATCTCATTTGTGCTAACCATCCAAACAACAAAGCCCATGGGGGATCTGCAATTTTGATTAAGTCCGGTCTTAAATACGAAGGTTTAGAAGAAGTCGGAGAGCATTATTTACAAGCTGCTGGGGTTAAAGCAAAATGTGACGATCAATACCTACGAATTTACGCAGCATATTTTCCTCCACGTTTTAGCATAAAAACTGACCAATACGTTGAAATTTTTAAACGTTTCGGTACTAAATTTTTTGTAGGCGAAGACTACAACGCAAAACACCCATGGTGGGGCTCTAGGCTCATTAACCCGAAAGAAAGAGAGCTGCAAAGGTGCATCTCCCAAAAAAACTATACAATTTTGTCAACAGGCACACCGACATATTGGCCAAGCGATCCAAGAAAAGTTCCGGATCTCCTAGATTTTGTCGTATACTCTGGTATACCCAGCCGAAGGCTGAGCATACAGCATAGTAACGAGCTTAGTTCCGACCACTCGCCTCTAATTGTAACGTACAATGACAATGTCCACAATGTTTCTAAGAAGTATAAGATCCTTACCCCAAAAACTGACCTAAAATCTTTTCAATATTGGCAAGATAAACATATCGATTTAAACATGTCAATAGAAACAGGAGTCGAACTCGATGCAGCAATAGAAGCATTCACTAATGTTATTCATGAGGCAGCGTATTTGTCCAGCCCCTTGAGAGAGAAACTCCCTTCTAATGACCATGCACAAGTCCCTCCTGAAATACTACTTCTAATTAATAAAAAAAGAAGATTACGAAAAATCTGGCAGGAAAACTGATACCCTGCTAATAAAAGAGCACTGAATAAAGCTACGAAAGAACTCAAAACAAAACTACCTGATCTCAGAAATCAATCGTTTAATTCTTTCATCAAAACACTTGAACCTACAAAAAACGATGAACACAAAATCTGGAGGGCTACTAAATATATAAAGCGGGCGAACAAGCGTAATGTCAGCATTAGGGATTCTAATGGGGTATGGTGCAGAAGCGATGCAAGTAAAACAGAGGCTTTTGCCAAACGTCTCTATCAAATTTTTCAGCAAAATCTTCCAATTGCCGCCAATGACGATGCGGAGTTCACAAATTTCCTTGAATCCCCAAGTCAAATGGATTTTCCGATCAGCCGGATATCAAATAGTGAAGTTTCTGAAGAAACACTTAGACTAAATATATGCAAAGCTCCTGGATATGACTGCATTGATAGTAAAGTAGTTAAAGCTCTACCTGAGAAAGCTATTGAATTCCTTACAATAATCTACAATGCCATTCTCAATGTAAATCACTACCCAACACAATGGAAATGTGCTGTTGTTGTTATGGTGCCAAAACCAAATAAACCCGAAAACTTTCTTAAGTCTTACCGCCCCATTAGTTTGCTTGTAATGTTCTCGAAAATATTCGAACGAATATTTTTGAAGAGAATGTTACCAGTAGTTGGGGACCACAACAACATTCCCGAACATCAGTTTGGGTTCAGGGCAAGACATGGCACACCAGAACAATGCCACAGGGTTGTAAATGTAATTAGAGATGCGCTAGAAAGTAAGCAATACTGTTCTGCAGCTTTTTTAGATGTTCAACAGGCATTCGACAGAGTATGGCATGTGGGACTTCTATGCAAAATTAAAAAACTCCTGCCAGCACATTTCTATTTGATCCTTAAATCCTATCTGAGTGAAAGGCACTTTTATGTTAGACACCGAGATGCGTCTTCAGAAATATACAATATTAGCGCTGGTGTGCCCCAGGGTAGTGTGTTGGGCCTCGTCCTATTCACAATATTTACTTCCGACATGCCAATAACAGAAGAAGTGGAAGTGGCTACTTACGCTGACGATACAGCCTTCATAGCTTCTAGCGATTCACCTGCAACAGCATCCTGTTTGCTGCAAAACCAATTAAATATTTTAGAAATTTGGCTTGATAAATGGAGGATCAAAGTTAACTCCGACAAGTCCACCCATGTCACCTTTACGTTAAGAAAAGATAACTGCCCTAGAATATTTTTAAATAATGCTGTAATACCAACGAATACCAAGGTGACATATTTAGGCCAAACAAGAGCAGCTTAAATATAAAACCAAGCGAATGCTCTGGCTGCTTGGTCGTAAATCTCAGCTTAGTTTTGAAAACAAAATAAGACTATATAAAGCTATTTTAAAGCCTGTATGGACCTACGGTATACAGCTTTGGGGAACTGCTAGCAAATCGAATATAGAAATCCTGCAACACTATCAATCAAAAACTTTGCTTGCTCTTGTTAACGCCCCTTGGTTTGTCACAAATGAAGCAATACACAAGGACTTAGATATCCCATTTGTAAAGAGTGAAATTCCAAACTTTTCTAACAGATATCTTGCACGGCTGTCAAACCATGTAAATACGAATGCTATATGCTTATTAGACTCAAGTAATGAAACAATACGACTGAAGCGTAATCATACGAAATACTACCGCTGCTATTAGATTATAAGACCTAATTTGCTGAATATCATTATATTAAGATAGCTTGCAAATAAAATATTTACACAAAAAAAAAAAATTTACGGTGTTGGAATAAAATATCTATCATATATAATATATAGCATCGTTCATGGAATTCAAGCTGTTAAGAATTATGAAGTTCAAATTATACCTATCACAAGCCACCGAAACTAATTGCTTTAATGAACTCAATGGTAACATTTCGATTTTTGTTAGCACCATGAGGCTTCCATCGCGTAGTGTGCGAACTGATTACATCTTTGGGTTTATTGAAACGAGTGTCTTGTTTTTTTCACCAATACCCTGACAGTTGCAAGTTATTGCTTTGTTTTGGTTGGGAGTTGAAAACCTCTTTTGTTAGATTCACTTTTTTCTTCTGCTTCGCTTTGCGGCTGGTCTTATGCCATCTCCTAACATTAAATTATTTCACCCTTAGAAGTTTATTTAGAGTTGATGCCACCATCTACCTAGAAAATTTATCATTAGATCACTAAGATATTTCTTTTTCATCAAGTATGTACGAGGGACAAATCTCACGTCAGTGGGCCCGCGGTAATCAGAATCTGTGATGTGATTACTAGAAGATTTAGCTAAACGAAAGAAAAATATACTGTTCGAGACGATTATACAACGCGTAGGTAAAACACTAACAAAGTAAAGACTATAAGTACGACAAAAACTTAAGGACGTCACTCCGATCGTACGTATCGTGTTTTAGTCGGCAACTAACATAGATTACTAAGATATTTATTTTTCAACAAATATGTAGGAGTGGGAGATCTCAAGTCGGTGGACCCGCAATTGTCAAAAGACCACCGAAGAGCTCGTGAGGGATGAAGAGGAAGTGGAGACCCCCCTGAGAAGGTGCAATTTGTATCAAGGCATTCCAATTAATAGCTTCGTTTGTAAGTCAGTTAGATATTTCTTTTATTTAAACTGTCACTTTGTAATTTGCGATTACAGGATCTTAGAATATCCATAATAGTCCATATATCCATCAAAAGTGTTAAAGCCATCATTTATTATGGCGCCACAGTTGTAGATGAGAAAGTGTCGTTAGGTGCGGGTGGAGACGCAGTTGAAGATGCGTTAAGTGCGGGTGGAGACGCAGTTGAAGATGCGTTAAGTGCGGGTGGATACGCAGTTGAAGATGCGTTAGGTGCGGGTGGATACGCAGTTGAAGATGCATTTGGGGAAGCACTTGAAGGACCACTAGGACCACAACCAGGACCATGACGAGGGGGACCCCATGGCTGATAACGGGGTGGACCCCATGAGGGATAACGGGGCGGACCCCATGGGTGATAACGGGGTGGACCCCATGAGGGATAACGGGGGGGACCCCATGAGTCATCACTAGGTGGCCCTCCTGGTCCTCCTCGCCAACCAAGTCCTCGTCCACCTCGTCTTCCTGTAAATATTTGAGATTGTATATTTAAATTGTATTTACGAATTGAATAAGTTGCCAAAAAACTCACCTTCGGCGAGGACGAATACTAAAGCAATAACAAATAGTCCCGTAAATAATTTCATCCTTCCAAGAATTTCAACTTTTGCAAATTGATAGTCACTTTTACTTTGCCAAGCCTTATATACCATAATTTTGTGTAGAGAAAAATTAAACACACAATTCTATATTTGTTTAAGACTTCTACTTCTTGGAAATCATTAAAACAAACTTCATGACGACAATGCAAATAAATTGTGGACTGAAAGTATTTTAAAAATATTTTACCTGTTCACAAGCAGGCACGCACGGTTCGCTAAATAGTATTGGCAATTAGGAAATACTAGGCCGCACATAAATTAATCGATGCCTCAGACGCTCCGAGAGCTCCTGAAAAGGAGGTTTTGCGGCTTCCTTCGTATAGTCACGACTGAGCACAAAACGATATGAATATATTTATTATATTATGGTACAAAGCTAGCCTCAAGAAAGGCTATGTCTAAGGCCATGAGCGCAGCTTATACAGACTTACTAACTTCTAGACTTTTTAATTTTTTGTTTTTGTTGAACCGCTATGATAACGGTAATCTACGTGTATCTATACAAAGCCAGGCGGAAATTCGACATTAGTCCCTTGCCGTGTCATTTAGCTCGACGAAATTCGGGCCCAAGTGTTACGCCTCAACTCGTGGTAAACAGATCAGAATAATATACCTGTAAGCTACTTTGTAACATCAATTATGAGACTGGTGACTGACTCTGGTGGCGTACAGATAGAAACTAACTTTGAATCACAATCTGTACACGACCTCGGTCGTTATATTTACGTTTGGCCTCACGATCTATTTACGAGCCTGGCTCGTCATATTCATGTTTGGACCAAAATTTTCATCTCGAGTTAGTAAGTCTGTATAAGCTGCGCTCATGGCCTTAGACAGCCCTCCAACCACTTCAAGGGTAGTGGGGTACTGTAAATACAGACTGAACTATGTCGGTGCTGACATGGGTCCCGAGACACGTGGGTAACGCCTGCACCGAGATCTTTGACTCTTTAGCTAGGATGGGCTCTGGGCCAAGGAGGGCTTGAGGTCTGTGGCACCTTCTTCGGAGGTCGTGCAGATTTAAAGAAAAATAAAATGAGAAAACGAGGGCAGTACAATGGACTTAATTGTGGCTGCGTGTTGTACGTGCTAGTCTGTCTCGACAAAAAAGAACAAAAATATTGTGAGGTGCATGAGAAAGCTGTAAGTTAAATAATAATTTAACAAGGCATTTCCCGCCTGGTATTTTCTCTATGTATGTATGTATGTTTTAGCACCAACTCAGTTGGAAATGCTTCACCTGCATTTTCTGCAGAGTTTTTTTCCGGTGATGTGGGGCTAATATTGCCTTCGCTCCATATAGTTACCGTCGCTACTACGTGATTCCACTAACAACATCCCTCCTTTTCACTTGGATTTTTATCTGAACCCCGACACGGCTTCAGCATTGCTTCAAGGTAGAGGTCCAAGAGGCGTCCTCCGACACACTCAGTTACCCACCCTGCGTCCAGGATCGCCTGTTTTGAGAAACATATGCTTAATGCTCTCCAGCGTACGTTTTCATTTCGCCCCTTTTTTTGCTGCGGAATGCTAGGATGTTTGGTCAAAGTGTTATCTTAGACAACCAAAGGCTTAGTAGTAACTCATCAGATTTTACTACCGCTACACTAGAATTTAACATAGAGTTTAAGGTAAAGTTCCGCACGCGAAAGGAATGGGATTTGAATTCAATAGTCAACTGAGCCAATCTCAACAAATCCAGAATTGACGAGTTGATAGGAAAGCCATGAGCAGACATATTCAGAATTACGTCAATAATAACCGGCCCCTGGCCCTTGGGAGACCATGCCAGGAAGATGGGGTGGCCGTACAACAATAGATATAGAAGCTGCTATCAAAAAGAATCTAAGGAAACAGTCTTTTACTATCTGTGTGAGTGCCCAAGCCTAAGAGCCCTACGACATAGAATGATGTGGGAATTCTCGATGTTTAACTTCAAAGAAATTGCAGAAAAGAAAATAGACGGCATAGGCAGATTCATAGTCAAATCAAGATGGTTCGACTATTAAAAAAAGTAGTGGTTCTACAAGTGTATGGGCTTGTGTCACTCAGAAAACATCTCCACCGCCACCACCATACAGCGAATTCGAGTAATGAAAAGAAAAATGATAAGGCGTATTTAACCACTTTTGTGTTCGGATGCGGCAGCATGAAGAAAAGTTGCAATACCTATTAAAATGTTTTTAAAAGTACTAAAGGAGGTTAAGATAAAAGCTTAAAATTGGGCCACTTTCAGGTTTTTTAAGCTAAGGATTTCAAGCCATGTGTTTCGATAAGTTATCATAAAATTGTATTACTTTATCCCCTGAAAAGGTACGAAGTGCGAACCTATTACGGTATTAAGGTGACATCGATTAATAAAAGTATCGTAAAAAGTATAGCCTTTCTTGAGGCTAGCTTTGTACCATAATATAATAAATATATTCATATCGTTTTGTGCTCAGTCGTGACTATGCGAAGGAAGCCGCAAAACCTCCTTTTCAGGAGCTCTCGGAGCGTCTGAGGCATCGATTAATTTATGTGCGGCCTAGTATTTCCTAATTGCCAATACTATTTAGCGAACCGTGCGTGCCTGCTTGTGAACAGGTAAAATATTTTTAAAATACTTTCAGTCCACAATTTATTTGCATTGTCGTCATGAAGTTTGTTTTAATGATTTCCAAGAAGTAGAAGTCTTAAACAAATATAGAATTGTGTGTTTAATTTTTCTCTACACAAAATTATGGTATATAAGGCTTGGCAAAGTAAAAGTGACTATCAATTTGCAAAAGTTGAAATTCTTGGAAGGATGAAATTATTTACGGGACTATTTGTTATTGCTTTAGTATTCGTCCTCGCCGAAGGTGAGTTTTTTGGCAACTTATTCAATTCGTAAATACAATTTAAATATACAATCTCAAATATTTACAGGAAGACGAGGTGGACGAGGACTTGGTTGGCGAGGAGGACCAGGAGGGCCACCTAGTGATGACTCATGGGGTCCCCCCCGTTATCCCTCATGGGGTCCACCCCGTTATCACCCATGGGGTCCGCCCCGTTATCCCTCATGGGGTCCACCCCGTTATCAGCCATGGGGTCCCCCTCGTCATGGTCCTGGTTGTGGTCCTAGTGGTCCTTCAAGTGCTTCCCCAAATGCATCTTCAACTGCGTATCCACCCGCACCTAACGCATCTTCAACTGCGTATCCACCCGCACTTAACGCATCTTCAACTGCGTCTCCACCCGCACTTAACGCATCTTCAACTGCGTCTCCACCCGCACCTAACGACACTTTCTCATCTACAACTGTGGCGCCATAATAAATGATGGCTTTAACACTTTTGATGGATATATGGACTATTATGGATATTCTAAGATCCTGTAATCGCAAATTACAAAGTGACAGTTTAAATAAAAGAAATATCTAACTGACTTACAAACGAAGCTATTAATTGGAATGCCTTGATACAAATTGCACCTTCTCAGGGGGGTCTCCACTTCCTCTTCATCCCTCACGAGCTCTTCGGTGGTCTTTTGACAATTGCGGGTCCACCGACTTGAGATCTCCCACTCCTACATATTTGTTGAAAAATAAATATCTTAGTAATCTATGTTAGTTGCCGACTAAAACACGATACGTACGATCGGAGTGACGTCCTTAAGTTTTTGTCGTACTTATACGAGTCAGACTCGTTAAGGCTCAGCAAGGGGTTAATGAACACTTTAACAAAACGAAAAAATTTGGTTTTCACTGAAGAGTAGTAAACAAAGTGAAATAATTATGTGGCATTTAATTAAATTCACCAGGTGGCGCAAAATTAATCATCTAATTTTGTTTTTGAATCTCTTATTTACCAAATAAAACAAAATAGTTTTGAGTGATGGAAATATTTATTTTGATTTTTACGCATGGCTGCTTGTATACAGCAGCTGTCTAGTCTACAAGTGTCAAATGTGATTGACGTATGACGCCATTTGCAAAAATTAGAAATCTTCCCATGGGGTGATTAATATTGCGCCATGCTTATCTTTACTTTTCTTTTTTATGTAAATCAAGTGGCTTTTGTTACCTCAAGTACTAGAAAACACAAGCGGATTAATGTAGCCAAACAAGCAAATTGTTTATTTTCACGTTATCAAATAAACGTAAGTTAAATTCTTATTCCATTATGTTTCATGCTTAGTTTTCACAAAAAGTATACACAATTCTTTAATTTGAAATGTAAACAAATAAAATACTGTATAAATAGACGTCATTTTGACAATCCCCAGCCAAGGCAAATAAAAAAAGTCACCTCAGCTGTTCCTGCAAAATGTTATTGAAGTTAACCGTCATCCTACCGAATATTATTGGGTATGGGAATAAATTTCCGCCCTTTCTTAACCAAAGTTACGAATTATTTAAACAATTAAATAATAATAATTGATATTATGTGAAGTATGTACCAATGGAAGCTACAACTTTACTCCATTTTTCAGGCAGCATACGGATTCCTCTGGCGAAAAATTCGAGTTCTTTTGACTTGATCCATCCATTGAGCCAGATTGCGAAGCTCTCGTAAGAAGTGAACTGCTGATTGTATTGATCGGAACAGATGGTAATCCGAAGGTGCAATGTTCGGAAATACGGCGGTTGGGGCAAGACTTCCCAATTCAGGCCCTCTAAATATTTCTGGACCGATTTAGCAACGTGTGGGCTGGCGTTGTCATGCGGCAAAATCAGTTTGTCATGTCTTCCGCCCCATTCCGACCGCTTTTCTTTGAGAGCTCGATTCAAACGTATTAGCTGCAGTCGGTAACGATCGCCAATGATGGTTTCAGATGGTTTAACTCTTCTGATCCCATCAGATGCACAACATAACCTTTGAAGCATGAATATTTTTTTTCGCTGTCGATGGACATGGTCCACCTGGCAGGCTTCAAAATTTTCGACGCTTACAGTTATTGTAATAGATTTATTTTTCATCGCCAGTGACGATGCAATGCAGAAAACCTTCTCTTTTCTGCCGTTCAAGAATAATCTCACACGTCACCAAACGTCTCACGATATCCCTCTCCTCGAATTGATGTGGCATCCAGTTACTTGCTTTCTGGACCATTCCTATCGCGTGCAAACGTTTACCGACGGTTGATCAGTCACTCTTTAGACATATCATCAATGGTACGACATGCGTCGTCATCCAGTGATTGTTGTAGTTGACTACCTTCGAATTTTTTCGGTACCCCTTTGGGGTACTTAAATTATGGAGGGAACACTTCTCGAACTAAAGGGTTTTTCAATTGGCGCGGGTCGATTTTGGCGCCCTGTGGCAGCCATTTTGTTTTGGTGACATATGTCAAATCTTTTGTTTATTATTCAGTTGTTTATGTCAAATCATCATCTCAAGTTACACGATTGAACAGTACGTTCAAATGATAAAACTTTATTATCAAAATGAGTGTTCATTAACGCAAACGTTGCGCGCATTGCCCCCATTTTTCGGTAGACGTGGTGGCCCTTCTAATTTCTTATGGCCCATATTGAACCACATGGGCCTAGACGACATGTGGTTCCAGCAGGACGGCGCTACGTGCCACACAGCAAACGCCATTTTATTCCATTTCAACATCTACCCGCCCTTATTGAAAAACCCTTTACAAGGTGAAGTCCAAAATAAAAATGGCACCACCTTTTTAATGAGTCTGTGCGTTGGAAGTTACATCCTTAGCTGACTTCCAGTGAAAGCTTAGTGCCATTCGATACAGTGAAAGCGTCATCGGTACAAAAATCGAGCAATGAGCTAATATCAGATTTTGTTTTAAAATCCGTAAACGTTTACAGAAACATTTGAATTGATGAAAAAAGTTTATGGCGATGATTGTCTATCTCGTTGAGTGATTTGCACGTTTCAGAGATGGTTGTGAGGACATAAATGACAATGAGCATATAGGCCGCCCAAAATCAGTAATCACCGAAACTCCATCGAAATTGTTCGTAAATTTATGAAAAATGAACCGAAATCATTGTTGAAATTTACGGAATCGGAGCTGAATATCTCCCAAACATCGATTTATCGCATTTTAACTGCTCATGGACTTACGAAAGGTTTGTGCCCGCTTCATTCCGCACAAGTTAACTGAGGACCAAACATTGCGAAAGACCTCATTAAAGGGGCGAGAAAAGACCAGAACTTCCTTTACATCATTGTAACTGGTGGTGAAACCTGTTGTTTCCATATGAACCTGAAACTAAGCGTCAAAGTGCTGAATGGAAGGCAACCACCCCAGACGAGCCATCAGCAAAAAAATGGCGTTTGGGGAAGTCAAAGATCAAGTCAATACTCATTTGCTTTTACGATCGCAAGGGAATTGTCCACAAGGAGTTCGTGCTAACGGGCCAAACCGTCAATGCTATTTTCTATCTTGGCATTTTGAAGCGTTTGTTGCCCATTCCATTCCTCGAATTCGCCCTGAATACCGCGAAGGAGGAAGCTGGCGCTTATTGAATGATAATGCATCATCTCATCAATCCATTTTTTTGACTGGTTTTTTGATTAGAAATCCCATTTTAACCATCAACCACTCATCGTATTCGCCTGATATGGCTCTTTGTCACTTCTACCTATTCGGAAAATTGTATTTGGCCATGAAAGATAAACGTTTTGAGTCCGTAGAGTCCATCCAAAAGGCTTGTACCGACATCCTGACCATGACGAGATGACGATAGCAATGCCGCAGCTAAAGAACAACAAGGCCCGCGGGCCGACGGGCTGCCGGCTGAGCTATTCAAACATGGCGGCGAGGAATTTAAGTGTGCACTGCCCAATCCATAAGAAGGGTGGTCCTGCAATCTGTGCCAATTATCGCGGCATTATTCTTCTAAATATCGCTATGAGGTCCATCAACCAACTGATTGGTCCTTATCGGTATGGCTTTAGACCTGGAAAGTCTACCATCGACCAGATATTCAAAATGCGCCAAGTCTTGGAAAACACTCATGAAAGGAGAATCGACACACACCATCTTTTCGTCGACTTCAAAGCTGCATTCGACAGTACGGAAAGGAGTTACCTGTATGCCGCTATGTCTGAATTTGGTATCCCCGCAAAACTAATACGGCTATGTAAGATGACGTTGCTCAACACCAGCAGCGCCGTCAGAATTGGGAAGGACCTCTCCGAGCCGTTTGATACCAGACGAGGTTTCAGACAGGGTGACTCACTGTCGTGTGACTTCTTTAACCTGATGTTGGAGAGCATCGTACGAGCCGCAGAACTTAATCGCTCAGGCACAATTTTTTATAAGATATTGACATTTTCGGCCGTAACAACCGCGCTGTTAGTTCTGCCTTCTCCAAACTGGAAAAAGAGACAAAGCGAATGGATGTGGTGGTGAACGAGGACAAAACGAAGTACCTCCTATCATCAAACAAATAGTCGGCGCACTCGCGTATCGGCACCCACGCCACTGACAGTTATGATTTTGAGGTTGTAAAAGACTTCGTTTATTTAGGAACCAGCATTAACACCGATAATGATGTCAGCCTAAAAATCCAACGTAGAATCTCTTTTGCCAACAAATACTACTTAGGACTGAGTAGTAAAGTCCTCTCTCGACGAACAAAACTAACACTCTCCAAAGCTCTCATCATGCCGCTCCCTATGGCGCAGAAGCGTGGACGATGACAACATCCGATGAAGCGACGCTTGGAGTGTTTGAGAGAAGGATTCTGCGTAAGATGTTTGGACCTTTGTACGTTAGCGACGCCAAGTATCGCAGACGATGGAACGATGAGCTGTATGAGCTTTACGACGACATAGACATAGCGCAGCGAATAAAGATCCAGCGGGTACGTTGGCTGGGTCATGTCGTCCGAATGGATACAAACGCTTCGGCTTTGAAAGTATTCGATGCGGTACCAGCTAGTGGTAGCAGAGGAAGAGGAAGGCCTAAAGATCAGAAAGAAACGCCTGGCGTGCTTTGTTAAACTCGGCCAAAATTGTGTAAGCGGTTATCGTGCCAATTAAGAAGAAGAATATTTATTAATACACATAAGTATGTATGTATCTACATGATTAGAAGTGAACAGAGTTTTAAAGTCAAAGCAAAAAAATCAAGGCAGCATATTTTTAGAAGTTCGTACATATTTACGCGCTTGTTTCACCCATATAAACATTTATATGTATGTAAGTATGTATTAAAATCCATTTTGATGAAGCTATGATCCACCACAGACTGTGAAACTAAGAGGCAGAGAGATTAAAATCCATTTAAAAAGCCAACTTGTTCGAATGTTTCTTTGTCTCGTTTTTCATTGTTCGGCGCTTATCACTTAGAGGTCAATTCGTGCGCCTTTGTATTTAAAGACGAGATGCGCTTAAAAGCCAACCGTGCATAGGTACATACAGGGTACTTACATACAGGGGGGCTTAAAAAGTATCACCTTATTTGAAGAATTTTAAACATAATCAAATGGCGGTTGATATAACTGTTGCTTTACATGTGATAAATGACCATTGTAAAATTTGTGGCGTTTCAAAATGTTGAGCTCGTACGATGCCAAAAGATTGGAAACTGTTTGTAATGACTTTGCGAAATAGTTTATCCGTGATTTTAACTCAACCCGAATTTTGGAACAAGTGCCTGAACCGTTTGGCGCTCACTACTCACACAATTCGACATCTGGTGACTTGAATTGAAGCAGGAGGGTCAATCCGAAAATCATTTGGACAGCATCGAACAAGGTGGTATCTTGATAACAGCCAACATGTAAGGGATAATGACAAGAGCAGCCACTGTCATGTGTCAATAACTGTTCTTAGCCAATCACCAAACCCGTATGGCATACAATCAAAAGTTGTTGAAGTTTATTGATGAAATGTAGAGATCTCGATTTTGTTCGAAGATTTTCAAACAGCTCGGGCAAATAAGCAACCAGTACCCGCACACCTGTTCGAAACTCGAGAAATATTTGATTATTTAGACTTTTTTGTCAGCACTTTTGCTAAGTTTCGTTATAGAGTTATAGAGAGTGCTAACGTCGTGACACTGGTACAGTGTGGCGGCAATAAAATTATTCACAAAGCAGTCGAAAACCTCCAAGGTAGCCATGAAATGCCGAACATCTCTTAACGAGATGACTGAGGTTAATATGGGAAGGGAACTGCAGGGCCGATAAATTAACGAATTTTGGCACCTCGTTGACTGACGAGGGCAGTTCAATAAGTACCCGTGTTTGATGACAGAGGGCGTTCCTGAGGAAAGTTGGTGAGGTTAGTTTGGATTGGTAGCTATTCGAGTAAGACATGTTTCGTGATTTTCGCTAAAATGGAAAAAGGGCGCTATCGTTCGGTAATTCGGCAATTAATATTTTACATCATAAGGCGATGAAACAATTTTCGGCCCAATGGGTGCCGCGATCTCTCACAAGCAACAACAAACGGTTGCGGCTGTTAACTTCGAAGCAGTGTTTGGAGCAATTTAAGTGAGATCCGAAGTTATTGTTGCGGCGAGTTGTCATCATTGATTAAACATGGATTCATTGTTAAACACCAGAAACTAAGCAACAATAAAAAAAAAATGGATTTCCCTCGATGACAGTCCCATCGGCCGAAAAGGTCATGGCGTACATTTTTTGGGATGCGAACGGCGTTATCCTCATAAATTTTTTAGAAAAAGTCGGAACGACAAGTGGACAGTGCTACAGTAAATTATTGGACCGCTTCCACAAAAAATTGAAAGAGACACGACCGTATTTGGCGAAAAAGAAGATGTCAAGAATTGCTGCCGCACCCCTCGTATTCACCCGATCTGGCTCCCTGTGACTTTTTCTTGTTCCCTAACATGAAGCAATGGCTCGCGGGAAAAAATTTAGTTTAAACGAGGAGGTCATCACCGAGACAGAGGCGTATTTTGGAGATTTCGACAAATCCTATTTTTGGAGGGGTTAAAAAATGGCCAGAGCCTTGGGAGAAGTGTATCTTTCTAAAAGGGGACTATGTTGAAAAATAAAAATTAAAAAGAAAATGGTGTCTTATCGAACCCCCTCGTATATAATTTCTTGTGTTTGGTAGTTTCTATTGTTTTTTTTCTTCCAAGCAAGTAATTCCCGTTCGCTTTGCTGGTTTATTCATGGAGTTCGACGACACAGCGATTTCGGAAGGCGTAACATTGCATTATATCATCCTTGGATATTGATAGTTCTCATGCAGATACAAGACAGAAAAACATACTCTTTTAAAAACATTATCTTTTAATATAAGGTTGTCAAAAAAGTCTTGCGGTATTTTTATTGAATTTTCAATTGTTCATAAAATTGGTTATAATAATGCGATTTAAGTCAAATATGCTCCGTTTTGTTCGATGACGAGTTCCCAACGAGATGCCAACTTCATAATGCCCCTCTTATAGAAGCTCGCTTCCCTATTGTCAAAAAACTCGGAGAGCCAATTTTCACAGGACTCTCTTGTGGACAACTTCCGACTACCAAGCTCGTTCGCCATGGACAGAACTAGGTGGTAATCACTTGGTGCGAGATCCGGACTATACGGTGGATGCAAAAGAACCTTCCATCCGAGCTCCCGGATGTGTGGCCTGGCGTTGTCCTGATGGAAGACAATTCGGCCTCTGTTGATCAAAGATAACCTCTTTTGCATGAGTGCTGCATTCAAGCGGTCCAGTTGTTGGCAGTACAGGTCCGAATTGAGCGTTTGGCCATAGGGGAGCAGCTCATAGTGGATGACTCCCTGCCAATCCCACCAAACACACAGAAGAACCTTCCTGGCCGTCAATCCAGGCTTGGCCACCGTCTGGGCAGCTTCACCACGACCGTTTGCGCTTCACGTTGTCGTAAGTGACCCAGTTTTCATCGCCAGTCACCATCAGCTTCAAAAACGGGTCGATTTTGTTGCGATTCAGAAGCGATTCGCATGCATCCATACGGGCAAAAATGTTTTTTTGCGTCAAGTCGTGTGGCACCCATACATCGAGCTTCTTTTTGAATCCAAGTTTCTTAAAATAGTTTATAACGGTTTGATGACTCATGCCCAGCTCTTGGCCGGTGCTACGGCTGCTACTATGTCGGTCTCTTTCGATCAATTCAGCGATTTTATCGCAATTTTCGACGACAGGCCTTCCGGACCGTGGCGCATCTTCGATCACCTCTGCACCAGAACGAAAACGTTGAAACCATCGTTGTGCGGTGGAAATGGAAACTATATCGGGTCCATAAACTGCACAAATTTTATTGGCAACATGAGATGCATTTTTGCCTTTATCCTAGTAGTACTGTAAAATATGCCGTATTTTCTTTTTATTTTGCTCCATGTTTGCGACGCTATAACTCATGAACGACTAAAAGCAAACAACAATTAATCAAACACGTGTTAGCACGTGAAAACAGCTTTCCAAAAAGCTCTAGCGTGAACCAATGCGACGAATACAACTAGAACTACGCGCTTGCAAAGACAAGCTTGCGGAAATACTGCAAGACTTTTTTAACAACCATATATTTACTATTAATTTTGTCAAAATCAGCTGTTTTGCAGCATACATTTTACAGCCTAATCTAATTTGGACCGAACAAACGCAGAGTATAATATCTTAAGAATATATGGGCCAGTGAAGTGCGATGAGTGACGTCTAACAAAAGCGAGCATAGCAAGTGAACTGAAGTACACCAGAGGTGGCGATGTGCTGTTTCGAAGAAACTCCATTGATAACTACAGTACTGCATCTCTTTATTAAATAGGATCGAATCCAATCAAGGAAAGTTGGATGAAAACCGAGACATGGCAATTTAGTTACTAAAATTGTATGGTATGTTTTATCAAAGACTTTAGAGAAATCCGTGCATATCGCGTCAGTTTGGAAAGCATTCTGGAAGCCTGAGTGGCAATCTTCAGAAAACACGGATAATTCAGATAAAGTAGATCTTGTAACTACAAAACCATGCTATCTAGGACTAATTAGACGTTTAACGCTAAAATATAAATGACAACACATTCAAAAAGTTTAGATACAGCAGATAATTTGAAAATTGGCCTGTAATTTGCAATATCGCTTTTATTACCGCATCTGAAAATAGGAATGACTGAAGTCGGCCTCCAATCATCGATAAATATTCTTTCAGCCAAGGATTTGTCAAAACTCAGTTTAAGAGGTAGCACCAAAGAGCGGCAATTTTTGAACAAAGTTACAGAAGGCCCGTCTACATCCGAATGAGAAGAGCTTTTATTCTTTAACGATCCCCCAATGGCATCATCGTCTGATAGAACAAGTGAACCGAAGTTTATTGTAGAAGACAATTTCCTCGAGAAATTTTGGCGAATGGCGACCAAATGTTCTTCCTGAATATCTTCAGCAGACACGAAATTACATAGATGAAAAGAAATCGGCAAATAAGTTCGCTGCATCGCTAACAGAGCAGGCAGTTACGCCCCTATAAAAAACAGAATAAGCAATAGAAGAGACCTTTTTAAACGATTTAATATATCGCCAAAGAGACTTCGGATTACTTTTTAAATTAAGCTCAAATTTGTGAAAGTATTCTTTATACAAAGACCTACTCAAAATACGAAACTTGTTTCTGGGGAACATAAAAAAATCATAAAAGCGGGTTTCGTTAGTAAACTTGAACTTCTTTTATGTATTACCCCTACACGGGCGTTTGCCCATATATGTGAGTATGCACATATATTTGTTTACATACAGCAAAAAAAAAATACTAAATATGTATTAGGAGGTGTGGCACTTGCTTATCTAATCCGGCTGGACCCGGCGAGGGTCAATATAAATCAACTTCGCTATATTTTGCTTTGGAATTATGTACATACTTATGCGAGTATATGCTAGCGCAAGTACGCATACATACAATGTACATATACATATATAAACTTAATGTGAATTCATATACATACATATAATTTGAAAAATATTGAAATAAAACTTTCGTATATGACTGAACGGAACAAAATCATAAATAACAAACACGTGGAGAGAGCAAAATAGAAATAAAATATTTTTTATACAGCTGCTTAAGAGTTGTGTACGTGTTGTGAATGACTTGCAAACTTGAGTTGTATAATATTGTATTTACTAATACATAAATATGTACATACATTATAAATATATCTACTTTCACACATACATACATACATATATAAATTTTGCTTTGTGTAGCCTTAACAAAAATTATAAGCAATTTGGGGGCCTGTCAACGCACACTAATTTCGCGCTTGTAGGCGCACCGTCAATTCGCTTGTTTTCTGCTCTCCTATCTCTACGAAACTTTGCTCTCCCCATTAAGTTGGTGTTGGTTTTATTAATAACATTGTGTAGCAGACGAAAAAGAACAAGAATTCAGTTAGGTGATTACGAAAGAGGAAGAGGTGTAGAATAAGGAACCTTTGGTTGTCACAATGTTTTTACAATTAAGTAAAGGTCTTCAAAAGATAGGAACCAGTGTCAGTTATTTTTATAATTTTCGGAGTTCATTGGACTGTATAAAACGTAAGAGTGCCGGAAAATATTTTTAAAAATTTAGATTTGTATGTATGTAAGTACATAGGTATTATAATTCTTTGGAGAAGGAAGGAAATTAATGGGGTACTTTTGTCTGTTATTGCACACTGTTTTCGTTTGAGAAAGGTACTCCCGAAATTTTCTAGGCAATATTTTTGTGGAATAGTTTGACCCTCCATCGACTCTACAAACTGAATTTTTTTCAGATTTTTGAAAACACGGGCCAAAATTATTGACACTTACTTACTTACTTAATTGGTTACCATGTTACACCTAGCCAAATAATGTCTCGCCAGGTGTCTCTGTTTTCCGCACACCGTTTCCAGTTTCTCAAGCCAAGAGAAGATAGGTCATCTTTACATTGTTACCTCCTGCCGAACAATGTCTCGCCAGGTGTCTTTGTTCTCTGGACACCTTTTCTGGTTTCTTAAGCTAAGAGAAGCAAGGTACCCTTAAATTTGGTCCTTCCATCGAACATGAGGACATCCTCTTCACACGCCAAATACCGTCTCAGACGCTTTCTTCGCTGGAGCAGTCACTCCAGGGTGACTCGTTTGACTATGTCAATATTTCCGTAAAGCTAATACAGCTCGTGAAAAACATTTTTCTAATAGCGGTCGCCCCTCGGCAGGCAATGGCAAACCTCCGAGTGTATTTCTGCCATGAAAAAGCTCCTCATAAAAATATCTGCCGTTCGGAGTCGGTTTGAAACTGTAGGTCCCTCCATTTGTGGAACAACATCAAGACGCATACCACAAATTGGAGGAGGAGCTCGGCCAAACCCCCAAAAAGGGTGTACGCGCCAATTATATATGTATGTATGTAATACAGCTCGTAGTTAATTCGAATGCGGTAACCGTCATCAACGCGAGCAGGGCCAAAAAACTTGCGAAGAACTTTTCTCTCGAAAACGCCAACTCCAAACTCTAACTCCGTTTGCATCTGATTGTTTGACAGTCCAGGCTGCAGCGCCGTAGAAAAGCACCGGGATGATGAGCGGCTTGTAGACTATTGCTTTCGTTCATCGAGAGAGAGTTTTGCTACTCCATTGCGCACTTAGTCCAAAGTAGCACTTGTTGGCAAGAGTTATCCTTCGCTTGATTTCATTATTGCTGGTAATAGCGGATCCAAGATATATGAAGTCCTTGACCACATCGAGTTTATAGTGCTTAACTTCGATCTGTAGTTCAAAATGCTTCGTATGACCGATGAGGGGAGATATCATCAGCATACGGAAGAAGCTGGACACTTTTATAGAAAAAAAACCGTTTCGTTCTACACTCGCTCTGCGCACCACGCGCTCAATAACAAAGTTTAAGAGATCGCATGACAATGGGTCATCTTGTCTGAAACCTCGCAGGGTATCAAAAGGTTCGGCGAGGACTCCTTTCCTATCTTGACAGAGCTTTGTGTGCTCCTCAAAGTCATTCTGCACATCCGTGTCAGCTTAGCAGGGATACCGAAGTGAGACATTATGCGTTATAGTCTCGAATCGGGCCAAGAAATTGAAAAAATTTTTAACAAGGCTATGGAGTATTGGATAAAAATACTCAACAAAAATATTCGTCTTTAAATTTTTAGACTCTTAAAGACTGTATTAATGGTAAATGCCGTTTTATATGTTTACTTTTTCCAAAAATTTTGATCAGCCGTCAAGATGCCCTCAAGCAATTTAGAAAACTTTAATACACCCGAAAAAAATAGTGACGTTAAGAGTCTTTAATAATTTTGAGAACCAAATCATTTTGATCCCATTTTGTTGCATAGTGTAATTATTTTTGTCTTTTCGGAGTTTTATATCTACTTGTTCATACGAGTTATTGTGCATGCATTAATGGCTTTTTCTTTAAATAGCAAAACCGATATCACAAAGTGTGCGTGGAAACAAGAGAAAAAAACAAGTATTTTGTTTTTAATTAAATTTGTTAAGATTAACTAAAATATGCAATAAATTCGATAACAAAGTGACGAAAATAAATATGTTGAGAATAGAGCGCAAATTGGATCCTGAATGGGGTCGGTGGACGTGGACAGGTGTCTAGTTGAACCACGTAAAGGCGCACGCTTTGGCGCTAGGTTACGTAGTGGGTCATGCGATGAAAAAAATCGTCTAATTGATTATCGGCTGAAGAAGAATTAGCAGTTGCCAGTGAAGGTGAAACAAGATTTTTACGAAAGTTAGGTAAAAAAGCAAGATGTCAAAAAGTTTAAACTGGTTGAAAAGAAATTATTACATACACAGACACACATACAGACCAAACCCATATTCCAAATGATGTTGAACTATAGTTGTGCACGAAGGCATTCGAGGAATGAACAAAAAAAATTGGCATCCTGTAGAAAGAGTTAAATTAGTTGGCTTCTTTTTACTTACAAATTATTATGCCCGAATTTTTCGACTAAAAAATTGCATATATAAACATAAATAAAGGGTGATCAGATTGGAGGTACCTTTTCCAATTGGGGGTTTTTGACAGATCGCGCGTGACTGCTGCCAAACTAAATACATAATTTTTTTCAGTATTCATTGACATTTCCTCGGTGAAAGACGTACGCCTCAACAACGTTTACAAATCGTATAAATGTATTACGAAATTCGGCTCGCTGTGAAAAAGGTTCATCGCGCGCTCAGGCCAACTTATGGTGTTCAGCGATGAGGCGTATTTTTGGCTTAATAGCTAGGTCAACAAGCAAAATTTCCGTATTTCGGCTGAAGAGCAACCCCAAGCCATTCAAGAACAGCCATTATATCTATTGACAACAACCGTTTGGTGCGGCTATGAGGCCTATAGGCTGGCGCAGTTGCGGCCAACATTTGAAATGGATTATCTTTAAAAAATAAATGTCATGAATGGTTCTACACAAAACTTTTGAATTTTCGAAGTTTTATTTCAATTTGACCTCTTCGAGGATTGCAATCTTGACGCGATAAAGCGGCTCAGTAGGCGAACACTGAAGCTAAAAGCAAACCACAGCGTCTGTTCCCGTTTTGGGCGGCTGTAGACAACGTCTGTTCTCTAAGAGGAGCGGTTGATTTTTATAAGAAGGAAGACTTTAAACCCTTCAGAAGGCAACGGGAAACCACTGAATGTATTTTTTCCATGAAAATTATGCAAGGAACTTCAAATAGTATACGGCCCTCAGTCTCCGGCAATACGAGGGTGCTAAGAATCCCAACTTTTAAAACTATTGACATGGAACGTTCGCAGTCTCTATGAAGCTGGGAAACTAGCGAATACAATCCAAGAGATGAAACGACTCAACATCGATATTTTAGGTATATCTGAAACATGGTGGCTTAATGCTGGTGATTTCAAATCCAACAACACAACTGTATACTTCTCTGGAAACCAAAACTTAAACCATAGAAATGGCGTCGGTATAATTGTAATAGAAAATATAGCCAAATGTGTAATTGATTACATTCCGAAATCCGACAGAACACTTTTGTTAAAAATAAATGCCAAACTTCTAAATACGAATATCATTTAAGTGTATGCGCCCACTGTTGATCAAAGTGTGGATGAAATAGAACAATTCTATAATGAAATAGAGGATCTTTTAAAATATACGAAGGCCCACGAGATAAATATTACACTACTGTGGGCAAAAAGTAAGGTGAATTTGGTTGTAAAATGAAAAATCTTTATTTATTCTTGTAAATCCATTTCATCCCCTTCAAAATAATCCCCTCTCGATGAAATACACTTATGCCAACGATCCAATTCCAAATCCCCGAAACATGCCAAATAGTCCATTTCCGGTATAGCCATCAGCACCTTCTTCGATTCAGCTTTTATCTCCTCAATCGACTCGAAACGTGTTCCCCGGAGTGGTCTCTTGAGTTTTGGGAATAGCCAGAAGTCACACGGAGCCAAATCAGGCGAATACGGTGGTTGCGGAACGATATGAGTGGAATTTTTGGCGAAATGGTCACGAAGAACGAGTGCAGTGTGAGACGGTGCATTATCGTGATGCAAAAACCAAGAGTTGTTGGCCCATAATTTTGGTCTTTTTAGACGAATTGCTTCACGTAAACGACGCATAACGCTCAAATAATATTCCTTATTAACAGTTTGGCCAGGTGAAAGGAATTCATAGTGCACCACACCACGAAAATCGAAAAAAACTGTCATCATGACCTTTATTTTTGAACGACCTTGACGTGCTCTTTTCGGTCTGGCCTCACCTTTAGCACGATATTCGCTTGATTGGTCGGTTGTTTCAGGGTCGTAAGCATAAATCCAAGTCTCATCTCCCGTAATGATGCATTTGAGCTTGTCCTGATAGTCTGAAAGCATTGTGTGAAACACAGCAACGCGACGACTTTTTTCCACGAAATTCAGAGTTTTCGGTACCAAACGAGATTTGCTTTTCGTAGGCCCAAATAGTCTTTCAAAATGGTTTTCACAGATCCTTCTGATATTCCGATCATATCAGTAAGGTCTTTAACAGTCAACCGACGATTTTTGAGCACTAACTCCTTCACTTAATTGACGTGTTGGTCATCTGTTGACGTCGATGGTCGTCCGCAGCGCTCCAAGTCATCAACACGTTCTCGACCCTCTTTGAAGTCTTTGTACCACTTATACAAATTTTTTTGCGACATGGTCGAATCACCAAATGCCTTCTGCAACATGCTAAACGTTTCCGCAGCCGAAATTTCATTCCGCAAACAAAATTTGATGGCACTTCTCTGCTCAAAGTGAATGGAGTAGTTGGTAACTTTGGTTTGGGTGAGAGAAACGAAAGAGGAGATAGAGTAGTAGAATTCTGCCAAGAATATGCTTCTGTTTGCCTCCAAGACGCCTTTATACTTGGAAATCACCAGCAGATAACAGTCGAAGTATACAAAAGATTGCAAAATGATATACGCTGCAAAACTCACTCAGCAAAAAACCAATTGGTTAAGGGGACAGATACCTGTAAACGCCATATTTTCCCTGATTTTCATTACAATTATTACTTTTTTCAAAATTGGCATATAGTTTTATTATTTTTTTTTATTTTAATCATTTAAAATGGCGAATGTACACTCAATTCTTCCAGAAAGGTCGCAGCGAGACTTCTCAATTGGGCGGGCGGGCATTGTAGCATCGGCGTCAGCGATCTGAATACAAAAAACCAAAAATTTTTTTGTTTATTTATGTCATAATTTCTATATGAATTAAACGAAAATGGGGAAAAAAGTTCGTGGAATAAAATGCTTAAAAAAAATGAATTTTGGGGCGAATTTTCCTACTATTTTTGCTTCGAAAAAATTATTTTTTCGGTCAATAACTTTTGGAGTTATCGTGTACGCCAATTTCAAAAATATAGTTTTGAGAAAAAGGTGTCTTAAGTAACTATACCTCTCCCAGCGCTCGAACGCAAAGAATAGAGTCGTCACGGTTGACGATCTATAAAATAAGAAATACTTAAATTTACGTTCTAAAATTTTTTTTGACATATTCTTAAAGGATTATAAAGGGTGTTTTTTTTAGAGAATTTAGCTTTATTAGAAAGATAAGGGTTTGCCATTATGTTTTAAAAATGATTTCGGGCAAGTGGCCGCCGCGGCTGGCTCGAATAAATTCCAGCCGAGAGGCCCAAATTTCGACCACTTTTTGCAGCAATTGGGGCCGTATGTCAGCAATAACGCGCCGAATATTCTCTTTCAAGACGTCAATCGTCTCGGGCTTATCTGCGTAGACAAGCGACTTCACATAGCCCTACAAGAAATAGTCCAGCAGTGTTATATCGCACGATCTTGGAGGCCACGCTACAGGTCCACGGCGCGAGATAATGCGCTCACCAAAAGTTTCCTTCAATAAATCGATTGTTGTGTTGGCTGTATGGCATGTAGCGCCGTCTTGTTGGAACCAAAGGTCGTCCACATCAACATCGTTAAATTCAGGCACGAAAAAGTCATTAATCATGGCTCTATAGCGCTCTCCATTGACTGTAACATTATGGCCGGCTTCATTTTTAAAGAAATATGGACCAATGATTCCCTCTGCCCATAGAGCACACCAAACAGTGACTTTTTGAGGATGTAACGGCGTCTCAGCAATGGCTTGTGGATTATGTTCACTCCAAATGCGACAATTTTGCTTATTGACATACCCATTCAACCAAAATTAAGCTTCATCGCTGAACAAAATAATAATGATAATAAAGCTTCTCACAATCCTTCAATTTTTTCTCTATTTCACCGTTAAAGCTTTCAGACGTAGAGCCATCAATGTATTCAAACAAATGTCTAAGCGGTAGTTCATTGGCGTGTAATTGGCAGATGAACCATTGTAAGGGTTTTTGAAGACAATCTCCTCCAAAGGTTCAGACGATATCATTGGTATATGTAGGTTCTCAACGAACGCACAAGCACTCGATAGGAAACGGAAATAAGCACCAAAATGTGGGCAGTGTTATTTCTGACTAGAAATTAGCAACCACAAGGAAATATATATTTCCTACAAGTTTGCACCAACAACCAAGCGCTACATGGCAAGCAGTGCTTTTTCTCACTAGAATATAGCAGCCACAAGGAAAAACTCAGGATATAAGATGAGTAGGGAAGGGTCATAGAGAAAGGGCAATGCGACACTTCCGTCAGCGTACGCCAGTGATTCACACGATTTTGCTACCCATATTTTTTCATACCGTGGGCCTTATATATCGTTTCTTAAGTAGTAAACTCCAAAAAAGCTATTTGGGAAGATTATATAAAAACCTTCCTCACTGATAATAGCAGATCAAACTACAGTACCCTTTCACAATTGCTCTCCGGTATTCCGATAAGTAAAAATGAAATCGAAAGTGCTATTAAAAATATCAAATTAAATAAAGCTACAGGACCTGATCAAATACCATCTGAAATTCTGAAACTTATAAACGACGAGAATCTACAATTCCTTCTTAAACTTTTCAATCATGTAAGTATATAACACAGGCATAGGTATACCCTGCAGATTGGCTGAAATCAAAGTTTATTACCCTTCCGAAAAAATCCAATGCTAAGTACTGCAGTGAATATAGACTGATAAGTCTAATGAAATAGATAAGTCTAAAAATATTTCTACAGAACAGAATTTACAAATAATGCGAAGAAGCAATGGATGAAATGCAATTTGGTTTCCGTGGGGGAATGGGTACAAGAGAAGCTTTATTCTGTGTCCAGGTGCTTGTTGAAAATTGTTGAGATGTACAAAAAGATGTCTTTCTATGTTTCGTAGACTACGAAAAAACATTTGACTTTGTGCAACATCCAAAGTAAATCCAAACAATTGAAAATTTATATTACCACCACAGCGCATATTGAAGTTGATAGTGACCACTCTGAAGACATACCGATTTCGAAAGGTGTTCGACAAGGCTGCATGCCCTCACCACTGCTCTTTAATATTTACTCCAAACGAATATTTCAGGAAGCATTAGAAAACATTGAAGATGGTATCAAAGTAAATGGCGCCATTATAAATAACATCAGGTACGCCGCGGATACAACTCTAGTATGTGACAGTTTGGCTGGCCTTCAAAAACTGGTCGAGAAACTTGCAATGCACAGTCAACTATACAAAATCTACATCAGCAAAATTAAATACACGGTTGTTAGCAGAAGAAATACATATGACAACACATATTTAACAATCAACAATGCTCCTGTAGAAAGAGTAAATAAATTTAGATACCTTGGTTGTCTTCTCAACGAAAACTGGGATGCCTCAACAGAAATAAGATGTCGCATCGAAATGGCACGATCCGCATTTCTTAGATATGGTAAAGTCCTAAAATGTCGCGACTTCAATCTTCAGCAAAAAATGAGCTTCATAAAATGCTATGCATTGTCAGTTTTGCTATAAAAAAAAAATAAATAATTGGCGCGTACACTTCTGTTAGGTGTTTGGCCGAGCTCCTCCTCCTATTTGTGGTGTGCGTCTTGATGTTGTTCCACAAATGGAGGGACCTACAGTTTCAAGCCGACTCCGAACGGCAGATATTTTTATGAGGAGCTTTTTCATGGCTTTTACACTCGGAGGTTTGGCATTGCCTGCCGAGGGGCGACCGCTATTAGAAAAATGTTTTTATTAATTTTGCTTTCACCGAGATTCGAACCAACGCCCTCTCTGTGAATTCCGAATGGTAATCACGCACCTACCCATTCGGCTACGGCGGCCGCTTATATGGCATGGAAATATGGACCATAAAACCCTCCGACATGAATAGACTGGAAGCATTTGAAATGTGGCTTCATCGGAGATTGCTCAAGATATCATGGACCGACCACGTTTCTATTGAAGAAGTGCTGCGAAGAGTTCACGGCGACAGAGAACTAATCAAATGCAAATGAAATATGAAGTGCTGCAACTCATATTGCAGGGCAATATTGAAGGAAGAAGAGGTATCGGGCGTTCGATTACGAATAGCAAATAAAAAGAAGATTTCAATTTGATATCCGATACCCCCAAATTGATCACCCTTTATATATGTAGCTGTAGAAATACCTAGAGTCAACGAAAGAAAGTAAATAGCGAAAGGTAAGTAAGGCGAGAAATTGCAATGCATTCACGAGTCACATCTACTGATGTTGCTGGCAGCAATACGCATGCAAAATTCGTATTCAACCAAAGCGACTATGAACACACGTTTTTCTATAATATGAATGCAGAATTAATATCTAACAAAATTTTTATTAGAATTATGTCTTTTTTCCTGAGTCCATTTTATTTAGTTTTTACATTGACGTTTCTCTTTACATTCGTAATAATAATTTTCGCTAACACACCAAATAAAGGGTTGTATGGGCAAAAGTATGGTTAAACTCCGATTTCGGGTGAGCAATTTTCTATGGATAATCTCGCTTTTTTGGACGTGTAGACCGACTACCACCATAACCTAATCTCGCTTTTTAATTACGGATTGGGAGCTAAGCCCGAAAATGTAGATAATTTTCTTATATGTGAACCTATTATAAGCAAACATCGCAATCTATGCTGTACGACTTTCATTGCCACCCACTGTACAGAATAACTTTATGGCTGCATATGCACACATTTGTTGCCTGCTTTTAGGCTCATTCTAATTTCTCTCTAGCCACATTTCGTGCAAAATCGTCGTTTCATGTCAATTAAATCTAAATTTGACCCTAAAAGATTCAATTAAATATCGCTCAAAGTATCGGGAACGACATTTTGCCCTAACCCAACAACTTTGATTGCAGTTTGACAACAAATTAACAAAATAAAAGATAAAAGTTAACGGGGAAATAAAGTATTTATATTCATACTCAAATGCGCCCTAAATCAAACGCATACATATTCAATTTCCCGCCCCGCTTTTAAAGTGGCAAATAATTAGACAAGTGCAACCCACAATTACCGTTACTTCTTTTTGCCTTTAATTCGCTATTCATTGCAGTAGCATTATTCGCAACAATTTATTAGGTTAGCGGTGTTTTAAGGGTAGCACCCGTTTACTCATACGTGAGGAGTTGCCGCTCCCTTGTTTGTGGGCTAACTCGATTACTGCATGTCGTGTGCATGGCACAAGTGCTATGTAATTTTGAGGGCGTGTCCGGTTGTTAGAAGAATCTGTACTTAGTTGTATTTTATTACTCTTTTTTGATCTTACGATATTTTTTCCATTTGCTAGTTTCGGGTTGCATCTGTTGTGGGGGTGAATGCGCCTTTTTCATCGCATAATTTTTAAAATGTGTCAATATTGTTGCCAATAATTTATTTTTGTATCATTTGTAAAGAATAAGAATACAATGACGAACAAAAAAAATCAACACAGCTATAAAATCGCTAAATAAGAAAATTTTGACAAGAAATACAACCGAAGTGCTATTTTTAAGGCTAGTTAAGTGGTGCCCATCAGCAATTAAATAATCTCCATGCCGGGAAAATATTTTTTTAGGACACTATGCCAAGAGGAACGCAGCTATCTACCGAGGAGCGCGCTAGTACTCTTGCTTATAGTGAATTGGGAGTCGAAATAAAAATACAGGGTCCGGCATTCTAAGTGTAACCCAATTCAGACCGCTCGCGCAGCTGATGCACGGGCATCATCCATACTAAATTTATGATGCACACCCATCAGCTGTCTGTTAGTTGGGTAAATGACAGGCTAGAGTATTGTTTACAAGCGCACGGAAGCATTTTTCCGAGAGTAAACGCGAAAAAAGAAAATCAGTAATGGATTTCAAACGTAAAAGTGTGATTTCATTATATTACCTTAAAGTAAATAAAGTTTTTGTTTATCGCACCATTACTCGTTACAGTGATACTGGTAGCTTCGGAAAACGTCATGGATGTGATCATCAAAAGACTGCAACGTCACGTGAAATGGTTCAAAAAGTGAAGAAGCGACTTGAGCGAAATCCCCGACGAAGTGCCAATCAAATGCCGAAAGAACTGAAAATATCGGACCACAGCATCCACCGCATACTGAAAAATGATCTCACAGTCAAGCCTTACAAGATCCAAAAGGCGCATGATCTTACACCAAAGCAGCAACAAATCAGATTTGAGAGAGCGAAGTAGTTGCTTCGCTTGGCCGAAAGTGGTGAATTTCCGAACATTGTGTTTTCTGACGAAAAAGTTTTTCAAATTGAGCTCGGAGTTTACGATTTGCTAGGGTTTATTGGGATAGGGTTTATTTGACCGACCGTTCATACGAGCATTTGAGTCATCGATTGGGCACCAGAAGGCAGCATCCACCAAAGGCAATGGTTTGGGCCGCTGTAACCGCAGATGGGCGACCTCCAATCGTTATCATCGAGCCTGGCGTGAAGGTAAATGCGAAATATTATCGGGGAAAGTATTCTGGAGGTTACCTTGAAGTCGAGGGCAGACAAACATTTCGATGGCCATGGACGTTTCAACAGGGCTCGGCACCGAACTCGGTCCGAACTAAAAGATTCACCAGTTCTCTGGGCCAAAATACCTGCAAGTCACATTTGGGCAGCTTGCGATTCGTTTCTGGACCATCTCAGGACCATAGTTAAGGCAAAAGGTGGTCACATCGAGCAAAAGTAAATACATAGATTCTTAATTTTGTATTATTTTCAAACATTTTTTACTTTGAATTGAGCAAAACGTATTTTCCAAACTAAATTTATGGCCTTTTTAATTGGTTTCACTTCGAGTGCCGGACCCTGTACCATCCACAATTTTTTGAAAAATTTTGATGGATATGGAAAAATTAAAAAAATTGGTCCGAAGCCTAAGATTGAAATTGAATAAAAACACCAGTCCTAACCAAATTAGATGTGAACTCTCTCACAATGTCACGAAGAGAAGAACACAGCAAATTTTGAGGCATGATTCGAATTTAAAAGATCAAAATAGACTAGCTGAACCGAAGCTTACGCCACGCCTCAAAACAGTTAGAGCTGAATTCGCTTATAATCACAAGATCTGGGATGATGAATGGCAATCTGTGTTTTTTTTTTCGATTAAAAAAATATTATCTCGTAAGCGGCCTCGGAAGTCTAGCGTAAGTGCACTAGCCTGCCATCCCAGAGGTTGTGGGTTCGACTCCCACGTAAAGCACGGTCCTCGCACTTTCCCTGTTTCTATAAAAACAAATAATATAACATTCCTCAAACCCAAAATCTTATCCTTTCCATCCTTACTCCCGCACAATAGTCAGCGCATTATTTGCACTGTGGCTGCTAAAACAAGCAAAAACAAAGAAAAATACGCAGTTATACATTGCATCAGTGGAGCCAGCAAGAGGAAGCGAGCAACCGCGGTAATAGCGCTGACACACCAAATTTAGCGAAGTCCTCAACCATCTGTGCGATCCTTCTGGCAGAAAAATGTGAAACACAGATGGCGCTCCAGGCAGTAAGAAGGCGTTGTTACTAAGTAACGAGAGGTGGGCATTCCCACTATTTAAGACTGGTAGCGGCAGGCTAATCACCTACCCTGCCAGAAATCAAATAGATTAACGAAACCAACGCAAGACAAGAGTCTTGTCGAGGCCCTATGTTCCCAAGAAAAAAAAATCTCGATTGGTTGTCAGAAGTATGTATTGGTAAAAGATAGTAAAAGGTAATAAAAAAATGTACTCATTTTTTATAGATATTTTTTAGGAATTTTTCTTTGTCCTGAAGGCCAAAATCCTGTTACAACCCACCTATCTTTTTTTAAGACGCTTACTTTGGTGCCACCCTACTACATAAAAATATGTCAAAAAAAAATTGTTCTTGTGTACTATGTATTTGATGTCAATAATAACATACTATAAAACCAAAACCATCGCATTTCATTTTCTTAAAAAAAACTTCCTAAAAATATCTATAAAAAATTAGTATTTGGCCAGACTATGTCCTTAATAGTCCCAAAAATAGTGAAAATTTAGTACTTTCTTCATTTTGACGAGTACGGATGCAAATGCGCACGCCACTAGTGCTTGTATGTGCAGTCTTTTATGTACATAAATCTTTGATATGCATACATACAAATATACAAAATTTTCTTTATTAAATTATTGCTTAAAAGCTGTATGCACTTACTCTGGTCACTTCCATATGTACATACATACATACCTATACACATATGTGCATAGATGTGGATAGTATAAATACAAAACTAGTAATAAATATATACTAAGTATATGTGTACATACATATGCCCGTACGTATGCATAAATTTTCTTGTTTATGAATTGAATAAAGAAACTGTTATGTTTGATAACTTTCTTGAGATTTTACACCAAAGTTCTACTAAGAAACGCAACTCCTTTGTCCGGCAATTCAATTAAAATTCTCTTAAAGTTTTGTTGAGTGAAAACTAATAGGCTCGGGTCCGTTGCGGCAACAAATTTGATTAATAGCAAAATAAATTATGTGTATTTGAGTCGAAGGCGCCACATACGTGCCGTACGGATTACACAAAAACTGGCAAAATTCTACTTTTGCTTAATATATCAAATCAAATGTAGAACATACATTTTGTCAAAAGAATATCAGGAATTGTTCATTTAAAAAGCGCGCGTTACACATATGTACATATAATGTATACATTTTTTTTGCTGGAATGTAGGTACAACTGTCCTTCATAGAATCGCAGAGTTTGAGCGGGATCTGTGAATTAGCTTGTTTTTGGCATTTACTTATATCAGTCAATCGCAGGTGTGCTCTACGATTTCACTATGGTTAAAAATATCGAACAAAGAATTTGTTTTAAATATTGTGTTTTCAACGGGATTTCGTGTGCCGAATAGTTGAATATGCTGCAGAAAACCTATGGCGAGTGTGCTTTATGAAAAACACAAAAACCACGGGTCGACGAGTGGTATAAGGCTTTTGCAGAGGGCCGAAAAGTCGTGGAAGATTTGGCCCGATTTGGGTACCTATCAACAGATGAAAACCTCGACAAAGTAGTCAAGGAAATGATACTGGAAACCCATCATTTAAGTATGAGGGTGGTAGCTCGTGACCTTAGCGTGTCTCACGAATCAATTCGTAACGTTTTACACCATCAATTGGGCATGAGACGCGTGGCTGTTCGACTTGTTCCAAGAGAGTTGAATTTCTTTCAAAAAATTCATCGGAAGAAGGTGGCGGAAGTCATGCTTAATCAAGTGCATTCGGACCCAACGTTTATCCAGTGCATCATAACAGGTAATGAGACGTGGCTATATGAGTTTGACATGCAAGTCAGCCAACAGGCGACTGAATGGCGCTATCCACATGAGCCGAAACCCGAAAACCACGTCAAAGTCGGTCAAAAGTGAAAGTCATGCTACTCGTTTTCTTTGATTTTCATGGTGTTGTGCACTCGCAATTCGTTTCAAATGGTTCTACGGTAAATAAAGAATATTACTTGGAAGTTATGCGACGTTTGAGAGAGAGTGTGCGTAGGAAAGGCTCAATTTGTGGAAAGAAAATTCATGGATCTTGCACCATGATAACGCACCGTCTTACAAGGTTCATATTGTGAACACTTTTTTGACGAAAAACTAGACAAATATTATCGAACAACCACCGTATTCACCGGATTTAGTCCCCTCTGACTTTTTCTTTTTTCCAAAACTTAAATTGCCACTCCGCGGATGCCGCTTTGAGTCGATAGAGGCCATTAAGGAGAATTCGCTAAAGGAGCTGAAGAAGATCTCTTCAAACGCGTTTAAAAGGTGCTGTGATGATTGGACTAATCGTTGGCATGTGCGTATTGCTTCGAATGGAGCTTATTTTGAAGGCGACAAAATACATTTTGATGATTAAACAATTATTTTGCGTTTTATTGAACAAATTTAGTATTAGAAAAAGCCAGGGTTAACAAAGTTGTCCTGCAAAATGAATGCGCGTCCGGATCTCGAAGTTATGGTCGCACCCACCCTCTACGACTACTATAAGTTCTATTAAAACCCTTTTTCGTTTTAATAAGCATTAGTTTTATAATATACGAGGTGTGTTCAAAAAATAAGTTGAATTTTCATTTTTCTCAAAAAATGTTTATTTATTCATCAATTTCTATTTTATCTCCTTCAAAGTGCCCCCCTCAGATGTAATAGTACACTTGTGCCAGCGTTTTTTCCAATTCTCGAAGCAGTTCTGAAATACGTCCTTACGATTCTCTCAGCGATCCGGTTTTTACCTCCTCAACCGTCGCAAAACGCCGTCCTTTCATGGGGTTCTTCAATATTGGGAACAGAAAAAAGTCGCAGCTCGCCAAATCTGGCGAATGTGGTAGCTGAGGCATGATAACGGTGTTGGTTTTGGCCGTTTTTCAGTAGGTTGATGTGAAGAATAACTCCTAACTTCGCCAATTTCCATCCGATTTCGAATTTGCTTTTTTAGTTCGAAAGAACAAAAACAAGCCTTTTTGACAGTGTGTTGACTTTTTTTCTGAAATGACAACTGACGAGACTGTAGACGGAAGTATTTGGAATTTTTTTATTTTTTCTCTGTTATCATTTTTATTCTTCACATCAACCTACTGAAAAACGGTTTTATGGCCATAAAATGAGATTTTGGGGGTGTATTGGAAATTTCTCCTATACCATTTTTCTTAGTTTTACTATACCTACAAGTTGAACTAGGTCTCCATAAAAGTATAATTTCACTGTCGCACAGTGTTATGACCCTTTTAAGCAAATCAGCAAATCTGGATCACAGTTGGCGTCATTCAACAATTCCTGAGCAATGCTCATGCGACGTTGTTTTTGGTCAAAATTTAGCAATTTTGGAACGAATTTCGCTGCCAGATAGTCCACCTCCCGAAATTTCCGAAAATATTCCATGGTGTGAGCCCACCGATATGGCGACATCCTCAGCAACTTCTCTAATGGTGATTCAACGATTCTCCATAACAATTTTCTTCACTTTCTCAACATTTTGATCGGTTGTCCATGTGCTGGGGCGTCCAGAGCGAGCGTCATCATTCACTACTTCTCGACTTCTGTGGAAAGCTTGTACCACCTGCAAACATTTTTTTGACTCAGAGTACTCTCTCTCACCGTTTGCCAATGCCAAAATTTCAAGTGTGTTTGAGCACTTAATTCCATTTTTTACACAAAATTTGGCGCAACTTCTTTGATCCATTTTTTCTGATAACAGAAAATTGCCGAACCAGCAAAACACTTGTCTTATTTATGCCTTTTACAAACAAACTAAACATTATATTTTGCTAAAACTGTGAACATATCTTCGAGACGAGTGTATCTACATAAAAAAATAATAATAATAAAAAATAATAAGAAAGTCGAAATGTGCGTAAGCCGCGAAATTTGAAAATTCACCTTATTTTTTTAACACCCCTCTTACATGCACGTTGGTCGTATGATTTACATATATATGTATATTAGGGCGGGTCGATTTAAAAATCGCTCATTGCTCTGTGGAAATCGTATTCTAGGGATCACAATAAGGAACTTTGCCTAAGGAACCATACCTCTAAAACGAATTCTGATGCCCCCCAATTTGGGTCGAACGAAATATCCCAATTTGACCCATTTAGAGTGCTCCAATCGAGTCCAAATGTATGACCGACCCCCACTAACTTTGAACCTCCGACCCACCCATGCCAGTGGCACACTCCCTGGTACTCCCGTGGGGGGTTCCCCATACAATCATTTCAAAATATCACCATTTTTGGCCTTTAATTGAGAAAAGAAACTAAAAAGTTCGACCCAAATTGGGGGACATCAGAATTCGTTTTAGAGGTATGGTTCCTTCGGCAAAGTTTCTTATTTTGATCCCTAGAATATGATTTTCACAGAGCAATGGGCGACTTTTTTGCCTCCCCACAAATCGACCCGGCCTAATGTATATATATGTACTTAAGCCTATAGATAGAAATCATATCTCTACGCCACAACATACCTACACGAAAGGGAAATCGGTAGAGACAGCTCTACATAACATTATTTATATGACAGAGAGTTCACTGCACAAACAGAAATTTACTTTAGCTGCTTTTCTAGATATTGAATGGGCCTTTAACAATGTTGAAGGGGGGCTTCATTGACAAAATGTTAAATAGCAGAATGATTCAAACGAATGTAGGAGAATCAGTGCTCTGGAGATCGGTGAGTGGAGGTACACCGCATGATGGAGTCCTCTCACTGTTTCTATGGAACGCAGTTGTAAATAAACTTCTGTTAATGCTGAAATCGGTGGGCTGTAAGGTGATAGCTTACGCCGATGATGCTGTTATTCCTGTCTATGGGAAATTTGTATCTACATTAAGATACCTAATATAAAATGTTTTAGATATTATTTCTAGGTGGGCAGAAAAGTGTGGTCTAAGAGTCAACCCAGGCAAAACACAACACATATTGTTCACTAGGAAACACAGAATCCCTCAGCTTAGTCCAATCATACTCAAGGGGGAAGCTCTTGTGATTTCGGAAGAAACCAAGTATCTATTTGGAACTAAACATAGATAGGAAATTGACTTGGAAGTCAAACGTCTTAGAAAGAGTTAGGAAAGTGAACCTAGCTTTTTATGCCTGTTACTTTAGGAAAGACCTGGGGAATTAAACCTAAGGTTGCTCATTGGCTTTATACTGCTGTCGTCAGACCCACTCTTCTATATGGAAATGTTTTCTGGTGGTGTGCTATGTAGAAAAACACCTATTCCAATTTATTGAATAAGGTGCAGAGATCAGCGGAATTAGCAATATGTGGCGTCATGAAAACGACGCCATCCATGGCTTTGGATATCATATTACATCTGCCACCCCTAGACCTCTTCCGCTTTAAGGCTCAGAGCGAGCACACAATGGAAGACTGTCACACATGGACATTCAACCATCTTAGACTCCTATACTGATATATCCAGTGATTGTGACTATCATCCTCCCATTCTTTGCTTCGAAAGGAATTTCTCTTAATGAAAATCCGTTCTAGACTGGAATTACTTGAAGAAGATCCATCACCCAACACTCCCGTTAAGATCTACATGGACGGATCTAAAATGGACACTAGTGTAGGATCAGAGTTATATTGCGAAGAACTTTCTATCAGTGAATCCTTTAAACTACCGGATCACTGTAATGTTTTTCAAGCGGAAATAAACGCTATTTATGAAGCCTTAAAATGGTTAGCGATAAACAGAATATTATCAACAGATAACAGATAACAGACGGGCCCTGGACGCATTCCAAATAACATCAAGGAGTGTCTTACATTGTCGCCAATATCTTAATGAGGTGACCAAACCATATCGTATTATTTTATTCTGGGTTCCGGGCCACAGAGACATACCAGGGAACTGTAGGACTGACCAACTTGTAAAAGAAGGTACCTGTATGCCAAACATAAATAATTTTATGGGGGTACCTCTCGCAACTTATAAGTTTCTTATTATGTTCTGTAAATCAAAGATGGATTAGTGCCAATATCTGCGAAATCGCTAGGCAAACATGGCCAAGGCTAAATCTACGTCTGTCCGAGAATATTATAAAATTGAGTAAACTTCAATTTAGGGCCTTAGTAGGGACCATAACAGGACATTGTTTCATAGGAAATCATGCAAAAAGATTAACATGCATGATTTCTGTCGTAGCTGCAAGAATGAGGAGGAGTTGGAAACAATTCAACACCGAACCGATATTTAAGATTCTACTTCTTAACGAATATAGATAATCTATACACTTTAGGTATCAACAACCTTTTACGCTTTGTAAAAAGCTCTGGATGGTTCAATATGGAGAGGGAAATGTAGCCCAACCCCTGCGGCTCCCAAAGGACCCATTTCGTGGTGTAAGTGGCATCACCGTCTCTATGTGCGATGCAGCTGCCAAACGTAACCTAACCTAACCTAGCCTCTAAGCAATAGTTCTTAGTTAACTTAAGTAACTATGTTTACACTTTAAGCTAAGTGTCTAGACCTTAAGTATTGTTTTTTTGTTTTTTAAGAGCATGGCTAACAGCCATTTTAGAAACTAATAAAAGAGTCAGATTGGATTTGACTACCAACCACTGTCCCAGGCTGTCGAAGGAAGAAGCATCCAGTGACCTTAATCTTCTAAATACAATCCAACTTATTAATTTTTATTTCTATTTATTTCTTTATTTTTTATACACAAATAAGACCAAGCCTTTGTATTGCTGAACATAAAATGGAAAAACATTACCTAATAACATTAAGTTTCAATACCTTATAATTAAATACATAATAATTAAAGACATAACAGAAAGTAAAGCTAATGGAACAGCTGTTAAAGCTTAGGAGAAAACTATGTATAAAGTAAGCAGCCGCCAATTTGAAGCGTTCTAGAAGCGCACCCAGTTTTAATTTGTTTAGTAAAGAAATCCACAACAGCACAGCCCTACCGAAAAGCATAAATGAACAAATAAATAAATATGTTTTCCGAGTACGCGGGCAGTCCCAATATACATTTTTATATTTGTATATTTTGCCCACAATTAAAATGTATAATACTCGAAATATGAATCTAATATGAAATTCAAACAATAGATCGCCTGAAAGTTACTCAATTGGAATTTCCGAAGCGTCCGTAGCGGAGGCCTCAGAGCTCGAGCCAAATGGTGCCTCTGAATAAGTAACAGTAGAACTTTCGTCGTCAGTTGAATACGAATCAGTCGCGCTAGTCGGCTCCAATGCGGGTGTAGTTGACACAATTACGTCATCAACTTTTGCACAACCCATTCGTATGACTGGTGCAAAAAGTTGAGCAAAATTACAAATGAGTTTATGGAAAATGTTAATCTCTTCGGGAATAGGTTTTAAAACTTTCTGAACGGGACTAGGATTGATATCATCCTGCTTGACCGCAGCTGGAATGGAATTAACGGAAACTAGATTGCTAGGCGCATCGCTGTCCACCTCCTTAAGCGGATCAGTAAATTTAGATATTAGACGACACAAAGTTGCCCCTGTAAAATTTATAGAAGTAAAAGATCGATGAAAAATGGTGATGATGGTGGTATGGGGTTTTTTTTGTGTTTTTCGCAACTCACCCTGACAGCAAATGACAATTAAACAAAATAAGGCGATTGCTAAGTGTTTTCTCATTTTGATGAATTATTTATATATGTGAGTTGCCAAACGTTTTGGTCTAATAACTGCGTGCTTCTGATGGTAATGGTACACTAACGGCGCTTTTATACCAAAGATAAAAACTGAAAAAAAAATAATAACAATTTTGTGGAAAGTTTTCCTTCTTTACGTCAACCGCACAAATACAGCTGATGAAACTTTTTCTTAAAAAATTGCGTGCTAATGCGTTAAAAAAAAAACATAAATAATGTGTTTTGAAAGTTTGAAGAATGAAACAAAAAGATTACTCATATGTATGCAAATATTTTTGTAAAGTGCTTTTGAATTAATAGTCTCCAAACACATGACAAAAAACAATTTTGTTGACTTTTCGGCTTCGTTCTTCGTCAGCGTCAAAATGAAGTGTACACCACATTTTGATATGTTTTGAGTATTTATTTATTTATTTTGCAATTTCAGGTATTTTTTATAAAAATATAGTTCAAGAACCATACAAAACAAAGTTTAGTATTTTGCATAAAATTAGTGAAAATTCGGCAAATTTTCATCAAACTTTTTGCTTAGAGTTTTTAGAAAATTTTCTGGTACGCAGTTTTATAGATCATTTAAGTTTAGTAATAAAGTGCAAGGTTCAAGTAGTTCAAAAATTGCGTTGATTTTTGCCAATTTTTTCAACTGATGGTGTTGCAGGTTCTCTTCCACATAAAAAAAGTGCAGTAGGCGTTATAAAATTTATTACCAAGACAATGATTCACGTAAAAGCGCGTTTAGAGCTTGCAGAAGGGCGTCTGTCCTAGCCTGATCCCAGACATACCAGCAAGGTCGCAAAATAATGATTTAGGCTAAACGGCGTTGTTGTCATGCGTTGGCGTGCTCAGTCTTCTGACCGCAACCCCATAGAAAACTTGCAGATTAACATCAAAAAAAGTGTTGTCGAATGGAGACCAACCAATTCTAGAGATTTATGGAAGGTGGTGAAAGAGACTTGGAAAGGAATCCCATTAAAACTTTGTCAGTATCTTATAGACTTTATGCTACAAAGATGTGTTGCGGTGCTGAAAGAGGCTGTTGAACGACGTATTAGTGTTTTTTTTTTGCGGTTTGTAAAGCTTTAAAGGCATTTTATGGTAACAGATTTAATTAATCTTTTATTAAGGGTTTAATGGGTAAGTGATGCGTATAATACAGCCACTCCTTTCCAAAGGGTAATTTCCACCCACTGTCCTCGACTTACTGTTTTGGACTTGGTACCACCTGTTTTTGCTAACGAGGCTCTAACGACCTAGTCAAGGCGGTCCCTTTCCATTAGGGAGGAAGCTTCGGTCGCAGGCAAGGATACAGAAGGCCATTCTTAAATTTATAGATTACTGAAACCGGGAGGAGCTATGCTTCACTTAGGAACCACGGGGATATATATATATATATATATATGTATATATTATATAAACTACTACTATTTTTATGTCAAACTAATTTTTAATTTGATTTACTTGAGTTGAAATTTTAATCTTTGTTTACTTTATTGAAATATTTATGCGAACTGCGGAAAGATAAATACAACTGAAGTGATTCATTTTATGGCAAAAAAATAAAAAAAAACCTTTCTTTTCTTGAAAATTTAGCATTGAATATTTTTCTTGCCGTGGTCGTACAAGCCTTGAAGACAATTGTCGTCAAGGAACAACACCAGAAATCGTTAAAAAAATACAGAATATCGGATATCATATTGGAAAATCGTCATGTGACTGAAAGCGATTTAGTAGAAGCCCTAGGCATCTCATTGGGCAGTGTAAGCAGTATTTTGACTGAAGTATTGGGCTTCAGAAAGCAGTGTTCACAATAGGTGTCGCATTCACTAACAATGGAACAAAAACACACTCGAATGCGACTTTTTCAGCAACAGTTAGAGCGTTTTCGAAAGGATAGAGTAGATTTTGGCGAGGATTCATCATTATGGATGAGACTTAGGTCTATCACTATAATCCTAAATCAAAACAAGGGGCGAGCCTAAAGAGTGGTGTGAGCCTGGTTCTTCTGCTCCGAAAGTAATTCGTGCCCAGAAATCGGCCCAGAAAGTGTTAGCATCAGTTTTTTACGAAAGGAATTTTGTTTGTGGACTACTGGTAAACTGGTAAAGCAATAAATTCTGAATATTTTTATAAACTTATAGACCAGCTGAAGATAAAAATTCGTGAAACAAGACCCAGTTTGCAAAAGAAAAAAAAGAAATATTTTTCATCAGGATAATGTAGTAAAATGCAATATCTCTGCGAAAAAAAATGA
The DNA here is from genome assembly GCA_037575425.1 of Anastrepha fraterculus. Classification (NCBI taxonomy): domain Eukaryota; kingdom Metazoa; phylum Arthropoda; class Insecta; order Diptera; family Tephritidae; genus Anastrepha; species Anastrepha fraterculus. The sequence goes on from JAYXIM010014817.1 coordinate 1,329,760, forward strand.
TATTTGAGCAAACAAAACGCCATTTGAAAAAAGAAGGATTGTATTTAAAGATGCCATCCTTTAATTTTGGTGAAAGAAAACATCTGCAAGGCTACATAACCTCAAATATGGGCAAACATGGTGTTTTTTGCACTTTTAGGTTAGGATATCTCGAAAACCAGAGCTGATAGAGCAATTCTGAGGCCAGATTTGGATTTAGCGCATCATAAACCTTTGGAAATATATAGTCTGGTTTCTGGGTCTGAATGTTGGTTAAATTTTGTCGGCCTGTGTAATCATGTACGCGCTTCGCTAATGTATTGGTTGCTCTGCTTAGCAACTCAAAATCATACGACTAAATAAAGATAGCGGAAAAAACTTTTAGACAAAAATGTTCACAAAAGAATGCTCTATAAAAAAGCTCTGATGTATATTTTCCATAAAATCAATAAAAAAAAAGTTATTACGCTTTAAAACAATGCATCCCTTAATTTTTCGCGTAATTTTGTTTATAACTTTTTTATTATTAATTTTACAATAAAACGTTACAAAATTTTCGTACCATAACTTTCGAAATTCACGAGATAATTGCAAAAAACCAGTTGCACCCTTATTTCCAAGATGGCGGCCGCGGGACACAACCCCCGACCCCGAAAACTCAAACTTAAGTTCACAGTGATGGGCTTTACATAATGAAACCATAAACTCGGATACTCCTAAAATTACGAAGTTAAATCTTCTTTTGACTGGACTATACTGATGTTCAGGGAGACTATACTGAATAATAGAGTGTATTTCAAACCATGAAATTGTGTTTCTCTTACCGAACTGCAAAACTTATTGAGCAACCTAGTACTAATAATTGGAGCTTACACCCGTTTTTGGGTATTCGGCCGAGCTCCTACTCCTATTTGTGATGTGCGTCTTCATGCTTTCCCACAATTAAAGGGACCTACAGTTTTATGCCGCTTCCAAACGAAAAAACCATTTATGAGTAGCTTTTTCATGACAGAAATAAACTCGGACTGACTGAACCAAAAAATAATTAAAATTTCCTCCTCTGGAATAAAGTATACGCAATGGATACTACAAGGTGGTGCAAAATAAGTCACACTCTCGGAAGATTTATAATTTTTGTAAATAGCGTCATACGTCCATCATTTTTGACATTTGTGAGCTAAACAGCTGCAGTATATAAACAGACAAGCGACGGAGCGCGTAAAGGTGAAGTAAGGATTCCATCAAAATTGTTTTTTTTTTAGTAAAAAGGTTATGCAAACTCAAAGTCGGATAATTAATTCTTTATTAATAAATTTCGCGTCAACTTGTATAATTGAAAACAACCTTTGGTGCGGCTATTAGGCTTATGGGCTGTAGGAATCATCGCCCCATATATTTCTTCAAAGACGAGGCTGGCGCAAATGTAACAGTGAATGGCAAACGTTACCGCGCCATGATAAACGACTTTTTGATGTCAGAATTTGAAGCTCGAGATCTCCATAACATTTAACAGAAAAATGTAAGGTCTATAATTTTTCATTATAACACTAGGTTTTAATATATAAATATGTAAATAAATGCGGAAAAGTTCGAAGTCTAATGGTTTCGTCACAAATAAAATCGTATTTGTAAAAGTCTAATTTTCAAGCCGGCAGGGTGGTCTTACCCAGCAATATAGGTATGCTCGGCCTTGATCAAGAGTTTAGAGCTTTAGCTAGCGCTGATCTAGATATACGATGCCTTATCATAAGTTTAGGATTACTAAATATGTATACCTTCGGAGTACACGTGCCTTCAAAAATATTTCTCCCTTCATACTTAATGGCTTTAAATGTCGACATGAAATACATATGAGATCCATTCCAAATTAGGCAAAAGTTTTTAAAAATAAGAACAGCAACAACTGCTTATTTATTTATTTATTATTTTCTAACTCTCAATACACAAATTTTCTCAGCCTAAAAGCTGAATAATTTCTAGCGAAGTGAGTTGTTTTCTACACAAAAGCCACCCCAGTGGGCAAGTCAAGTGACAAAAAACAAGCAATATTTAACCAGGTAATAGTAAAGCATTATTTATTTATTTAATACATGGAAAAAAAACAATAAATTATTATTTTACAATAAAAAAAGGAGCACTAGCTGCCAGGGCTTACGGCTCAAATGTGAAAATATCACTTGTAATTTACTTGCACACAAATTAATTTACATTTTTACATTCCGCCCCCATTCTCGTAATCCGCAGCATCAGTTGGCTGTATTTTTCGCGATTTTCGTGATGTCACCTCGTCTTCCTCCGAGCTGTACGCGCTCAATTCATCCGACATATCATTGTTAGCATCTAAATCGTTGTAGTTGTGGTTGCTTTTATGAGTATTTGTACTGCTTTTCGTCGTTTTACTCATTTTTTTTAATTTAATTTTAATTCAATTTCCTATATTTGAAAAATTTAAATCTAATAAATATAATCAACATTCTTTCCGGAATTGCTTTGGAGGTTATCTTTAAGTCCTTCCAGATTTGCCAGCTCCTCATCAACTTGACCATCAAGTGCTTCGATTCCTGCGGCCTGTTCATGGTTAATTGATTCGTTGTCAGCATCACTCGCTAAAAAACGTATTATGCCATTTTCTGTAATTTTTCGATATACCGACTTTTCTCTTTGTTGACTTCCATTGTTAACCCCCTGTTACTCACAACTGAATGGAGCAAACAAAAAACAGCAAACAAATTTTTTTACTGCGGTGTGTCATGGCATTCAAAACGAGCATACATGTTAAATTGTTTGATCGATACTTTACGAGATATTGATCACTACAACCATCTGTTAGAATAATGTATTTCTTTTTACCCAAACTAATATGTATTTACTATTTTCTTATCAGATATAACTAAAGAAATTTTAGCATAACTGCAAATTTTCATTTCACGAAGTTAAAAAATCGCTAGTTTTCGATATACCGTAGATCCTGTTTTTATGCGGTTTTGAAATAGTGCGGTTTTTAAAAAAATTAAAAAATGCATGTCGACCTATCGGGAATTGTACATATAAACAAGATTCTAAACCAGCTAAGCAAAAACTCATCACAGATTACATCAAAAATGCTAACCCTACAAGTATGGAACCGCCTGCATCCCCATTCAGATCAGACGTGTACATTTCCTCAAGTGAAGGATGTGATTTTACGCCAAATCCTAAACGAATGCGCAACATGCGGGTATTGTCTGGTTCTATTTCTGACGATGTAAATTTATTTTTCGACTCTGACGTTTCTTAAATAAAGATATAATTTTCAAAAATAAAGTTTTTTGTTTATACGATTTTATTTAATTATTTCAGATTTATGCGGTCCTTAGCACTTTTGAAACGTATCTATAGTTTTACTATAGAACTGGTAGCTTTTTTTATGCTGTTTGTTTTATGCTGTTTCTAACGAGTCATTGAGTATAAATATAATCAAGATTGACGTCCGAATTGCCTTCAAGTCCTGCCAGATTTTCTGCGAGCTCATCAACAACTGGACCATCACCTGAATGAACGTCTGTGACCTCTTCAGCGTTATTTGATTCGTTGTCGGCATCACTCGCTAAAAAACGTATTATTAAATCCTTTTGATAAGTTCTATCAAACATTTTTTCGTTTAATTATAACTTACCTTCGCATACAGCGAATACTAATCCCAAAAGGCAAATGAAGACGAAGGCTTTCATTTTAATGCTTCAACACTTTTTCTTACAAGAGACGTCTGATAGCTTTGCGTTACTATTAAAGTATGTTGAAGTTGGTTATGAAGATCTAATCTTTTATACTCGTACATTCCACTACTCCATCCAAGTTATTACTAAAATTAGGCATATATATGAATATTAGGGTGCGCCAGTTGTTTATTTAGGTATCTGTTTTGTGGAAATGCAATTATGAAGGATTGCATTACATTGCGAAAAGGCATTAGTGATAAAGATTATCGGCCGCAGTAATTATAAAAAATTGTCTATTTAAATGTAAATAATCCTGTGAATTGAGAAAAGTAAAAAAATAAATAAGGGAAGTTTCAGTAAATGGGTCCAAGAACGTCAGATGCATCCGTCTCAAAAGTTCATCGCTTCGATTTTGATGAAATTTGATGAAGTTGCAGAATCTTAAATTATGCAACAGATGGAAGGAATATAGCGTGCAAGTCTTACACACGGGCCGATCAGAGAGTGTAAAAACATATTTCAGCAATTTTTTTTTAGGTTTTTGAATTTTCCACATATTTACTGTGCTTTTAAGTACAGTTAAATGAAGCTTCTTTTGAAATGGCACTTTCTTAAAATGTTTATATCTGGCAGAAAACAAAACAAAGGTTTCCGTTAGGATTTGTTTGCACTTTCGATAAAAATATGGAAAATAAAATCCGAAAAATAAATTTGTTTTATCTTTCGATAAAAATATGTAAAATAAAATCCGAAAAATAAATTTCTTTTGTAGGGACCTTTTCTTTCGACCTTTATCCTCTTTTTTTAATTATGCTCAAATAAAACTTAGAACTTTTGCTGTAAAATTTTATATATTTTTATGGTAACAAACTTAACTCAGTTTGCGCCGCCGTGTTGGTTGGGAGGGGAGGTAGCGGATAGTAAAGGTTATAGGTGTATACCTATATACAGTCGTACATTGTAACAGAAAATTATAAATTTTAAATTTACTTAGCTTGTTACGATAAGCCACCCTAATATTCATATGCACATAGGGAAATAACTAACAAAAGAAATCTAAATGTTTGAATCACATTAAACACTTGTGAAAGCAAAGGTCTTTCCAAAAAAATTTACCACAGGTATAACAAATATTTTTATTTACTTTTTCATTTCAACTCTAGAAAATTCGTGCAAAGTTCCACACAAATGTGCTGGTTAAGGTAAATATTAACACAACTATTTTTAAATTAACTAAATTGGCACTTGAATTTAAAGCTATTGCTAATAAAAAACGTAGTCATCCTATTGAGATGAGTCATATTTCAAAAACAATTAGACCACGACTAAACTTCGTCTTCAGCCATGTGACCGAATGTGGTGAACTTTGGTGGAACATTTCTTCTAAGGTGTTTTTTTTCGAATATTTTATGAACGTAATATTTGTAACATTTTTGGAATATTGGTATAAAAGCTCAAATTTTCTCTTTAAAAGCATTGCTATAAAATATCTATCTGCAAGGAGAAAGCATCAAAAGTGTTGGATTTAACCCTAACTAAACCTCTTACCGTCAATGTATCGATTCCCTCCCGGTACTACCGTTAAGCAATTCGTCGGGAGGTGATCGAGCACTAGGCTCTACTCTGTTACTCTGCACATGCAGTCCATCAAAAGTTGGATGTAGGTACTTTAATCTTTCCATATTTTTGTTTATTTTAGAAGGAAACCACCCCAGTTGGGCCTGTTCACTCCCTCCCGCCATACTTGTCGCACGTCGGCTTAAGAGTTACTTGCTTTATCAAGTATCGTCTGTTTTGCCCCGTAGATGTTTGCATGCTTTAATAGGTACATATAACATATCGTTGATTGTTCACGAAATCTTATCCCACTCATGCTTTGAAGTCATCATAATATCGACTATGTTTTCTGGTATCATATTATCGGATCTTCTGATAGTGCGACTAAATCAAGTGTGTTAGTCGCAAATCGTGGACATACAAAAATGTATGCCTTATATCTTCCTCTGCATTTTATACAGAACACAAAGCGACTCACGTAGCCTAAAGAGATGTAGATACTTCTGGTGGCATTGGTGCCACCTGTCAGGAATTGTGTTAGCTGGAAATTAAACTCATCAGAGCTTCAATTAATCATTTGCCATTGTTTGGGATTAGCTTATAAGTCTTCCTTCCTTTTGTCGAGTTTTCCCAACGCTTCTGCTATTTTAGTAAGGATGTAGCCTTCTCTTCTATAATCGCTGGTATGATAGTGTGACACTGCTCCTTTTGCACGTACACTTCTGCTCGTTCTTCCACTAATGCAACGATGGGGGTGTTGCCTGCAATCACCATTGCAGCTTCGTCCCAGCTTGTTCTGAATGCGTTTAATCTGTGCAAGACCTCGGACGGTCTTCTATAAGCTTTTATCTCCAAATATTTCGCCCCTACTGAAACTGCATGAAGCGGAGTGGATGTTATGACGTCAGTTAGTAGTCTGAGATGGCTGCTTCTCAGCCCACCCAAGCTCGGAAGTAGTCCAGTGCGAACCGTAACTTCTTAACACTTTGTGAGTTATGTATTTCGCATGTGGTCCAAAACTGTGCCAGTAGTCAATTATGACACCCAGATATTTTAGCTGACGTGACGATTTAAATTTTAATGTGTGCCTATGCTGAAAGAGGCTATCTCTGATTTCCTACTGGTGCTTACGAGAACTCCTCCCGTTTTCTCCGCTGCAATGGATAAACCTACGCTATCCAGGCGTACGATTGCAATAGCAGTGTTTGCCTTGAACTCAACTCAATATCGCCCACCAGTTTGGCTATGATTACCACAGCTGTGTCATCCGCAGAGCTAATTATGTGTACATCTGTGAGAAATGGGAGGCGAAACACTTCATTTAACATAATATTCCACAGTGTGGGGCCTAGCACTGAGCCCTGCGGCGCACACGCTGTAGCTTCGTACTTCTTTATTCTATCTGCTGATCATTTCCATTTCAGATAGCTTCTGACAATAATAACACTGTGTGACAAAAAAAAAATAAATATACTTTTATGGAGACCTAGCACAACTTGTGGCTATAGAAAAACTAAAGAAAATGGTATAGGAGAAATTTCCAATACACCCCCAAAATCTCATTTTATGGCCATAAAACCGTTTTTCAGTAGGTTGATGTGAAGAATCACTCCTAACTTCACCAATTTCCATCCGATTTCGAATTTGTTTTTTTAGTTCGAAAGAACAAAAACAAGCCTTTTTGACAGTGTGTTGACAATTTTTCTGAAATGACAACCGACGAGACTGTAGGCGGAAGTATTTGGAATTTTTTTATTTTTTCTCTATTTTTTCAACTTTGACATAATTTTTACGCAGATTATGCAGAAGACCATGCCTTCTCTGTTTTCCAATGCCAGACAGGGGCCGTACCAGTTCCCATTGTGTTTCAGCCGGCAGATGACCTGCAACGCCTCTTCTTGGATGAAAGCATTGAAAAGCTCCGGTGCAACAGATGGCCACAGTGCGTTGTAGTCTCGATAAGGTCCTCCTGACTCCCACGAGAGGAAGTCTACTCTGACCACTGATGCATAGGTGATAATAGGTCTTATCATAGTCGTATAGATCCATAGGACCTTGCTAGGAGGAAGACCCCACGTTTTCCCTAAGACACCTTTGCACTGCCAGAAAGCTGTTAGTGCTTTGGATGTCTTTGTTTCAACGTGTGACTTCCGAAGAAATTTACTATTGAGGATTACTCCAAGATATTTGATTTCTTTGGATAGCTGGATTGTGACTCCTTTTAACTTAGGCAGAACGAGTCCATCAAGTTTCCTCTTTCTGGTAAAGAGGACAATACCAGTTTTGGTGTGGTTTGCCGATAGCCCATTCGCGCAGCACCAAGTGTCAATCATATCCAGTGTTTTCTGTACTTTTCTACAGATGTTCATAAGCGAAGGGCCCGTTATCAAACAGGCAACGTCGCCCGCATATGCTTGTGTGTAGACTCCAGCACCGTTTAAGGTGGTGAGTAGAGGATCGATCACCATGCACCAGAGCAATGGAGACAGCACACCACCTTGGGGCAGCCTCTATTAACCCCGGACGACACCAGCAGATCCCCCTCCCCCCGCACCGTGACTATTCTTTGGGCTAGCATTGAACGAATCCAATTCACCAGCACCCGGTCTACACCATGTCTGCTGGCAGAGCTGCACATACTGCGCTATATTTAAAGCAATATACTTACCGCTCAGGCAAGTCGACTGCTATACATAGCCTTACGATTAAGATCGAAAAGGCGTTGGGTAGTAAAGAAATTACCCTCTGTACATCGGTTGACATTACAAGGGCTTTTGACAATGCTTCTTTCAGGTTAGGAAAGAAATAAATAGACTAATCACAACGTGGGTTCTCAACATGCTGGAGAATAGGACAATAATCTTTGAAACTAGGCCGAAAAGATTATGTGTGAGTTCAACCAAAGGATGCACCCAAGGATGTGTTTTATCAACGCTCCTTTGGCTATTGGTCATCGATGAGCTTTTACAAACTCTTGATGCTCTCGGATACGAGGTTCAGGGCTTTGCTGACTATCTAGTAATTATGATTAGAGGCAAGTTTAACTCTACCATAGCCAATGCATTATTTTTTAAACAGGGCGCACAGATGTTGCATACTGATGGCTCCAAAATGGAAGACGGCAGGGTCGGGGATTTAATTATCGGACCACATTTCAAGAAGGCAATGGCAATGGGAAAAACGATTTCCATTTTTCAGGCGGAGATCCACGGAATGTCTTCGTAGAGGCACGCATGGTATCAATATCAATGTTCTCTCTGACAGTCAAGCAGCTCTAATCAAAATTGGTCTGGGAATGATTTAAAATTCTCGAAACTCTAGCATCAAGAAACTTTGTTACTCTGATGTGGTTAGCTGGTCAAGAGGAGCACAAAGAGAATGAAATTGCGGACGCTTTAGCGAAGAAGTGTGCAAACACTCCCTGTAATGGCCCTGAACCTTTTTGCGGGGTAAACAACAACTTCAAAAGTGCCTTTTTACTTGAGCGAGAACAACAAGGTTTAAACGAGTACTGAAGAGACCAAACGGTCATGCGGCAATCGAAAAGACTCATTGATCCAGAACTTATAAAGATAGAGGTAATCCTTAAGCTCAGCAGAAAAAGCCGTAAAACTCTGGGAGGTGGGGTTATAAAGGGTGTTTTTTTTAGAGGTTAGGTTTTCAAGATGAAATAAAACGTATATAATTTAATGTTATGGCCAAGAATTTAGCTTTATTATAAAGATAAGGGTTTGCCATTATGTTTAAAAATGATTTCGGGCAAGTGGCCGCCGCGGCTGGGTCGAATAAATTCCAGCCGAGAGGCCCAATTTTCGACCACTTTTTGCAGCAATTGGGGGCGTATGTCAGCAATAACGCGCCGAATATTCTCTTCCAAGACGTCAATCGTCTCGGGCTTATCTGCGTAGACAAGCGACTTCACATAGTCCCACAAGAAATAGTCCAGCGGTGTTATATCGCACGATCTTGGAGGCCACGCCACAGGTCCACGGCGCGAGATAATGCGCTCACCAAAAGTTTCCTTCAATAAATCGATTGTTGCGTTGGCTGTATGGCATGTAGCGCCGTCTTGTTGGAACCAAAGGTCGTCCACATCAATATCGTCCAATTCAGGCACGAAAAAGTCATTAATCATTGACTGTAACATTATGGCCGGCTTCATTTTTAAAGAAATATGGACCAATGATTCCCTCTGCCCATAGAGCACACCAAACAGTGACTTTTTCAGGATGTAACGGCGTCTCAGCAATGGCTTGTGGATTATGTTCACTCCAAATGCGACAATTTTGCTTATTGACATACCCATTCAACCAAAAGTGAGCTTCATCGCTGAACAAAATTTTCTTGTGAAAATCTGGATCGGTGGCCATCTCGTTTTGGGCCCATTCACCGAACGTGCGACACGTTGTTCAGGTGTAAGTCTATTCATTATGAAATGGCAAACCAAACTGAGCATAAATCAAGTGACAGCTGTCAAAAAGACCATCGACGAAAAAAGTAGTGCCAACTTGAAAACCTAACCTCTAAAAAAACACCCTTTAGATACAAACCTCCTGATACAAATTAAGCCTACAGCAGCTCTAGGATTTATTAATAGTCTAAAACTGTTTGAGTAAGTTACATGGCGGCACAATATACTTTTTTAGACCGCAGTCGACAAATAGCCATTTTGTAATAATAAATGGAATATCGACTGGGGGACGGCAAATTTCATTGAATAAACCAAAAATAAAGGGCAGCTATTTTTATTAACCTTTATACATTAATCCAAATATATATGTATAAGTATACATTTATAATATCATCTAATTCCTAGTCGGAGCATAGGACGTCATGCGCGACTACTGGAAAACTACAGTGGTCACACAATTTATTCGTACACTCACAGTTTATAAACAGAAACACCTGATACTTTGCACAATTTATACAAAAGAACAACACATTAATATATTCGTAAAAAATAACACTTTTATTCAATAATTAAGGAACAAAAACTTCCAAGTTGATTTCTGGAATTTGGGAACTTAAATTAATAACGAAATAAGGCACAATTTTATGCAAAAATATTATTTGTACATAGAAGGAATATTTTATTAAAAAATAATAGAAAAAAACGAGTATTCAGTACTTTTTTTGGGCCGTTTTTAGCTTTAATAACTGCTTACAAACATCGATGCGTACTTTTTACCAATGCCTTTGTTTCATTAGCTGCAATTTTCTCCCACTTCAACACTTAAAGCTGTCTTCAATGACGTTTTTGATGTTATTTTGTGCTTTCTGATTATCTTTTCTAAGAGCTCCTAGACATGCTCGATTGGACTCAGATCCGTTGATTGAAGTTTAGCTTTAAGCTGCTTACAGTGGTAAATAAACCATGCTTGCACTAGATAAGATGGGTGTTTTGGGTCATTGTCTTGTTGAAACAAGAACCCTTTAGCATGCAGTCGAAGTTCAACGGCATTATCATGCAAATTATTCTTCAAAATGTTCAAATACAGATGTTTGCCCCTTTTATCATCAATTAAAATAATTTTTCTTACTCTAGATACAGCTACTCGTATGAGTCCCCAAACCATTGCATTTCCTCCTCTATGCTTAACGGTGCGAATAAGATTTTTTCATTCAGTTCTGTATTTTCTTTTTGCTCCGAAGACATTAAATTTTGACTCAACATTGAATGTGACGTTTTCCCAAAATTATCTGGGTAATTTATATAGCGTTTGGCGAACTCCAATATCTTCTTTCTGCTTTTGTCTGAAATGTAGGGCTTGCGGCGTGCCACTCTGCTTGGATAACCAACAGACAATTACGGACTGTTTGTAAGCTTACTTTTTTATGCAAGGACATTTGAGTATTCCGGCATAGTATCGTGGAGGTTATTTTTGGATTTTGTGCGACTGATGCTACTTTGTTGCGTTCCTCATGTGGAGTCAATGTTTTCCGGCTTGGTGATGATTAGCTTCTAATTTATCAGTATTAATGTAATTAGCAATAACATTTTGCACCGTAGAATGTGATTTGCCAATTTTTTCGCAGAGACTTGTTTTCATATACAATTTAATAATATAATATATAATTTAACGCATTTCTAATGGTAAATCTGCACTTCGTCCCATTTTGTTGCTTTCAATCAAGATATTACGCGCAACTGAAACTGAATCGGCGATAAAAACTAAGAAAAATCAATATTATTTCGTTTTCAGCAATATGTATTAGTAAAAACCCAAACGATTTTTACTGTTACGAATAAATGTTTTGCAGCATTTTACGTCTGCCTGCTTTCCTTGGAATACTTCAGTGTAGGTTGAAATAACGGGAGTTATTCTTGCGGCAATTTATTAGGAATATAACATTCTTCCAGTTACCCAAAAGAAATATATTGTAACATTATTATATTGTCAGGGTGTGCGAATAAATTGTGTAACCACTGTATATACATAATTTTTTCACTATTCATTGACATTTCATCATGGAAAGACTTACACCTCAACAACGTTTCCAAATCGTACAATTGGATTACGAAGATCGGTGCTCTATGAAAAGTGTTCAGCGCGCGCTCAGGCCAAGTTATGGTGTTTGGCGATGAGGCGTATTTCTGGCTTAATTGCTACGTCAATAAGCAAAATTTCCGTATTTGGGCTAAACAGCAACCCGAAGCCATTACATCCATTGAAAACAACCGTCTGGTGCGGCTATGAGGCCTATGGGCTGGAGGATGGCGCCAATGTAACTGTGAATGGCGAACGAATGAAAAACGACTTTTTGATGAAGGAAATTGAATCCCGTGATCTCGTGATCTCTACAACATTTGGTTCCAACAATCCAACAAGACGGTGCTACTTGCCATGTAACCAGACAGCCGTGAAACAATGGATTTACAGTGACGTCGTTTCGGTGAGCAGTTTATCTCTCGCCTCGGAAGCCGAGTTAGCAAATGGAGTTTTTGGCGCACTTTTGTTGGAAACCACCCATCACTCTTGTTGCTGTAAGAATGTAAGCATTAGTATGGGCTGAACGAAATGATAACTCAGCAGAATCCAACGAATTAGCAGGCACAGTATACGAAGAAAAATTCGCCGATATGTATGTATCTATCAGCAGCTGCTAACAACTTGAGCAGAGCTGGCAGCAGAGGGTACACAACCAGAACTTAAAATGGGTTTTTTGAGTTCTTTGACTTGAGCAACAAAATCAGCGACGAGAGAAACAGTTGGTGTTCAAACAGTTAGTTGATTAAAGGCCTTTTCTTTTGGGCAAGCGTTAGCGAGTGGCGTATAGATGAAACAATTGGTATAAATGGACACATCTTGGCAACGCTGGAATAGAGCTGCCACAAATTGCATTTGGTTGTAAAATAGTGTTTAGTGGGGTATAATCATTCTAGCTAGCGCCGAATCTTACTCGATAACTTTGTTGTATGTAAATTTTTCGTCAAGTTAGTCGAGCAGAGATATAGCGAGCAGGGAAGTGGTGAATAGAAGAGACCTTAAGTTAGCAGTGTTTTCCTTTGTGCTCTAACACGAGTGATGAAATACGCCCTTGCAAAGCGAACAACCCTGCTTTCGGTATAGAGCGGACCTGCAACTTTGAACATTTACAGATTAGCCAAACTCGATGAAAGAGCAGATATAGCAGATCAACAGTATTCCAAAACTACGTTCATAAAATATAAAACAAAAAACAAATAAAAAACTGTGCCGCCAAAGTTTCTTTTTTTTTGCCGAAGGCGAGCTGAAACCGAACAGAACGTTTGTGCCCGAACATGACCGAAGGCGAAGTTCAGCCGTGATTTAGGATGACTCCCTTTTTATTAGCATTAGTTTTAAATTCAAGTGTTGAATTAAAATTAAAATTCAAGAGAGTTATTGCATCATTCCAAATACAAATAATTGTGTTAATATTTACCTTAACCAGCACATTCGGGAACAAATTTGTATAAATTTTCTGGAGTTGGGATGAAAAAGTAAATAAAAATATTTGCTATACTTATGGTATATTTTTTTTGAGAAATACCATTGCGTGCACAAGTGTTTTAATGTAATTCAAACATTTAGATTTCCTGTATTAGTTATATTCCTATGTGCATATGTAGATTAGGGTGGTTTATCGCAACAAGGAAAATATATTTAAAATTTATAATTTTCTACGAGTATAAATTTTTCATTAAGTCAATACTGTATTGGATAACTACACCTATAGTATTTACTATTCGCTTACTGCCATACACAACCGCCACGGCGGCACTAACTGAATGAAGCTGGTATTATCGAACAGAGTTGCCAATAAAAAATAGGTGTCATTTTAATCCAAAAATTTCAAGTTTTATTTGAGCATAATTAAAAAAAAAATTTAATGTGTCAAAATTTAAAAACAAAAATTTAAAATACATTTGTCGAATTTTAATTTACATCTTTTTATCGAAAAGTGCAGAAAAAATTCTATAGGAAACATCTGTTTTGTTTTTTCTTAAATGGAAACATTTTGAAAAATGTCATTTTAAAGGAAAAATTCCAAGCTTTACTTGAGTGTATTTAAAAGAATATTAAAAATGTCGAAATTTCAAAACAATAACAAAAAAAATTAATTTTAAAAATTGTTCAAATTTTCTTTACACTTTTTGATCGGCTTATATTTCTTCCCCCTGTTGCATAATTTAAGATACTGAGGAGTAGAGCAACTTCACCCAATTTCATCAAAATCGAAGCAATTAAGTTTTTACCCATTTATTGAAAGATTATTCGCTGGGAAACATAACCAAAGACTTCACCATTTTATCTATCAAAATAAATTACTCCATCTTTTTTTATATAATCAACTTTTCTCAATTCTTGGAAATGTATATATTTACTCATAATTATATTTTTTTATAATCATTGCGACCGATAATCTTTATTACTAATGCATTTTCGCAATGTGTTGCAATTCTTTATAATTGAATTTCTACGAAACAGATGACTAAATCAACAAATGGCACACCCTAATATTCATAGATAAGCCTAATTTTAGTAATAACTTGGATGGAGTAGTGATAGATAGAGTAGTGCACTGTATAAAAGATAAGATCTTCATAACCAACTTCAACATACTTTAATAGTAACGCAAAGCTATCAGACGTCTCTTGTAAGAAAAAGTGTTGAAGCATTAAAATGAAAGCCTTCGTATTCATTTGCCTTTTGGGATTAGTATTCGCTGTATGCGAAGGTAAGTTATAATTAAACAAAAAAATGTTTGATAGAACTTATCAAAAGGATTTAATAATACGTTTTTTAGCGAGTGATGCTGACAACGAATCAAATAACGCTGAAGAGGTCACAGACGTTCATTCAGGTGATGGTCCAGTTGTTGATGAGCTCGCAGAAAATCTGGCAGGACTTGAAGGCAACTCGGACGTCAATCTTGATTATATTTATACTCAATGACTCGTTAGAAACAGCATAAAAAAACGGCATAAAAAAAGCTACCAGTTCTATAGTAAAACTATAGATACGTTTCAAAAGTGCTAAGGACCGCATAAATCTGAAATAATTAAATAAAATCGTATAAACAAAAAACTTCATTTTTGAAAATTATATCTTTATTTAAGAAACGTCAGAGTCGAAAAATAAATTTGCATCGTCAGAAATAGAATCAGACAATACCCGCATGTTGCGCATTCGTTTAGGATTTGGCGTAAAATCACATCCTTCACTTGAGGAAATGTACACGTCTGATCTGAATGGGGATGCAGGCGGTTCCATACTTGTAGGGTTAGCATTTTTGATGTAATCTGTGATGAGTTTTTGCTTAGCTGGTTTATAATCTTGTTTATATGTACAATTCCCGATAAGACGACATGCATTTTTTAATTTTTTTAAAAACCGCACTATTTCAAAACCGCATAAAAACAGAATCTACTGTACGTATATCGAAAACTAGCGATTTTTTAACTTCGTGAAATGAAAATTTGCAGTTCTGCTAAAATTTCTTTAGCTATATCTGATAAGAAAATAGTAAATACATATTAGTTTGGGTAAAAAGAAATACATTATTCTAACAGATGGCTGTAGTGATCAATATCTCGTAAAGTATCGATCAGACAATTTAAAATGTATGCTCGTTTTGAATGCCATGACACACCGCAGTAAAACAATTTGTTTGCTCCATTCAGTTGTGAGTTACAGCGGGTTAACAATGGAAGTCAACAAAGAGAAAAGTCGGTATATCGAAAAATGACAGAAAATGGTATTAGGTGCGCAACTAAGTTCCCGCTGTTTGTCAATAGATGCCGCCAGCAGTGTGTGCTAGTCGATTCTAACATGACCTAAACCCCATAAACTAAGCTAAGACATATGGTAAATAAACTGCTTCGACTCATTAGTGATTCAGTTTTGATATCATATACTTTTGGTTTTGTGAAAATGTCTGATTTTGTGCCGAATAATCGTCATTTGCGGGAAGTGTTGATTTTCCTCTTTCATTCGAAAAAAAACGGCGGCTGAAGCACATCGAGAGCTACAAAAAGTTTATGGAGATGCTGCTTTAAGTGAAACAACGTGCCGAGAGCGGGTCCTTCGCTTCAGAGACGGTGATTTTAATATTGACGACCGTTCGAGTGAAGAAAGGCCAAAAACCTTCGAAGACGCTGAATGGGATGCAACGAGGATCCGTGACAAACGCAAGAAGAGCTTGTTTCAGTATTAGGAGTTACCCGCCAACCCATTTCCAAGCGATTGCATGCTTTGGGAATGATTCAGAAACAAGGAATTTGGGTTTATGAGTTAAAACCGAGGGATGTTGAACGCCGTTTTTCTCATGTGAACAACTACTTCGCGGCAAAAAAGGAAGGGTTTTCTTTATCGCATCGTGACGGGTGATGAAAAATGTATTCATTACAGCAACCAAAGAAAAGAAAGTCATGGGGACTGCCCGGTTATGCTTCTACGTCGTCGCCTCGGTCGAATATTCACGTTGCTATGTATTTGGTGGGACCAAGTTGGTGTTATTTATTATGAACTGTTAAAACCAAGCGAAACCATCACTAGGGATCGGTATCGACTTCAATTGATGCGATTGAGCCGAGAACGGCACGAGAAGCGGCCGCAATACGCGGAGAGGCATGAAAAAGTGATTCTACAGCATGACAACGCTCGGCCTCACGTTGACAAACCCTTTAAAACCTACCTGGAAACACTAAAATGGAACAATATCAAGACGCCCCCACAAATAAGAGGAAGAGCTCGGCTAAACACCTAATATGTAGAAGTGTACGCACCAATTACACTGGCACACAGAAAAAAAAGTTGTCTGTACACCGGGCGCCACCTATCTACGGGCATGTTTTTCGACCAGCTGAATACGAATTTCAAGTCAGTTTGGGCCGTCCAGCCTTCAATTTCGAGTAAATTGCAAAAAACCCCAAAAAATACCGAAAATTCAATGTTTTGGCAAGAAAAAAAATTTTGAGATCTAAGGCAAGCATAACTTTCATGTCTTTTGATCTGTTGAATACTAATTTCGATCGTACTTAAATCATAAACCATTTTAAATCTAAAAAAAATTGTAAAAAATCATCAGAAATTGCAAACATCGAAGAAAATTGGGGTTATTTTGGTATACAAAATTTTGTGGACCCCGATCGACGAAGATTTTCCTGTAATTTAATCTGCTTGATCTGATTCTGCAATGAATTTAGCCCATAGTTCTCTCAAACATTCATAAAATTGCAAAAAATTGATAAAATAGCAGAAAATTGCTGCTGAAAAAATGGAAAAAAATCTTTTAAACACAATTAAATAAATTTATTGTATTGTTTATTAACAAAATACAAGATTAAAATCTGAAAATGCAAAAAAATTGTAAGATCTATGAAAATGACGTATAAAAAGAATTAGAAGAATGATTTTCCTAACTTTCAAACTGTTGTCCGGTGGTATCGATGGTAATTTTCAAATGATCGACGGAGAGGATTTCTCTTTCGTTTGTTATTATCTTTTGGTATATCTCTTTTGAGGGTCTAGCAATAGTCTGCCATCATGTTGATATTCCAATTTCCTTGATACCTAGTCTCCATTTCACTTATGTCTTGATGAAAACGTTCTCCCTGTTCTTCACTGTATTCCCCAAGATTCCCAGGAAAGTAGTCGATGTCAGAATCTAATAAGTGTCATTTTAGATTCATTAAGCATCCTAAGTTTTTGTAATTTGTCACTAATTGTTCGACTATTGCCCTGTAATTTTCACTTTTATTATTTCCTAAAAAGTTATGACACACATTTTAACTTACCCAAGCTGCTCTCTCCGTATCATTCATTTTACCTATAAAATTAGCATCCTGAAATTGAGTTCTACTTTGGGGTCCATTATAAATTCTGTCTTTTAATTTGGCATCACTTATCGCCGGAAACTTTTCTCTCAAGTACTGAAAACAATCACCATCCTTGCCCAGAGCTTTGACATATTGTTTCAAGAGACCTAATTTGATGTGAAGTGGCGGTAGCAGATAGCTTGAAGGCTGAATTAATGGTGTTCGTATTACATTTTGAGTACCGACATTTAATTGCACTCTCGTAGGCCATTCTTTTTTCACATAGTGATTCTTTCTGTCTCTGCTATCCCACAGACATAGATAGCGAGGATTGTGAATCCTGATGTTGTTTTCATAGGTCTCCTTAAGGGGTTAGGGGTAGTCAGAGGCCCGAAAAAATGTTGATTTTCACGAATTTTTTTTTTGCTACTTAATTAATTTATTTAACAAAAATAAAAACATAGCATAAAAACATCATGTTTTAACTTGACTTCACCAAAATTTAAAAAAAAAAAATTAATAATTGCAAAAGTTATCGCTGTTTGTGTGAATCCCGTTTCTCCAGAAGTCCCTTGCGGTGAACATCACAAGTCCTTGCAGATTCATCTAAAACCAATCGGACAAGAAAAATTAGTTTTATTAATAGATAATCTTGTGCCTGATCGAAGCTTTTTTTTTTTTCAAAATGAACAAAATGGCGGCCTCAGAAAATTTTTTTCCAGATTTTAGAAAAAAAACCAACAGTTAATTGTTAAAAAAAAAATCGAAATTTTTGAAAAAAAAAAAAGTCCTTCGATCAGGCACAAGTTTTTTATGTTTTTCAAAAGCTGTATAAATTTTATTGAAATCTACGTAGCGGTTTTTAAGTTACAGTGTTCACCAGTTTGAAAAACATAGTTTTGAGAAAAACGCATTTAAAGTTTTGCTATCGGCTCCGGAGCGGCCGAGCGCCCTTTGTTAATTGTTGAATAACTTGAAAAGTATTTGTCGGATTCACTTCAAATTTTTACACAATATTTTTAAAACATTATACTTTAAGAAAATGCAAAAAAAACAAAATCGATTTTTTGAAAATTCTGACTACCCCTAACCCCTTAAGCTTCGTCGAATGGGCTATTGGAATTGGCGCTAATATGTTTCCAATGTGAAGCAAGACAGCTTTGAGACTTCTAGTTGATGAATCTATAAAGAGTCTCCACTCATCGTCTTTAACCTTTAACATTGGAACAGTACACCACCGAGTTCTCATCGTCCTTTGTGAAAAACTTCCGGAACTCCTCTTCTCTATTCCGATAAAAGTAAGCCGTTACCTTTTTAGCTAACATATTTTTATTTTTTAGTCTTGATGCCAGTAATTCAGCTCCATACTTAGGCAAATTTAAATCTCGTATAAGATCATTTAGTTCTTCTCGAGTAAATGTTTCAGGGCCTTTTGTTTTCCCATCTGGCATGAAATCTTCGTCTTTGGGGTTTTTATCTTCAGAAATTTCTTCTTCCTCCATTGGCACTTCTTCTTTTGTATACCAAAATAATCCCAATTTTCTTCGATGTTTGCAATTTTTGATGATTTTTTACAATTTTTTTTAGATTTAAAATGGTTTATGATTTAAGTACGATCGAAATTAGTATTCAACAGATCAAAAGACATGAAAATTATGCTTGCCTTAGATCTCAAAATTTTTTTTCTTGCCAAAACATCGAATTTTCGGTATTTTTTGGGGGTTTTTGCAATTTACTCGAAATTGAAGGCTGGACGGCCCAAACTGAATTGAAATTCGTATTCAGCTGGTCGAAAAACATGCCCGTAGATAGGTTGCGCCCGGTGTACAGACAACGTTTTTTTTTTGTGCCGGTGTTATTTATTTTTTTATCTTGCGCGTTAAACAATTATTTATAATTTTTTATTTTTCAATGCAGCCGCAGCGAAGCAGCGAGCAACCCATTTATTGCCATTATTGCGCTAACGATATTACTCGAGAAGATAGAATGCTACGTAGGCAACAGCAAATCGATATTTCGGAGGCTGCTATGACGACTGAAGAACTATTAAATGGCCCAGGAATAGATGACACAAAAACTATGCTTTTTGAACTGGTGATCACTGTAACTTCAAACCGTTTGGTAGATGTCAATAAAATTTATACAGCTTTTGAGACACATAAAAAACTCGTGAGTAATCGAAGGATTTTTCCTTTCAAAAATTTCGATTTTTTTAAACAATGAATTGTCGGGGTTTTCTCAAAAATCAGAAAAATATTTCCTGCGGCCGCCATAATTCTGGAGAAACGGGCTCCACACAAACAGCGGTCACTTTTACAACTATTAATTTTTTTTGTAACTTTTCTAAAGTCAAGTCGAAACATGACGTTTAATGCTATATTTTCAATTTTGTAAAACAAAGCAATTGACTAGCAAAAAAAAAAAATACTGAAAATCATCATGTTTTCGGGCCTCTGACTACCCCTAACCCCTTATATGGTTCCTGTTGTAGTGTGAACTATATTTTTATAATAAAATAATTGAACTTCCGAAGTAAATATTCAACACTTATATACTTATACATGTACATTTATATGCAAATGGTGTTTATAAACAACAAAAAGTTGAATAACATCAATAATTTTAACATCTTTTTCCAAAACATAATCGTGTTTTCGTTTTAAATACATAAATAAATAAATAATTAGTTTATTGTTGTTTTCAAAGTGTGACATTATTGGTAGGAACATGTGTTTTTTGTTTGTTCGAAAAAATATACCTGTTTTATTGGATTAAGCCCAGCTTATATCTGCATGATTTTGGAAAAACGGTAATAAAAAAGCGTAAAAAAAAAAACGACACCGGATATGATCTCACCACAGGAGAAGTACTTAAACAACTGCCAGATGCCCCTTGAAGACCTGTGGTCTGCTC
This sequence comes from Anastrepha fraterculus, assembly GCA_037575425.1. Taxonomy (NCBI): domain Eukaryota; kingdom Metazoa; phylum Arthropoda; class Insecta; order Diptera; family Tephritidae; genus Anastrepha; species Anastrepha fraterculus. The sequence continues at coordinate 1,350,190 of JAYXIM010014817.1, forward strand.
CTGGAAGGCTGGGCCTCGCATTAACTCAGCGTGCGCTGGGCTTGTGCGCAAACGTGTAAAGTCTCGAGATCCTTTTGGCCACGGGTAGATCGGGGGCGCTCGAGGGAACTTCTAAGGCTAACAAAGCCGCAGCTCTCCCGATAGGTGTCCATGCGGTGAAACTTGGGATTACTTCAACCCCTTTCTGCAGAAGCTGTCTAGAGGACGAGGGGGAATCATCTCGACATATTCTTTTCAGTTGCCCTGCTCTCGTCGGGCCAAAGTTTAGGCATCTGGGCTCTCACTTTTTCACTAAACCTGCGGATATTGCGGGTTTAAATATCATACATCTGGTGAAGTTCATGAGCAGCTTAAAGCGGTTAATACGAACTTAAATCGCCGACGTTGGCCGTCATCTTCTAACCCAAAGCCCCTTCTTCCTGTCCGGTTCCACTTTCTGATTCCTTCGCATCTCCGTTCCTCCCCTCCCTCAGTATGGGGTCACAGCGGACAAATCTTTCAAGTTTTTGTCCAAGAGAACACCTCGCAAGGGCAGCAATCCATCCTAACCTAACCTATCTAGAAAGATGAAACTATTTACGAAACTATTTTGTCTTGCTTTAGCTGTGATCCTCGTCACAATAGCAGTTATCAAATTTTTTTTCTTTTTTATATTTCCCCTTTATCGCCCTGATCCCGCAATTATACCCTCAACAGATGTATCTCTAATTGATGCATCCTCAAAAAAACCCATCCTCAACCGATGCATTTTCAAGTGATTCACCGATGAATCCTCAAAAGATCCTTTATCAACTGACGCATCCTCAACTGATGCACCTTCAACGGAAGCATCTTCAACAAATCCGTCAGTGACTCAACATACCCATCCTCTACCGATGCATCCTTAACAAACGAATATTCAGTAGGCCCATCCTCAATCGATTTATCTTCAATAACGAATTTCCAACTGATTCATCCTCAACTGATCCACGTTCACACTATGCAACCCCAACTGGCGCATCCTCAATAGATGTATTTTTGACGGTCCCATCCTCAACCGATGCCTTCACATCTAGTGCCACTAGCGCAAGCATCAAATTTTGATTCGTTGTTAAATATTATTAAATCCCATTACCACTGATTAGATTACATATAAAGGGTGGCTATAGGCCGGTACAGAATTCGAATCGATGCGAGACACGCAAATCTACGTCAGCTAGAGCTTTACTTTATTAAATACGATAGAAGCGTGAATATCGTTGGAAATGAACAGGCTCGAAATCCCGGCGGGAAGCACCAATTGAAAGAAAAATTTGTTTCTAATAGCGGCCGCAGGCAATGGCAAACCTCCGAGTATATTTCTTCCATGAGTGTATTTATAAGACCGCATTGAATACTCTCACAGTTGGAGCGATTGTATTCATACTTACGACATAACCTAGCCATAGGAGACGCTGAAACTTTATGTTTATGACACCGTAAAGTCCATACAACTCCTTGGTCCAACGTCTGCGATATTCGCCATCGCCAACGCGCCAAAGGTCCAAAAAACTTCCGCAGAATGTTTCCCTCGAGTACACCTCATGTTGACAAGAGTGCTTAACCATTGGTTTTCATATTGGATTGATACTGTTATTAGTGCTAATGTTAGCTCCCAAGCAAACTAAGTTCCTTATCACTTGCCCTCGTTCACCACCAGACCCATTCGTTTTGCTTCTTTATCCACCTTAAAAATGCATAGCATTTGACCTCGTTGTTAAGATCGATGATATTAATTTCTCATGCACACGTGCCTGATTTATTGAGATATACGGCATGAACAATCTTTTCCAGAATAAAAGTAAAGATGCCACACGGTAGGGAGTCACACTGTCTGAAACCTCGATGGTTTCAAACGGATGGTAAAGGTCATTCACAATTCTAAGGGATCGCTCAATGTAATTTTACACAGCAACAATTTTTGAGGAGGTACCAAAATCTCGGCATATATAGTATACCATACAACTCCTTTCGTTCTTTAAAATCGATAAAAAGACAAATAGAGGCACGTGCCGAATCACTTTTCAAGGGTATTTTCTTAGTGCGTGGGAAATATTTGGTCGATAGTTGATTTTCAAGTCTGAAGACACATTCAAAACGTCCACTCAGTTGACAGTTTTTCACTCATTAAACTCTATCTTTATGCTCGATTAACCTAAATAAAAACTTGCATACGAAAGCAACAACAAAGTTATCGAGCAAGATTCGCCGCTAGCGAGTATTGTCATAGCTCATTAGACAGGCATACTAAGTATAACTCACTGTCGTACAAACAGATGTAATTTAAGGCAGCTCTATTTCCGCGTTGCCAATAGATTTTCATTTTTACGAGTCGCTTTGTCTCAGTTGTTTTGAATATTCATTACGTCAACGGGTAGTGTTTAATTTGGATTTGGTTATTTTCAATATTGGTTATTTACTATTTCCATAAACATTTCTCTTATTTATTTATTTTGAAGAAATACTACTATAAATAACTTTATAAAGAGAGGACACTAGACACAAACCCTATCGGCCCATTTCAATAAGTAAAATTTTGGTATATAAGCAGAATCGATGTAAAATTTAGTAACAATTCACTGAAGGTGAACAACTTGGAAAGATGAAATTATTTAAGGGATTATTTTTTATTGCTTTAGTAGTCGTTTTTGTTGAAGGTGAGTATCCCAGCAAATTATCCAATTCGTAAATACAATTTAAATACACAATCCCAAATATTTACAGGCCAGCTAAGCGGTCTAGGTGGACTAGCCAGGCTACTAGGATTAGGACCACACGCAGGACCAGGGTTGGCTGGTAAACTAGGAGGTTCAAGCGGTCCACGTGGTCTTCCTCATGGTGGTCCAGGTGGTCATCACCATGGTGGTCCTCATGGTGGTCCTGGCAGTGCTCCACCTCCACCTCCATGCCCACCGTCTAGTTCAGCTGCATCACCACCAAAGCCGACTTCACCTGCTTCACCTCCACCCTTCAGCCCACCTGCCTCCCCATCACACTCTAGCTCACCTGCCTCAGCCTCACCACCAGAATCAAGCTCACCTGCCTTACCACCAGAATCCAGCTCATCTGTATCAGCACCAGTGTCAAGCTCATCAGCATCAGCACCAGACGCAAGCTCACCTGCCTCACCACTAGAATCAAGCTCATCTACCTCACAACCAGAGTCAAGCTCACCTGCCTCACCACTAGAGTCAAACTTATCTGTCTCACCACCAGAAGCAAGCTCATCTGCCTCACCTCTAGAACCAAGCTCACCTGTCTCACTACCAGAGTTAAGCTCACCTGCCTCCCCCTCACCACCAGAATCAAGCTCACCTGCCTCACCACCAGAGTCAAGCTCATCAGCATCAGCACCAGACGCAAGCTCACCTGCCTCACCACCAGAATCAAGCTCACCTGCCTCACCTCTAGAACCAAGCTCACCTACCTCACTACCAGAGTTAAGCTCATCTGCCTCACCACCAGAGTCAAGCTCATCAGCATCAGCACCAGACGCAAGCTCACCTGCCTCACCACTAGAATTAAGCTCACCTGCCTCACCTCTAGAACCAAGCTCACCTGCCTCACCACCTGACTCTAGCTCACCTGCCTCACCACCAGAGTCAAGCTCATCAGCATCAGCACCAGACGCAAGCTCACCTGCCTCACCTCTAGAACCAAGCTCACCTACCTCACTACCAGAGTTAAGCTCACCTGCCTCACCACCAGACTCTAGCTCACCTGCCTCAACCTCACCACCAGAATCAAGCTCACCTGCCTCACCACCAGAGTCAAGCTCATCAGCATCAGCACCAGACGCAAGCTCATCTTCCTCACTTCTAGAACCAAGCTCACCTACCTCACTACCAGAGTTAAGCTCACCTGCCTCACCCTCACCACCAGAGTCAAGCTCATCAGCATCAGCACCAGACGCAAGCTCACCTGCCTCACCTCTAGAATCAAGCTCACCTGCCTCACCACCAGATTCAAGCTCACCTGCCTCACCACCAGATTCAAGCTCACCTGTCTCACTACCGGAGTTAAACTCACCTGCCTCACCTCCAGAGTCAAGCTCACCTGTCTCACCACCAGAGTCAAGCTCACCTGCCTCATCACCAGAATCAAGCTCACCTGACTCACCTCTAGAATCAAGCTCACCTGCCTCACCACCAGAGTTAAGCTCACCTGCCTCACCACCAGAATCAAGCTCACCTGCCTCACCACCAGTGTCAAGCTCTCCTGCCTCACCTCCAGAGTCAAGCTCATCTGCCTCACCACCAGAATCAAGCTCACCTGCCTCACCTCTAGAACCAAGCTCACCTGCCTCACCACCTGACTCTAGCTCACCTGCCTCACCCTCACCACCAGATTCAAGCTCACCTGCCTCACCACCAGAATCAAGCTCACCTGCCTCACCACCAGAGTCAAGCTCCTCTGCCTCACCTCCAGAGTCAAGCTCATCTGCCTCACCACCAGAATCAAGCTCACCTGCCTCACCACCTGACTCTAGCTCACCTGCCTCACCACCAGAGTCAAGCTCATCAGCATCACCACCAGACGCAAGCTCATCTTCCTCACTTCTAGAACCAAGCTCACCTACCTCACTACCAGAGTTAAGCTCACCTGCCTCACCACCAGATTCAAGCTCATCTGCCTCACCACCAGAATCAAGCTCACCTGCCTCACCACCTGACTCTAGCTCACCTGCCTCACCACCAGAGTCAAGCTCATCAGCATCAGCACCAGACGCAAGCTCATCTTCCTCACCTCTAGAATCAAGCTCACCTGCCTCACCACCAGAGTTAAGCTCACCTGCCTCACCACCAGAATCAAGCTCACCTGCCTCACCACCAGAGTCAAGCTCCCCTGCCTCACCTCCAGAGTCAAGCTCATCTGCCTCACCACCAGAATCAAGCTCACCTGCCTCACCACCAGAATCAAGCTCACCTGCTTCACCACCAGAGTCAAGCTCATCAGCATCAACACCAGACGCAAGCTCACCTGCCTCATCTCTAGAATCAAGCTCACCTGCCTCACTACCAGAGTTAAGCTCACCTGCCTCACCAACAGATTCAAGCTCACCTGTCTCACTACCAGAGTTAAACTCACCTGCCTCACCTCCAGAGTCAAGCTCACCTGCCTCACCACCAGAGTCAAGTTCACCTGCCTCATCACCAGAATCAAGCTCACCTGACTCACCACCAGACTCTAGCTCAGCTGCCTCACCTCTAGAATCAAGCTCACCTGCCTCACCACCAGAGTTAAGCTCACCTGCCTCACCACCAGAATCAAGCTCACCTGCCTCACCACCAGAGTCAAGCTCCCCTGCCTCACCTCCAGAGTCAAGCTCATCTGCCTCACCACCAGAATCAAGCTCACCTGCCTCACCACCAGATTCAAGCTCACCTGCCTCACCTTCAGAGTCAAGCTCACCTGCCTCACCACCAGATTCAAGCTCACCTGCCTCACCTTCAGAGTCAAGCTCATCTGCCTCATCACCAGAATCAAGCTCTCCTGCCTCACCACCAGATTCAAGCTCACCTGACTCACCACCAGACTCTAGCTCATCTGCCTCACCTCTAGAATCAAGTTCACCTGCCTCACCACCAGATTCAAGCTCACCTGCCTCACCACCAGAGTCAAGCCCACCTGCCTCACCTCCAGAGTCAAGCTCACCTGCCCCTCCACCAGAGTCAAGCTCACCTGCCTCACCTCCAGAGTCAAGCTCATCTGCCTCACCCCCAGAGTAAAGCTCATCAGCATCAGTATCAGACGCAAGCTCACCTGCCTCACCCCCACCAGAGTCATCCCCAGCTGCCGAATATTCTTCATTGGCACCCTCTTCCCCAGCGGCCGAATAAAGGGCGGCTCTGTTCTCAGAATCTTATGAATACATAATTATAAAAAGTAGGTGTGTTAAATCAAATGTTGCCTTGAATAAAAAACCGTTTTGGTTGTATTTCAAATCAGTTCTTATATTTAATAATATAATATTTCACCTAAAGGCCTTAGGAAATGAGTCAGAGGATCTTCTCAAATTGTTCACATAGTGGCTCCCATTCCATAACTTCCTTCGAAATATTACCAATTTCTATAGCCTTTAAAAATTTTCGATTGTAAAAACAGGCAATTTGAATATGACGTATCAATGAACTGGAACAGTTTTGTTTCTTATACTACCAGATTTCCGACAATCTGCGCAAACTAGCACGGAATTAGTCTTCTGAACATCGCATAAAGGTCTTCCAAATCCACTATTTTATTTTTCGGGATTTTGGCAACCGGCTGACGTCATGAGTTATAATAATACAAAAGAAACAAAAGGAAGAGATATTACTTTTATTGTTACTTGTTTAAGGGGTTACATACATACGTCCAGCAGCGTCAAGGGAAAATCTAGTTTTAGAAGGAGTAACAATAGAAATAAATATAAAAAAAAATGTATACATTGTTTATTAGTACTTCAACTTTATATTATAAAAAAATTTATTTTAATTTTTCTTTACAAAAATTAGTATACAAAAAAACACGTGACCCAAAGTACAATGAAAAAAATCTTTTTTCTCCTTGAAGTGTTGACTGATCTGTAAAACGTAAAAAAATTCTTGTAAAATAAAGTTGTAGTTATAATCGGTCGCGGCGGAGTTTTGAATTTCGAAAAATTTTACAATTTGCGGCATTGTAAACAAAGCATGCGTTTGACGTCATAAATGTCCCACTTTAATTATGTTTATAAAATTGTTTCAAGAAATATCAAAAATCCGGCTCAACATGCTAAAGAGAAATTTAAAATATTTAAAAACGAAACCGCATCAAAAAAAATTGTAAGCTATATGAGTTATCATGCAGACCTTGCCGAAACAAGTAGCTTCGAGAAAAACGAGCTTAAACTTTCACGAGCAACTACCTGTTCGCATCAACCGCACAAACAGCGATAACTTTTACAATTATTAATTTATTTTTTAAATTTTCCTAAAGTCAAGTCGAAACATGATGTATTAATGCTATGTTTATATTTTCGTAAAATAAAGCAAATTACTAGCAAAAAAAAATTATTGAAAATCATCAGTTTTTCGTGCCTCTGACTACTAAACCCTGAATAAGCGAAGCCTGACGATTACAGCAATCATAACACCGCCCTCTTTGCTACATCCAGTTTTAACAGCATCTCCGTCTTTACGAAAAAGTGCATAAAGGTTTGGATCGAAGAAGTCAGCATCAAAAAAATTTGAGTTGTACCAATTCTCAGTTATAACAAGAACTTCATATTCACAACATGATCTCATCGCACTTCATCGGACTTACGAGGGCGGTTCAATAAATACCCGTGTTTGATGATAGAGGGCGTTCCTGAGGGAAGTTGGTGTTATTATAATCTATCGAACGACGGCAAAACAAATTTCAGACTGATTGATAGGCTAGTTGGGACTTGGCAACAATTCGAGTAAGACGTGTTTCGTGATTTTCGTTAAGAAGGAAAAATAGTAGAATTTTTGGTACGTCGCACATACCGGTATTTTGATAATCTAGGCGGCCAAAACTATTTTAACGTTTTTTACAGTCTTAAATACTTTTATTCATCATCATTTAGACAATGGACTTTTTTTGTTGAAGTATTATATTATTAACCCTTAAATGACCGTGGTATCTTTAAAGATACAACCATTTTGTACTAGAATAAATAGAAACATTTTTTTTGGGTATTTATAGGTTAAATTATATAAAATAGACATCATTATTAATGTTTTAATTATTTATTATCAAATGCCAAGTTTCACAGAAGGTATCAAATAAAATATATTATTTGAACAAAAAAAAAAATATTTAATCCAATCAATAATCTTACGTCAATAAGAACTAAAGCAAAATGAAACAAATTAAAGGAAATAAATTAAAAATTTTCATTATCTGATGAATCAGATTCGTTAGGTTGGGCCGGAATGAGTAAACTTAACGTTTCCGGTAAATATGATTTTAATTTTCCTCGTTTCACATTTCTAGTGCTGCTAAATAAAGGGTCTGAACTTAAAAAAAGTCGATTAAAAATGTCTCTATTGCAGTTTTCCCGGGAAAATTTTCTTGCGAAGTCTTGGCGATATGTTCTAGTGCATGTAATTCTGATAGATTCAGTAGGCGGATACAATTCATTTTTTGCTTTTTGAATAAGTGTGTAGCAGGGAAAATTTTTTTACATGTGTTCCTTATAACTTCGTACTGAGCACTTGTTAGATCAGCATCAATCATCATTTTCAATGCTTGCATTGGTGATAAAGAGTGGATTTCTTTCTTCCTAGTGCTTGAAAATGCTTTTTTGTATTTTGTCGCACGTATGGGAGAGTTTTGATTGTCTTTTAGTACTTTAGAAGCATCTCTCTTTCCACTTTTGATTAACTCTACTGAAGCAGCATGCATAATCAAGTTTTTGTCCTTTACTGTAGATCTGAGTTCTGCAGTTTTGCGTCTTTTAGATCTTTCACCTGAGTCACTGAAATGCCACATCGTTTCGGTATTGCTACAACAGTTAATTCAAACCCTCCTTCCAACCAAGACTTGTACTTTGATAGGAAAACATCTTCCTTTTTATGTACTTGTAGTCACTTTTTCTTGATTTGTGATTTAAAATGTGAAAAATTGTGCTTAAGAGCTGATATCTGTTCGTCAGAGTATTTTTCACTTGACAAAAGCTCCTCTTGTAAAGAGTTTAATGTTTCGTCCAAATTTGGTAAATTCTGAGCTTGCATCCGGTCGAATAGGTATTTTCGAGTCACAATTCGAACCCCTGAAGTGCCTTGAGAACCTTAAACAAACCAAAAAAAAACAAGTATAGAAAACGCTTTTAAAAAAAACTGTTCCATGAAACTTTTGAAATTCCACAATTAATTAATCTGCGGTTTTCTGCGGCTAATTCTACTTTATTCTACATCTCAAAGCATATGTACACAATCTGAAAAAAAAAATTCAAGCTTGGACGGACTTGGAAGTATAACTTTCAGCTTAACAAATAAAAAAAATATGTGTAAAAAATGCACTATTTCTCCTTATACGGAAGTCAATAAATTACGTTATTAATGAACAAAATCTATAAAATATTTATTAAATTTGGAAAAAACATACCTGAAACTTCAATTTCCATCATTAAAACGAGACATATAACTTTAAATAAGTTAACTTTACTTTTTTGAAGATTTGTTGCTTGCCGAACGCCGAGCGAGATATGTGTAGTGTGATAAGCAATGAACTTTTGACTGCCAATACGGTGGTAGCGCACGCGACGAAAAAGCGCGAGAGGGGGTGGAGTGAATACTCTATTGTGTTATCTTTCTATTTAATTCATTATTAAAATCAATTAATGCATTTTACAAAATTGACTTTTGGCCGCCTAGATTATCAAAATACCGGTATGTGCGTCGCTGTTTGTTTTTGGATGGGGGAACGAAATTGCGCGAAGTAACAGAGGTCATAGGTGTGTCGACCGGAACGGTAACACAGGTCTGCAAAAAAATGGGTTCGGAATGTTCTATAAAAGTGTAGTGTCATTTCCGAAGTAATTTTTGCGTTTTTGCTCTATCACGTCAGGACTTTGAGATATCCTAACCTAAAAGTGCAAAAAACGCTGTTTTTGCCCATTTTTGAGGATATGTAGCTACGAAGATTTTGTTCTTCATAAAAAAGTAAACGTGGTATTTTAAATTATAAGTCTTCCTCTTTTATATGCGGTTGAGTTTGCTCAAATATCTTAATTTTTCACTAAAATGACCCTACACTTTCCTAGAACAAAACGTTGTTGACCTGTGTTATTAATATTTTATGTGATAAGTTGGTGATGAATAAATTGTCGGCCCGATGGGTGCCGCGATGGCTCACAAGCAATAACAAGCGGATGCGGCTGCGGAAGCAGTGTTTGGAGCAATTTAAACGGGATCCGAAGAAATTTTTGCATCGAGCTGTCATCGTTGATGTATCCTGGATTCGTCATTATACACCACAAACTAAGCAACAATCAAAACAATGTATTTCTCCCCGTGAATCTGCTCCAAAGAAGGCGAAGACAGTCTCATCGGCCGGAAAGGTCATGGCGTCGATTTTTTCGGATGCGAACGGCGTCATTCTTATGGACTTTTTAGAAAAAGAACGAACGATCACTGGAAAATACAACAATGAGTTAGTGGACCGCTTCCACAAAAAATTGAAAGAGACACGGCAGCATTTGACGAAAAAGAAGCTGCTGTTTCACAAGATAACGCATCAGCACATTCATCCAGAGTAGTCGCCTCTAAACTGCATGAATTGCGTTATGAATTGCTGCCGCATCCCGCGTATTCAACTAATTGGGTTTCCTGCGACTTTTTCTTGCTCCCTAACATGAAGAAATGGCTCACCTCAAAAAAATATAGTTCAAACGGGGAAGACATCGCCGAGACAGAGGCGTATTTTGGAGAGTTCGACAAATCCTAATATTTTGGAGGGACTAAAAAATGGTCGGAGCGTTGGGAGAAGAGTATCTCCCTAAAGGGGAATTATGTTGAAAAAAAAAAATTTTTTTTTGAAAAATGATGTCTTCATTTTTAACAAGGGTACTTATTGACCCGATTTACACGAGAAGACATCTGGAAGGGAGACACTGGAAATTCTCTTTTGATGTTTCATTCGCGTACACACGGGCAAAAATGTTTCCGCGACATTTTGACATTTAATACTTTAGCATCGTCTGGTTCGGATGTATTCTAGCACGCGCTTACATGTAAAGCAGAGAGCGTTCGACAACAGTTTCTTAAATATATGAATGAAAAATGCAAACTGGCTAAATAATAAATAATTTGTTGTTTTTTTTATTGAAATATATTTATAAATTCTTATACCTGAATAAAAAAAATTAAATTAAAAATACTTCATATGTAAATAATTAACTTAAAATTAACTTGAGTATCTAGAAATGCAGGGAAAAATTAGAAATCAACATAAACATGTCCCATAACTATTTTAAATTATACCTACTTTAGCAAAAATAATCGTGCATTTCCCAAGCAGCGTTCGGATGTTTGTCATCGTTGTTATCTTCCGTTTGATTGAAAACCAACGCATAACTTAGAACTTTCTTCCACGAAAGAAGAAAACGAATGAAGCAACTGTCAAAAATTGCTTTAAGGGGTAACACCACTGTAGAAATTTCAAAAAATTGATTTTTTTTTATAAGCTTAAAAAATTCTTTGAACCTTTTAAAATACAGAACAAAAAGTTTTATACGTTACCGAAGTTTATTTCATAAATATTTTAAGCTTTTAACCAAGCGTTAGTGACTGCTACCTAACGACTTCTCCAAATTTCCAAACTTTAAACGCGTTTTTCTCAAAACACGTTTTCTGAAATTGGCACGCAGCATAACTCAAACAATTTTAAATATTTTTAATCAGGGTTTTCACTACGTCTGTATAATAACCTTCTTAAGAGAAGAGCGTAGGGGATTTTCGATAGATTAATTTAAACGATTGTTATAATTATTTAAGTGCCGTTTTTTTAGTCCAAAATAGAGTTTTTTCCTTCAAATGCTTGCTAATTCCACAAAAATAAATATTTTTTAAATCTTTGTTTTTTTATGTTTCTTTGTTCCAGATTAAAATTTGCACCCTCTGTGCTGCGTGCCGCGGAGCTCCTTCAAAAGAAACCACATTACAAAAATGTCTCCAATGCCGCCATTTTGTAAAATTTTTCGATCAAACTTTGTAGTTTTGTATTTTAGTATATAAGTAATAACTTCCCAAATCAGAGTGATCGTTTTCCCTTTCCTTCTATACAAAAAAATTCTTTAAAAATCGTGTTTATTTTACGCGTGTACAGTGGTGTTACCCCTTAAGATAAGAAATACGAATAAGAAGAGCAAAGCGTGTCGCCGAGTACGGGAGACAAAATCCCTTCTCTCTTCCCCGACCGTCCTTCGCCCTTGAACAAAATGTTTCCCTTCCAGATGTCTCCTCGTGTAAATCGGGTCATTGATAATAAATGTTTTTAGCTTATTAGGCCTGGAATGGGCAACTACTTCTGAGGCGGTTGATTTTCTTGCTTATGTAAAAAATTAAACGGACGAATAGATACGTTAACAGGCCAAATCTCAGGCTTAAGCAGCTTACCGTAATTATGCTCAGCCTTTGTTAACAGGCAAATCATGGCTACTCAGACTAAGCGCATTAAGAATGTAAACGGAGTCTCTAATGGCTCACTGACATCGATCTAAAGCTGCAACTAGTTTAGGTGTTATGAGATTCTTTATACCTCTTTTGTTCATGGCATGGAATGTTTGGCAAGCTGAGTAATCGAACATTTTTGAAGGCTACATAAATTGGTAGTATTTCGAAGGAAGTTATAGAATGTTAACCACTATGCGAGAGAAGTGAAATTTCAGGAGATCTTGTGACTTTATTGTAACTATATACTTTAGCTGAAATAATATTAAACATAAGAACTCATTTTCAATATAATAACAACCATTTTTTATTTAAAGCAACATTTGATTTAACACATAAGTAATACAAAGTATTTTTCAGAATTATGTGGGATTCTGAGAACAGATACCTATATATACGCCTTTAAATCGTTATAAGTCAACACTTTATTCAGCCGCCGGTGAAGAGGGTGCCGAGGATGATTCTGGTGGAGGTGAGGGAGGTGAGCTTGCGTCTGGAGGTGGAGGAGGTGAGCTGCAGGCTGGAGGTGGAGGTGGAGGTGCAGGACCGCCGCCAGGAGGACCACCAGGGGGACCACCAGAGGGACCTCCTGGGCCACCAGGTGCATCTGGCTCCCCTGACCATTCTGGACCTCCAAATCCTGGTTCACCTGGACCACCCCAGAAACCTGTAAATATTTGGGATTGTATATTTAAATTGTATTTACGAATTGGATAAGTTGCTGGGACACTCACCTTCAGCGAAGACGACTACTAAAGCAGTGAAACAAAATAGTGCTGTGAATAATTTCATCTTTCAGAGCAATTCAACTTCAGTGAATTGATACTACATTTAATCTCGATTCTGCTTATATACCCAAATTTTTACTTACAGAAATAGGCCGATAGACTTAGTGTCTAGTGGCTTTTCGTAATGTTTACTTTAAAATAGTATTTCTGAAAAATAAATACAAGTAAAAAAAAACAAATGCTAAAATTCTAACAAATAATAGAGCATTTATTAAGAGGTTATTTTTAACAAATTGAAGATGACAACACATGTTCATGTAGGACTTTAAATTTAAACATTTACTATTGACGTAATAAATACTCAAAACAACTCGAATACTATCTGTGGTAAGTTCACCATAGTCATCAGGCCGATCAGTACCTATGAAGCCCTAGAGAAGCACCATAATTCGCATAGGTATTGAAAGTATGTAGTGAAACTTAAGCTTCTTTCTGTGGTCTATCATATCTATAGAGAGTCTTCTACTGGTCTACAAAATTAAAATACTGCAAACTTTATCTCTCCGTACAGACAATACTCGTACATCTGCAACTAAGTTACAGTTGTTTTGAATGCTCATTGCGTCTACGGTTAGTGTTTAATTTAGAGCCATAAGTAAAGTGGTATTTCCGTTCTTATATCTAGTTTCCACTAACAATTTGTTAGAAATAAAGTCTTAAGTAAATATTATGTCAAATATTCACCATTTTAATAAACATTCCTTTATTTTGCAGAAATAGTACAAAAAATAATTTTATCGGCCTATTTCAATAAGTAAAATTTGGGTATATAAGCAGAATCGAAATTAAATGTAGTATCAATTCACTCAAGTTGAACTACTTGGAAAGATGAAATTCTTTACAGCACTATTTGTTATTGCTTTAGTAGTCATTGTCGCTGAAGGTGAGTATCTCAGCAACTGAACCAATTCAAAAATAAAATTTAAAAATACAATCCCAACTACCAACTAAACGGTCTAGGTAGACAAGGAAGACTACAGGGACTAGGATCACATGGAGGATCAGGGTTGGTTGGCAAACTAGGAGGTCCAGGTGGTCCACGTGGTCCTCATCATGGTGGGCCCCATGGTGGTCCAGGTGGCCATGATCATGGTGGTCCAGGTGGTCATCATCATTGTGGTCCTCATGGTGGTCATGGTGGTCCTCCACCTCCACCCTCCAACTCATCTGCTTCACCACCAGAATCAAGCTCACCCCCACCAGAGTCATCCCCGGCTGTCGAGTCCTCATCATTGGCACCCTCTTCACCAGCGGCCGAATAAAGTGTGTTCTCAAAATCTTCTGGATACATAATTCGGAAAAGTACATTGCATTACCTGTGTATTAAATCAAATGTTACCTTAAATAATAAACCCTTACTATTGTAGTTCAAGTGAGTTGGTATATTTAATAATATTTCAGTTATAGGCTTTAGGAATTGAGTCAGAGGATCTTCTCAAATTTTTCTTCACTCGCATAGTGCCTCCCATTCCATAACTTCCTTCGAAATATTACCAATTTCTATAGCCTTTAAAATTTTCGATTGTAAAAACAGGCAATTTGAATATGACGTATCAATGAACTGGAACAGTTTTGTTTCTTATACTACCAGATTCCCAGAATTCTAAAGATGGCGTCTTTCAAAAACCGCTAGTATATTTTTCGCGATTTTGGCAACCGGTTATGAGTTATAATAATACAAAAGAAACAAAAGGAAGAGATATTACTTTTATTTTTACTTGTTTAAGGGGTTACATACGTCCAGCAGCTTCAAAAATGCACTAAGGGAAAATCTAGTTTTAAAAGGGATAACAATAGAAATGTATAAAAAAAATTGTTTACTAAAACTTAAACTTTATAAAAAAAATGTATTTTAATTTTTCTTTACAAAAATTAGTATATAAAGAATCACGTGACCCAAAGTACAATGGAAAAAAAGTTGCTCCACGGTCTGCATCATTTCTCCTTGAAGTGTTGATGGGTCGGCAAAAAATAAAAAAATTCTTGTAAAATAAAGTTGTAGTTATAATCGGTCGAGGCAGATTTTTGAATTTCGAAAAATTTTACAATTTACGGCATTGTAAACAAAGCATGCGTTTTACGTCATAAATGTCCAACTTTAATTATGTTTACAAAATTTTTTTAAGAAATATCAAAAATCCGGCTCAGCATAGAAATTTAAAATATTTAAAAAAGAAACCGCATCAAAAAATTTTATAAACTATATGAGTTATCATGCAGACCCTACCGAAACAAGTAGCTTCGAGAAAAACGAGCTTAAACTTTCAAGAGCAACTACCTGTTTGCATCATTTTCTTGCATAACTTTGTATCTATCAAGAATTTTTATAATTGACTTCCACAGAAATACGCCTAAAACTATACTCGTATATATATATAATTGGCGCGTACACCCTCTTTGGGTGTTTGGCCGATTTGTGGTGTGCGTCTTGATGTTGTTCCGCAAATGGAGGTACCTACAGTTTCAAGCCGGCTCCGAACGGCAAATATTTTTATGAGGAGCTTTTTCATGGCAGAAATACACTCGGATGTTTGCCATTGCCTGCCGAGGGGCGACCGCTATTAGAAAAATGTTTTTCTTAATTTTTGGTGTTTCACCGAGATTCGAACCGACGTTCTCTCTGTAAATTTCGAATGGTAGTCACGCACCAACCCATTCGGCTACGGCGGCCTAAAACTATAAAGAATAATAATCTGGACCTATGTAACCTCTTAAGGGGTTGCCCCATAGAGCGATAATTTTTAGGCAATGTTACAGAAAGACCGTCGACATCCGATTGAGAAGAGTTTTTAATCTTTAACAATCCCCTTCTGATAGAATAAATGAACCGAAGTTAATTGTAGAAGACAATTTCCTCTGTGAATGCCCTGCCCTATGGAAGGACAGAATGTTAACCCTGGGCCAACCGCTGTTCGAGAATCTCGAACAACTATTGGCTTAGACGTTAACAACCTAATAATATAGTTATGCTGTAAATAACCGCTAAACAAGTTGGTAACGTGGATGTGGCAACAAAATGGCGCTGAAACGCTAGTTGGATTCTGGAAGAATCACCACTTTAACCAACCAACCAACCAACCAGTGTTGCCAACGCCAATAAATCTGAGTCGCTAGGGCCAATATCAAAAGTCGCGAGAAAGTCGCTAACTCCATCAGGGGCGGATCCTATATTTCATTCTGAGAGGTGCACAAGAGGCCAGCTGCGGACTTAAAATTTTTAGATGAATAATAATTAAACCAGTAATACCAACTCTACTGAAATTTGAAAGTTAGTTTCAATCTCCTGGAATACTAGTTTTTTTATTATGATTCGATAAATCTACTAAATTTTCTATGTTAATTTGTTTTTCTTTGTTAATTTGAGTCTGAAAAACATTCGTATCTTTAAAATATCATTGGAAAGCATAACGTCACATGAAATCAAAAAAGCCCTAAGTTACATTTTAAAAATTTGACAGGAGAAGCAAAAAACCTTTTAAAATGAAAATGTTTTATTCACCATCACCGTCACCGGCTTTTCGAATTTTGTTTATACCAACGACATTATTGGTTGTTGGATTATAAAATTTTAAAGGAACATGTATAATGATACGGTGCATACTAATCAACTAAAAAGTCGATTTTGAATTTTTTGTAACTTAGGGCTTTTTTGAATTCTTATGACGATAAGTGATTCAAGCAATGTTGAAAAAGTTATTTACGAAATTGATGCAGTACTGTATTCAAATGGAAATTTGAAAGTTTATAAAATTAATAATATTAACTATTACGCTTTTTTAATAAAACCAGGCAAATCATATAACAATTTACTATATAATTAATAATTAAGGTCTTGAAATTGATTTATAAAATATATTTAAGCATAGTAAAGAAAAAGTGGCATAAAAAAGCCACGCTTTAAGGGGGTAGTATGGTTAATTCGGTGTAAAACAAGCATATTTTTCGAAATTTTTTTTGTCGACACAGTTGATTTATGCAAAATTTTAAAATTACTTCATTATAAAGTCATATTTAAAGAATATTGTGTGAAATTTTCATTGATTTTTATGAAGAAATGAGTTGGTGGCAGCGAATCTTCGCGGACGTCTCATAAAAAAGTTTTATTGCGGTGTCCCTCAGAACTCATTACTGGATCAACTAAAATCAAAAAACCAAATTGATTTCATCAGCTAATAAAGTTTCGCAGGTAACAACGTCGAATTTTTTTTTTTTTTTTTAATTTTTTAAAGCGCTTTGAAGTCAAAACACCAATTTTTCATAAAAAAAACTTGAAAACTTTGTTGTTTTAAAATATGACAAAATTTAAAAAAAAAAAACTCGACGTCATTACCTCGTGAATAAAGTAAAGAAACAAAAAAACCAAATTTGAAAAGAATAGGTGCAGTAGATATGAATCTACAGTGGACACCGACCGTAAAAAAGGCAAGTGTGAGAAAAACGCGTTTAAAGATTTTCGGCAGCGTGAAATCCGGTTGGAGAGGTAGATACTTAATCCTTTGTGTCTTTGTCAATTTTACTCTAATGCACTTCAAACTTTCACACAATAATCTTAAGATGTTATAGAATAATTTAAAAAAAAAAAAAAAAAAATGAAAAAAAAAAAAATACCATACTACCCCTTTAAGGGGGAACACCACTGTGACAGCCACAGAAATAAGTGATTTTTTTAGGAGGAAAATGAAGGAATTTGTGGATTGGATTTTTTTATTTTATTAAGTGTCCACTAAAGACTGTCATCCTAAGTTTTTATGGAAATACATTAATTTATAAAAAAAGTTATAAACAATCTCGTGGAGTATTTCCTACTCCATGGGCGCATCGATTACTCAAAAACGGATCATCTGGAATTAAAAATTTAAACTGCTTGCTAATTTGTATAAATGTAGTTATCGTTGTACATACGGAATTTCGAAAATTTTCATATGAAAAAAAATGGCGACGGATTGCGTTATTTTATCTATAGTCAGTAAATTGTTACTGTAGAGTATGGAAGGTAAGGGGCATTCACGGGAAAACAGTATTGGAACGCGAAAAGCCTTTTTAAACGATTTAATATATCGCCGAAAATTCTTCGGATTGCTTTTTATGTTAAGCTGAAATTTGTGAATGTATTTTTTATACAAGGACTTATTAAAACCACAAAACTTATTCCTGTGAAAGATAAAAAAATCATAAAACTAAACATGAACTTCTTAAACCACTTATTTTTCAAATTTTTATGATGTTTGAGTTCTTTCGTGCACCAAGGAAACTTATTATTTACACGCTTAAAAATTAAAACGTGTTTAGAACACAGATCTAACACTCAAGTCTTAAACACCTTAAAGCACTTTGAAACTGCAGTATTGTCTAAAGACACTTCCCAATCAATTCTCTCCAAGTTTAGCATTAAAGGAATGTGATGAACATTAATCAGCGATATTGGAGAAGCAGACTGCGATAACCAAGCTAATGTTTTAGCTTATAAAAATCAAATCTAATAAAGAACTCATACTATTAGTTAACCCATTAATTTGAGTTAAACCCATACCCAGTAAATTATCAATAAAATAAGAGCTAGAACTAGAGCTATTGATATTTGATGGCGTATATCTACTTTATTATCTATATTGTTAAAATACCCTAAGACATATACATAATTGGTTATTCCCAACAACATGCTGACGACATTGTTAAGATGCGACATACAAATATAAAACTCATATATAAACTCTACTTAAAGGAGTTATGTATATAGGAAACACAAGTATGATATAAAGAAAACTATTCTGGCCCATAATAGTATCAGTTTCTTATAAATGAAGGGGTTAGGGGTAGTCAGAAAAAATTTAGAAAAATTTGGATTGGATCGTGCCTGATCGAAGGACTTGTTTTTGTCAAAAATTTCGATTTTTTTTTAAACAATTAATAAAAAAATATTTCCTGAGGCCGCCATATTGCTCATTTTGAAAAATAGCTTCGTTCAGGGTCAATATAATCTATTAATCAAACTAATTTCTCTTGGCCTATTGATTTTAGATGAATCTCCAAGGACTTGTGATGATCACCGCAAAGGACTTGTGGAGAAACGGGCTCCGCACAAATAGCGATAACTTTTACAATTATTAATTTATTTTTTAAATTTTGCTAAAGTCAAGTCGAAACATGATGTATTAATGCTATGTCTTTCATATTCACAACATGAACTCAGCAATCGCACTTCATCGGACTTACGAGGGCGGTTCAATAAATACCCGTGCTTGATGATAGAGAGCGTTCCAGAGGGAAGTTGGTGTTATTATAATCTATCGAACGACGGCAATTTCAGACTGAGTGATAGGCCAGTTTGGACTTGGCAGTTATTCGAGTAAGACTGGTAATCCCCTTTTTGTTTTTGGATGAAGAAAAATGCGAGGAGATAAAAGCAAAGTTGGATGCTGTCTATGGACACGTTAGATATTGGCTCAACAAATTTAAGCGTGGGCGAACATGCGTTTTTGATGAGGGGCGACCAGCACACTTGGCAGACGTGGTTACCGCGGAAATCATTCAAAGAGTCCACATGATTCTCGTTAATCGGCGAACGAAATTGCGCGAAATAACAGAGGCCATAGGTGTGTCGACCGAAACGGTAACTAATATTTTATGTGATAAGTTGGTGATAAATAAATTGTTGGCCCGATGGGTGCCGCGATTGCTCACAAAGAACAACAAGCAGATGCGGCTGCGGAAACAGTGTTTGGAGCAATTTAAACGGGATCCGAAGAAATTTTTGCATCGAGCTGTCACCGTTGATGTAACCTGGATTCATCATTATACAACACAAACAAAACAATGGCACCACAATCAAAACAATGTATTTCTCCCGGGGAATCTGATCCAAAGAAGGCGAAGACAGTCTCATCGCCCGAAAAGATCATGGCGTCGATTTTTTCGGATGCGAACGGCGTCATTCTTATGGATTTTTTAGAAAAAGAACGAACGATCACTGGAAAATACAACAATAAGATAGTGGACCGCTTCCACAAAAAATTGAAAGTGACACGGCCGCATTTGACGAAAAAGAAGCTGTTGTTTCACAAGATAAATAAATAAATAATTGGCGCGTACACTCCTGTTAGGTGTTTGGCCGAGCTCCTCCTCCTATTTGTGGTGTGCGTGTTGATGTTGTTCCACAAATGGAGGGACCTACAGTTTCAAGCCGACTCCGAACGGCAGATATTTTTATGAGGAGCTTTTTCATGGCAGAAATACACTCGGATGTTTGCCATTGCCTGCCGAGGGGCGACCGCTATTAGAAAAATGTTTTTATTAAATTTGATTTCACCGAGATTCGAACCAACGACCTCTCTGTGAATTCCGAATGGTAATCACGCACCTACCCATTCGGCTACGGCGGCCGCAAGATAACGCATCAGCACATTCATCCAGAGTTGTCGCCACTAAACTGCATGAATTGCGTTGGGCCCCCTGCGACTTTTTCTTGCTCCCTAACATGAAGAAATGGCGCACCTCAAAAAAATAGTCCAAACGGGGAAGTCATCGCCGAGACAGAGGCGTATTTTGGAGAGTTCAACAAATCCTAATATTTTGGAGGAGCTAAAAAATGGTCGGAGCGTTGGGAGAAGTGTATCTATCTAAAAGGGAACTATGTTGACAAATAAAATTTTTTTTTGAAAAATGATGTCTTCATTTTTAACAAGGGTACTTATTGATAATAAATGTTTTTTAGCTTATTAGGCTTATTAGGCCTGGAATGGGCAACTACTTCTGAGGCTGTTGATTTTCTTGCTTACGTAAAAAATTAAACGGCCGAATAGATAAGTTAACAGGCCAAATCTCAAGCTTAAGCAGCTTACCGTAATTATGCTCAGCCTTTGTTAACAGGGCTACTCAGACTAAGCGCATTAAGAATGCAAATGGAGTCTCTAATGCCTCACTGACATCGATCTAAAGCTAGCAACTAGTTTATGTGTTATGAGATTCTTTCTACCTCTTTTTTTCATGGCACGGAATGTTTGGCAAGCTGAGTTCAGATCTCAACATCTGTTCTTCGTCTCAATCTTCTACACTTTCTAAGTTATTTATGGCGGAAGTAGATGCAACAGGCAGTGATTCTCTTTGTCTTGCAATCATGCCCTCTTCTTCCAGTCGTCGTCGTGCAAATCTTTCTTTTTTCCGCCAACTCACTCTAGTGATGAGGCAGGTGAGCTTGAGTCTGCGGGTGCGGCAGGTGAGCTGGCGTGTGATGGTGAGGTAGGTGAGCTTAAATCGGCTGGTGAGGCAGATGAGCTTGAGTCTCGTGGTGAAGCAGGTGAGCTGGATGGTGGATGTGGAGTAGGTGAGCTAGGCTCTTGTAGTGATGCAAGTGAGCTTGAGGGTGGGCATGGAGGTGGAGGACCGTCAGGACTATCATGATGATCACCACCTGGACCACCATGAGGAGGACCACTTGGACCTCCTAGTTCACCAACCAACCCTGGTGCTCCGTGTGGTCCTAGTCCTAGTAGTCTGGCTAGTCCACTTAGACCACTTAGTTGTCCTGTAAATATTTGAGATTGTATATTTAAATTGTTTTTATGAATTGGATGAGATGCTGGAATACTCACCTTCGGCGTAGACAACTACTAAAGCAATCGTTTCCCACTACAGTCGGTTCTACGTAACCGGAACGACCCGTATTTATTTCCGGCCAAGGACTGTCACTTCAGCAGCATTGCTCGTATATGCACGGGGAGTGTTTATGCTGCTACAACAACTACATCAACACGTGTTCATGTATGGCTCTAAATGTAAATACTAACCATTGACGTAATAAATATTCAAAACAACTGTGACTTTGTTGCTAAGGCATTGCACATACAAACAAACCCTATACTATCGAATACCATCTGTGGTAAGTTCTTCATAGTCATCAGGCCGATCAGTACCTATGGAGCCCTAGAGAAGCACCATAATTCGCATAGGTATTGAAAGTAGAGATAGGTAAGCTTCTTTCTGTGGTCTATCATATCCATAGAGAGTATTTTATTGTTCCCTACTACAACAGTAAAATACTCCAAAGTTTATCTCTCCGTACAGACAATACTCGTACATCTGCAATTAAATTACAGTTGTTTGGAATGTTCATTGCGTCAGCGGTTAGTGTTTAATTTAGAGCCATAAGTAAAGTGGTATTTCCGTTCGTATATCTAGTTTCTCCTAACAATTTATTAGAAAGAAAGTCTTAAGCAAATATTATGTCAAATATTTACCATTTTAATAAACATTCTTTTAGTTTGCAGAAATAGTACAAAAAATAATTTTATCGGCCTATTTCAATAAGTAAAATTTGGGTATATAAGCAGAATCGAAATTAAATGTAGTATCAATTCACTCAAGTTGAATTACTTAGAAAGATGAAATTCTTTACAGCACTATTTGTTATTGCTTTAGTAGTCATTGTCGCTGAAGGTGAGTATCTCAGCAACTTAACCAATTCAAAAATAAAATTCAAAAATACAATCCCAAATATTTACAGGCCAACTAAGCGGTCTAGGTAGACTAGGAAGACTACAGGGACAAGGATCACATGGAGGATCAGGGTTGGTTGGCAAACTAGGAGGTCCAGGTGGTCGACGTGGTCCTCATCATGGTGGTCATCATCATGGTGGTCCAGGTGGTCATCATCATGGGGGTCCTCATGGTTGTCATGGTGGTTCTCCACCTCCACCCTCCAACTCATCTGTTTCACCACCAGAATCAAGCTCACCCCCACCAGAGTCATCCCCGGCTGTCGAATCCTCATCATTGGCACCGTCTTCACCAGCGGTCGAATAAAGTGTGGCTTATGTTACCTTAAATAATAAACCGTTTTTATGGTATTACAAATGAGTTCTTATTTCAATATTATTTCAGCTAATGGACTTAGAAAATGAGTCAGAGGATCTTCTGAAATTTCTCTTTACTCGCATAGTGCCTCCCACTCCATAACTTCCTTCGAAATATTACCAATTTCTATAGCCTTAAAAATTTTCGATTACGTTTATCAGAGAAATTTTAGGTACATGTAAAAACATCCAAGTGAGTCATTGTAGAGCTAGAATTATTAAAGATGGAGATCTTAGCAGAATAGGTTTAATTGGAATACCATTCAATGGACCTAAGATTGAGTCCTGCTGTGGACATGACGGATCAATAAATTCAAATATTTTTGTTTCTAATACTACCAGATTCTCGGTAATCTGCGCCAACTAATACGGAATTAGTCTTCTTCAATAAGGGGAAAACTGTCAACTGATTGAACGTTTGGGTGTGCCTACAGACCTTAAAATCGTTGATAGTTGATTTAATAATCTGATATTCACCATGCGTGAAGTCTTAGAAAATAATCGTGATAAGATAATCAGCACGCGCCATCTATTTGTGGGTTTTAAAGAACGAAAAGAAATGGTTGCGATATCTGAATTTTTTTTTTATTTCCGCAAAATTAATACAGCTGTGCCGAATGACATTGAGCAATACGTCAGAGTTGTGCCCGACGGTGAAAAGTAAACAATTTAGTGGTAGAGTTTCCTCTCGATGGATACAAAATACACTTAGTAAGTCTCTCATCATGCTAGCTCTATTGTTTGACGCAGAAGCTTGGACGATGACAACGTCCGAAAGTTCCACAGTTGGAGCGCTTAATGGAAAGACTCTGCGAAAGGCTTTTGGACATTTTCGTATTGGCGAGGGCGATTATTAAAAACAATATAACAGTGAGCTTTATGGCCATGTACCATAGACATAGTGCAGCTAATAAAGATTTTGCGTATAGGACCAGAACCATTTTGTAGCCTAGGAGGGGATAACTTCTCTTCTCTTATTTAGGAAGTAGAAGAAAGGCAATGAGAGCAAAATCGGCGATAGATAGCTTTAACCTAAACCGATTGAAAGAGTATATGTATCTACAATAATTAAATAAGAATAGATATAGAATCATCACAGAAATTCTCACAGCGCTTTACAGATTGACTCAGCATCTCACTACCTGGGCATGCACCTCAATGGAATTTGCGAGCTGTGTAGGTAGGAAGATGAAGCTGCCAAACATGTGGGCGACATCGCGCCTAGCGTATGCACAAGCGAATCATCGTGAATAAGCGAAACAAACACCTAAGTAAACATATTTTGCTAGAGGAAAAATATCATACAACTCAATAAAATAGCTCAAATAAAATTAAACTTTATTGAGAAAGTTCAGTTCAGAGAAATACTTTAAATGTATGAAGAGGTGGAGTCAGGGCCGTAGAGAGCATATCCGGGCCCGGGGGAAAATCCGGGCTCCGGGGGAAAATTGCAAATGCGGGCCCTTTCAAATGATGTCTAATTCATATAAATACGTATAATCTCGAGTCCGTACCCGATCCCCCCCCTCTCGACGGGCCTGGGTGTAGTTGATCTTTCAGGACGTAGGGCTTACTCCCCGCATAATAATAAAAACAACTTTTTTTTGCGGATGAGGAAATTCAAAATGCCTAATGCATCATCGAAGCTGCTCTCGCAGCAATGATACGTTTGGTAATAAACTCCCTCGCGTTTGGAACCGTCACCCCCCTTGGAACCGCTTTCGTATTACTTCAGAGTGTATGGCTGCGTCCAGGTGACGCTTTTGCAAACGGAGAACTTTTTTCGCGAAATTACTGATGATGTCCCACGTTTTCTCGCTGCTTAGCATCTTGTCGATTACATTTCGAGTTGTTATGTGAGAGACTGTATTTTCCAGCGTTCGACGTTGTTCTTCCCCACGTGTTATTTTGTGTGCTTTGCAGTATTCACAGTGCGATATTGGTAACGAAAACTTTCAATGTAAGGCAATAATTCAATTTTGAAAAACTTTCATTAAAATTTTTTTTTAAATTATTTCTTTTTTCAATTTAAATTGGCATTACTTTAGAGGCAATAGGCTGATGGGCCGATAAGATTCGACTTATTCCGCGCTCTTCCTTGGTTTGAGGATCATTTTTACTTGAGCTACTTTCCCTTGAGGTGGAACAGAATTATATAAATATGTACGTAAGGAAAGTGAGTCCTTCTTCTGGGAGTTGTTGCAGTACTTCTCCTTTTTTTTATTTTTTTTTTTTTGGGTAGGAGGTTAAAATCAAAGTGTCAGAAACATCATCAAAGGCGCCGTCGCACCAGTGGTATGTGGGGCATGCTCCCACTAACACTATAACATTCCTCCTCCTCGGGGCTGATTTCCACCCTGGGACCGCTGTAAACATTTCATCAAGGTGGAGCCGCGTTATATCTATTGACACAACCAGGTCCTTCGTCCAGGTCCTTCTCTTGTGGACGTATGGAGATCTTACGTCAGCGATGGTGTCCACTCCCCCCACTGTTTTCATACGTGGTTCTGGAGGAAATGGAACATCGGAAATTTTGCGATAGCGCAGTTTTTACGAACTATCGTCTTGTCTTCTGTCTGATATTATTGTGAGTGATTCACTCAAGTGTCTGTGTTTGTCGTCATTCTGTCCGGAAACAGTTTATCTCCATTTCATAATTGCAACTGTAGTTGCTGTTGCTGGGTCTTGCGCTCCCATTCGATGAATTGGAGTCGTAGCATAATTTTTCCAGCAAACGCTCGAACCGCCACCCATTTAGCACTGGATGAGCACATGTCCCGTATGATGTCATTAGGACTAGCTGAGTGTCCTAAAACCCTTTCAAGTATTGCACGTTCTCGTGCGAAGCGATCACATTGAAAAGCCACGTGTTCCGCGCTTTCGATTGCATTAGGCGCAGTACTTCTCCTGTTATGAGATCATATCCAGTGACCTTCTTTTTTTTTAAGTTTTTTTATCACTTCTTTAACTTCATTTTTCGAGAACTTTCTTATACGTGGTTCTAGTGCATTAGCTGTGCTAGGGTATCTTTTACTTTTTCAGCAGTTCTTGGAGAGAGTACGATTTCGTGGGGTCAGAAAAGTCGGGTTAAGTAACGAGCAAATGTGTGATGGCAAATCACAAATTCGGTTTCAGAAAAAACACAGAACCATCGAACAAGACTTTATAAGCATACACAAAGCATCTGAAAAAAATATTGCAGAGCGGCATTTCTCGATATATCTCAAGCCTTTGATCGCGTTTGGCATGACGGCTTACTCTATATAAAATAAAGGACATTCTTCCAATAAATTATTACATATTTATTATGCCCTACTTGGAAAATCGATATTTCTTTGTCAAACAAGGCGAATAACAGTCTGAACTACGTGAAAGTTCAGCTGGTGTACCCCAAGGCAGTATATGGGGCCCATAATACTTGCCGTACACAAACGATCTACCAGATTCTGAAGACACAAAATACGCAGAACGTTCGCGGATGACACTGCCGTCACAATTGACTCCCACTACCCATGTGGCCTCCCTAAAACTATAGAAAGGACTTGATAAAATAACTCAGTGGTTGAAAGAATGGCGCATTAAGTCAAACGAGACAAAATGTTCTCAAGTAATTTTCCCACTAAATTCAAAAATGTGCCCATTAGTTAAGCTCAATAACATAATCATACCCCAAACCAACGACACAAACTATCTCGGCATGCATCCTGATATCAAACTTACATGTAAAACCTATATTTTCAGCAAAAGGAAGGGTCTAGGAATAAAACTCAGAGGCTTATATTGGATACTACGAAGAATGACTCACTTTCACTTAATGCGCCCTACTGGAGCCGGTTAACATAAGAAAGAAAATAGTTGCACGCTTAGTTAATCGCGCTCAAAATGGCTTTAACAGTTATCGCGCTATTCAAGCGGAAGAGGGCACCAATGACCAACTCCGAGTATATTTCCGCCATGACAAAAGCTTCTCATAAAAAACTATAGTATTTGGCTTTCGGAGGCGACGTAAATTTGTATGCCCCTCTTTTTGTGGAATAACATCAAGATGCTCACAACAAATTGGAGGAGGAGGTCGGCTGAAACGCTTAATAAAAGGCGGCGTATGTGCCAATTATATTATAAAGGGTGCTTAAGTTTCAAGGGCGGGTGTTGATTTTGAATAAAATACAATTTTTTTAGGAAATTATTGTCATTTCTCTTCATTATGATAATACTGGTATGGCTCAATTAAGTATGGAACAAAATAACAGCCAAATGGCCGCCGCGGTCTCGGCGGCACACCTCCATCCGATGGTCCAAATTTTCGATGACGCTGAGGCATAATTGAGGTTCTATGCCGTTAATGTGCCAAATTATCTTATCCTTTAGCTCTTGAATTGTTGCTGGCTTATCGACGTACATCTTTCCTTTCAAATAACCCCAAAGAAAGAAGTCCAACGGTGTCAAATCAGATGATCTTGGCGGCCAATTGACATCGCCGCGACTTGAGATTTTTCGGCCATCAAATATTTCGCGTAAAAGAGCCATTGTTTCGTTAGCTGTGTGACAAGTGGTACCATCCTGTTGAAACCACATATCGTTCACATCCATATCTTCCAATTCGGGCCGTAAGAAGTTCGTTATCATCTCACGATAGCGAACACTATTCACAGTAACTGCCTGACCGGCCTCATTTTGGAAAAAAATATGGCCCAGTGATGCCGCCGGCCCATAAACCGGACCAAACAGTCACTCTTTGTGGGTGCGTTGGTTTTTCGGCAATCACTTTTGGATTATCATTCGCCCAAATACGGCAATTCTGCTTATTGACGAATACACTGAGGTGAAAATGTGCCTCATCACTGCAGATGATTTTCTTCGAAAATTGGTCATTCACTGTTGCCATTTCCTGCCGCCATTCTGATCATTGACGACGCTTGAAATGGTCAAGAGGCTGTAGTTCTTGAGTCAATTGCACCTTGTAAGCATGTAAATGCAAGTCTTTATGCATAATGTTCATCAACAGCAGCAATATTTTCTGCAGTACGAGCTGTACGAGCATGCACTGGTGTTTTCACATCTGCTACAGACCCGGTTTGCTCAAACTTTTGCACAATTTTTCCGATTGTACGCACATTTGGACGATTGAATTGACCGAAAAAATAACGAAGTGCGCGATATGCATTTTGAATTGAACGCCCGTTTTCATAATAAGCCTGAATAACTTTAACGCGTTGCTCAATTGTGTATCTTTCCATGGTTCAAATTGAGTTAGTCTGAATGAAATTAGTCTGACGAAATAGAAAAATGTCAAATGAAATACAAAAAAACACTTGACGTTTAGGTGTGGTTCACATTCAACCGGCCCTTGAAATTTAACCACCCTTTATTTAAAAACACATACATATATGAACAAGTAAGTAGTACATTCTAAGTGTACGACCTAATGTTTTGAATGCCCTGACTAGGCTAGGCTTGACTACTGTTAATTTTCTCTGCAAACGGCCGGGAGCTCTCAAAAGAGAAATATACAATAACATTTTGGTCTTCTGTTTCTTTCTTGAATGTTTATTATTTTTGTAAAAAAGTGTAACTCATTGTCTAACATCAACCATATATGTACGTATGTGTGTGTGCAAGTAAATCCAATATTCCAATTTTATTATTCTCTATAAAAAATAGCGAAACTCCACCAATTATTTATGAATTTCGCGAAAGTTTTTGGTACGTAGTTTTACAGCTTATTAAATTCTGGTAGAATATGTATAGTGCAAAATTAAAGTAGATTAATTAAGTTGCGTTGATTTCCCTTGGCAGTGTTGGGCATTTTCTCTCTTCACTACAATTTTTTTATATGGAAAAATTGGCCAAATTGTTGATGTGCTACCATTTGTCGCGAGCTTTGTGCGAATACATCAAATAATGTTCCGACATGTTCTTTGGATGTTTGATCTTGAATAAGACTTTTTGCTCGTATAGAGGAACTCGGTAATGGGGCTTAATATCTCCTTTAAAATGTCAGAAATCAATGTTTGCTTACCTAATATTTCACGTCAAACGGGAATTAGAATGAAATGTGAGTTAACCTATTGGGGATGAGTGTCGGCATATAGCCGCCGAAGCCGTTTTAACGTTCCGGACGCGTGTCGGCATATAGCCTCCCAAATTAGTTCGTGCAAGGCTCGCAACGTCTGTCGTTCTGAGCGATAGGATGCGCATAGGTATAGTAAAAGAGTTACGTTTTCATTCAAAGACATTAGGGGCCATTAGCGATGAAGTCTGATCTTCCTTATAATGTAAACTTACGACGTGAGACGACGGTCGAGTCAGAACGAATTTAAGTTATTCAATTCAGTCTCTCAGTGTCACTGCCAGAAGAACCAGCAGACTTTTTACATATTTGGTCCCACGCACGATGGCTAAGCGATCTAGAGATGATACGCTAGATAGTGTCAGATCTAAGGAATATTACTTTGAATCTGATAAAATGGAAGATGACGGTATTACTTCGTCAAGTGTAAGTGAAATTCGTGCAGTACGGAATCCACTCAGGCATTTCAACATGAACAGTGATAGCAGTTTGTTTATAATTATTTTTTGATTTTATGAAAAATTTTTGTTGTTTTAATAAAGCCTTAGTTTTTATAACGTTCAACGTATTTATTTTCTTTACTGCGCGCTCAATACCTCTCGCCCGTCGAGCGGCTCCGTCCACAAGGTTTAAAGCACATTCACCGCAAAAGACAAAGCTGATTTGAACACTTCTGAATTTGTTGCTTAGTAGCTAAATTCCGAACCGCGCGTGTCAGCTATTGAACAGGAAAAATGTGTTCAAAGCTTTGTTTGTCTGCAGTTTATTTGCATTGCAGTATTTAAGTTTGTTTTAAGAATTTGCCAAAATAAAGTTAAATAACTATTAAGTTGTTTGCTTACTCTTTCCCTAAGTAAAATTATAGTATATTAGGCTTCCCAAATAAAAGTGAGTATCAATCAGGAAAAGTTGAAATTCGTGGAAAGATGAAATTATTTACGGGACTATTTGTTATTGCTTTAGTAGTCGTCCTCGCCGAAGGTGAGTTTCCCAACAACTTATTTTTTTCGTAAAAGCAATTTAAGTATACAATATCAAATATTTTCAGGACAACGAGGCGGTCCAGGTGGACCAGAAGGCCTAGGTGGACCAAGAGGACAAAGAGGACAAGGTGGCCCAGGTGGACCAGGAGGACCACAAGGATTTGGTGGTCCAGGTGGACCAGGAGGCCTAGATGGACCCAGAGGACCAAGGGGACCAGGAGGCCCAGGTGGACCAGGAGGACCACAAGGATTTGGTGGTCCAGGTGGACCAGGAGGCCTAGATGGACCCAGAGGACCAAGGGGACCAGGAGGCCCAGGTGGACCAGGAGGACCAGAAGGGCCTGGTGGTCCAGCTCCTCCTCCACCTCCACCTCCACCTCCATTTCTACCCTCAAACTCCACTCTCTCCCCTTCGAACTCAACAGCCGCACCCTCAAACTCAACTACCACAACCACAACTGTGGCACCTTCAACATCTACAACAGTTGAGTGGCCTGATGTATGAAACTATTATGGGAATCCAAAGATTATGTAAATAAAAAAAAAAATAAAGAAGCACTTTAAATAAAAGAAATATCTAACTGACTTAAAAAAGGAGCTGTTAATTAAAACGTCCTCACTTCCTCTTCATCCCTCACGAGCTCTTCCGTCATCTTCTGACTACCGCGGGCCCACTGGCGTCCTTAAGTGTTTGTCTTACTAACAGTTTTTACTTTGTTAGTGCTTTACCTTCGCGTTGTATAATCGTCTCGAATAAAATATTATCCTTTCGTTTGGCTAAATCTTCTAGTAATCACATCACAGATAGATGGTGGCATCAACTCTAAATAAACTTCTAAGAGTGAAATAATTTTATGTTGTGAGATGGCATCAGACCAGCCGCAAAGCGAAACGGAAGAAATGAGGTTTTCAACTCCCAACCAAAAAAATCAATAGCTTGCATCAGGGTATTGGTGAAAAAACAATACACTCGTTTCAATAAATACAAAGATGCAATCAGTTCGCACACCACGCGGTGGAAGCCTCATGGTGCTAACAAAACTCGAAATGTTACCATTGAGTTCATTAAAGCAATTAGTTTCGGTGGCTTGTGAGAGGTATTAATTGAACTTCATAATTTTTAACAGGTTGAATTCCATGAATAATGTTATATATATGATAGAAATTTTATTCCAACACCGTAAATGAATATAAAAATTATCAATGCAGTCTCGGCCTACACCTCGTCTTCGTCTCGTCTTACCGAACATTCCAGCAGCAAGAAATATTAGAGGGAAGTTGGTGTTAGCATCGTGTGCTGTCATCTATTAAACGACGGCAAAATAAATTTCAGACTGATTGATAGGTTAGTTTGGATTTGGCAACCATTCGAGTAAGACGTGTTTCATGATTTTCGGTAAGATAGAAAAAGAGTAGTATTTTCGGTACTTTGCTGTTTGTTTTTGGATGAGGAAAAATGCGAGGAGATAAAAGCAAAGTTGGATGCTGTCTATAGGGACGTTAGGTATTGGTTCAACAAATTTAAACGTGGACGAACATCCGTTTATGATGAGGGTCGACCAGGATGCTTGGCAGACGTGGTTACCGAGGAAATCATTCAAAAAGTCCACGACATTATTCTCGCTGACGGACGAATGAAAGTATGCGAAATAACAGAGGACATAGGTGTGTCGACCGGAACGGCATTTAATATTTTACGTGAAAAGTTGGCGATGAAAAATGTTCGGCCTGACGGGTGCTGCGATTGCTCACGGTGGACAACCAGCGGATGCGGCTGTTAACTTCGAAGCAGTATTTGGAGCAATTTAAGCGAGATCCTAAGGAATTTTTGAGTCGAGTTGTCACCGTTGATGAAACCTGGTAGCGAGGAAGTCATCAGACAGAGACAGAGGCGTCGGAGAGGTTAAGCAAATGACCGGATCGTTGGGAGAAGTGTATCATTCTAAAAGAGGACTATGTTGACAAATAAAAAAATGATTTTTGAAAAAGTGGTGTCTTCGTTTCTAACACGGGTACTTATTGAACCCCCCTCGTACTTATATTATTATCTTGAGGTTAGCCTCTATCAAACTTAGTATAATATTATTATTTCTTTTTTTTTTTCTCTACATCGTTAACTACTTAAATAAATAAGGCCTTAGCGTCAGTGCTTGTCCTTTATTTTTCCTATTTTTAAGTGGAATATTTATTTAAAATTATTACTCTTTTCAATAAATAAATAAAATATTGAGTCGTAATCGTAATGTAATTCCATGACGTTGTTCAATCGAGCTCGACTTAGTAATGCTCCTACTAATTTCACACAACATAATGAACAGATGTTACAAATTTAAATATGATAGTATGAATAGCTGGGAATTCAATTCCCCCTCCACCTAGCACGGAGTGAAAGGTGGAATGTTTGGTGACCGAATGTGGAGGTTCGGAGTTCTGTTTCTGTGAAGTGCTGGATAATTTTTTTGTTTTCTGTCTCTTTAAACAAAATTGTAATTATAAGCATTGAATAACAATTTTTCTACGTTCAAAACATAGTTGGCTATTATCTATTCCAGTTGTTATTGATTCAATTCAATTTTAATTAAAATGCCTTATTTTCAGTTAGCAATTAATGCTCGTCATATATATGTATGTATGTAAGTACTGCATTTGTTGTTGGCAATCGGCTTATGCTTATATTTGCAAATGTATTTGTTTTATTTTCTCTGCATTTCTACCCATTACTCGCTTTTTCATTCTTTTAGCCGCTATTTTGTGTTGTGCGTGTTTTTAAGTGTCAAAATCCAGTGCCTATTAAACTGTTTCCATGTATTAGACCTCTTCTATTCGCCATGCGTTAGCGAGTATGGTATAAATAAACATATGTATGTATGTTGGTAGCGCTGCCAAAAGTGATGATTTTTTGGAAGCACTTGATGAGCTGCTTGCAAGCATTGACAAAGTAAGAATTCATTTGATCGAAGAAAATACACAAAACTTTAAAAATTTCCATACGATTCCCACTATAAACGCAAACATGGACAACGAGCGACTAAATTTGGTAAGCAAATGTTTTTATTTATAATTAAGATGTGTGTCATGTAAAAAACGTTTCCGTTTTCATAATACTTTGAAGGTGAAGAAGTGCTTATGATCAGAACTGAAGGTGTATTGACGGTTTTGGACACCAGCTCCTCAAGCTCCAGTTCGGACTGTTCATCAAGCTCACAAGAATCCGAACGAGAAGAAACACACAACATCTTTAAACTTTGCCGATGTGATAGAAGGATTTTCGCAAAATGGGTTTAAATTACACATGAGACTGAAGCGATAAACTGCAGAATATTTAAGAGGTACGCAAACTGTATATTTGGTGCATCAGCAACAACACAACGTTTCGACAGCTGGGCAACCTATTCGGAGTATCTCAGTCAACTACTTGGTATGTGGTAAACAATGTTTCCTCGTGTATGATATCAATTGGCTACAGGTACATAAAGGTGCAGAAGCAGCCAATATGAGGGAAAATGTTCAAGAAAACAGTGAGATAACGGACGTTATTGGAGCCATTGACTGTTCGCATATTCGCATCAAAGCTCACCAAACCAATAAGGGAAGCTATTTTGATCGGAAACACAGTTACAACTGAGTGCTTCAAGCAGTAGTGAAGGCTGAAAAAAGATTTACCGACGTAAATTGGGGTGAGCCTGGATCACTACATGACAGCTAAGTGCTTCGAAGATCAAACCTGTTTTGTAACGCACAGTTCACCAAATTTGTTTGCTAAGGACTCCTCCTTTTTTGGGTGACTCTGCTTATGCTTTAGCAAGGTAGTTAGTTCCACCTTATAAGGATCCCGGCAATTTGATTTTATCGCAACGAAATTTTAATAAAATCCACTCTTCTACACGCATGTAGAAAACGCCTTTGGGTTTGATTATTAAGTATTTAAATTCCCTAGAACGAAGGCCTTGAAAATTAGGTGGAAGATGAGCCTCTTGAAGGCAATTAATTACCAAGAAAATTGTTATGATTTAAAAAACCAAACGATTCATTTTATGAAGCCATATAAATAAATTACATTCATTGTAACAAAACTAATAAAAAAAATTCTTCTGGAATTCAATAAAAATTAAAAAAAAAGATTAAATATATGTATGCAAAATATTAGGTTTTAGAGAAGTTTTTTATCACCTCTAGTTTTTTTAGCCCGATTTCCCTCAACACTTGAACAACAGATTTCAGACACTCTCTGTAGTCGAATGCAAGGAATCTCAAAACACATAGATACTTAGGCCAAACTGTGTGGTTTAAGCTTCAATGCGGCAAAGGCCGAACTAGTGTTGCTTACAAGGATATATAAAATTCCCGACCTTCGGCGTCCGCCACTCAGCGGAACTATTATGCCGGTCGGTGACAAGGCAAGCTACCTATGCTTAATATTACTAAAGAAGTTACAGTTACCGGAAACGAGCTAAGCTCTTTTCTTCCTCTATGTTTCACAAGATCTTCTGAAATTTCTGATCACTCGGATAGTAGCGCCTATTCCATAATTTCCTTCGAAACATTATCAATTTGTAGAGCCTGAATAACTGTTCGATTACACTTATCATATATTAGCTGTAGAAAGATCCAATACCATCACTATCCTGTTCCGATGTAAGATTCACACCTTTTTTTGTTGCCTTCTTCCTCTCATAGGACATTTTAGAACTTTACTTAGTCAAGAGCGGTGGTCTTAGACGAGTGAGTTCAAATGTGACTATGAACATGACGAATCAATAAAAAGGAACATTTCTTTCTAATAGCACCCGACTTTTGGCAATCTGCGCTAACTATCACGGAATTAGCCTTCTAAATATCGCATATAAGGTCCTACAAGTTTTAACGAGCGGAAAACTGAAGACCACCATCCGCTTACTGATTGAACCTTTTTATTAAGACTTCAGATCTAAAAATCAACAATCGAAATAAGAATAATTTCAGAATCATCAAAGGTATTATATCAGGCCATTGTGGATTGAATCGAAAAAGATCAAACGGCCAAACATGTGCTGCCATCGTGTCCAGCACTGATTTATAAGCGGAACAAACATCTGAGTAAACATATCTTCCCAGAGGAGGAAATAAAACTCATTAAAATAGGGTAGACACTAAAATTTATTGGGTGAGTTGGGTTCATATAAATACTCTGAATCTATGAAAAGGGTAAAATAGATCTTTCAGGTCTCAATGCCAAATCGCTTAATAATAATACAGTAATCAGAGACTTTGCTTTGGAAAAATCAGACGAAGAATGACTTACTTTCACTTGGTGTGCCTTACTGGAGCTGGTTAACATAAAAAAGAAAATAGTTGCACGCTTTGTTAATCGCGATCAAGATGGCTTTAACAGTTATCGCGCCATTCAAGCGGAAGAGGGTACCAATGACCAGCTCCGAGTATATTTCCGCCATGACAAAAGCTTCTCATAAAAAACTATAGTATTTGGCTTTCGGAGGCGACGTAAATTTGTATGCCCCTCTTTTTGTGGAATAACATCAAGATGCTCACAACAAATTGGAGGAGGAGGTCGGCTCAAACGCTTAATAAAAGGCGGCGTATGTGCCAATTATATTATAAAGGGTGGTTAAGTTTCAAGGGCGGGTGTTGATTTTGAATAAAATACAATTTTTTTAGGAAATTATTTTCATTTCTCTTTATTATGATAAAACTGGTATGGCTCAATTAAGTATGGAACAAAATAACAGCCAAATGGCCGCCGCGGTCTCGGCGGCACACCTCCATCCGATGGTCCAAATTTTCGATGACGCTGAGGCATAATTGAGGTTCTATGCCGTTAATGTGCCAACTATCTCATCCTTTACCCGTACACCTTTCCTTTCAAATAACCCCAAAGAAAGAAGTCCAACGGTGTCATGATCTTGGCGGCCAAATGACATCGCCGCGACGTGAGATTATTCGGCCATCAAAAGAGCCATTGTTTCGTTAGCTGTGTGACAAGTGGCACCGTCTTGTTGAAACCACATATCGTCCACATATCTTCCAATTGGGGCCGTAAAAAGTTCGTTATCATCTCACGATAGCGAACACTATTCACAGTAACTGCCTGACCGGCCTCATTTTGGAAAAAAATATGGCCCAGTGATGCCGCCGGCCCATAAACCGCACCAAACATTCACTCTTTATGGGTGCGTTGGTTTTTCGGCAATCACTTTTGGATTATCATTCGCCCAAATGCGGCAATTCTGCTTATTGACGAATACACTGAGGTGAAAATGTGCCTCATCAATGTGTGTCATTCACTGTTGCCATTTCCTGCCACCATTCTGACCATTGACGACGCTTGAAATAGTTAAGAGGCTTTAGTTTTTGAATCAATTGCACCTTGTAAGCGTGTAAATGCAAGTCTTTATGCATAATGTTCATCAACAGCAGCAATATTTTCTGCAGTACGAGCTGTACGAGCATGCACTGGTGTTTTCACATCTCCTACAGACCCGGTTTGCTCAAACTTTTGCACAATTTTTCCGATTGTACGCACATTTGGGCGATTGAATTGACCGAAAAAATAACGAAGTGCACGATATGCATTTTCAACTGAACGCCCGTTTTCATAATAAGCCTGAATAACTTTAACGCGTTGCTCAATTGTGTATCTTTCCATGGTTCAAATTGAGTTAGTCTAATTGAAATTAGTCTGACGAAATAGAAAAATGTCAATGTGTGGTTCACATTCAACCGGCCCTTGAAATTTAACCACCCTTTATTTAAAAACACATACATATATGAACAAGTAAGTAGTGCATTCTAAGTGTACGACCTAAAGTTTTGACTGCCCTGACTAGGCTAGGCTTGACTACTGTTAATTTTCTCTGCAAACGGCCGGGAGCTCTCAAAAGAGAAATATACAATAACATTTTGGTCTTCTGTTTCTTTCTTGAATGTTTATTATTTTTGTAAAAAAGTGTAACTCATTGTCTAACACCAACCATATATGTACGTATGTGTGTGTGCAAGTAAATCCAATATTCCAATTTTATTATTCTCTATAAAAAATAGCGAAACTCCACAAATTATTTAAGAATTTCGCGAAAGTTTTTTGGTACGTAGTTTTATAGCTTATTAAATTCTGGCATAATATGTAAGGTGCAAAATTAAAGTTGATTAATGAAGTTGCGTTGATTTCCCTTGGCGGTGTTGCGCATTTTCTCTCTTCACTACAATTTTTTTATGTGGAAAAATTGGGCAAAATGTTGATGTGTTACCATTTGTGCGAGCTTTGTGCGAATACATCAAATAATGTTCCGACATGTTCTCTGGCATGGTTGGACGCACCGAAGCTCTAAGATCATTCTACACTCTCTTCTCTCGATATCCTCTTGAATAAGAGTTCTTGCTCGTATAGAGGAACTCGGTAATGGGGCTTAATATCTCCTTTAAAATGTCGGAAATCAATGTTTACTTACCTAATATTTCACGTCAAACGGGAATTAGAATGAAATGTGAGTTAACCCATTGGGGATGAGTGTCGGCATATAGCCGCCGAAGCCGTTTTAACGTTCCGGACGCGTGTCGGCATATAGCCTCCCAAATTAGTTCGTGCAAGGCTCGCAACGTCTGTCGTTCTGAGCGATAGGATGCGCATAGGTATAGTAAAAGAGTTACGTTTTCATTCAAAGACATTAGGGGCCATTAGCGATGAAGTCTTATCTTCCTTATAATGTAAACTTACGACGTGAGACGACGGTAGTCAGAATGAATTTAAGTTATTCAATTCAGTCTCTCAGTGTCACTGCCAGAAGAACCAGCAGACTTTTTACATATTTGGTCCCACGCACGATGGCTAAGCGATCTAGAGATGATACGCTGGATAGTGACAGATCTAAGGAATATTACTTTGAATCTGATAAAATGGAAGATGACGGTATTACTTCGTCAAGTGTAAGTGAAATTCGTGCAGTACGGAATCCACTCAGGCATTTCAACATGAGCAGTGATAGCAGTTTGTTTATAATTATTTTTTGATTTTATGAACAATTTTTGTTGTTTTAATAAAGCCTTAGTTTTTATAACGTTCAACGTATTTATTTTCTTTACTGCGCGCTCAATACCTCTCGCCCGTCGAGCGGCTCCGTCCACAAGGTTTAAAGCACATTCACCGCAAAAGACAAAGCTGATTTGAACACTTCTGAATTCGTTGCTTAGTAGCTAAATTCCGAACCGCGCGTGTCAGCTATTGAACAGGAAAAATGTGTTCAAAGCTTTGTTTGTCTGCAGTTTATTTGCATTGCAGTATTTAAGTTTGTTTTAAGAATTTGCCAAAATAAAGTTAAATGACTATTAAGTTGTTTGCTTACTCTTTCCCTAAGTAAAATTATAGTATATAAGGCTTCCCAAATAAAAGTGAGTATCAATTAGGAAAAGTTGAAATTCGTGGAAAGATGAAATTACTTACGGGACTATTTGTTATTGCTTTAGCAGTCGTCCTCGCCGAAGGTGAGTTTCCCAACAACTTATTTTTTTCGTAAAAGCAATTTAAGTATACAATATCAAATATTTTCAGGACAACGAGGCGGTCCAGGAGGCCCAGGTGGACCAGGAGGACCTCAAGGATTTGGTGGTCCAGGTGGACCAGGAGGCCTAGATGGACCCAGAGGACCAAGGGGACCAGGAGGCCCAGGTGGACCAGGAGGACCACAAGGATTTGGTGGTCCAGGTGGACCAGGAGGCCTAGATGGACCCAGAGGACCAAGAGGACCAGGAGGACCAGAAGGGCCTGGTGGTCCAGCTCCTCCTCCACCACCACCTCCATTCCTACCCTCAAACTCCACTCTCTCCCCTTCGAACTCAACAGCCGCACCCTCAAACTCAACTACCACAACCACAACTGTGGCACCTTCAACATCTACAACCATTATGTGGGCGGGCTGATGTATGAAACTATTATGGGAATCCAAAGATTATGTAAATAAAAAAAAAAAAATAAAGAAGCACTTTAAATAAAAGAAATATCTAACTGACTTAAAAAAGGAGCTGTTAATTAAAACATCTTCACTTCCTCTTCATCCCTCACGAGCTCTTCCGTCATCTCCTGACTAGCGCGGACCCACTGGCGTCCTTAAGTGTTTGTCTTACTAATAGTTTTTACTTTGTTAGTGCTTTACCTTTGCGTTTTATAATCGTCTCGAATAAAATATTATCCTTTCGTTTGGCTAAATCTTCTAGTAATCACATCACAGATAGATGGTGGCATCAACTCTAAATAAACTTCTAAGGGTGAAATAATTTTATGTTGTGAGATGGCATCAGACCAGCCGCAAAGCGGAACGGAAGAAAAAAGTGAATCTAACAAATGAGGTTTTCAACTCCCAACCAAAAAAAATCAATAGCTTGCATCAGGGTATTGGTGAAAAAAACAAGACACTCGTTTCAATAAACACAAAGATGCAATCAGTTCTCACACCACGCGGTGGAAGCCTCATGGTGCTAACAAAACTCGAAATGTTACCATTCAGTTCATTAAAGCAATTAGTTCGGTGGCTTGTGAGAGGTATTAATTGAACTTCATAATTCTTAACAGCTTGAATTCCATGAACGATGCTATATACGTATATGATAGAAATTTTATTCCAACACCGTAAATGAATATTAAAATTGTCAATGCAGTCTCAGCCTACACCCCGCCTTCGTCTCGTCTTACCCAACATTCCAGCAGCAAGAAATATTAGAGGGAAGTTGGTGTTAGCATCGTGTGCTGTCATCTATTAAACGACGGCAAAACAAATTTCAGACTGATTGATAGGTTAGTTTGGATTTGGCAACAACTCCAGTAAGACGTGTTTCATGATTTTCGTTAAGATGGAAAGAGAGTAGTATTTTCGGTACGTCGCTGTTTGTTTTCGGATGGGGGAAATGCGAGGAGATAAAAGCAAAGTTGGATGTTGTATATGGGGACGTTAGGTATTGGTTCAACAAATTTAAACGTGGGCGAACATCCGTTTATGATGAGGATCGACCAGGATGCTTGGCAGACGTGGTTACCGAGGAAATCATTCAAAAAGTCCACGACATTATTCTCGCTGACCGACGAATGAAAGTATGCGAAAAAACAGAGGACATAGGTGTCGACCGGAACGGCATTTAATATTTTACGTGAAAAGTTGGCGATGAAAAAATGTTCGGCCCGATGGGTGCTGCGATTGCTCACGGTGGACAACAAGTGGATGCGGCTGTTAACTTCGAAGCATTATTTGGAGCAATTTAAGCGAGATCCTAAGGAATTTTTGAGTCGAGTTGTCACCGTTGATGAAACCTAGTAGCGAGGAAGTCATCAGACAGAGACAGAGGCGTAGGAGAGGTTAAGCAAATGACCGGATCGTTGCGAGAAGTGTATCATTCTATACGAGGACTATGTTAACAAATAAAAAAATGATTTTTGACTAACACGGGTACTTATTGAACCCCCCTCGTACTTATATTATTATATGGAGGTTAGCCTCTATCAAACTTAGTATAATATTATTATTTCTTTTTTTTTTCTTTCTCTACATCGTTAACTACTTAAATAAATAAGGCCTTAGCCAGTGCTTGTCGTTTATTTTTCCTATTTTTGAGTGGAATATTTATTTAAAATTATTACTCTTTTTAATAAATAAATAAAATATTGAGGCGTAATTGTAATTTAATTCCATGATGTTGTTCAATCGAGCTCGACCTAGTAATGCTCCTACTAATTTCACACAACATAATGAACAGATGTTACAAATTTAAATATGATAGTATGAATAGCGGGGAATTCAATTCCCCTTCCACCTAGCACGGAGTGAAAGGTGGAATGTTTGGTGACCGAATGTGGAGGTTCGGAGTTCTGTTTCTGTGAAGTGCTGGATAATTTTTTTGTGCTCTGTCTATTTAAACAAAATTGTAATTATAAGCATTGAATAACAATTTTGCTACGTTCGAAACATAGTTGGCTATTATCTATTCCAGTTGTTATTGATTCAATTCAATTTTAATTAAAATAACTTATTTTCAGTTAGCAATTAATGCTCGTCATATATATGTATGTATGTAAGTATTGCATTTGTTGTTGGTAATCGGCTTATGCTTATATTTGCAAATGTATTTGTTTTATTTTCTCTGCATTTCTACCCATTACTCGCTTTTTCATTCGTTTAGCCGCTATTTTGTGTTGTGCGTGTTTTTAAGTGTCAGAATCCAGTGCCTATTAAACTGTTTCCATGTATTAGACCTCTTCTATTCGCCATGCGTTAGCGAGTATGGTATAAATAAACATATGTATGTTGGTAGCGCTGGAAAAGTGCTGCCAAAAGTGATGATTGTTTGGAAGCACTTGATGAGCTGCTTGCAAGCATTGACAAAGTAAGAATTCATTTGATCAAGGAAAATACACAAAACTTTATAAATTTCCATACGATTCACACTATAAACGCAAACATGGACAACGAGCGACTAAATTTGGTAAGCAAATGTTTTTATTTATAATTGAGATGTGTGTCATGTAAAAAACGTTTCCGGTTTCATAATACTTTGAAGGTGAAGAAGTGCTTATGATCAGAACTGAAGGTGTGTAGACGGTTTTGGACACCAGCTCCTCGAGCTCCAGTTCGGACTGTCAAGCTCACAAGAATCCGAACGAGAAGAAAGACACAACATCTGTAAACGTTTCCGATGTGATAGAAGGATTTTCGCAAAATTGGTTTGAATCACACATGAGATTGAAGCGATAAAATGCAGAATATTTAAGCGGTACGCAAACCAAATAATTTAAATTTAGTTCCTAAATATGCCCTAAGCTTTTTCAGAGAGATACGCAAGCAGAAAAAAAGTGTCGATGTAGTATATTTGGTGCATCAGCAACAACACAACGTTTCGACAGCTGGGCAACCTATTCGGAGTATCTCAGTCAACTACTTGGTATGTGGTAAACAATGTTTCCTCGTGTATGATATCAATTGGCTACAGGTACATAAAAGTGCAGAAGCAGCCACTATGAGGAGAAATGTTCAAGAAAACAGAGAAATACCGGAAGTTATTGGAGCCATTGACTGCTCGCATATTCGCATCAAAGCTCACCAAAACAATAAGGAAAGCTATTTTGATCAGAAACGCAGCTACAACTGAGTGCTTCAAGCAGTAGTGAAGGCTGAAAAAAGATTTACCGACGTAAATTGGGGTGTGCCTGGATCACTACATGACAACTGAGTGCTTCGAAGATCAAATCCGTTTTGTAACGCGCAGTCCACCAAATTTGTTTCCTAAGGGCTGCCCCTCTTTTGGGTTACTCTGCTTATGCTTTAGCAAGGCAATTTGACTTCATCGCAACGAAATTTTAATAAAATCCACTCTTCTACACGCATGTAGAAAACCCCTTTGGGTTTGATGATTTAAGTATTTGAATTCCCCAGAACGAAGGCCAATCCTTCATAAGAATACGTTAATCAAGATGCTTGATAGCCTCAGTATTACTGGAGCGCTCAAAAGAACGCTAACTTCGCCACTAAATGCTATGCTATATTTCTTACCAATTGACCTATATTCCAGACAACTAGCCGCCAAAACACGATTGAGGGAATCATCAATGCTCAAGCCAAACAACTAGGGACACTTAAGGTTATTTGGAATGTTTCCTGATGTTCCTAACACCACTGACTTTTGGAACTCGGTGCATACTGGCGCGCTTTGTTAAACTCGGCCAAAATCGCGTAAACGCTTATCGCGCAAATCAAGATGAAGAAAAATAATTTATAATTATTATTTGCAAATGATTCCAATTCGTTTTCTGACTA
This sequence comes from Anastrepha fraterculus, assembly GCA_037575425.1. Lineage (NCBI taxonomy): Eukaryota > Metazoa > Arthropoda > Insecta > Diptera > Tephritidae > Anastrepha > Anastrepha fraterculus. Next base: position 1,392,843 of record JAYXIM010014817.1, read on the forward strand.
ATCTCCAATTTTAGGGCAATAGAATAAGAGCTCACATATCGGTCTGACTCGGTGATTTCCATGAGTTCATCAACATTTCGAGCGATTGACCCACGAGAACATTCCTAATCTGCGAAATCGTTTCTTCCGGCGGAGAACAATTTTTACTTACTCAATCTTTCACGTTAACCGGGAATGAAAATAAAGTGTGAGCTAAACCACATTTAACAAAAACTATGAAGGTGACTTCGTCGCTTATGACGTCGTTGCTTAGTAGCTAAATTCCGAACCGCGCGTGACTGCTAGCGAAAAATATGTTCAAAACATTGGTTATCTGTAATTTATTTGTATTCCAAATTTGTTAAGCCAATATTGAAGTGTTTGTTTACTCTTTCCGTAAGTAAAATTATAGTACGATATATAAGGTTTTCCAAAATATAAGTGAGTATCAATTTGGAAAAGTTGAAATTCTTGGAAAGATGAAAATATTTACAAGACTATTTGTTATTGCTTTAGTAGTCGTTCTCGCTCAAGGCCAGTTTTCCAACAACTTATTCAATTCGTAAATGCAATTTCAATATACAATCCCAAATATTTACAGGACGAAGTGGTCCAGGAGGACCAGGAGGGCCAAGACGGTTTAGAGGACCAAGAGGCGCAGCTAGACCAGCAGGACCAAGAGGCCCAGGAGGACCAGGGCTAATTGGGCCTGGTGGTCCCGTTGGAGCTCCTGGTGGGGGTCTAGCTCCTCCTCCACCTGCCCCTCCACCCTCAAACTCAACTACATCAACGTCAACTGAGGCGAGGTCCACTAGCTCAACAGCAGCTGCATAAGGGGTGGCTTTAACGGTTTTGATGGATGTATGAAACTATTATGTGAATCCAAAGATTATGTAAAAAAAAAAGAAAAAAAGAAGCACTTTAAAGAAAAGAAATATCTGACTTAACTTAACTGAAATAAAGGAGCTATTAATTAAAACGTTCAGCCTATATCATGCCTTCGTCTAGTCTCAATGTATTTAGTTTCTTGCTATATTCCTGTGGCCTGGCACCCAGATAAGGTTTACTTTGTTGTATTGAGATACGTCTTTTAGAAGCTTAAAACATTCAGTTACTGTTGTTGACGAGTGTGTTCTGGATTCTAGCCCTTTTATAGCTTCTTAACTGCCTGAGTAAATGAAGACTCTCGTTTTTATCGCTGTAAGTTCCTTTATTATAGGTGTGACTTCCGCTTGAAATACAATGCAGGTAGGCGAAATGATTGGTTAACACCAACCCCCCACCTACTTTTTTATCTAATTTTGAGCCATCTGTATAGATTGTTGTATCATTTTCGTTAGTAATAAGTCCGTTATCCCATTCCTCTGTCGAAGGAAACGCCGTGATAAAGGCTTTATTTGAATTAATGTCCTTGGACTTACAAAAATCCGTTGTACTAGGAATACTGGAGAATTTCTCTAAAATTGACGGGTGTCTTCTACGATTCGTTCTGATTCGATTTCTCTTAATCTGAGAGCTGACTTGACAGCTTTTTCATTGCTGAGCTACTCTATACGTAATAAGTGGAGCATAAATTTAGTTTCTCTGTAGGTAAAGTCCTAAGGACTCCGCAGATGCAAAGACTGACCATCTTGTGTACATGTTCCATAGTCTCTTTGATATATTTTTTATCTAAAACCGGGCACCCTACAACGTAGGTTATGATTGGTCTTACCATCGCTGTGTAAAGCCAATGTACCATAAAGGGGAATTCATCATCCTCATTTGGCGCTATAGCTCTGTGTGAATTTTGGCCTGCTGCACAAAATGTCTCCATTTGCCCCGATCCTTGGTTGATTCTGTTCAGCTGTTGACCTTGAGTTTCCCCACATCGTCTTATAGTTCGTGAATCCATCTTGATCTAGGCCTGCCTCTTGCTTACAAATGTTTTAAGGTCAATTATTTTTTGTTGAGTTCTCGTGGGGTCCACTGTCATGGTATAGCCTGACGAGGGAAATACGTCAACTTAATCCGATTGCAAGAGTAAAGTGCTATTGTAGCTCTTCTTACTCTATTTTGGTCATTAGACTTCCATCTGCGTTTTCTGTCTAATATTAGTCCTAAGTAGCGGGCTTCATAAATAAACGAAATTGCCGCACCACCTAGCATGGGAGAAGTTATTTCTGCAATTCTGTGTTTCCTAGTAAATATGATGGGTTCAGTTTTATTAGAGTTGTCGCTTAGAGCATTTGCTTTTGACCAGGTTTAGTAAATCTTGCATGATTTCGCAAAATGTATGGGGAAATTTCCCTCTGTGCTGGCTCTTTAGCATGAAGTGTATTGCCAGCACCCAGAGGAGCGGGAGAAGCACACCATCCTGAGATGTTACTCTACTGACTCCTTTCCTGATCTTCGAGGCTCCTAGGGTTGCGATCGGAAACCTGCTCATGAGCATGTTTTTGATGAACTCAACCAGAGTCTTAGAGATCCCCATATCGGTTAGTGGCTCTATTATGGTGTCCAGTGGGCAATCGCGCCCGCGATATCAGGGAAAGCTACCAGTGTGTATCCTTTATTATAGATCGAGTTTTCAATTCCTATAACAAGTGAGTTACACATAAGTGCTGCTTCGTTAGATTTTTCTTTACAGTACGCGTGTTGCAAGATATTAAGCTGAGTAGCTTTAGTTCTTGATTCTTTCTAAAGGTTTTAGTAAAAATGAAGACAGGCTAATTGGCCTAAAATCTTTGAGTATTATATGTGAGCTTTTTCCTGCCTTAGGAACAAAGACCACTTTTACTTCGCTCCATAAGGATGGAATGCATTTGAGCTTAAAATATGACAGTTAATCACTCCATAATATAGTCGAGTGAGTTTTGTATTTGAGTCGAGAAGCATCCGTCTGGAACCGGTGATGTAAACGGATTGAAAGGCGTTCAGTGCCCAAGTTATTGTAATTTCAGTGACTATATTATCATTTCCGCGGCCGCCGTAGCCGAATGAGTAGGTGCGTGACTACCATTCGGAACGTAGAGAGAACGTAGGTTTGAATCTCGATGAAACACCAAAATTAAGAAAAACTTTTTTCTAATAGCGGTCGCCCTCGGCAGGCAATGGCAAACCTCCGATTGTATCTCTGCCACGAAAAAGCTCCTCATAAAAATATATGCCGGTCGGAGTCCATTTGTGGAACAACATGAAGACACACACCACAAATAGGAGGAACACCCAAAAAGGGTGTACGCGCCAATTATGAAGGATGATTTTTTAAGAGCTATAGGGAAGTTTTTCAAAAAAACACACGTCAAATTCGGAAAAATGCATGAAATTTTTATTTAAATCGATATAAGAGTCCATATAATTTAATGTTTGAAGATTATTTCATGCAAATGTTGATCGCGACTGCGCTTCAAATGGTCCATCCGCTTAGTTCAATTTTGGCTACTCTTTCCAATGTTTCGGCCGGTATCTCACATAAAAATGCTTTTATGTTGTCTTCCAATGCGTTAATTGAAGCCGGCTTGTCTAAATAGACATGAACTTTAACATAACCCCACAAAAAGAAATCTAAAGGCACTATATAGCACGATCTGGGTGCTCAATTGACAGGTCCCGAACGTGAAATAAAATGTTCACCGAACTCGCCTCTCAACAAGTCCATTGTTACACGTGCTATGTGGCATGTGGCACCATCTTGCTGAAACCACATGTTAGGCAAGTTAAGCTCTTACATTTTGGGCAAAAAAAAGTTGGATATCATTTCACGGTAGCACTCACCATTCTCAGTTACGTTAAACCGCACCAAACTGTGACCTTTTCTGGATACATTGGTAGCTCTTGCAATTCTTCTGGCTGATCTTCACTCCAAAATCGACAATTCTGCTTATTTACGTACGTAAAGTGGATCTTCGGCCAACTTTCCAAGAGCCCATTCACCAAAAATTCTCTGTTGCGGTAGGTCGTTCGGCTTCAATTCTTGCACCAGCTGTATTTTGAAAGGCTTCACACCTAAATCATTTCGCAAAATTTTCCACGTTGTTGAGTAACAGAGGCCCAATTGCCCACTCTACGCGTGTTGGTGGTTTGATGTCCAATAATGTAAATTTGGTTCTAAATTTAGTCACAATAGCTCGAATAGCCGCTTCAGTGGGTCGATTAAACTGACCATAAAATGGAAGAAGCGCCCGATAAACTTTCTTAACAGAACACGCATTTGTATAATAAAATTCAATGATTTGCAATCGTTGTTCGTTTATAAGACGATTCATGGTTAAATAATAGACTAAACTGAAGATGTTTGACAGTGAAATAAAACACGAAACGTGCGTCAGCTGTTTAAACCAACTGTTTAAAAAGATAATAGCTAAAAAATCACCCGTTATATATATATATGTATATATTTTTAGTTTTGATTCTTAACTAATATGTCAGGTCATTCATTGCCCGGAGAGTGGGCGTCCACCAGTAACTTTAATGTCTCTTTGCTCGTGATAGTCAACTCTTATCGGGTTTTTGGTGGTATGCGGTAGGTAGGTAGGTGAAATTGTTGAAGAGCCAGTCTGGCACTCCTCAAGTACCACTGAAGCGTCATTTTGATGTCATTGTGAGAACTCCAACAGGCAGATATATACAGCCACCCAGAGTTGTTGATATTATAATGGAGAAGATTGATGGGACTTAGGTTGCCGCACTGCCCCAGGCTGTCGAAGAAAGGAGCACCCAGTGATGTTAATCGTCTAGCTGCCAAACCCGGACATTTACAGAGAAAATGTGCAGCAGTCTCCTTCTTTTAAAGGTCCCCACAGATTCTGGAATGGGAGTTACATGGTAACCCTATCTTTTCCGCGTGTGTGCCGATAATCCAGTGACCGGTAAACATAGCTACGAGTTTGGAAATTGAATGGCGAGGACTCCAAAGGACTTTGTGAGTCCCTCGTATATTGTACTGTGGCCGTATAATGTACTGCGTTTTCCTGAGAAATAATTTGTGCACTTCCCCCTTAAAAACTGTCAGGTGGTGCCCGATGACCGGTTAGGAGGTCTCTGAGGCCAATGAAGTCCCCTACCTGACAAGCTCATAATCAATTTCATTTCACTCTATGCTTCTATGTCCTAGAACCCAGATCAGAGAAATGTTACATGCACACCCAAGAGATTTGATCTCCTTCTTACAGGAGTTTACTAGTTTCGTTCTGCACCATGGCGTCGTCAGAGCCTTGATCGCGGCTTGGCTATTGGAAAAAATTTTAGTATGTCCCTCGCTTGAAAAACACTAGCAGTATGCGGCAGTTTAAAGGTATCTCCTTATGGGCTGATTTAGAGAAAACCCCTGCTCCGACTCCCGATTTCATATTGGAGCCGTCAGTGAAGACAGAGTTGCAAGCTACTGTACAGATTTTCCCTTCGATCCAATCCTCCCTAATTAGAAAGATTGCCCTAGCACGATCCTCAAACACTAGTTTGTGGATAGAGAGATCTGCTTGAAGTTCGGAGAAATACGGTGTTAACTGCCCGAAAATGCTACCATGCCCCTTGGGAGATTGTCTCTAGAGGCCAACCTCCCTGATTGCACTTTGAGCTGCGGTGGAAATAACGTAAAAGTCGATGGGAAGTAAGTGCAAAAGGATATTTAGGGCAGCCTTGGGGGCAAGTTTTACATGCCCCGTTGATGCCAATGCATGCTTCGATGGTTTATTTCTCCACGGAATGTTCTCCAACCAGAATTTTTCGCTTTTTTAACTTCTTTTTTATATGTTCTTCATTTGGTGTAGTAACAGTCCTAGTTCTTAAACTCTCGTGTTGCTTTCGCGGTATTAAACTATCTGTTGCAATAAATTCTCACAATTGTTAGGTCTTCTGACCGCCAGTTAGTCTTTTTCAATTCCTACTAGCAGGAGGGGGCGGACTGCTTCCCTCAAATCGTATTTCAATATAACGATGATCGGAATGCGAATGTTCATTTAAACTCTCTACTGTGTCATCTTTTCGTAAAGACTATGATAGAACAGGGTAATATCAAGGACTTCTTGTCTATTACGTGTAATAAAGCGGGGTTCATTGCGTCACCATGTTCGATGGTATACAGCCCATACGATATGGCGCACATTGGCGTCACCTCCTAGGATAATTTCACGGTTGTGTGATTCACAGTCTTCCACAAGCGTTCTTATAAGCAGAGACGCCAGTGGACCTGTGTCGTCACCAGCAAAATAAAACGAGGGCAGCCACTTCCCAACTAACTTAGTACCTGCATTACTGAAATTTCGAATTATGATAAATATATATTATATATTATGCATGCCCTTTTAATACCTTCACACTTGCCCTTATATAATTTATAACCGGAAGTCTCCAAGCCCCAGACCAACCAGCCTGGCATTCGGTTACCCTTCGCCGACTTTTGAGACCGATATCCCGCCGTCACAAGCTATTATTTTGATCTGGTTTTGGTGCCAGTCTAAATTCCTGCACGCAGGCGGGTGCCGGAGCTCTCCAGTGGCGTGTCATTCTAGAGCTTAAAATCGGGGTCGAAGTCAGGAATGATTGGTTTCGGTCTATCAGAAGGCTATTTATCCACGAGTGTCGGAGAGAAACTGTCCGCTCCGAACTTCACTGGTAATGCTAGTTATTATTGAGGCCGCCAGGTTTTCGTAAACTCCATACAAGACTTGGTTATTTTTGAAAAGGGTGCCTAGACTGATAGATTCTCGGCACGGGTCGCATTACCTCAATCCACTCCTTTACCCCCTACTTTGTTAGAAATTCCTTTCTTATCTTTAACTTAGCTAAGTACCTACTTATTTCCAGCCGTACCTACTGCCCCTTGGGAGATTGTCTCCAGAGGCCAACCTCCCTGATTGCACTTTGAGCTGCGGTGGAAATAACGTAAAAGTCGATGGGAAGTAAGTGCAAAAGGATATTTAGGGCAGCCTTGGGGGCAAGTTTTACATGCCCCGTTGATGCCAATGCATGCTTCGATGGTTTATTTCTCCACGGAATGTTCTCCAACCAGAATTTTTCGCTTTTTTAACTTCTTTTTTATATGTTCTTCATTTGGTGTAGTAACAGTCCTAGTTCTTAAACTCTCGTGTTGCTTTCGCGGTATTAAACTATCTGTTGCAATAAATTCTCACAATTGTTAGGTCTTCTGACCGCCAGTTAGTCTTTTTCAATTCCTACTAGCAGGAGGGGGCGGACTGCTTCCCTCAAATCGTATTTCAATATAACGATGATCGGAATGCGAATGTTCATTTAAACTCTCTACTGTGTCATCTTTTCGTAAAGACTATGATAGAACAGGGTAATATCAAGGACTTCTTGTCTATTACGTGTAATAAAGCGGGGTTCATTGCGTCACCATGTTCGATGGTATACAGCCCATACGATATGGCGCACATTGGCGTCACCTCCTAGGATAATTTCACGGTTGTGTGATTCACAGTCTTCCACAAGCGTTCTTATAAGCAGAGACGCCAGTGGACCTGTGTCGTCACCAGCAAAATAAAACGAGGGCAGCCACTTCCCAACTAACTTAGTACCTGCATTACTGAAATTTCGAATTATGATAAATATATATTATATATTATGCATGCCCTTTTAATACCTTCACACTTGCCCTTATATAATTTATAACCGGAAGTCTCCAAGCCCCAGACCAACCAGCCTGGCATTCGGTTACCCTTCGCCGACTTTTGAGACCGATATCCCGCCGTCACAAGCTATTATTTTGATCTGGTTTTGGTGCCAGTCTAAATTCCTGCACGCAGGCGGGTGCCGGAGCTCTCCAGTGGCGTGTCATTCTAGAGCTTAAAATCGGGGTCGAAGTCAGGAATGATTGGTTTCGGTCTATCAGAAGGCTATTTATCCACGAGTGTCGGAGAGAAACTGTCCGCTCCGAACTTCACTGGTAATGCTAGTTATTATTGAGGCCGCCAGGTTTTCGTAAACTCCATACAAGACTTGGTTATTTTTGAAAAGGGTGCCTAGACTGATAGATTCTCGGCACGGGTCGCATTACCTCAATCCACTCCTTTACCCCCTACTTTGTTAGAAATTCCTTTCTTATCTTTAACTTAGCTAAGTACCTACTTATTTCCAGCCGCCATCCTTGCGGATGGTTGAGTGGAGGACTTTCGCCATGGGGCGTTGGACAGTAGCTCAGAGTTTTCACTTTGGTCGTGTGGAATTTTTATCATTTTACCTCGATTTTAGAGCTCTGTAGTGAGGCTTCATATATTCTTTAAAATGTCATATAGTGCAACCTGTTACAATGCATGCATCGTGAAATATGGCTTACTAAAGACATCCAGCGGAAAACAATTTTTACTTTCCTAATATTTCACGTCAAACGGGAATGAGAATGCGTGAGTTAAACCACATTTACCACAAGAGACAAAGCTAATTTGAGCACTTATGACTTCGTTGCTTAGTAGCTAAATTCCGAACCGCGCGTGCCTGCTAGTGAACATCTTCAACTTGTTTATCTGCAGTTTATTTGTATTGCAGTCTTAAATTTGTTTTCAGAATTTGCCAAAATAAAGTTAAATAAATATTGAGGTGTTTGTTTACTCTTTCCCTAAGAAAAATTATAGTATATAAGGCTTCCCAAATTAAAAGTGAGTATCAATTAGGAAAAGTTTAAATTCTTGGAAAGATGAAATTATTTGCGGGATTATTTGTTATTGCTTTAGTAATCGTCCTAGCTGAAGGTGAGCTTCCCAACAAATTATTCTTTTCGTAAAAGTAATTTAAGTATACAATATCAAATATTTTCAGGACGACGAGGCGGTCCAGGTGGACCAGGAGGCCTAGGTGGACCAAAAGGACCAAGTGGGCCTGGTGGTCCAGGAGTTGCTCCTGGTGGCGGTTCAGGCGGTGCTCCTAGTGGTGGTCCAGCTCCTCCTCCACCTCCACCCCCACCCCCACCATCAAACTCAACAGCCTCGCCATCAAACTCAACAACTGTGGCGCCTTCTAGTAACTCAACAGCAGCTGCCTAAATGGTGGCTTTAATGCTTATGTAAATAAAATGTAAATAAGAAAAAACCAAAGAAGCACTTTAAGTAAAAGAAATATCTAACGAACTTAAATAAAAGAGCTATTAATAGAAACGTGCTCACTTCCTGTTTACTCCTCACCGGTTCTTTCGTAGTCTTCTGACTATCACGGGGAAAGAAATACCATAATCCTTGGAGCTACCTATGACGGCACAATTTGCAGGGGGAACGGAGGAACGTGGAGTCCGTTGGTACTTTCAAGCGGATTGTATGCGCCGATTAACGGTTGGCGTTTATGTACATGGTGGCAGTAAAGCTAAACTGGAAACGATGAACAAAAGGGTCTGTCTCAGAAGTCCGAGTGACCTTTTTGCCAAGTGCTGATTCTGCTAAATGCAGAGTCTTTAGGACCTATCGCTGAAACTGAAGGGACTATCACCTATGGCTTCGAGAGTGTAGTCTTAAAAGTCTACCAAACCAATGCAAAGGGAGATGCCGTCGTAGTTCTGGAGGTCCTGGGTGTGTAAGCCTATGCAAGAGGAAGCTCAATTGAGCCAGCACATTAAATCTGTTGTGCAAGATGGCGGCGGTGCTGTCTATTCTCTAGCGGAGTACGTCTTCAGTCCGCCCCTGTTCGACAAGGCGGAGGCGGAGAGGCTAGTGGCCTCGGATAGTAAGGGTGCCGACCGGGTGATATTGGATCGGGTTGTTGAAGAAGAATATTTTTCACATAAATCTTCAGCTCTATAAGGCAGCTATTAAATTTACTTTCAAAACGTCAAATTACTATTGGAATCAGGATGAAAAGCCATTTGCTGTTGGTGCATTGCGCGAAGGTTAACCCAGATCCTCCATGAACTAAATCCATTTAATTTGCATAATTTCCGCAGTGGAGACATTATTACTGCAAGCTTCGAGCCCATGTGACGCACAATGACTTTTTCCTTTGTTCTGTTTTTCCTCTTTGCTTTACTCAGTATGACATCACAAAAGACGAATTTGATTTTTCGGACAAATGGACCCTTGCAAGGGCAAGCATTTAACCTAACTTAGCCGACGTAAAATTTTTCAGCGATAATTGGTTGGAATCATTTTCTCATCTGCTGTTTCAAACTCATATGGAAATTTTATGTTACTTTTGATTATATTTTGCTATATATCAATTTTCTATCGACAATGGAACGCCGCGGTAAGCCTACAAGAAGAAGTATTCGAAAATAGTTAGTATAGTTAAAAAAATATAGTAGGTACCTATTTAGAAATTTGTCGAAATTATGTTTATCATGGTCCCCGCATGTTTTTTAAAGTTAAAAGAAAATATGGTTCCACTGATAAAAGTTCGGTCAAAAATGTGTCATGCCCAAGTTCTGGTAAGATCAGGAAATAAGTGGGCCGTATTGAATTTAGAAACATATCTTAAGAATTTAATGGCATATTTTAAGCGCCAAAATAGGCTCTTAACAGCAAAGTTTCAGTTGTCCTGAAGTTTAAGTCTCCAGCGCGGCAGGCTTTTGAGAACATGAGGGGTAAAAACACACAAAAGCACTCTTTTATGGGTTTTCACTTAAAATTCTCTCAAAATTATGAGCACTTTTGAACTCCAGCGCACAAAAAAAAAAAATTAGAAACCAGCCCCATATAGAAAATAAAACAAAAAAATTGAGTTTTGTAGACCTGTGTAATGAGTTGTTGTAAGCGTTTGTGAATTTGTGATTAACTGTGGCTTTCCTTTGCTTTCCATTAGCAGGATACGAGGACTAGTACGACAAGGAAGACCAAGGGTGGTTGGTAGGCCAGGAGGTGGTCCTGGTGGTGGTCCAGGTGGCGTTCCTGGTGAGATCTTGGCGGTCTTCCACCTCCACCTTCATGCCCACCCTGTAATTCAACTGCCTTACCCTCAGAATCAACAGTGTCATCTTCAGCTGACAAATCCTCTTCTTTGACACCTTCTGATAATTCATCTTCAACAACGACCTTATATAATTCTAACAAATACATTATATTACCTGTTTGTTAAATCAAATGTTGCCTTAATAAAAAACAATTATTATTGTATTACAGAGGAATTCTCCTTATATCTAATATTAATATTACTAAAGAAGTTACAGTTACCGGAAACGAGCTGAGCTCTTTTCTTCTGAAATTTCTGATCACTCGGATAGTGGCGCCTATTCCATAATTTCCTTCGAAACATTATCAATTTGTAGAGCCTGAATAACTGTTCGATTACACTTATCATTTATTAGCTGTAGGAAGATCCAAGACCATCACTATCCAGTTCCGATGTAAGACTCACACCTTTTTTTGTTGCCTTCTTCCTCTCATAGGAAATTTTAGAACTTTACTTATTCAAGAGCGGTGGTCTTAGACGAGTGAGTTCAAATGTGACTATGAACATGACGAATCAATAAAAAGGAACATTTCTTTCTAATAGCACCCGACTTTCGGCAACCTGCGCTAACTATCACGGAATTAGCCTTCTAAACATCGCATATAAGGTCTTACAAGGCTTAACGAGCGGAAAACTGAAGACCACCATCCGCTAACTGGTTAAACCTTTTTATTGAGACTTCAGATCTAAAAATCAACTATCGAAATAAGAATAATTTCAGAATCATCAAAGGTATTATATCAGGCCATTGTGGATTGAATCGAAAAAGATCAAACTGCCAAACATGTGCTGCCATCGTGTCCAGCACTGATTTATAAGCGGAACAAACATCTGAGTAAACATATCTTCCCAGAGGAGTAAATAAAACTCATTAAAGTAGGGTAGACACTAAAATTTATTGGGTGAGTTGGGTTCATATAAATACTCTGAATCTATGTAAAGGGTAAAATAGATCTTTCAGGTCTCAATGCCAAATGGTGTCATAATAATAAAGTAATCAGAGACTTTGCGTTGAAAAAATCAGACGAAGAATGACTTACTCTCACTTAATGCGCCCTACTGGAGCCGGTTAAGATAAGAAAGAAAATAGTTGCACGCTTTGTTAATCGCGATCAAAATGGCTTTAACAGTTATCGCGCCATTCAAGCGGAAGAGGGTACCAATGACCAGCTCCGAGTATATTTCCGCCATGACAAAAGCTTCTCATAAAAAACTATAGTATATGGCTTTCGGAGGCGACGTAAATTTGTATGTCCCTCCTTCTGTAGAATAAGATCAAGATGCTCACAACAAATTGGAGGAGGAGGTGGAGAAAAATATAACATTTTGGTCTTCTATTTCTTTCTTGAATGTTTATTATTTTTGTAAAAAAGTGTAACTCGTTGTCTAACATAAACCATATACGTATGTATGTGTGCATGTAAATCCAATATTCCAATTTTATTATTCTCTATAAAAATAGCGAAATTCCACAAATTATTTAAGAATTGTCCCAAAGTTTTTTGGTACGCAGTTTTACAGCTTATTAAATTCTGGTAGAATATGTATAGTGCAAAAAAGTTGATTAATTAAGTTGCGTTGATTTCCCTTGGCGGTGTTGGGCATTTTCTCTCTTCACTACAATTTATATACGGAAAGTTTGGGCAAAATGTTGATGCTATTTGTCGCGAGCTTTGTGCGAATATATCAAATAATGTTCCGACATGTTCTCTGGCATGTTTGACCACACCGAAGCTCTAAGATCAATCTGCACGTTCTTCTCTTGATATCCTCTTGAATAAGAGTTCTTGTTCGAATAGAGGTAGGTCTAAATTTAGGTTAAGGATATCTTCTCAATTTTGTTTAGCTTTATTTCGAAGATAAAATTAACGTACTTGTAATTATCATTTGCGAATGGTTCCAATTCGTTTTCGTTTTAATTCCTGGCAATGGAATAAGAGCTCACATTTCGGTCCGACTCGATGATTTCCATGAATTCATCAATATTTCGAGCGATTGACCCACCAGAACATTCCTTATCTGCGATATCGTTTCATATCATCATAACCAGAAGGCCTTCGTTGAAATCGTCGCTTTGGTGTTGCATTCGGCACTGTTTTGGACGCATAAGTAGGAAACAGTTTTTGGGCACCATCTCCGAGTTTCACATTGGTTGTGTGGATTTTTTATTATTTTACCTCAATTCTGGAACTCGGTGATGGGGCTTAATATCTTACCTAATATTTCATGTGAAACGGTAATGAGAATGAAGTGTGAGTTAACCCTTTGGGGACGCGTGCCGGCATATAGCCGCTCAAATTAGTTCGTAGCTGCAAGGCTCGTAACGTCTGTCGTTCTGACAAAGGACTTTTTGAGTCCTTTGTATATTGTGCTGGGGAAGCCGTGCCAAATATCTTGACGATTACTTCTTAGAGGACCTGGGAAATTCACGAAATGTCTCACTGGAGGGACTAACCTTAGGGCCACCCAGTGTCTTTTCTTAAACAAGCAACCTGACTAACCTAACCTAACCTAAGCTCCATTTTAAGCCTATAGCTTGTTTACATAAGTAGAGCGCTGTAGCAGCCTTCTTTACTCTGTCCTGAAAACTCAGTTTCCATGAAAGTTTTCTGTCAATCGCTAAGCTTAGGTAGCTTGCCCTGTCTCCGACCGCCAGAATAATTCCGTTGAATGCCGAACGCCGAAGGTCGGGAATTTTATACCCTATGATCAAAAAGTACCGGGAAGGTGATGTTGACTGTTTTTTTCGATTGCCAAGGCGTAGTGCATCATGAGTACCTTCCATTGGCCCAAACAGTCAATAAAGAATACTATTTATCCGTTTTGAGTCGTTTGAGAGATGCTGTACATCGCAACCGGCCAGAAATGTGGGCAAACAGTTCTTCGATTTTGCATGATGATAACGCGAACCATCGAAGGATGATCAATTTAGATGTATCGGATTTTAAATTGAAATAAATCAACGAAAATTCAAATTGATTGGGCAATCTTTATTATTTTACTATTTCCTTGCATGCAATTTTTTTTTTAATTAAACCCTTTCCAATATTGACCGCAACTGCGCCGTAAATCGGACATCCGTATTACACCAATTTTGAATGACTCGCTGGAGAACTTCGGTCAGTATCTCGTGAATAACTTTAGTAATGTTGGCTTCCAATACCACAAACGAAGCTGATTTATCCACAAAGCATTTAGACTTTACATATCTCCACAAATAAAAGTCCAAAGGTGTGATATCATACGATCTTGGTGGCGAATCGACTGGTCCGAGACGAGAGATAAATTGCTCACCGAAACGACAACGCAGTAAATACATTTTTTTCACGGGCAACATGGCTGTCTTGTTGGAACCAAATATTGTGGAGATCACGGGATACAATTTCCAGCAGCATAAAGTTGTATATCATGGCGTCATTCACTGTTACATTGACGGCAGCCTCGCCTTTGACGAAATATGGGGCGATGATTCCTCCAGCCCATAGGCCTCATAGCCGCATCAAAGGGTTATTTTCCATGAATGTAATGACTGTTCTTGTATGGTTTCTGGTTGCTCTTTTGCCCAAATATGGCCATTTCGCTTATTAATGAAGCCATTAAGCCAAAAGTGAGCCTCATCGCTGGATTCGAGCATCCAACAACTGAAATTATGACGCTTTGTAAGATTGGTCGACTTCAAATCCTCGACTAGATGTACTTTATGTGCTTTCAAACCAAGATCTTTGTGTAAAATCGCCCAAGTAGTGCCATACGATAGGCCAAGTCGTTGAGATCGGCGCCGAATCGATTCTTTCGGGCCTTCGGCAAAACTCTCATTTACATCCGCAATACTCTCTGCACTTCAGGCTGTACGTGGTCTAATCGGTCGAGTATCATCTAATAAAGTAAAATGAACTTCAATTTTGTCGATGGTTTGTAGTGCGTTCGGTAGGCCGGTTATGTACACCATAAGTTGGCCTGAGCGCGCGATGAACACTTTTCACAGAACGCCGATTTTCGTAATACATTTGTACGATTTGTTAACGTTGTTGAGGCGTATGATGAAATGTCAATGAATACCCAAAAAAATTATGTATTTAGTTTGACAGTAGTCACGCGTGATCTGTCAGAAAAACTCTTTAAGAAATCTATAGAAAAACCTCCAATTTGAACACCCGTTCTATATTATAGAGTCGATCAGCTAATATAGATATTTTAAAAATTATGTTGTGTTGGTTTAAAAAATTTTCCGCGACACGAAATAGACCGCTTTACTCTTAAAAATTATTTCGAAATATGGAATACTCACTGCCAAAGTAAATATTTATGTTATTGTGGAATGTTGTGCGAATTTTTGAAAGAAATTTCTAACGCGAAAATGTACGTAACGAGTCTCGTATACTAAAATTTGTGAAGAATGTTCTAGCAGCTCGATGTTCGTGTTGAACAGAAGGATCACTCAGCTTACTTGTGAAATAACTCGACAAGTCTAGTCTGATGAATGGAGCTTCCTTTTAAGGACAGCTATCGAAGCTGTATCAACAAAAAGAAAGTGCATAATTTTGAACGCTTTTTCTGCGGTACCGCTGTCTTACTTCACATACTTTTTTGGATCTCTGACAGACTTAGGCATTCGCATTTTTTAATCTCTTATTAGAGCGGCTAAGTGGCTCCACCGCATTGGGAAACAGAAGGGGCCATTAAGTCCATTAAGTCCAAATAATTTGAAAGCGTACCTTGTTTTTATAAAACGTGTTCCGCGTATGAAAAACGATTTGAAGCATTTTTCTTATGTACACACCCTAAAGGTCCAAATATTCACGCGCATTTGCAGCAGAATATTTCAACAAGTTGAAGACCTTAATAAACAAATGGGTGCCGCGGTGAAACGAACTTAAAAACGTTGACGACTTCCCCCGCATTAAGCACAAAACAAAGTACCTCTCCAAAGCAAAATCAGAAGACCTGGGTTTTTTTTTGTGACAAGCTGAAACAGTTTTAAGGAAAAGTGGTGTTAATGTATCCGAAGACACAATTCGAGGACATTTACTTGGAGTAGACCTCAAATTCCGAATCATATTGAAAAAAGGCTTTCATGGGCTAATCCAAATTCAAAACGAAATTGGGCAAAGGAAATATTCACGAATGAATCGGCCCCTTGGGTGGATAGTTGCATACGTCGGTCCTGGTGTTCTGCTGATAATCAACAACCTCGACGAACTATTAAGCATATAGTTCAGGTTCATGTTTGGGGTTGCTTCTCCGAAATCTAATTTGTTCATTTATTTGTGTTTACCGCCAAATTGAATGCAGTTTTAATGAATGAAATTTACTATCAGCCGCGAAGATTTGTGGAAGAACTAGCCAACCTTGAATTTTACAGGAAGACAATAATCCCAGGCATCGAAGCGGAAAGTGTGTTGAGTCGAAGCAGCCAAAAAGGATTTGAAGGATTGAAGTGTTGAATTGCCTTCACAGTCGGCTGATGCCAATCCTGCTGAAACTGTGTGGACCATAGTTAAGCCACAACTCAAAGAAAAACAAATATGGACGGTCAAACAGCTATCAAGGCAAATTTGGCTGGGTGAGTATACATTTTTTGAATATATTGCGTATAATAAATTTTTTGCCCATACATTATAAGCCCATACAAGCAGTTTGTTGGGATCGAATTGGTCAAACTGTTTCTGAGTTATCGCTGTCACGCTTCTATTCTACAGCGGAAACGGGTGGTTTAATTCACATCACACTTCACTCATTCACCAAAACAGGCAAAGTTGATTCGAACATTTACTATGTTTTTGCCTAGTAGCTAAATTCCGAACCGCGCGTGTCTGCTAGTGAATAGGTCAAATGTGTTTAAAACTTTGTTTATCTGCAGTTTATTTGCATTGCCAAAATAAAGTTAAATAAATATTGAAGTGTTTGTTTAATATTTCACTAAGTAAAATTATAGTAGATAAACCTTCCCAAAATAAAAATTAGTATCAATTTGCAAAATTTCTATTTCTTGACGCCCTTGGATATTTCTACCGGTAATAAGTGATAAGTGTAATCGAAATTTTTTTAGGGATGTATAAATAGGTAATCTTTCGAAGGAAGTCTAGCTCCCATTGCTACTATACGATGGAAGCAAAAATTCTAGACAATTTTTTGACTTCTTTATGGTAACTTCATTAGCTGAAATAATATAAAATAAAAGAACTCATTTGCAATACAACAATAACGTTTTTTTATTTAAGGAAACATTTGACTTAGCACACAGGCAATGCAATGTACTTTTTAGAATTATATATCCATAGGATTCTGAGAACAGATACCTACAGATACACCTTTAAACCGTCATAAGCCACACTTTATTCGTCCGCTGGTGAAGAGGGTGCCAATGAAGAGGATTCGACAGCCGGGGATGACTCTGGTGGGGGTGAGCTTGATTCTGGTGGTGAAGCAGATGAGTTGGAGGGTGGAGGTGGAGGTGGAGGTGGAGGACCGCCATGACCACCATGAGGACCACCATGATGATGACCACCTGGACCACCATGTGGACCACCATGATGAGGACCACGTGGACCACCTGAACCTCCTAGTTTGCCAACCAACCCTGGTCCTCCATGTCCCTGTAGTCTTCCTAGTCCACCTAGACCGCTTAGTTGGCCTGCAATTATTTGGGATTGTATTTTTAAATTTTATTTTTGAATTGGTTAATTTGCTGAGATACTCACCTTCAGCGACAACGACTACTAAAGCAATAACAAATAGTGCTGTAAAGAATTTCATCTTTCCAAGTAATTCAACTTGAGTGAATTGATACTACATTTAATTTCGATTCTGCTTATATACCAAAATTTTACTTACAGAAATAGGCCGATATAATTATTTTTAGTACTATTTCTGCAAAATAAATAAATAAAATAATGTTTATTAAAATAGTGAATATTTGACATAATATTTACTCAAGACTTTATTTCTAACAAATTGTTAGGAGAAACTAGATATACGAACGGAAGTACCACTTTACTTATGGCTCTAAATTAAACACTAACCGTTGACGTAACTTAGTTGCAGATGTACTAGTATTGTCTGTACGTAGAGATAAAGTTTGGAGTATTTTAATTTTGTACTCGTAGTACAGTAGAAGACTCTCTATGGATATGATAGACCACAGAAAGAAGCTAAAGTTTCACAATACCTGTGCTAGATATGGTGCTTCTCTAGGGCTCCATAGGTACTGATCGGTCTGATGACTATGGTGAACTTACCGCAGATAGCATTCGATGGTGGACCACAGATATTCATAAGGAGTACTTTACTGTTATACTTATAGCAGGGCTTATTGGTATGTTCAATACCTTTGCAACAAAGTCACAGATGTTTTGAATAGTCATTACGTCAACAGTTAGTGTTTAAATTTAGAATCTTAGATAGATATCTTCAATTAAAAAAAACCCCTAAGTAAATATTTTGTTAGTTATTTGGTATTTCCACAAACATTTCTTTTATTTATTTATTTTGCAGAAATAGTCGGCTTATCGGCCTATTTCTGTAAGTAAAATTTTGGTATATAAGCAGAATCGAAATTAAATGTAGTATCAATTCACTCAAGTTAAATTACTTAGAAAGATGAAATTCTTTACAGCACTATTTGTTATTGCTTTAGTAGTCGTTGTCGCTGAAGGTGAGTATCTCAGCAACTTAACCAATTCAAAAATAAGATTTAAAAATACAATCCCAAATATTTACAGGCCAACTAAGCGGTCTAGGTGGACTAGGAAGACTACAGGGACATGGAGGACCAGGGTTGGTTGGCAAACTAGGAGGTCCAGGTGGTCCACGTGGTCCTCATCATGGTGGTCCACATGGTGGTCCAGGTGGTCATCATCATGGTGGTCCTCATGGTGGTCATGACGGTCCTCCACCTCCACCTCCACCCTCCAACTCATCTGCTTCTCCACCAGAATCAAGCTCACCCCCACCAGAGTCATCCCCAGCTGTCGAATCCTCTTCATTGGCACCCTCTTCACCAGCGGGCGAATAAGGTGTGGCTTATGACGGTTTAAAGGTGTATCTGTAGGTATCTGTTCTCAGAATCCTATGGATATATAATTCTATAAAGTACATTGCATTGCCTGTGTGCTAAGTCAAATGTTTCCTTAAATAAAAAAAAAAACGTTATTGTTGTATTACAAATGAGTTCCTTTATTTTATATTATTTCAGCTAATGAAGTTACCATAAAGAAGTCACAAGATTGTGTTAAATTTCTCTTCACTCGGATAGTAGCTCCTTTTGCATGACTTTCTTCGAGATAGCTTTAGCTTATGCCGATTTAAAGATTGAGAATCATCACAGAAACTCTCACAGCGCTTTACAGATTGACTCAGCATCTCACTACCGCGGGATATACTTCAATGGAATTCGCAAATTCTGTAGGGAAGAAGATAAAACTGCCAAATATGTGCTGGCATCGTGCCTCGTGTATGCATAAGCGTAGGGGGACAAACACCTGAGTAAACATATTTTACTATGTAGAGGAAAAATTCAACTCAATAAAATAGGGAAGACGCATTCCCATGAGATGAAAGCAGATTACATCGACCTAAGCGCTTCAGACATCTGGCTTAGAAAAGGAAAACTGTTTAGAGAAAGAGGGGGTTTTGCAGTAGCGTTAAAGATAAAGATAAAGTAATACCTACAAAAAGTTTCTGCAAGGTCAAAAGGTTTCTGCAAAGCAATATATACTATAGAGGACGAGTTGAGGCAAAGTGCGGAAGATATGGATTAAGGGGACAAACGATCAGGAATACAAATCTCGTCACAACAATTTGACCAAAATTATACATTTGGAACTCGCAAAGCGATATGGTTTCGTACATAAAAAGCAACTTTATTTTAAGTATCAACCAGATAATGCTGATCGAGGATTAGTAAAAACGCTGGCACAAGTATATTATATAGTATCTGAAAGAGACTACTTTGAGGGAGACAAAATAGAAATGAAAATTCAACTTTTTTGAACACACGTCGTATATGTAGCCATACTACTTAATCGCAATATGTAGTCGACCTATTCTACCAAATTTACTAAATATTTCGTTCGTTCAATGGAGATGCAACAGATGTACAGAGCCGAACGGGTAAACATAACGCTTTTCATAACCATAAGCAACCGGGCTGATACCAAAATCACTTATTAAAAACTCAAAATTTTTAATCTCTCGCATTTTCATTTTCAAAGTGTAGTATCAAAGTGTAATCTCTCGCATAAATTGGAATTAATATAGAGATCTGTTTTAATAGATACCTGCTCAGTTATGATGGTGGAAGAGAAACGCAATAGCTCAATCGGATAATGATTTCACTCCACTAACTTTAAAACAGCAAAACATCACAAGACAAATATAATAATAAGAACTGAAACAAAGTAAAAAACATGGAAACATAAACCAATACAAGAATACACACAGAACTTTCCTACAGAAATGGTTAACACAACACCGACTGCTTCCGGAAACTGAAGGGTTTCTGTTAGCAATGCTAGACAGAATAATAGCAACAAATAACTATAGAAAATACAAAGAGAGCTTAAACCAGAGGACGGCAAAGCTTACTCATGCTAGCAGTACACTCTACACACAACTCAACAAACGTATTCTTATGCCAGAGGAGGTATTGTACCGACTCAATTTCTTCTTCATCTCCACAGCTCTTGCAGAAGTCAATGATGAGGTACACGCAGTTTACTGCCTAGGTTGCCAATAGTGCACTGACCCGTTATAATACCTGTAAGGACGCTGGTGGTTGATATGTTGAAACCAAGCAGACTTTTTGCCCTTTAAAGATTATGTTTTGGCCAGAGCGCTTTGGAGACCCTACAGTTAGTAGTCAGAGACCACCTTCTATTGGTTTCCGCGATTAAGCTCAGGTCTCTCCCAGTGTATAACTCGTAAGAGGAATGCTTATGTCCTTAAGTCCTTTGTGTAGTTCACTGGCTATATACAGTGACCTACGGAGTTCTGGTCTGGTGGCCAATCCTTGAAAAGAAAACACCAATGAAGGTGCTTGATAGCATTCAAAGGGCGGCTAGTCTTAGAAAAATAACAAAAAAATTGAGTTTAGTAGGCCTGTGTAATGAGTTGTTGTATGCGCTTGTCAATTTGTGGTAAACTGTGGCGTTTCTTTGCTTTCACCTTACACACAGAAACAATTTATATACTCTAATTTCAAAAGAATACTCGCATGTGCCAATATGAGCCCCACAGTTTTATTTCGTCTGACCAAATTTCCTGTCAATAGATCTATTTGCCTAAAATGTATGATTTGTAATTCAGGTGTGAAATAAACGAATCTTGCAGCAAAGCCAAAGTTGTTTTGCACATTTATGACGTTGGTGCTAATATTTCGAACCACCTGTGTCAACTGGTGAAAAGAGAAAACAAATTTCAGTGCTATTCTTTGATTGAAATAATAAAAAAAAAAATTAAAAGTAGTCTTGCGATAGATCCGTAAATTTACTTGGTTGTGTCAAATTTTCCTTAAAAATGTGAATTGAATTACCGAGGTACCAATATTTCATGGTGAACGAATTTTAAAAGATGTGGCCAATATCAGACCGTTAACCGACTCTCAGCGAACTTGAAAGAATCAGCTGATTGATAAACGTCACCGGCGTCATGACAGCCGTTTGTTTACGAAAAAACTGGGATTGTGTTGGTGATAAGCGAAAAAACTCAACATAGTTTTCGTTCATCTTCCTTCGTTGCTATCTGAACAACGACTGATAGGATGAGTGAGTGAGTACGTGTGAAATAACGGGCGGAATTCCCTCATACGACGTGTCAGCCTAAGTTCCCCTCACAATTTTCTTTTTCACCACAGCTAAAGAGCAAACCTTGTAAATGTATAAATGTATTATCCGAATCGTCTTCGCTGAAGGTGAGTATCCCAGCAACTTATCTAATTCGTAAACGCGATTTAAATATACAAACTCAAATATTTACAGAACAACTAAGCGGTCTAGGTTTTAGGATTAGCAGGATACGAGGAATAGGAGGACAAGGCGGACCAAGGGTGGTAGGTAAGCCAAGTGGTGCTCCTGGTGGGGGTCCAGGTGGCGTTCCTGGTGAGATCTTGGCGGTCTTCCACCTCCACCTTCATGCCCACCCTCTAATTCAACGCCTTACCCTCAGAATCAACAGTGTCATCTTCGACTGACAAATCCTCTTCTTTGACACCCTCTGAAAATTCATCTTCAACAACGACCTTATATAATTCTAAAAAATACATTATATTACCTGTTTGTTAAATCAAATGTTGCCTTAATAAAAAACAATTATTATTGTATTACAAAGGAGTTCTTTTTATATTTAATATTAAAATTACTAAAGAAGTTACAGTTACCGGAAACGAGCTGAGCTCTTTTCTTCTTTTATGTTTCACAAGATCTTCTGAAATTTCTGATCACTCGGATAGTGGCGCCTATTCCATAATTTCCTTCGAAACATTACCAATTTGTAGAGCCTGAATAACTGTTCGATTACACTTATCATTTATTAGCTGTAGAAATATCCAATACCATCATATCCAGTTCCGATCTAAGATTCACACCTTTTTTTTGTTGCCTTTTTCCTCTCATAGAAAATTTTAGAACTTTACTTAGTCAAGAGCGGTGGTCTTAGACGAGTGAGTTCAAATGTAACTATGAACATGACAAATCAATAAAAAGGAACATTTCTTTCTAATAGCACCCGACTTTCGGCAACCTGCGCTAACTATCACGGAATTGGTCTTCTAAACATCGCATATAAGGTCCTACAAGGCTTAACGAGCGGAAAACTGAAGACCACCATCCGCTAACTGATTGAACCTTTTTAGTGAGTCTTCAGATCTTAAGATCAACTATCGAAATAAGAATAATTTCAGAATCATCAAAGGTATTATATCAGGGCATTGTGGATTGAATCGAAAAAGATCAAACTGCCAAACATGTGCTGCCATCGTGTCCAGCACTGATTTCTAAGCGGAACAAACACCTGAGTAAACATATCTTCCCAGAGGAGTAAATAAAACTCATTAAAATAGGGTAGACACTAAAATTTATTGCATGAGTTGGGCTCATATAAATACTCTGAATCTATGAAAAGGGTAAAATAGATCTTTCAGGTCTCAATGCCAAATGGTGTCATAATAACAAAGTAATCAGAGACTTTGCTTTGGAAAAATCAGACGAAGAATAACTTACTTTCACTTAATGCGCTCTACTGGAGCCGGTTAACGTAAGAAAGAAAATAAATACATAGTTGCATGCTTTGTTAATCGCGCTCAAAATGGCTTTAACAGTTATCGCGCCATTCAAGCGGAGGAAGGTGCCAATGACCAGCTCCAAGTATATTTCCGCCATGACAAAAGCTTCTCATAAAAAACTATAGTATTTGGCTTTCGGAGGTGACGTAAATTTGTATGTGGAGAAAAATATAACATTTTGGTCTTCTATTTCTTTCTTGAATGTTTATTATTTTTGTAAAAAAGTGTAACTCATTGTCTAACATCAACCATATACGTATGTATGTGTGCATGTTAATCCAATATTCCAATTTTATTATTCTCTATAAAAATAGCGAAATTCCACAAATTATTTAAGAATTGTCCCAAAGTTTTTTGGTACGCAGTTTTACAGCTTATTAAATTCTGGTAGAATATGTATAGTGCAAAAAAGTTGATTAATTAAGTTGCGTTGATTTCCCTTGGCGGTGTTGGGCATTTTCTCTCTTCACTACAATTTATATACGGAAAAATTGGGCAAAATGTTGATGTGCTACCATTTGTCGCGAGCTTTGTGCGAACACATCAAATAATGTTCCGACATGTTCTCTGGCATGTTTGACCACTCCGAAGCTCTAAGATCAATCTGCACGTTCTTCTCTTGATATCCTCTTGAATAAGAGTTCTTGTTCGAATAGAGGTAGGTCTAAATTTAGGTTAAGGATATCTTCTCAAATTTTTGTTTGCTTTATTTCGACGATAAAATTAACGTAGTTGTAATTATCATTTGCAAATGGTTCCAATTCGTTTTCGTTCTAAATCCTGGCAATGGAATAAGAGCTCACATTTCGTCCCGACTCGATGATTTCCATGAATTCATCAACATTTCGAGCGATTGACCTATCAGAACATTCCTTATCTGCGATATCGTTTCATATCATCATAACCAGAAGGCCTTCGTTGAAATCGTCGCTTTGGTGTTGCATTCGGCACTGTTTTGGACGCATAAGTAGGAAACAGTTTTTGGGCACCATCTCCGAGTTTCTCATTGGTTGTGTGGATTTTTTATTGTTTTACCTCAATTCTGGTAAAATAATAAAAATGTCGGAAATCAATGTTTACTTACCTAATATTTCACGTCAAACGGGAATGAGAATGAAGATTGAGTTAACCCTTTGGGGACGCGTGTCGGCATATAGCCGTCCAAATTAGTTCGTAGCTGCAAGGCTCGCAACGTCTGTCGTTCTGAGCGATAGCATACGCATAGGTATAGTAAAGGAGTTACGTTTTCATTCAAAGACATTAGGGGCCATTAGCGATGAAGTCTTATCTTCCTTATAATGTAAACTTACGACGTGAGGCGACAGTAGAGTCAGAACGAATTTAAGTTATTCAGTTCAGTGTCTCAGTGTCGCTGCCAGAAGAACCAGCAGGCTTTTTATATGTTTTATCCCACGCACGATGGCTAAGCGATCTAAAGATGATACGTTAGATAGTGACTGTTCTAAGGAATATTACTTTGAATCTGATAAAACGGAAGATTACGGTATTACTTCGTCAAGTGTAAGTGAAATTCGTGCAGTAAGAAATCCACTCAGGCATTTCAATGAGCAGTGATACGAGTAGCAGTTTATTTATAATTATTTTTTGATTTTATGAAAAAATTTTGTTGTTTTAATAAAGCCTTAGTTTTTATAACGTTCAACGTATTTATTTTTTTTATTTATTTATTTATTGAAAAGAGTAATAATTATAAATAATTATTCCACTTAAAGGTAAGAAAAAAAAAGGAACAAGCACTGGCTGCTAAGGCCTTCAGCTATAGTTTTTTTATTTTTTTTACTGCGCGCTCAGTACCTCTCGTCCTCAGCGACGCGGCTCCGTCCCCAAAGGGTTAACCGCAACAGACAAAGCTTATTTGAACACTTATGACGTCATTGCTTAGTAGCTAAATTCCGAACCGCGCGTGTCTGCGCGTTTGTCTGCAGTTTATTTGCATTGCAGTATTTAAGTTTGTTTTCAGAATTTGCCAAAATAAAGTTAAAAAAAATTTTGAGGTGTTTGTTTACTCTTTCCCTGAGTAAAATTATAGTATATAAGGCTTCCCAAAATAAAAGTGAGTATCAATTAGGAAAAGTTGAAATTCTTGGAAAGATGAAATTATTTACGGGACTATTTGTTATTGCTTTAGTAGTCGTCCTCGCTGAAGGTGAGTTTCCCAACAACTTATTTTTTTCGTAAAAGCAATTTAAGTATACAATATCAAATATTTTCAGGACAACGTGGAGGTCCAGGTGGACCAGGAGGCCTAGGTGGACCAAGAGGACAAAGGGGACAAGGTGGCCCAGGAGGCCCAGGAGGCCCAGGTGGACCAGGAGGTCCAAGTGCGCCTGCTGGCCCAGGGGTTGCTCCTGGTGGCGGTGCTCCTGGTGGAGGTCCTAGTGGTGCTCCTGGTGGTGGTCCAGCTCCTCCTCCACCTCCACCTCCACCCCCACCATCAAACTCAACAGCTGCACCCTCAAACTCAACCACTGTGGCGCCTTCCAGTAACTCAACAACTGTGGTGCCTTCCAGTAACTCAACAACAGTTGCATGAATGGTGGCTTTAATGCTTTTGATGGATGTATGGAATTTTTATGGGAATCTGAAGATTATGTAAATCTAAATTACGAAGAAGCTCTTTAAATAAAAGAAATATCTAACTGACTTAAAAAAGGAGCTGTTAATTAAAACGTCCACACTTTCCCCTCAACCCTTACCAGCTCTTTCGTAGTCTTCCAGAATGGAGGAAAGTAGCGTCCGACGTATCTTTAGTTGTTATGAAGGCGGTAAGCGAAAATCCTAAACTTTCACCTTTCTGTGAGGGTGGCGGCTGTTACTGTGGTATTTACAAGCAATCTTAAAAGTTGACCAAGCCAATGCAAAGGGGAATATCCCTGCAGTTCTGGAGAGGCTGGGGGTATAGACCTATGGTAGAGGAGGCTTATACAGGGAAGATCCCATATTACAGATTCAATGTGCTTGGTAACTGAATCTGTAGTGTAGGATGGTACCAGTTGTCCATCTTCAGATGTCGGAGAGGGTCGTGGTCTCGGAGAGTACCTCTACTCAACCTTGAGCAAAGTGAAGCCTATGTTGCCCAGTTCCATGAGCTGTGGCTGAGTAGTAGTGGTATTTATGGATTTATTATTATTGGTGCTTTGTGGCGCAGGTAAACATAGATCCTGCATAAAAAATGAATAAAATAAATAATTGACGCGGACAGTTCTGTTATTTGTGACGTGATATTCCAAAAATGGAGGAATCTATGAGGAACTTTTTCATGATAGAAATATACTCGGAGGTTTGCCTGCCGAGAGGTGACAGCTTTTCGAAAAAAAAGAAATTATCCATTATCCATTCGACTCTGGCGGCCAACAGATCCTGCATACTCGTCAGAAAAGAACGAAAACCATTTAATATACCCAATTTCAGCATCAATAACATCATTACTTTCAGTTTGGAGCCTTGGAAGGAAAACCAAAATCGTCATTAGTACCCACGGGATTTTCTACCGCTTTACATTAATGCAAGAAATGAATGCCTTTGTGAATTTATTCTAAGTGAAGACGTGTATGAAGTGTATGTAATAGGGATAAGTACCCCACTTTCATTTCAGGTGAAAGTACCGAACGTATCGTGTCTCATGTACCGAATAGCTGATTAGAGGAAACCTGTCGCTTATTCTTTTTCGGGCCACAGGTGTATTCAGTTCGCTTTCAATGAAAATAGAACGATAGATCCTCCTACAGGAACCTTAGTAGTACGGAGTGGGATTTATACTGCACAAATCAGCAAAATAATTGCGCCAGATTGTAGAAACTGAGTAAGGTCGGATGCACTTTGGCAAACACAAGACGTCGTGCTGCTACGTGATTTTTCTTTAAGAGAGCAACCTTACGAGGACTGCGAGCATATAATATATGTAATTTTGTTTTCGTAGCCTTCTTTTTACGGTATGAACACCGTAGGGCAAATTTAGTTCGACTCGCGTCGCCACAACCGACATACTGCGAGCGTCAAAATAAAGTGTACAGCGTACATCAGTAGCATTTTAGCGATGTTGTACAGTAAAAAATACCGCTATATTTGGTTACTTACTTCCTTTTTCGTTGCATTGAAACTTTTTTCATATTGTATTTTAATTGGTTGCGATAGGAAGAGAGAAAAGTTTTTGTCTACAGTAAATTAAAATGTATTGTTTATTATTTTCAATAATGGGTAAACAAACTTCGACTGATGTTAGAGAACTGGTACTAAAGCTTCGCAATGAAGGTAAAAGCTTTCGTGAAATTCGCTCTATTGCCAACAAAATGCCATAATACTGTGAAAAAAATTGTTGACAAATACAAAAAGCTCGGCAAAGTAGAAAATCGCCCAGGTACAGGCCATCCAAAAGTTTTAAAGACTGAAGTAAGGTCTATAGTGCGTGATGTGAAGAAAAATTTCTCTAAAAGTGCGGTCAAAATATCACAAGAAGTTTCAACTGCATCAGATACTAGCGTAAGTGCCACCACAATACGACGAGCGTTGCACACAAATGGGTTACATGGTCGTCTCCCACGAAAAAACCGCTAATATCGACAGTTAATAAAAAAAAACGTTTTGATTATGCAAAAAAATACGAAAATTGGAATGTTTCTTTCTGGAATAATGTCCTGTTTAGCGATAAAAGTAAATTCGAGGTATTTGGGCAGAAAAAAACCGGTTAAAGTCTGGAGAACCAAAAATAGTGAGTATGCTGACCAAAATTTGATCATCACAGTTAAACACGGGGGGTCTTCGGTGATGGTATGGGGATGTATGGCGGCAAGCGGAGTTGGCAATTTGGTTTTTATTGAAAGTACCATGAACAAAACAGATTATCTGAATCATTTACAAAATAATTTGCTAACCAGTATGCAGAAATTATACTTGCAGGGATCTTGGATCTATCAACAAGATAATGATCCCAAGCCCACAGCAAAACTAGTAAAAGAATGGTTGCTTTGTCGTACTCCTAAGACATTGGATCTTCCTCCACAGTCGCCGGACTTAAACCCTATCGAACATTTGTGGGATCATTTAGACCGCCAAGTCCGGAAAAGGACAATCACCAATATGGATATGCTGGAATCGTTATAAAGGAAGGGTGGGATAGAATTTCATCTGACGTGACAAAAAAACTAGTTGAGTCGATGCCCCGAAGACTGTCTTCCGTTATCAAAGCAAACGGGAAATCAACAAAATACTAAATCGATATCATTTTTGTAAAATATATCTCTGTACACTTTATTTTGACGCGTAAAATAAGCACTAACTTTTGTTTTTGCTTTAAAACTTTTGTTGTTGTTTTCTAGTATTAGGTAGAGAATTAAATGCTAATTTAAAAAACATGAAATTGAAATATATTGTTTTGTTATAAAAGACTGAAATAAAATCCATATTATAACAAAATGCTTTGTACATTTTATTTTGACGCTCACAGTACATAGTTGATAGATTTTTAACGAACTTAATTATTTTCCGTTCGTAACTTTGGATAGTTTTTGTTTTCCACTCCTTTTCGCATACTTTGCTTTTGTACAAAATTGCATTATGGATCATAGTGGAAGAACAGCCGACGTGCTTTTCTATTTTCTTGTAGATTTTATCACTTTGATAAAACTTTTCTGCACATAATTGTTGTCCGCGGCCGCTGTAGTTGAATGGGTTTGTGCATGAGGGTTAAAAGCACGCATTTATGGGGTTTCACTTAAAATTTTCAAAAAACATGATATGATGGGCATACATTAGAAACCAGACCCGTATAAAAAACCTGTATAATGAATTGTTACACGCATTTGTAGTAAACTGTGATTATTTGGAGGTACCTACAGTTTCAAGCCGACTCTGAGTGGCAAAAAATACACTCGGCGGTTTGCCATAGCCTACCGAAGGGCGATTGCTGTTAAAAAAAAAAGTTTTCTATAATTTTTGCACTCCCGAATGGTAGTCACGCGCCAACCCATTCGGTTACGACGGCTGCCGTATAAAAAGAATACTCGCATGAGCAAATATAAGACTAAACTGTTTATTTCGTCTAACCAAATTCCTTATAAACAGATCTATTTGCCTTAAATGTATGATTTGTAATTCAGGTGTGAAACAAACTAGTTTTGCAAAAAAGCCGAAGTGCTTTTGCATATTTATTTATGATGCAGACGCTAGTATTTCGAACCACCTGTATCAGCTGGTGAAAAGAAAAACAATTTCAGTACTTTTCTTGTCTGTTATTTATTTCTGCTGTCGTCTGCAAATTTGTACAAGGATTCCTTAGAAAAATAAATATTATGCTGTGAATTTTATACTTGGCTAAATAAAATTATAGTCAGAGGTCTACCCAAGTGGAGTTATGTATCAATTAACGGAAGTGGAACTACTTGAAAAGATGAAATTATTTACAGCACTAATTGGTATTGGCGACAGTCGTAGCCGAATGTGTTAGTATGTGACTACCGTTCGGGAGTGCGTAGTTTCGAGTCTACGTGCATGAAACAGCAAAATGATAGAACAAGTTTTTCTAATAGCGGTCGCGCCTCGGCAGGCAATGACAAACCTCTGAGAGTATTTTTGCCATGAAAAGCTCCTCATAAAAAATATCTTACGTTCGGAGTCGGCTTAAAACTGTAGGTCCCTTCATTTGTGGAACAAAATTGAGACGCACACCACAAATAGGAGGAGATGTTCGGCCAAACACCTGCCAGAAGTGTACGCACCAAATATTTATTTTTTATTTAATTGGTATTATTTTAGCAGTAGCCCTCACAGAAGGTGACTTTCCTAGCAACTTTTCTAGTTCATTAGATATAAAATTTCAATTATTAAGAATGCTTGACCTTGAATGCATGACATCCAAGGTATGGTGTTGCTGGTGATCTTTCTGTGGTTGCCAATTCCTACCTTCATGTCCTCTTCTGTCAAACACTCGGGATTTTCCCTAACGCAATCATTTTTCCATCAGAATTATCTGTCTCATCCTCAAACCCAGCTGCCTTCTCTAAAAGTCAACTGTTGGATTCGTAGCGAGATTTTGCTGGAAGAAGATACCCACCGGCCGCCGTAGCCGAATGGGTAGGTGCGTGATTACCATTCGGAATTCACAGAGAGGTCGTTGGTTCGAATCTCGGTGAAAGCAAAATTAATAAAAACATTTTTCTAATAGCGGTCGCCCCTCGGCAGGCAATGGCAAACCTCCGAGTGTATTTCTGCCATGAAAAAGCTCCTCATAAAAATATCTGCCGTTCGGAGTCGGCTTGAAACTGTAGGTCCCTCCATTTGTGGAACAACATCAACACGCACACCACAAATAGGAGGAGGAGCTCGGCCAAACACCTAACAGAAGTGTATGCGCCAATTATTTATTTTTTATTTTTTTAATTATCAGTCTGACGATTGTAGTGAATTTGCGGTAATTTGTGTATGATGATAGACCAGAGCTATTCATAGAAGATATTTTACCGCTGTAGAATTTTCCACGCTTTAGCTCCACGTGCACACAACACATTTCTAATAAATACAAAGTTGTTTTGAATATTTATTACGCATTAGTGATTATGTTATTGTTTGAGCTTAAATTTCAAACCATCAGTGAAACCATCAGCGTTGTCGTCTGAAGTTTTGTTTTTTAAATAAAGTCTTAAACAAGTATTATGTTCCTTCCATAATATTAGTTTGGGGAAAAATAAATCCACTACTTGCGTTAAATTTTTGAAGAAATGGAAGTACTGCGTCATCGTTTCGGAGAGCAATTTATTTCTCGTCTCGGACCAATGGATTGGCCACCAAGGTCGTGAGATATCACACCTCTGGCCTTTTATTTATGGTGATATATAAAGTCTAAATGCTTTGTGGATAAACCAGCTTCGATTGAGGCATTGGCATCCAACAATACTAAAGTTATTCACGAAATACCGACCGAAGTCCTCCAACGAGCCATTAAAAGTTCGTGTTTAGCTGAGTTTCTCAGCAACTTGTTCAATTCCAACGCCGTAGCCGAATGAGTAGGTGCGTGACTACCATTTGGAATTCAGAGAGAACGTAGGTTCGAATCTCGGTGACACACCAGAATTAAGAAAAAGTTGTTTCTAATAAGGGTCGCCCCTCGGGAGGCAATGGCAAACCTCCGAGTGTATTTCTGCCATGAAAAAGATCCTCATAAAAATATCTGCTGTTCGGAGTCGGTGACGCCCGCCACAAATAGGAGGAGGAGCTCGGCCAAATATCCAGAAAGGGTGTACGCGCCAATTATATATATATATAATATAAATAAGCTTAGCCCTGCCATAAGTTCTATTTCAAGTTAAGTTCGTTATAGATATGAAGTTATAATACTTTTTTAATGATTTTCGTTTTATTTAATCATTTAAATATTAAGTAAATAAATTTAAGTTTTCATTACAAATGGCCACCAATTGCTTTAACACAAGCCTTCAAACGATTAGGCTATTCAGCTATTGCAGCAAGCACGGTTGTCATGGATATTGACGTCGCTGGTCGAACCAAAGATTGCTTGAGAATCTCCAAATTTCTGTGAGGTCTTCCGCAGGCGATGTTCTCCAATTCTGACCACAAACTGTAATCCAATGGATTCAGAACTGGACTTCCAAACAGTCAATCTTCTGTAGCTATAAACCCAGGCATATTGTTTTTTTAGCCACCGCTGGGTGGTTTTTAGCCCTATGGGCTGGAGCGTAATCTCGCTGGAAGATCCAACGCTCTCCATTGAAGAGAGTACTGCTCAAATGCTTCACCACGTCTTCTAAGACATCCTCCTGGTACGCATTTGCCGCGGCATTAACTCCTTTTCGCAGAATCGAAGAGATGTAATGTCTTCACAAGACACTCCCCTTATTACGTAGGCTGGATGGTAGCTACGCTGAACACTTGGTACATAGATTTTAATTAAAAACGTCTTCAACAGTGAAAATCTTCTCGTCCCTGAGAATTTCCTCATCTGTGAAAATAATATTTTCATGGCCGTTAACCGCGTGCCACCGAAGAAGCTGCTTGCAATTGTCGAGTCTAATTTTCTTCAGCGGGTTGTCAAAAAATGACCAGTTGAGCAACGCAAGGCTTTCATGTGGATCATCTCTAATTAGTCTTGAGATGGATCTGGTCGATACATCCATTTCCCTAGATATGGTTTTCTGGTTTCTAAGAGGATTTCTGCGATTTCTTTCTCGCACGGCTTTTATAGCTGCACTGGTTCGAACCACGCGAGAACGACCACTTCTTTTTTTGTGTCACTTCAGATGTTTGATCGTGCGGTAAACGAACATTATCGAAATATTAAGTTTTTTAAGCAATTCGTAAATCTCACTTGGGCTTTTTCCACACTTTTGTAATGCAATCAGTGCAATGCGATTTTCCATAGCTCCCCACTCCATTTTTAACAAAATTGAGTATAATTTATGAGTAGAGAATGCATACAAACGAAATTAAAAATAACGGAAATTTTTTCTGTCAAGTTGTTTTCGCCGCATGCATTGTAAAATTTGTCACAGAATGGCAAAACAGTACAATCTCAAATATTTACAAGAGGAATAGGCGGTTCAGGAGGACCTGTAAGACGGTTAAATCTACGATGAAAAGGAGAACCAGGAGGAGTTCGTGAACCAGAAGGGGCTTCTGGTGGTACTCTTAGTATTATATTAGTCGTGGAGGTCTTCCGCGCCTATTGGCTTTCAGCCTCCAACCCTATATCCATCTCAATCGTCTAGTACTGTACCTTCAAACGCAAAGAAATCTCCATCGAAATGAACTGTTTAATCTTCAGACTCAGTAGAATCAACCTCCGCTGACGAATCCTCATCTTCAACAGAGGCGTAATAAACGATGGCTAAAATAGTTCAGGAGGATATTTTTACTATATGTACCCGCTCTCAAAATCGTATTATAACATAACTCTAAAAATCAAATGTTTCCTTAAATAAAAAGCCGTTATTATTATATTTCTTATTAGTTCTTTTATTCACAGTTACAGTTACCTGACACGAGCTGAGCTCTTCTCGTTTTCTATGTTTCACAAGCTCTTGTGAAATTTCTCATGACTCCGAGTGACGCCTACTCCATCATTTCCTTGGAAATATTGCCAATTTTTATAACCCTAAAAACTGTTCAATTACACTTATCACTTATTACCGGCAAAAAGGTCCGCCAGAAAGAGCTTCACTATTCAATTCCCATGTAAGATTCACGCCTTTTTTGGTACATGAAATTTAGCGATTTCCTTAGCTGAGCTGATGTGAATACCATTCAGTGGGTCTCTTTGAGTTAGGATTCGAAGCATGACAAATCAATAAGCAGAAACATATAGTCCTATCACCACCACCAGACCACAGCAGTCAACTGATTCGACCTTATCGGAGTGCTTTCAGACGTGAAAACTAACTATCGTCCAAATATTCAACATGCGCTAAGTCTTAGAAAATATCCATGAAGAGATAATCAGCACGCGCCATCTATTTGACGATTTTAAAGCAAGGAAAAGGAGATAGCCTGAATTAGGTATATCCGCAAGACTAATTTAGTTGTATACAATAACATTGTGCAATCGGTCAGAATTGTGAATGACCTCTCCCAGACGTTTGAAACCAAACGAGGAGAAAAGATTGCTCAAGCTGTCCAGCGCATTAGGGGTTTTTTCTGCCGCTTTAAGTTGACGAAGTAGGTTGTAAACGAGGACATGATGAATTGCCTTCTGGACACCAACGTCACTAAGGAATACCTTCATAGGTTCGAAAAATCAGGCGGAGACGAAATTGCTTTCACTGAGTGTGTTAACTAGAGGAAGAAACAACTGTCGCGCTTTGTTAAACTGCATCCAAAAGCATTAAAATCGTTTCAGCGGTTGTCGCCTTAATCAAGAAGAAGATGAAGCATCTGAGCAGGAAATGACTAACTCCGAGCATGTTTCTGTCATGACAAAAGCTTGTCGTTCGGAAGTGATATGAAACTTTGAGCCCTTTCAGGACTACTCAGGTCCACGGCAAGACGCACACCAACAATTGCAGGAGAGGCTCGGTTAAGAGAGTTAAGGAGCGAATATATAAAAGTATAAGTAAATTCACATTCTAAACAGAATTTAATAATTTCAGTAAATCTCTGGTTGACCTAAATTTTCGAACCTCGCATCGATACAAGTAATCTAATTTGTGTTAAGTTCCATCAGCTTTGGACCCGTAAAGCCATACTTTATAATGGCATCCTAAATATTTGTTTGCCCATATCTATGTGGCTGCCTCCACATGCTGGATTCCTTTAGACGTAGTGTCTTCGTCAAAACTATAAGTGGATTGAGGGGGCAGATCATATTCAGCACTTCCTGCTACGTATTCGTCATTTACTCTGACATATCGAGACATGCTTTTAGGAAGTTCCCCTTCTTATACCCACTCCTAACTGTACCAAATCCGTGCACGTATTGTTTCCCATCTATTTTGTATCCGTAAACAATACTATTGAGAGCGGATAAAAACCACGCCCACTTTTTATATATTAGAACGTCCGTCTGTCTGATGTTACAGATGTTAAACTTCTCATGGTCTATGAGTTTGTTTGGTTAAAAGAATGACTGTTGATTGAATTGATGAAATTAAATTTTATAAAATGTGAGATGGGACCGGACCGAATTTAGTACTATCTCATTTTTTGTAATTGATTTTAGTTGAATATTATGATTTCAACTAACTAAGGAAATAAGAAAAGCGTGGCAGGAGCTCCATATGTAGAAGTCCACGCAAGTTGGGAAATCACTGATTGTCATTCACTTGGGAGAGGCCAGGACGATTCTTCTGCATTCTTCTTCTTAGTCCAAGTAGCCTTTGGGTAGCTTCCGAACAAACGTTCGAGAGTGAGCTATTGTGAGAAGGCGGAGCAACCTATAATGGCTGGTTGTACGTTGGGTTTGAGACCCGCCACGTAAAAATCCCACCCAATGAAAACGAAGCCTCGAATGAGAACTACCTATACTGATGAAGACCACTGCGAATGAACTCCATGTCACTGTTGACAGTTACGATTTCGAGGTTGTAGACGACTTGGATCATCTAGCAGCCAGCATTAACACCGATAACAATGTCGGCCTTTATAATCCAACGGGGAATCTCTCTTGCCAACAAGTGCTACTATGGACTAAGTAGGCAATTGAGTAGTAAAGTCCTCTCTTGACGAGCAAAACTAACACTCCACAAGGCTCTCTTCATGCCCGTCCTAACGTATGGCGCAGAAGCGTGGACGATGGCAACATCCGATGAAGCGACGCTTGAAGTGTTTGAGAGAAAGATTCTACGCAAGATTTTTGGATCTTTGCACGTTGGCTGGATGAACTCGATTCGGTACCAGCTGGTGGTAGCAGAAAAAGAGGAAGGTCTCCTCTGAGTT
Organism: Anastrepha fraterculus; assembly: GCA_037575425.1. Lineage (NCBI taxonomy): Eukaryota > Metazoa > Arthropoda > Insecta > Diptera > Tephritidae > Anastrepha > Anastrepha fraterculus. Next base: position 1,428,364 of record JAYXIM010014817.1, read on the forward strand.
GCAAAGATCAGGTGGAGAAGAACTTGGTGTATCCAACTAGCACCGGTTAGCACGAGAAAGAAACGACTGGCGCGCTTTGTGAAACTCCGCAAAAATCGCGTAATCGTCTATCGCGCCAATCAAGGAGAAGACGCCACTTCCTCTAAACATCTCCAAATTATCAATGAAAAAATTTTATAAAGACCATAAATTTTCAATAGGAATATTTGAAATGAAAGGCCCGAAAAGGGGTTCAACATCGCGATTTTATTCTTTTGCAGTCTAACTAAAAAATTGATGCAGCGTTTTTCTCTCTCTATTTCCTTTCTGTTCTTCAGAAACTTCGCCGGATTAACGTATTGTGAGGGCTTTGAACTCCAAAAAATATCAATATTTGTCATTTCTGTCGGAGCCATTTAAATTAACCCTCTTCTCGTCTAAAAATACTACATAAATACTTCTCTCTATTCTTCATCAAATTTGTGTTTTACCAATAGAAAAGATTGGGCAAAACATACAGTCTTGACTATTTGTTCTCCTATTTTTCTTAATGCTCATTCATCTTCTTAAAAAAGTAAAGATTAGTGCCTAAGAAAGACCATATAAATTCACATTTCAAACTTTATACAAAAGTAGAAAAAAGCCGCCAGATTTTCATTACAGTCTCTCGGTTTCTAATTACAATTTCTAGAAAAAATATTTGGTATGCAGTTTTGTACTTTATAAAATTTTAGTCCAATAAAGTGCAAGTTACTAAAAAATCGCGTTCCTTTTTTATAATTTTTTAGCCTGTGCTGTTATGTACTTTCTTCCATATAAAAAAGTAGGCAACGCACTTAAAAGCCACGGGATCGACGTGATAATCTTATAAATGCTTACAAAAATAAATACAGCTTTTATAATATTTAATGAACGTGCTATTAGTTGATCTAACTTCGTTTTATAATTTCATTAAATTATTGCCGAATTTCGCATTAACCCCATCAAAGACGTCAGCACGAAGTAATATTTTTTGCTACTAGTGCGAAATCGCGTCGCCACGTTTTTTTTTAAGTTCAAAAAGCAAAGAAAAACAAACCAAGACGGGAACTCATTGCACAACCAGGTTGAAAATAACTTTTAGGATAAATATACCCAAGTGTTTTGCGAACGAAATTTTTTGCAAATAAATAACTTATATAAACAAACACGAGCCAAATCATTCGCATATAAATTAGCTAGAATCCATCTAAAGCTCAAGTAGCTTCCGTAACTACTACTTCCAACGCAATGAAATATTTAGTTGCCGTTTTATTTTTGGCCTGTATGGTAGCTGCCAGCAACGGTAAGTTGAATAAAATAGTAAAAATATTTATGCTAATATATGTACTTTTATGTTTTAAGGCCATCCTTCAATACAGTCCAGACAACTTAGTGAATATCAATTGAATGGAGAACCCAATCAAGATAGAGATCCTTATGCTGCTTCAAATGTAGACGAACAACAGAGTTCATTACTTTCTAATTCGCCAGTAAAAGCAGAATTACTTCCCCCCCAACAACAGGGCCCATTGGTTCCTACTTCGGGAGCAAAAGTTCCCCCCAAACATGAAGGTATTATTCCTAAAATCATTGACTCGTGGAAAAGATGGTTCGATAGGCATAGACATCATAGCCGGAGGCCTGATAAGCCACCATGCGACCGCAACCATCGCCGTTGTCCTAATTGGCGCCATGAAACAACTACACCTGGACCTGCGATAAATACCACTGTTGTTACTCCAGCAACAAGCCCATCAACGGAAGCTCAACCATCAACCAAAACATCCGCAGAAACCACGGCTGCACCTAAGGTGGAAACTACCGCTCCCGATGTAAGCTCGACAGCAGTTCCATCAACAACTAGCAAATCCAACGAAACTTCGGCTGCACCTGAGCTAAAAAGCACTACACCTGATGTAAGCTCGACAGCAGTTCCATCAACAACTAGCAAATCCAACGAAACTTCAGCTGCACCTGAGCTAGAAAGTACTACACCTGTTGTAAGCTCGACGGAAGTTCCATCAACAACTAGCAAATCTAACGAAACTTCGGCTGCACCTGAGCTAGAAAGTACTACACCTGATGTAAGCTCGACGGAGGCTCAATCAACAACTAGCAAATCTTACGAAACTTCGATTGCACCTGAGCTGGAAAGTACTACACCTGATGTAAGTTCGACGGAGGCTCAATCAACAACTAGTAAACCCAACGAAACTTCGACTGCACCTGAGCTGGAAAGTACTACACCTGATGTAAGTTCGACGGAGGCTCAATCAACAACTAGCAAACCCAACGAAACTTCGGTTGCACCTGAGCTAGAAAGTACCACACCTGATGTAAGCTCGACGGAGGCTCAATCAACAACTAGCAAATCCAACGAAACTTCGGTTGCACCTGAGCTAGAAAGTACTACCCCTGATGTAAGCTCGACGGAAGTTGCATCAACAACTAGCAAATCCAACGAAACTTCGACTGCACCTGAGCTAGAAAGTACTACACCTGATGTAAGTTCGACGGAGGCTCAATCAACAACTAGTAAACCCAACGAAACTTCGGTTGCACCTGAGCTAGAAAGTACCACACCTGATGTAAGCTCGACGGAGGCTCAATTAACAACTAGCAAATCCAACGAAACTTCGGTTGCACCTGAGCTAGAAAGTACTACACCTGATGTAAGCTCGACGGAGGCTCAACCAACAACTAGCAAATCTAACGAAACTTCGACTGCACCTGAGCTAGAAAGTACCACACCTGATGTAAGCTCGACGGAGGCTCAATCAACAACTAGCACATCTAACGAAACTTCGACTGCACCTGAGCTGGAAAGTACTACACCTGATGTAAGTTCGACGGAAGTTCCATCAACAACTAGCAAATCAAACGAAAGTTCGGCTGCACCTGAGCTGGAAAGTACTACATCTGATGTAAGCTTGACGGAAGCTCAATCAACAACTAGCGAATCCAACGAAACTTCGGCTGCACCTGAGCTAGAAAGTACCACACCTGATGTAAGTTCGACGGAGGCTCAATCAACAACTATCAAATCCAACGAAACTTCAGCTGCACCTGAGCTAGAAAGTTCTACACCTGGTGTAAGCTCGACGGAAGTTCCATCAACAACTAGCAAATCCAACGAAACTTCAGCTGCACCTGAGTTGGAAAGTACTACACCTGATGTAAGCTCGACGGAGGCTCAATCAACAACTAGCAAATCTAACGAAACTACGACTGCACCTGAGCTAGAAAGTACCACACCTGATGTAAGTTCGACGGAGGCTCAATCAACAACTAGCAAATCCAACGAATCTTCAGCTGCACCTGAGATAGAAGATCTATCAACAACTAGCAAATCCAACGAAACTTCAGCTGCACCTGAACTAGAAAGTACTACACCTGATGTAAGCTCGACAGCTGTTCCATCAACAACTAGCAAATCCAACGAAACTTCGGTTGCACCTGAGCTAGATAGTACTACACCTGATGTAAGTTCGACGGAAGATCCATCAACAACTAGCAAATCCAACGAAACTTCAGCTGCACCTGAGCTAGAAAGTACTACACCTGATGTAAGCTCGACAGCTGTTCCATCAACAACTAGCAAATCCAACGAAACTTCGGTTGCACCTGAGCTAGAAAGTACTACACCTGATGTAAGCTCGACGGAGGCTCAATCAACAACTAGCAGATCCAACGAAACTTCGGTTGCACCTGAGCTAGAAACTACTACACCTGATGTAAGTTCGACACCTGATGTAAATTCAACAGCTGTTCAATCAACAACTAGCAGATCCAACGAAACTTCGGCTGCACCTGAGCTGGAAAGTACTACATCTGATGCAAGTTTAACAGCAGTTCCATCAACAACTAGCAAATCCAACGAAACTACCGTTACACCAGCAAAATGTACCACTCCTAGGCCTCACCACGGCCCGCACGGCCCGCCAAGGAACACCTTGGCATTGCTGATATATTCATTCACTGGTGGTAGTAAAGGTGGATTTATGGGCAAAGATCCGTATAATTTATTTTTAAAACTTATATCTAAGCTAAAATTGAACTAAATTGGTCGTTGGCAAATTCAACTTATCCTAATTTTGTTTTTCTAATAATACCCATCATCAAACAGAAATTTAGTTTTTTATTTATATTTTTGTGCCTACGTATTGGTAATTGAACTTTGGATATTTACAAAGAGTTTTGTTGGCTGATTTCTGGCAGAGGGGAAGGCGTTTAAGCAACCCATAAATATATTTTAAAGATCTTTATTTAAAATAAGCTCTGAGACAAACACAAACAAACTTTGCGAGATATAAACATAAAATTGAAAAAATGCAATAGCCTACTAAGTATCGGTTATAAGCCAGCTGTTTTCTAAAGATGTGGCTGGTTCCTGGCGTTACCATCAGGCGTTTATGTATTGCCCGATATAACAACTGTTTATAGACTTCTAATTTGATCGCGATGAAGTTTCAGTAGTTTGCTGGAAAGATTTACGAATTCATGAACTCCCATAAGTGACGCTGTGGTGAAGATATTAAGAGAAAATCTATTTATGACACCAATTTGTTCATACTCGAATGTGTCTAAACACTCTGCAGGAATTTGAGGAGACAGAAGGGTAAGTTTGTTGCCCTAAAATCTTTTGAATTCACATGCGAGGGCCTGTCTAGTCTGTAGCAAAGTTTGAAGCACGCCTTGTGAAGGGTGATCAATTCCGAGGTATCGGATTTCAAATTGAAATAAAACAACGAAAACTCAAACTGATTGGGCAATCTTCATTACTTTTGTGTAGAACCATTCATCACATTAATTTTTTAAAGATACTCCCTTAGAAATGTTAGCTGCAACTGCCCCATAATTCGGTCATCCGTAAACATTAATTTTGAATAACTAGCTGGAGCACTTCATCCGGTATCTCGGAAATAACTATAGTATTATTGGCTTCCAATGCCTCAATCGAAGCTGGATTACCCACAAAGCATTTAAACTTTACATACCTCCACAACTAAAAGTCCAAAGGTGTGATATCATACGATGTTGATGGTCAATCCACAAATCTCATGATGAGAGATAAATTGCTCACCAAAACGATGCACAGTGGTCCGGCGGCCGGACAAAATTCAATTTTTCAACATTTTTGAAATAAAAATTTGATAATGCCTATTGGCCAACTCTCCGAAGAGGCTCAGGAAGCACGCAATAAGGATTTGAAAAAGTTTAGACAAAACAATACACGAAAAATGTCGAGCACTGACACAATGACCGATTTATTAAATGCTTTGCTTTGTTCATCAGATGTAGTTATAATATCAAAAACTAAGGTTCCGAAAAACAAGCCAAAACCATTTTCAAAAAAGGTTCTTGCGCTTTTAAATTTGAAAAATGATCCAGCCTCAGAAAACAGCTCATCAAAAACCGAGGATTCTGAATCATAAAAAAAAATTAAAAGTGAAAAACAAAAAAAAACAAATAAATATCCAAAAAAAATTTAAAAACTAAAACAAAAAAAATTTAAGAATTAAAAATAAAAAAAAATTAAAAAAAAAAATTTAAAAATTAAAAAAAAAAAATAAAATAAAATAAAAAATAAAAAAATCTAAAAACAAAAACAAAAAAATGAGGAGAGAATAACCTTACCGTAAACCTCCACGTGGTACTCTCTGGGGTCGTAAAGAATGTAAAAATGAACTTGCCAGCTAATTACGGAAGTAAGACTAGGGTCAGATTCGTCATCACTGATCCTTAAAACCCCTAAATATATATTTTCAGCTTAATTAAATGAGTTTTTGAATTTCGTCCGCCAACGCCTTCTGGTCGGACCACTGTGCGATGGCTCAGTAAATCCATTGTCTGGCTGTATGGCAAGTTTCACCACCTTGTAGGAACCAAGATCATGTGTAGCTCAATTCATACTTGAATTTCCGGCATCAAAAAGTCGTTTATCAAAGCGATAGCGTTGGCCATTCACTGTTACATTGGCGCCAGCTTCGACATTGAAAAAATGTGGACCTGTGACCGCGCCAAACGATTGCTTTCAATGGATGTAATGGCTGTTCTTGAAAGGATTCGGATTACTCATCAGCCCAAATATGGCAATTTTGCTTATTGACGCAGCCATTAAGCAAAAAATGTGCCTCATCGCTGAACGCCATAACTTAGTCTGATCGCGCAATGAATACTTTTCAGAGAGCATCGATTTTCATAATACAATTGTACGATTTGAGATGTCAATCAACGTTGTTGAAATGTTAATGATATCTCAAAAAAATTATGTATTTAATTTGACAGTAGTCATGCGCAATCTGTCAAAAAACCCTGTCTCAAAAAGTACCTCCAATCTGTTCACCCTTTACTTCAAAACGTAGTTTAGTTAATATTAATATTTATACTTTTGGGACAGTTTCTAGTTAGAAACTTTGAGTTTAATTTGGAAGAAAAAATGTGTTTACAAAAGTACGTGCAAGGAAAAAGTGATAGTATCTTAAAAGAAAATTCTTTGAGTTGAGGATGCAAACTGTTATCTAAATTTCTCCAGAACTCAATTATATTGCTTCCATTATACAAATGTATCTCGCTTCGTAGGACTATTATTTATATTTGAATTTCAAAATCATGCAAAATGCATTGTATATCACCAAATGCATTTGAAATCATAAAATATATATTTTTCAATAATTTTATTTATACATCCAAGTATGTCTACTGTATCATAAGAAACTTACCAGCATATCCGCTACTTATGCTGCTTTGGGCCTCTTTTTTCGCCAAAACTTAGCAAGTGGCGAATAGATGAAGCAAATGAACATACCTATGCCGGCAACGCGGGAAGAGAGCTGCCTTAAATTACATGAGCTGGTAAGGCATAAGAATACGTGTGTTGAGTTGTGTGTTGAGTGTACTGCTAGCACGAGTAAGCTTTGTCGTCTTCTGGTTTAAGCTCTCTTTGTATTTTCTGTAGTTATTTGTTGATATTATTCTGTCTAGCATTGCGAACAGAAACCCTTCAGTTTCCGGAAACAGTCGGTCTTGTGTTAACCATTTCTGTAGGAAAGTTCTGTGTGTATTCTTGTATTGGTTTATGTTTCCATGTTTGTTTATTTGTTTCAATTCTTATTATTATATTTGTCTAGTGATGTTTTGCTGTTTTAAAGTTAGTGGAGTGAAATCATCATCCGATTGGGCTATTGCGTTTGCTCTTCCACTATCATAACTGAGCAGGTATCTATCAAAACAGATCTTCCAATTTATGCGAAAGATTAAAAATTTTGAGTTTTTAATAAGTGACTTTGGTATCAGCCCGGTTGCTGATGGTTATGAAAAGAGTTACGTTCGGCTCTGTACATCTGTTGCATCTCCATTGAACGAACGGAATATTTGGTAAATTTGGTAGAATAGGTCGACTACATATTGCGATTAAGTAGTATGGCTACATATACGACGTGTGTTCAAAAAAGTTGAATTTTCATTTCTATTTTGTCTCCTTCAAAGTAGTCTCTTTCAGATACTATATAATACACTTTTGCCAGCGTTTTTGCCAATCCTCGATCAGCACTATCTGGCTGATACTTAAAATAAAGTTGCTTTTTATGTACAAAACCATATCGCTTTGCGAGTTCCAAATGTATAATTTTGGCCAAATTGTTGTGACGAGATGTATGTTCCTGATCGTTTCTCCCTTTAATACATATCTTCCCCACTTGTCCTCAACTCGTCCACTATATATTGCTTTGCAGAAACCTTTTGACCTTGCGAAAACCTTTGGTAGGTATTTCTTTATCTTGTAACGCTACTGCAAAACCCTCTCTTTCTTTAAACAGTTTTCCTTTTTTAAGCCCGATGTCTGAAGAGCTTAGGTCGATGTAATCTGCTTTCATCTCATGGGAGTGCGTCTGCCTTATTTTATTGAGTTGAATTTTTCCTCTACATAGTAAAATATGTGTACTCAGGTGTTTGTCCCGCTACGCTTATGCATACACCAGGCACAATGCCAGCACATATTTGGCAGTTTTATCTTCTTCCCTACAGAATTTGCGAATTCCATTGAAGTATACCCCCCGGTAGTGAGATGCTGAGTCAATCTGTAAACCGCTGTTGAGAATTGTAATCGAAAATTTTTAACGCTATAGAAATTGGTAAAATTTCGAAGGAAGTCATGCAAAGGGAGCTATTATCCGAGTGAAGAGAAATTTAGCACAATCTTGTGACTTCTTTATGGTAACTTCATTAGCTGAAATAATATAAAATAAAGGAACTCATTTGCAATACATCAATAACGTTTTTTTTATTTAAGGAAACATTTGACTTAGCACACAGGCAATGCAATGCACTTTTTAGAATTATATATCCATAGGATTCTGAGAACAGATACCTATAGATACACCTTTAAACCGTCATAAGCCACACTTTATTCGTCCGCTGGTGAAGAGGGTGCCAATGAAGAGGATTCGGCAGCTGGGGATGACTCTGGTGGGGGTGAGCTTGATTCTGGTGGTGAAGCAGATGAGTTGGAGGGTGGAGGTGGAGGTGGAGGACCGCCATGACCACCATGAGGACCACCATGATGATGACCACCTGGACCACCATGTGGACCACCATGATGAGGACCACGTGGACCTCCTAATTTGCCAACCAACCCTGGTCCTCCATGTCCCTGTAGTCTTCCTAGTCCACCTAGACCGCTTAGTTGGCCTGCAATTATTTGGGATTGTATTTTTAAATTTTATTTTTGAATTGGTTAATTTGCTGAGATACTCACCTTCAGCGACAACGACTACTAAAGCAATAACAAATAGTGCTGTAAAGAATTTCATCTTTCCAAGTAATTCAACTTGAGTGAATTGATACTACATTTAAATTCGATTCTGCTTATATACCCAAATTTTACTTATTGAAATAGGCCGATATAATTATTTTTAGCATTATTTCTGCAAAATAAATAAATAAAATAATGTTTATTAAAATAGTGAATATTTGACATAATATTTACTTAAGACTTTATTTCTAACAAATTGTTAGGAGAAACTAGAAATACGAACGGAAGTACCACTATACTTATGGCTCTAAATTAAACACTAACCGTTGACGCAATGAACATTCCAAAAAACTGTAACTTAGTTGCAGATGTACGAGTATTGTCTGTACGGAGAGATAAATTTTGGAGTATTTTACTGTTGTAGTAGGGAACAGTAAAATATTCTCTATGGATATGATAGACCACAGAAATAAGCTCAAGTTTCACTACTTTCAATACCTATGCGAATTATGGTGATTCTCTAGGGATCCATAGGTACTGATCGGTCTGATGACAATGGTGAACTTACCGCAGATAGCATTCGATGGTGGACCACAGATATTCATAAGAAGTATTTTACTGTTATACTTATAGTAGGGCTTATTGGTATGTACAATACCTTTGCAACAAAGTCACAGATGTTTTGAATAGTCATTACGTCAACAGTTAGTGTTTAAATTTAGAATCTTAGATTGATATCTTCAATTAAAAAAAAAGCCCTAAGTAAATATTTTGTTAGTTATTTGGTATTTCCATAAACATTTCTTTTATTTATTTATTTTGCAGAAATAGTCGGCTTATCGGCCTATTTCTGTAAGTAAAATTTTGGTATATAAGCAGAATTGAAATTGAATTTAGTATCAATTCACTCAAGTTGAATTACTTGGAAAGATGAAATTCTTTACAGCACTATTTGTTATTGCTTTAGTAGTCGTTGTCGCTGAAGGTGAGTATCTCAGCAACTTAACCAATTCAAAAATAAAATTCAAAAATACAATCCCAAATATTTACAGGCCAACTAAGCGGTCTAGGTGGACTAGGAAGACTACAGGGACATGGAGGACCAGGGTTGGTTGGCAAACTAGGAGGTCCAGGTGGTCCTCGTGGTCCTCATCATGGTGGTCCAGGTGGTCATCATCATGGTGGTCCTCATGGTGGTCATGGCGGTCCTCCACCTCCACCTCCACCTCCACCCTCCAACTCATCTGCTTCACCACCAGAATCAAGCTCACCCCCACCAGAGTCATCCCCGGCTGCCGAATCCTCTTCATTGGCACCCTCTTCACCAGCGGACGAATAAAGTGTGGCTTATGACGGTTTAAAGGTGTATCTATAGGTATCTGTTCTCAGAATCCTATAGATATATAATTCTAAAAAGTACATTGCATTGCCTGTGTGCTAAGTCAAATGTTTCCTTAAATAAAAAAACGTTATTGTTGTATTGCAAATGAGTTCTTTTATTTTATATTATTTCAGCTAATGAAGTTACCATAAAGAAGTCAAAAAATTGTCTAGAATTTTTGCTTCCATCGTATAGTAGCAATGGGAGCTAGACTTCCTTCGAAAGGTTACCTATTTATACATCCCTAAAAAAATTTCGATTACACTTATCACTTATTACCGGTAGAAATATCCAAGGGCGTCAAGAAATAGAAATTTTGCAAATTCATACTAATTTTTATTTTGGGAAGGTTTTTCTACTATAATTTTACTTAGTGAAATATTAAACAAACACTTCAATATTTATTTCACTTTATTTTGGCAATGCAAATAAACTGCAGATAAACAAAGATTTAAACACATTTTACCTGTTCACTAGCAGACACACGCGCAACGGAATTTAGCTACTAGGCAAAAACATAGTAAACGTTCAAATCAGCTTTGCCTATTTTGGTGAATGAGTGAAGTGTGATGTGAGTTAAACCACACACTTTATTCCCATTTCCGCTGTAGAATAGAAGCGTGACAGCGATAACTCAGAAACAGTTTGACCATTTCGATCCCAACAAACTGCTTATATGGGCTAATAATATTTATTATACGTAATATATTTAAAAAATGTGTACTCACCAAGCCAAATTTGTCTTGATAGCTTTCTGACCGTCCGTATTTGTTTTTCTTTGAGTTGTGGCTTAACTATGGTCCACACAGTTTCAGCAGGATTGGCATCAGCCGACTGTGAAGGCAATTCAACACATCAATCCTTTTTGGCTGCTTCGACTCAACACACTTTCCGCTTCGATGCCTGGGATTATTGTCTTCCTGTAAAATTGAAGGTTGGCTAGTTCTTCCACACATCTTCGCGGCTGATAGTAAATTTCATTCATCAAAACTGCATTCAATTTGGCGGTAAACACAAATAAACGGACAAATTAGATTTCGGAAAAGCAACCCTAAACATGAACCTGAACTGGATGCTTAATAGTTCGTTGAAGTTGTTGATTATCAGCAGAACACCAGGACCGACGTATGCAACTATCCATCCAAAGGGAAGATTCATTCGTGAATATTTCGTTTGCCCAATTTCGTTTTGAATTTGGCTTAGCCCATGAAAGTCTTTTTTCAATATGATTCGGAATTTGAGGTCTACTCCAAGTAAATGTCCTCGAATTGTGTCTTCGGATACATTAACACCACTTTTCCTTAAAACTGTTTCAGCTTTACACAACGATAAGTTCGCTTTCTTTCCCCAATGCGGTGGAGCCACTTAGCCGCTCTAATAAGAGATTAAAAATTGCGAATGCCTAAGTCTGTCAGAGCTCCAAATAAGTATGAGGAGTAAGACAGCGGTACCGCAGAAAAAGCGTTCAAAATTATGCACTTTCTTTTTGTTGATACAGCTTCGATAGCTGTCCTTAAAAGGAAGCTCCATTCATCAGATTAGACTTGTCGAGTTATCTCACAAGTAAGCTGAGTGATCCTTCTGTTCAACACGAACATCGAGCTGCTAGAACATTCTTCACAAATTTTAGTATACGAGACTCGTTACGTACATTTTCGCGTTAGAAATTTCTTTCAAAAATTCGCACAACATTCCACAATAACATAAATATTTACTTTGGCAGTGAGTATTCCATATTTCGAAATGATTTTTAAGAGTAAAGCGGTCTATTTCGTGTCGCGGAAAATTTTTTAAACCAACACAACATAATTTTTAAAATCTCTATAATAGCTGATCGACTCTATAATATAGAACGGGTGTTTTGACAGATCACGCGTGACTATTGTCAAACTAAATACATAATTTTTTTGAGTATTCATTGACATTCATCGCGGAAACAATTACGCCTCAACAACGTTTACAAATCGTACAAATGAATTACGAAAATCGACGCTCTGTGAAAAGTGTTCATCGCGCGCTCAGGCCAACTTATGGTGTACATAACCGGCCTACCAAACGCACTACAAACCATCAACAAAATTGAAGTTCATTTTACTTTATTAGATGATACTCGACCGATTAGACCAAGTACAGCCTCAAGTGGAGAGAGTATTGCTGCTGTAAATGAGAGTTTTGCCGAAGACCCGGAGGAATCGATTCGGCGCCGATTTTACACAAAGATCTTGGTTTGAAAGCACATAAAATACATCTAGTCGAAGATTTGAAGTCGACCAATCTTACAAAGCGTCATAATTTCAGTTGTTGGATGCTTGAAAAACTCGCCAAAGATCCGCATTTTGTTTGGAACCCAAATCTAGCGATGAAGCTCACTTTTGGCTTAATGGCTGCGTTAAAAAGCAAAATGGCCATATTTGGGCTAAAGATTTGGTTCCAACAAGACGGCCATGTTGCCCGTGAAAAAAATGTATTTACTGCATTGTCGTTTCGGTGAGCAATTTATCTCTCATCTCGGATCAGTGGATTCACCACCAAGATCGTAAGATATCACACCCTTGGACTTTTATTTGTGGAGGTATGTAAAGTCTAAATGCTTTGTGGATAAATCAGCTTCGTGTGAGGTATTGGAAGCCAACATTACTAAAGTTATTCACGAGATCCTGACAGAAGTTGTCCAGTGAGTCATTCAAAATTGGTGTAATACGGATGGCCGAATTACGGCGCAGTGGTGGTCAATATTGGAAAGGGTTTAACTTAAAAAAAAATTGCATGCAAGGAAATAGTAAAATAATAAAGATTGCCTAATCGATTTGAATTTTCGTTGATTTATTTCAAATTAAAATCCGATACCTCTAAATTGATAATCCTTTACCTATAATATTTTGAGATTATGGGTGAAGTACTTACTATAGAGATGGGTAACTGTGCATTCGTCACATGTTTTAACGAAATACGAAACGACTTCTTGCTTAAATTTGTATGTCATACATTTTATTCTAAAATTTATGGGTTTCTTGGAACATCAATTACCATATTTACACGACTCAGAGAATTGTTTTATAATCTCCCTATTTAAAATACATACATATATACTATTATATACCGTTAGAAGTACATATTGTTGTGCAGAAGCACATATCTTTCGCAAAAACGATTATTTCATATTATCATCCACATGATAGCTTTTTATGCACTATGTCAAGTGATAGAGTTTCGTATCGCCCACAATATCAACATCACTGCTCTCATCGTCATCCTCCTCATCGTCATCAACATCCGAGTAATCGTCCGTGGAGTACTCATGTTGCAGAAAGCCCACGGCATTATCCAAATTGCCACCCGAAATGTTGCGCAACATTTGCAAATGTTGTTGATGGGGCGCTACAGCCAGATTTCCATGCATCAAAGAAGGATGATGGTCTCCCAATGAGTCGCCATTGCCTCCATTGATACTGCCACGTAATTGTAAATGTGTTTGACGTGCGTGCGGGTGGGGGAGGGGAAGTGTATGTTGTTGAGGAGTGGCGTGCTGCTGTTGCTGTTGTTGTTCGCGCGCATAAGCCTGCGCAGCGAAACTCTTTTCACCGCCATTTGTATTTTCCCCTCCAGTATTACTTCTATTCGTATTGCTATTCTGATTGTTGTTGTTGTTGCCGCTGGTGGTGGTGGTTGTATTATTGCCGTGAGATGATATCGAAGTATTATTGCTGCTTTTTGCACTGTGACTACTGCTGCTGCCACTCGCGCTGCCATCTGAACGTGAGAAGTCAACGGGTTCTGCAAATGGGATTTCATGAAGTTTAATCAAAGTTGTAAGGAAAGTTTATACTTTTGTGCAGTTTGCAAAAATGAAATTACGTAAAATATTTAGTGTTTCCAACAAATACAGTCCCAAAAGCGTGAAGTTAATGGAGAAGAAAACTTTGTCGAGTTTTCCTAACTATGTTGCCATCAGCAAATTTCATCATACTTTTGTTGTTAATATTGCAAATGTGCAGGAGATTCTTTATTAAAAGGAATTGTTTTAAAGTAGCGCTGTGCTTGGCTGTAACTACCTCGCTGCCGTTTAGATTTTTTTCCATCACTGGAAAGTAAACTCTCAAATTGACTTTAGGCATCTAACACGACATAATTTATTTTTGCCATTTTTTTACATCTTGTCAACTTTGAAAAAAAAAAAAAAATATTCTAGTCTGGGCGCGACTAAGAGCCAATTTAGAGTCATCCTGGGTGGGTGGAAAGTCATGCGTGTCGAGCTTGGGGGAAGTGTACTTATAGAGAAGTCAAGGGCGTGGGCATGCACGCACGGTTAGCGAAACCAAGGGGTCTTATTGACACTTCGGTTTCATCGTATTCACATTTTCGTATTTTTATTCAAGTACACCAAAATTCAAGTGAATGACCAAAGAAAATTTTCCGCTTAAACGTGAAAAAACGCGAGAAATATTTTTTATGACGAGCCTTTTCATGGCAGAAATACACTCGGAGGTTTGCCATTGCCTACCGAGGAGCGACCGCTATTGGAAAAAACTTTTTTCTTTATTTTGATCTTTCACCGTGATTCGAACCTACGTTCTCTCTGAATTCCGAGTTGTAGTCACTTACCAATCCATTCGGTGACGGCGGCCGCAACCTAGAGTGAATAATATCCACCGGCGAAATGCAAAGCTGGCTACACAAGGCGCGATCTTTAACGAAACGTGGAGATACGATAGATGTGCGAAATCACTTACGTAGTAAAATGAAGCCGCAAGAGAAGAAAAGAATGGAACCACCATGTAAAGAGAATGGTTCGATCGGTTGGCAGAGATTAAAGTTCAATTTAAAACACTACGCCCTCCAGATGGAAAACCACCAAAGCGTTGGCAGGAGTTTTGCACGATGCAGTTTGCAGTTTTCTGGATCCCGATGCGAATGATGCAATAATTAAAATTTTATTTAAAACAATCATAGTATATTGTAATTTTTTTCATTGGAAAAACAAGACCAGGGCCTACAATAAAGATGAAGATGAAGAAGAAGAAGTTGCGCCGGACAGTCCATTGAGATCTTTTCCAAATCGAATTTGTGTCATTACAATGACCTTTTGAACGTCTACGATTAAGAGAAGTCTCTTATAATAACTACATACCTTAAACATTCATATAAAAAAACCGTTCGGAAGCCTCTTGAATCTGTTACAAACATCTGGAAAACTATGACAGACTGCCACAAATCCCTGCGAATAGGGAGTCTTGCTTACAGGTACGAAAGTTCTACTTTCATTTTCTACAAACTCATTAGAAGTTAAATTTTTCTTAAAAAAGAGAGTACAGAATGAAAACGTCTTATTGCTTGGAATACTACCAAAATAATAGGGCCAGAATGGTACACGAAACGATGAAGTGCAAGTAAAGGTGTGATAGTTGCAGGAGTTCTAAACATTGAAAGACATCCTTAAGACGTTTCAATCTCTCAATATTAATGATAAAGTAAGTGCTGAAACACCTCCAACCGCATGCAGAGTACGTCTATGACATGTGGCCTTATATGTTGTAATTTTATCTACCGTACGGAACGTAAAGCTCTAAGTCGGATTGCATGTGATGATTAAAATGTACATCAGTATATGCTATCCACTAGAGCTGTCGAACGTATCGGTAGTGGGCATTATATGATTTACTACGTCGTAGCCGAATAGGTTGGTGCATGACTACCAATCGGTAGTTCCTGGCTTCGAAATCCAGGTACACTGTGAGCACGAATTACCAATTGATAGAAAAGGTTTTTTCTAATAGTGGTTGCCCCTTGATAAGCAATAGATTTAGATTTATTGGAGGTCTGCACTTCGACCTCATGGCGTTTTGTGCACTCTACTTATTACAGTACCATATCCAGACCCAGTTCTCTTATTAAACTTAAAATAGAGCTGGGTTAGACTGAGCGTATGTGCCTTTCTTCTGGCTGTAAATGGCCAATAAGTCTAAACCTTCTCCGTACTTTAGCGCTACATTCAAGGAAAAGGTGCATTGGAGTCTCGTTGGATTGGTGACAGAAACGACAGGAGTCAATGGACCATATCCCGATCATGTGCAGATGACCACGCAGTCTGCAATGGCCTGCGAGAATGCCCATGAGCATTCTCAGTTTATCCTTGGGGAGAGTTATGAGATTTTTAAACCTCTTTTGGTGGCACCGCCCCAGTATGGATTTCGCTTGGCGTAGCCCTATAGTTTGGTGCCAACTAACCTCCCTTAGCATTAGCTCTTCACTTCTAAGCTTCTACTTGACAGTGTGTTATCCCATAGCAAGCGAGGGCTCGGGTCCTATTAATGACGAGGCCGCAGTCTCTTGCCAATGTGTCCGTTATTTCGTTCCTAGTTATAAGCCTATGTCCTAGGACAAATATTAGTCGGACTGGAGTGTGTGTACCTAACAGATTCTATTTCTCGATACACTCACGGACTACTGACGACTTAAGCTTACAGGATGGCAATTCGCTCATTCCGGAAGTTCCTATCTAAGTTAAACTCTGCAGGCGGATGGTATACACCTCCGCTTGGAAGATACTTGGCAAACTACCCATCGGCACAAAACGCACGGTTTTGCAAGCAATAAAAAAGCTCCTGATAAAAATCATCTGTAGGTCCCTTCACTTGTAGAAAAACATCACGATACACACCACGATTTGGATAAAATACCGTATTTATTATTTGTTTACATTTTTATTCAAAGTGACGGAAAGCCATTAACAGCCGCTGCAGATTTAGGCAAGACATTTCTAACCGTGTGTACCCCCGTCTTCAGTTAAGTCTGAATGAATTTTCTGCTAGGCCGGTTTCATTATAAACAGCCAGCGTTCAACCTTGAAACCTAAAACGGCGCTAATATTTCTTTAAAAAAAATTAAATGAAATTTGTGTGACCCTAAATATATAACTTTAGTATATAGTGCAATGAAAATAATGAATTTATTACTTTATTTTGCGTTTAATTTTAATTGAATATCTGAATTTCTATACATGAACTTTGAATATCTCATGAACTAGTTTGATAGCTCTAATATCCGCTGAAAGAACGGATATTTCATATTATCCAACGACACACTTGGTTACAGGGTCGCTACTAAAGTATTTTACTGCCGGTCTGTATATGAGATGTAGTTTTTTATAGGCATAGGTAAACTGGTATGGGACGAATTCTGCATAAAAACCAACAGCCAGTGGCTATCAGCTGTTTACTCTGAAGCTTTCTTTTTCGAATGCAAGCCAAAAGGTTTCATTCCAGCTTCAGGTTTTTTTTTAGCTTCGCTGGGTCCTTGACCAAGAGATGCGACATCTAAAGTGATAAGTTTAACACCAAGACTAAGCGTCGGCTCATTCCGAATTTTTCATTAACTAAGTACAGCATCTAAGTGTGAGATCTGCTGCCTTATTCACCGGGCAGTCGTGCAACTTTTAAGTCATGGATGAGCATTAATTTTTAGTCCCGACGATGTTTATTCGCGCACGTTCGCGTTGAAATGAAGTACCGTAGCCAGAGTTTTGTAGAGATGCCGTTATCTCGCGGTAAGGCATGAATATGCGATTTCACATCGCTGGATTTACGAAATCTGCTTAAGAAGAATTCGCTCGTTTGGCCGATGAAAGTAATAGCTCATAAAATCAGTAATTTCGTCAATAATGAAAAAACGGCTTCGGAGTTCACAGTTTACTACCTCCATTGAGGAGGCTCTTTGTTTTTCCTAGGAACCATGAGAAATATATATATGTATATATATATATACCTCCCTCAGCAAAAGTAAGGAAACATTCTCATCTATAAGTTAGATATCGAAGAGTTGGAACTCATTCAGGCCAATTTTTGTGGGTTATGATAATTTTGCATCAAACGATCGACTTCTTGAAATGAAAAATAAGATTCGGCGCCCACTATTGATGCAAAAGAGTTATTGAAAATTTAATCAAAGCATCAACGTTACAACGTTACGCGGGTGGATCCGCAGGTTTAGGTGAAAAGAGTAACTTTAGTGGTATCATAGTGGGTCTGTAGTAGGCCAGAGTGTGCCACCTTACCTAACCTAACCTATCAACGTTACGTTATGACCATTTATGGACTATTTCAGCCTATAAAAATCGTTTCTTTATTGCAATAAAAAAACAGCGAAACTTTTGAAATAAAAATTACTCTTTTTTTTAAATATGAAAAACTAAACGTAGCCACGTCATACTTCCATGAAAATACTTCATAAATGTTATGTAGATTGAAAATTGTATAAAGTTGTCATTATTTAAGTTGCTTGTTAGTCATTTGTAAATATTTATGAAAAAAAAATCAAAAATAAAAAAAAAAGCAATATGAAACTGGTTAATTTTACCACACTTATATTGTAATAAAATAAAAAGGAAAGCTCACCATTTGTGTGATCCCGTCGTCTCATCTGTTTCTTATGCTTCATTCGCCGATTCTGAAACCACGTCTTCACCTGTGTCTCACTTAAACCCAATGCGGTAGCCAGCTCGACACGTTCTGGTGTGGATAGATACCTTTGTGCCTCGAAACGTTTCTCCAGCCCCGACAGTTGTGGATCGCTAAAGACAGTACGCGCTTTACGCCGTCGGCAATGCCGCAATGCATTCACACCCATACCCAAGCCCAAAGCCAATTCGGGCACACAGCCGGCGCCACCAAAAAGGTGCCCACCACCAAACAGGCTTGCTGAAAAAATACAAATATTTTTATGAAATAATGTCTAATTAAAGTTTAGGGGTTAGTTGTCTAATTGAATCGGAAAAGTTTGGTGTTTTTAATTTGTATTTAAGTTTATTTTTATCGAATTCACATACACACACACACACTCACATATTATGCATGTGGTGTTAATTACATTATTCCTATGGTTGAAAACTTACCCTGCGACAGAAAATAAGGGTCCACTGATTTGTAGGCACCCGAGGAGGGCGACAAGTAGCCCAGCGTCATTTGTAAGAAGCCATGGTCACTGTATGCTGCACTTGGATACAACACCGACGCTGGATGCGGATGTTGTGGTGCAGGTGGTGGTAGTGGTGGCGGTGGCACTGTCACTTGCTGTGCGGATTGTGTCAAATAGCTGCTGGCTGTTGTGGGTGAAGTGATTTGATGTGTCGAAACCAGTGTTGCTCCGTTATTGTTATTGGTTGCATGTGCGTGTGTGGCTGCTGCATGCAGGAGCGTTGGCGATGGCAGTGAAGCGGACGAAGATGATGAGATCGAAGAGGGTGCGGTTAAAGCGGAAGAGAAATTAGGACGTTCGGTTGGCTTGAAGCTGTTGAAGAAGAGTGAAAATGGAAATTACTTTACAGAAAACTCAATTTTATATTTTTACTAATTAAATAGTTTACTAGCGGTCGTTGGTGGTCCAGCCTGCCAAATGTCAAAAACTACGTAGAAAAAGAGGTACCGAAAATAATCATAGGTGTTTTTAACCGAAAGCTCTATTTTCTTATTATTTCATTCACCTAGCACTGGGATCAGCAACCTGCGGCTCGCGAGCCACATGAGCTATTCGCCACTGTGCGGCTCTTTAGTTCTACATATGGTACAGATGGAACATACCAATAGCAGATGAGCAAGTTTTGTAAGCTTCTCCCTAAGATCTTTGGCCGCCTCCGCTTTCGCGGGAAGTATTGTGATGGGTGGAACAGCGAGCTGTATGAGCTATATAAAGAGCGGCGCTCCAGGAGGCTGGTCTACGACATGACAACCCAAAGATTAAGGTGAGGAAGGGGAAGGCCACATCTTCGTTGGAAGGACAACATGCTGCAGGACCTGTCAGCGGTCGGGATTTCTAACCGGCACCAGCGAGCGCAGGACAGAAATAGCTGGCGCGCTATTTTGGATTCAGCCAAAACTCGCACACGGTTGTAGCGCCACATAAGTAAGTAGGTAAGATTTTTAAGCAGTGCGTTATTTTCTTATTGTTTCACGCGTCTAACACACAATTCTCAATCCGCTTATGAAATAGTTTTTTATATCCACGCTCAGTGTATTAATACTCTTCCTGCCAATTGTAATACGTTTTCCATAGAGTATCCGGGCAACAAGATCCAACAGATTGCTGATCAAATGGCACTTCGGAGAGTCACCTTCAAGTCAAGGAGGTATTCAATGTAGCTACTACTGGTAACAAGAACTTAACTTCAATATTTTGTGTGAAGCGAAATATGGTCAAAATCTGGCCACTCTAACTCAAGATTTTTAATACTGACTAGCTTATCGTCAGTGACCTACACGTTCTCATTGGAGCATAAAAACATTTTACACCCTGACTGCACCTTTTTTGGGTGTTCGGTCGAGCTCTTCCTCCTATTTGTAGTGAGCGCCTCGATGTTTTAGTTTTACGCCACGTCTATTAGAAAAAAATTTCTAACAATTGGTACAATTTCGTATATCTGCACTTTAGAATGGTATTTACGCACAAACACGCTCGGTTACGGCGGCCGACCATTTTCAGAATTTAGCAAACAAATTCTACAGATTCAATGTCGAAATATTTCCTCCTGTTTGGCATTTCACTGTTACAGCTGTGCGCCTCAACCAAGTTGACGTCATCGAACGTAACAAATAGAAGACGTAATGAGCAGTATTTGGACTAAGTATTGATCTACCAAAGGCATCCCATTTTAAAGTTGTCCGGTCTGAGTTGTTTTAACCACCTAGCCAACATATTACCGAGCGTAGTTGAATTGATACGGTCAGATATTTCTCTGGACATAGCTCGGATTTTACTTGCAAATAATCGAGGCAACCGGCTCATGGAACAATTATGAAAATATTCTTTATACGGATAAAAAATATTTATAGTAAGATTTGGGATTAAAGCAAAAGGTGATCATTTTTAATAAATTGTAATTTTACATAAATATTTTAATATTATCAATGATGAAAGGAAACTAAACTGGGTCCAAACTAAACTTTATATGCCCGCTCACATTTTAGTAAAATTTAAATTAGGCTGGTTGTTAATTTTTGGAATCAAACAAATTCATAGGCAACTATACATAGTAATAGTTTTTAACATCAGATAGGCGGGCGGAAATTTAGTCTCAATATATAAAAAGTGTTCCCAATCAGAATAATAATATGCTGTTGTTGTTGTAGCAGCAAAAACATTTCCGATAATACGTGTACTAAGTTTGGGTGAAATTGAAGTAATTTTGCATTATTTATAGCAGATATATTTTTCAAAATTACCATTCACTTTGAGGTGAGTGTGGTTATCGACCGATGTCGCCCATTTTCATTACCAAGCTCCCTTGGGTAAATAGTAATATGAGTACCAAGTTTCATCGAAATATATTAGTTTATGCACGAATATTGGCACAGGCGAATAGAAAGACATGGCTAAATCAGCACCTCCTATCCTTCTTAGTGGCTTACTCACATATGGATGTAAATATTTTGCATGTGGAGACAAGTAAGTAAATCTTTAAATTGTTGTATATTTTTATAATTTATTTTTACTATCCCTAAATTTCAATTCCATTGCCTATTTGTTGGTAGTTAAATCAAGCAAAATCCATTATCACTGAAAATTTAGTGATAGTGAAAAAAAAAATCGTCTCTTCTTGATTGGCGCGATAATCGCTTAAGCGATTTTGACCGAGTTTAACAAAGCGCTTTCTTTCTCGCACCAGTCCTTTCTTTCTCGAGCTGACCGGCGCCAGTTGGAACCGGCAAGTGAAGCTAAATTTTTCTCCACCTGATCTTTCCAACGCAGAGGAGGTCTTCATCTTCCTCTGCTACCAGTAGCTCTGTGACCATCAGTCAACGTAGCTGCTGGATCTATATTCGCTGCACAATGTCTATGTCGTTGTAAAACCCATACAGTTCATTGTTCCATCGCCCGCGATACTTGCCGTCACCGACGTGCAAAGGCCTAAAAATCTTCAGCAGAATCTTTCTCTCAAACACTCCAAGGGACGCTTCATCAGGTGTTGTCATCGTCCAAGTTTCTGCGCCATACGTTAGCACGGGCAATGCGCGAGTGCGGCGACTGTTTGTTTGATGACAGAAGGTACTTCGTTTCGCCTCGTTCACCACCATTCGCTTTGCTTCTTTATCCAGTTGGGAAAAGGCAGAACTAACAGCGCGGTTGTTAAGGCCGATGATGTCAATATCATCGGCATACGCCAACAATTGTACGCTCTTATGAAAAATTATGCCTGAGCGATTAAGTTCTGCGGCCGCACGATCTTTTCCAGTATCAAGTTAAGGAAGAAGTGAAAAAAATTAACAAACATTACCATTTTTGGGGGTGGTAAAAAAAGTAGCATTGTTGCTAAACCTTTAGTGATAGTTAATTTTTTTCAATATCACTAAATTTTCAGTGAAACATTATCTTTAACCTTCGGTAGAAACACCTTTTTTTTGACGTAAACGACACACTGCGGTTAATTTCACCCCAATTCATGAACTTTTCCCCACAAATAGAGTTAAAATTTTTATTTACAACTTTTTTTCGTATGTATTTAGATAAAATAAAGTTAAAATGGGTTGCCTAATTTAATTTATTCGAAGATATCAGATAATTTATTAACATGCCTGGATTTTATTCATATAAAGAAAATTCTTATCAGAAATAAGCTTTTCGTGCGAAGAAAATTATATTATATATATATCGGAAAATTATCTTGGACTATGGAAATTTTTGTGATTAACTTCCTGTGTTTAGAAGAAAATCAATATACTCGTATGCTCCCATGGCGGAGCTATAGCAACCGAATTAATCTCATAGTTGAATGACGATCATACGAGCATCTTATAAAAACATGCTTTTCTTTTATAAAGAAAAATGTTTTTAAAATACAACACACCTCTTCCTTCCTCCACGCTAGTGGAAAGACTTTTTTCTTTTGCCAGAATTGTCCATCGATCCAAAAGCCAAAATATCACTGACGGTAATTGTGGAAAATTAATTAAAAAAAGCAAAATAAATATTGCGATAATTATGTTTTTCTACTTGTGGTGCGGTAAAAACTTCTAACTAATCGAACTTATGGTTTATTTTGAAACATTTCCTTATACCGCTTCAGCTCAAATATTCTTATTTTTATTCTTCAAAAAGCAGAGTTCCGTCACTGAAAAATGTTAATTATCACTAAAGGTTTTCACTATCAGTAAAAGTTTAGTGGCAATGTAACTTTTTGAGTTGCTCCTTTAGTGATTTTCAACGGCCGAATGCCGTCGCAGCGGGCCTGGGACAGAATCTTGTGGCCAACCTCCAGATACTTTATTCTCTGTGACGCCTTTCTTCGTATCACATACCAGTACTCCATCCTCCAAGTAGCTTCTTATAATTTTTCTCAAGTATGCTGAAAGTTCCAAACCACGGAGAGCACGGGAATTTTTTTCCCATTTTGCGAAATTGAACACGTTTTTAACGCCTTAGGTAATAATCAAACTGTACACTTTTGTGCCGCTTTCCATCTAACTTCGCTGATCGCCTCTTTTGCCATCTGCTTTACCAACATGTAGACCGCCTCCTGCTAAAACCAAACTGTGTCTCTGAGAGATTATGGATATGTATACATTTAATATCTTGTATTCAAGCTTCCATTTGCTTTCGCTTACACTTCCCCTTATTTTTGTTTGTTTATTTACTGTACTGACGTCACGACCCTTGCGAGTAAAGCAACGAAAGAGAAGAACCCAGACAGGTGCAAGAACAGGAAAAAGGGGATTTGGATAAGAGGATTACGACCAACAGTGGCGATTTACGTTTGTATTAACCGCTTCAAGCTGTTGTTGAACTTCACCAGGTGTATGGTATCATAAGAGCCCAGATGTCTAAATCTTTGCCCGGTGAGAGCACGGCAGCTGAGAAGAAGGTGCTGAGATGATTCCACCTCATTCTCCGGACAGCTTCTGCAGAAAGGATTTGAAGCAATCCCGCATGGACCCCTAACAGACAATGTCCGGTAAAATTACGCACCCAATTCGAGAGCTCCTGCTTTGTTAGCCTCAGAAATTCCCTCGAGCGCCTTCGATCTACACGGGACTGGTAGGATCTCGCGACCTTGCATGTTTCCGCATTAGCCCAGCGCTCGCTGAATTGGCGCGAGGCCCATGCTTACAGGAGTAGACCTCAAATTCTCCAGAAAGCCCTGATTTTGTGATAAAACCTGTCTCCAGGGTCCCCTTATTCACCAGCTCAGCAGTTTCCCTCTATGTTGTCGTGACCGGGAGCCCAGATGAGCCTAATATTGAAGTATTCGAATGCAGTCGAGAGAGAAGTCCCCGACTAATTTCCAATGCACAAAACAATGAGCCCAAGGGCGTAATTGTCGCTTGGCTGTCGGAGTAGATATTTACACCCGTTTCAGTAATTACAGAAGTAAGAACCAATCCACCACTTCCTTAATTGCGCTATCTCCGCTTGGAAAACATTACAGCGGGCCGGCTAAGTATATAAACAACTCCCACAACTACTGGTCTTTAAAATAAAAATGTAACAATTGTAGCGTACACTTCTGTTAGGTGTTTGGCCGAGATCCTCCTGGCGTGTGGCGCGACCGCTATTAGAAAAAACTGTTCCGTATATTTAATGTTCATGAACGGAAATTCGCACCTACGCACTCCTGAACGGGGGTTACACACCAACGCATTCAGTTACGGCGACCGCTACTTACTTTCACTGTTACCTTACTTATTACTGTCAAATAATAGCAGTATTAGCTTGAATATAATGTTTCTTTATTGACGATGAGCAACTTTTCATCTAATTTTAATCACTGAGTACGGGTTTGACAAGCAAAGCCTTCAACGAAGCGAGCATTTTCAGTCATTGCCTTCCCGACGGAATTTTGAAAATAAACAAAGCCGTAGGCTAAGACTCCCCCTGCAGAGCTTGATTGCTTTGAACAAGACAGTGAATCTTAATTTTCGCTCCACGGTGTGAAGAGTAGCATGATAAGCATGAATGAAACTCTGATCGTCACTTGAAATCTCTTGCCTTAGACCTCGCACCGCCATACATACAATTTTTGTTTTGTTTTGAGAGAGATGTACATTATAGGTCTGAAACCCAAGGCTACTCTTGGGTACTAAAAATTGTTGGCGTTGTTACAACGGATAGTGCGTTCCAGATGATCTTGCTGGGGGGTACTACTCATACTCAGCAGATTCTTTTTGAAAAAGAACGCATTGGTATATAACACTTGCAAGCTGCTTATTAAAAAAAAAAAATGTTTATCTAAGTGTATACATATACGAGTACACTGGGAACCAAAAAGAAACTGGGGTGCCCATATTCAAAAAATTTATATAAATAAAGAACCTATTCACGGATTTTTAAGAAAACATTTGCGTTGAATATATTTCATTTTTAACTGTTCAATATGCACAATTGTTGTTTTAATATTAACTATACTAACTATACTAAAAAATACATTAGCAAACCGAAAGAATTTTGGAGCAACGTTATTTTCATCGACGAGCTGAAATTAAACTTATTTCCGCTGTTTTGTCTGGAAAAGGGAAGGTACAGCGATCAATCCGTCTAATGTGGTCGGTACTGTGAAACATGATGGCGTACATGTAAGGATTAGGGGAGTGATGACGACAAAGTGAGTGCGCACGTTTTGTTTTATTGAAGACACTATGACTGAAACGAGTAATCTAGAAATGTTGAAGGTTCATATTCCCAAAACTGTCAAAATATATATTACAGCTACCATCACCTTCACAAGAAAAGAAAGTTGGAGTTTCCTATATTGAAAATAAATGAAACAGTGACAGAACTAAAGGAAGAGGTCAAGTATCTAGTTTTAACCTTACATAAAAAACTCACTTGGGAATTACATATAAATAACAAAACAAAAAAAACCACGCAATCCTTGTGGACAACCCAACAATTACTAGGGAGATCCTGAGGCCTCAGCCCTAGTATGGCCCTCTGGATATACACCCAAATGGTTAGACCAATCATACTGTATGGGACACTAGTATGGTGGAGCAAATCTATCCAACAAACAGCGATAACGAAACTGGGAAAAGTACAAAGGCTTGCTTGCCTATTCATCACAGGGGTTATGAGAACTACCCTAACAGCTGGCATGGAAGCACTCCTTAATCTCCCACCACTTCATATAGCAATCCAAGAGGAAGCAGCACGGCAAGCACTCATGCTACACATGAAAGAAAATTTCAAATTAGGCAATCTCACCGGTCACCTATGTATCCTAAATAAAATCAAAAACACCATAAGCATGGCTCAAGTCTCAGACCACATTGACCCAATCCTCTATTTCACAAAAGGATACACAGTTACCTTTCCTGAGAGGATCGAGTGGAAAACAAACCCAAAATGGATGAATGATGATTGACAAAAATGGTACACTGATGGATCAAAAACACCTTATGGTGTAGGAGCAGGAGTAGTGGGGCCCAGAATCCACAAATCATTCACTCTCACCAGGGACACCACCATCTTCCAAGCGGAATTATACGCAATAATGGAAGCAGCAAACATCATGCAACGTAGAAACCACAAGAGAGTAAAGATTAGAATACTCTCGGACAGCCAATCAGTTCTAAAAGCTTTAGATAGCTATACCTACAACTCAAAAACTCTCACAAGGCACTTAATAACCTGGCATCCAAAAACAATGTCTCATTAATTTTGGTACCAGGACATGAGGGATATGACAGCAACGAAAAGGCAGACTTTCAAGCCAAAAAAGGGGTAGATGTAAACTTCATCGGACCTAGTCCCATTTTTGGATTCAACAAAAACAGCCTAAAACAAAAAGTAAAATACTGGGCCAAAACTCTATTAAATCAGCATTGGAACATGGGATACTTCACCTGCAACAAACACATACATAAATTAGGCATAACTAACACCAGCACCTGCAGATTTTGCTGCGAAGATGAGGAGTCTATAGAACATCTCATCATCGAATGTCCGAGGTTGACGCATAGAAAGAAAAAGGTTTTTAAACAAGTTCATGCTTACAGATGAAGACCTTCAATCACTCCCTCAGAAGGAGCTGGTACAATTCATAAGCATACTTAACAGTCAATAGACAGCATAGGGTGCACAATTGATCAATACGGTCGCAGTGCTAAAGGGCCATACCTTAACCCTTTACTACCATTATCCATTAACCATTAACTTTCACCTTCATGCACGACAACGACCCAACGCATTATTCGCCGATTGTAAGGACTGATTGCTTTACAATGTAAAAAAGTATTGCCCCATCCTCCTCAGATCCCAGATCTCAGTCTCATTCAGCACTTGTGGGCTCACATTGAAAGATAATTGCGCAACCGACAGATGACATGAAGGTATTCGGGAAAGTATTCTGGAGGTTGCATTGAAGCCATGGGCAGACAAACATTTTGGTGCCAGACCATGGATGTTTCAACAGGACCGTCGGCACCGTCTCACAAAGCTCGAGTGAATCAAGAATGGCTAAAAAACAACGTTCCGAACTTCATAATGTCCATAGAATGGCTCTCAAATTTACCAGGCGCGAATCCGATGAATTATTCTCTTTGAGCCGTTTTGGAGAGCAAGGTCCGAACTAAAAAATTCACCAGCTTGCGATTCGTTTCTGTACCGCCTCAAGGCCAAAGGTGGTCACAACAAGCAAAAGTAAATTGGTTCTTAATTTTGTATTATTTTCACACATTATTTACTTTGAATTGAATAAAAGTAATGTATGGCCTTTTTAATTGGTTACACACTTCGAGTGCCGAACCCTGTATATATATAATTGGCGCTTATACCCTTTTTGAGTCTTTGGTCGAGCTTCTCCTCCTATTTGTGGTATGTGTCTTAATGTTGTTCCACAAATGGAGGGACCTAGAGTTTCAAGCCGACTCCGAACGGCAGATATTTTTATGAGGAGCTTTTTCATGGCAGAAATACACTCGGAAGTTTGCCATTGCCTGCCGAGGGGCGACCGATATTAGAAAAATGTTTTTCTTCATTTTTGTGCTTCACCGAGATTCTAACCAACGTTCTCTCTGAATTCCGAATGGTAGTCACGCACCAACCCATTCGTCTACGGCTCATGCATGCTCAGCCATGCATTTCGATAAAATTTCATGAAACAATTGTGAAAAACGATTTCATAAACAGCACACAGAAGCAGAGCTGATTAACAAGTTTAAAAAATATTTTACAGAAGCTTTCAATTCTCAGTCCTAAAGAATTTGTTTGGAAACCCCTTGGAAGTTCTTTATAATGGAAAAGCTTTGTTTGCCTTTTTTTTTTAAATTGTTTCATAGAGTTTGTTTCTCTTCCCAAAATTGTCGAGAAAAATTATAGACTCTGAACTTGCAATAATTTAAGTTGAGGCATTAGCGGCTAAAATACCGCTGCTGTTGATGTAAGAAAATTTTGAAAATCGGGAATTATTATTTTATAGGCAGACGGTTGTAGTGTCCGATCTTTCGTAAAGTATCGATTAAACATTTTAAAGCTTAGGCTCGTTGTCAAGGTGACCTTTCACACTAAAAAAATATTCTGGAATGCCAATATAATCACAGAAATAATCCAAGTTCCACGGATATTAGTAGTCGTAGCATCGCCCAGGAGCGAAAGATCGACCATAAAAAAATTTTAAGCTGCAATATTTTCCTCAAACTAATATTAAGATTTAAAATTTTTTTTTTTTCTTTAAAAAAATTTCGTCATGATATTAAGTGTGATTTCGAAAATTACCGCTGCTGTGCCACAAGCCGCATATACTCCTCATGCTCATCTAATGGGCTTAAGGGCGAATGCTTTGGATGCTGCTGTTGTTGTTGCTGCGACGGCTGCTGCTGTTGCGATGCACATTTCAACTTTTCATTATCACAATTATTTTTGCCAAATTTTCCGATGGTGGCTTTCACTTTGACGCCAACATTATTATTATTAGTATTGCTGTTGGTGCTATTGCCACTAGTATTATTGTTGTTGTTGTTCAAATTTTGACACAAAATATGTTCAATGGAGAATGGCGTCTTTGCCGTGACAATTGTAGCAATTTGCTGCTTGCTGGCGTCCACACCATTGCTCTGGGCCACGGCAAGACTGTTACCACTTGCGGTGGCCATTAGTGACTGCGGCGATTTTGCGATGCGTTCACTAACTTGTATGGACATTTTTAATGGTTGTGTTTACCGACGATTATTTTTATTTTTTGTTTTTATAGGCCTTATATATGTATGTATGTATGTGTATATGTATGTATTTTAATTGTCCAACAAATTATTGTGAAATAAATAGTTTTGTGAAATTATTATTTTTAATTCAATTGACACTGAGCGCTTAACGCTGAAGAGGCGCGGTGTGACAAATTCTTTGGCAGGACTACGAAATGCGCGCGTTCTGCTTCCGTCGACAGTTGAGCGCGATTTGTTGGCTCAATCACCGCACAACAACCGTAAATCACTCTAAGTTGCTAAGATGACTGCATTGACTGCCATTGCAGGCACAGGAGCAAGAGCAGGAGCAGCAGCAGCCAACAATCATCCTGGCAATAACAACAGCAACAACGGAAGCAAGTAACTACCCATCCCTTTACCAGCTAGATTTGCAATCTTTCTTGTTGTTGTAGTTACTTTGCTGCGCTTATGTGCTTTTACGAGTAAATTGCAATGCAAATTGTAGCATCAAAGCGTTTACTCCCCGCTCCCAAAAGCGTTATGAGCCACAACGCCACCCCAGTTGCCAGCAGCATCGGAACGAACATCACCCCATTGGCATCATCCACCATCACCATCAGCTATGGCATAAAAACCAAAACAACAACTACATTTAGCTACCCCACTCGCTGTGCGCAACGATTTGAACACACCCACTTGGCGCTGCGCTCAACACAGCATCTACAGCTTTCTACTGCCAGCCTCTATTTGTCCTTTATTGGCGTCCTTGTCGCACATTGCCATGCCGTTGCACCACTCGATTTCCTCATTTAGTCGCATTGCTACACCGCATTTTCCCCATTGAGTTTACAAGTAATTTTCTCAAATTAACAAGAAAATTTAGCCTTAACTGCGCTATTATTATTTTTTGCAATAAACAGTTACATGTAGGCATATACACACATACATATGCATGCGTGTGCACATGTGTGCATGGGTGCGTGTTTATTTGCTTATAAGCATTATGAATCTGAAAACAAACAGTTTGTCAGAAAAGTGTCTTTACAAAGGCAACAAAATTCTATTTACGTGTTATTTTGTAAAAAATTAATGGCGTATATGACTACATAATTTTTTAAATGGTAAACTACATATTCTTAGGAAAATTTTAAGTTGTTTTGCTTGAAATTATCTGTACAATTAGAGCTGCTTTGATTATTTGAAAATAATGAAATAATGCTGCAAAAGAGCGCATAGGGCTTTTTATGGATATTCTTTTTAATTTTTCTTGAAACCACATTTTTCACGGTCTGGAACACTTCTTCCTAAATACATTAACACAAAGTGACGTAGAATTTTTTCAATTGTTTAAGGGGAGAGCCTGGTTTATGAGGTCTAAAAATTGCATCTCTTTGCGATTTTTTTTTTTTAAGGAAAAAATTAATTTAGCACTGCAAAGTTTTTTCTATATTTTAATGAACATTTAAAAAGTATAAACAATTTTTGTACTGGTTAAAATAAATTGAAAAAAATGTTTAGAAATTAGTAGAGCGCTGCAACGCTGAAGTTTCCAACTGGCGTACAAGATACAGCTCGTAATTATTATCTAAAGCAAAAAATTCAAATGGATTTCTAATTATCATGATTTTTTTATTCTAGATGAACTAAGAAAACTGAGAGAAATTCGAAAATTTCAACTTTTTGGAGTTTTTAAAGAAAAAAATGCCTTTCTACAAAAAAAAAATTCACTTCAACTTGGTATAAAAATCTTGAAATCTTTTTTTATCTATTTTGTTAGTTCAAATAGAAGAGAATTTAATACTGAAGGGAACAAGCTATGATTCATTTCAAAAGGTTTATTAGTTTTTTTCATTCATGTACGCCAATTCAAAGAAATCATAAAAATGAAAAGTCGAGAAAAGAAGATAAAGTTTGTACTATAGCTGTCCGGTCACAGCTTAACTACCTAACGCTCGCCTACCTTTTGCTTTGTATCTACGGAAATATTGAGAATTAGGCTCTGTAACTTTGTGTGAATATTCTGAAATGTATTAGGAATCGCTTAAAACGAAAAAAAAGAAATGATATTTTTGACCTTATAAACCAGGCTCCCCCTTAATATAAAATTTTTTTTATATACTTTTCTGACTAACTGGTTTTTTTTTATCAATGAAGAAGAAATTGAGTCGGTAAACAACACTTCTGTTAAATGCCATTCAAAGAATACGTGCCAAATATCTTAGTGATTGTTTCCTTTAAGACCTGGGAAATTTGCAAAATTGAGAGACTAGATCCGAGTGATTTAAGTATCCTAGTTAGGTGATGGAAATCCAATGCAAGTATCACGATGGGCCTTTCACAATAGATCAGCTCTGGTCGCAGTGCGTAATGGCCTTCTAATAATCACAATGGGTCTTTGGACCACCGATTGTCTTGTCTTAGAAAAGCAACCTGGCTAACCTAACCTTTAGCAAAAAGAGGTACCCCAAAACAATGCCACACGCGGAGCCACGTATCTCCGCCACTTAAACATTTTTCTTTTTTGATGTCGCAAAATTAATGATCCACCTGATAATTGTTTTGAAATTCAGGTAGTAAATGTAAACAAGTTTTAGGGGTAAAAGTTTATACCCTAAATTAAAAAAAAAAATTATATACAAGGTGAAGTCCAAAATAATCAAGACTAGAGTCATAAAAAGGTTTTTGATGGCGCCATCTTTTTAATGAGCTTGTACGTTGGAAGTTACATCGCTAGCAGACCTCCAGTGAAAGCTTGGTGACATTCGGTTCAGTGGAAGCGAAGTTATTGCGTCTAACGTGTCAGTATATTTGTGTCATCGGTACAAAAATGAGTTTCGAACAAAGAGCTAATATCAAATTTTGTTTTAAAATCGGTAAAACGTTTACTGAAACATACATGGATATTAAACTCCTGCATAAGCGAATTCGTATTTTTTTAACACATTGTGATTCGTTGTCATTGCCGAAGTGAGGTTTGAGTTAGTTTAGCCAGCGATCTGTATTCACTCAGCAACAAGTGTTAGCAAGAGTTGCTATGCAATGTAGCGCGCTCTTCTCTTTTAAATGTGAGCATTTAGTCTTATACTGAATTTCATTGCCTTTCGAGTTACGACAGAGGTAGCATCTGCAACAGAAGAGAATATCATAAACTTCGCGAATTATTCGATTGCACAGTTGCTATTGTTATGCCTTTGGCGTTTGCTTTTCAAACAAAAAGTATAACGACGCTACAATGGAAGAAGATGTAAGTATATACATATATTTTATTGATGAAAAAACAAATTTTGGTAAAATATTAGTATTAAGTATTTAAAATTATGTGTTATAGTTACCGTCTAATAGCCTCACATTATCAAGCAATGTGGAAAACAGTGAAGAAGTAAATTTTTCGGAAATAAAATTGAAAATTTTAAATAAAGAGTACGAAATATGCAATAAAAAAGGGCGTAGCACTGTTTGGCAGATTTTTGGCAAGGTGAAGACTAGCACTGGTGACGAACTAAATAATATAGTTGCGTGCAGAACCTGTTGGAACGTATATAAGTTCAATCAAAATAGCACTTCTAATTTAGTAAGACATAAGTGCTATAAAAATTTTAAAGACAGTGTTTCTGTATCGAAGATAGAAGTTAGTGCTGATTTGAAGCATGTCGGAATAAATATTTTAACAGAATGGGTAATTGCAAATTGCCGTCCCTTTCAAATAGTAAAGGATTCGGGTTTACTGAAATTCTCAGAGTTTCTTGTATCAATCGGCGCAAAATACGGACTCCACGTCAATGTTGAAGCCTTACTACCTCACCCAACAACAATATCAAGAAATGTATCTACTTTATATGACAAAACTCTGGCAAAAGTTAAAAATGACTTACAGTTTGTAACTGGAAATAAGATAGGTTTTGGCTTAACATCCGATATTTGGACAGATAACTATATTAGAACATCGTATGTTTCCCTGACTATACATTATACAAAGGATGGTGAACTTATAAATCGGCTATTAGGATTGTCCGCCTTTGAAGGACAAAGATGTACAGGTAAAGTTTATTTTAATAGTCAGTCGGTTATGTTATGATTTTGTCTTTAGGGGAAAATATCCAACGAAAGGTGTTGAACATTTTGAAATTTCATGACCTACTTATTGATAAATCCGTTTTTGTGACTGATAGAGGTAGCAATATGAAGAAGGCTTTTGAGCCTTTTAAAAGAATTTCATGCATAAACCATTTAATGAATAACGTGTTGGAACAAGCAATAACAAGTATTCCTGAGCTCAATGAGCTATGTGATGCAGCTACCAAGCTTGTTAAATTTTTTAAGAAATCTGGAGAGAATTCCGGTTTACAAACGACCTTAAAAAGCTTTTCACCCTTCAGGTGGAACTCAATATTTTATTTGCTGAGCTCAGTAAAAAAAAACTGGGCAGAAATTACTGACATTTTACAAGCCAAACAACAACTGTCTAAGTTGAATAGTATTAGCTTAAGCTATATAGAGGAAATATTAAAAGTATTAGAGATTTTCGAAGAAGCATCAAAGGAACTAGAAGGTGAAAAGTATCCAACGCTGCATTTGGTACTACCCCACATAAACAGACTAAAAAGTACTTGTTCAGTTCGTGAAAGTGACTTAGCTTTCATAAATCACTTTAAAGAAAAGTTAAATAATTTGTTGGACACCATTGTTTTTGAAAATCTTACAGTATATCACAAACTTGCCGTATTTCTGTTCCCGTCAACAAACAAGTTAATATTTTTCAACGAAAATGATAAGACTCTCATAAGAGATGAATGCAAGACTCTAATGTGTAGCTACTTTAACGATACGACCATCCAAGACCATCAAACTACACCTGAAAACCCGCCCACCACTCGGAAAACGCAGCTTTTCACAGCATTTTTACAACCAGCTGAAAGTTCTAATGAAGAAGATAATATAAATAATGAGATTATCAGATACGAATCAACTAGCGTCATATATTATGACGAATTCGACGTCCTTCAATGGTGGCGCTTACACCAAGTACAATTCCCTTTGCTTTTCAAAGTAGCCAATAGTCTGCTGGCGATTCCAGCCAGTAGTGCCGCTTCGGAAAGGCTTTTCTCAAAAGCAAGGAACTTAATATCAGAGAAGCGAAGTGCAATCGGTTCCAATTCATTTTCTGTGCATCAAATAATGTTTTTACATTATAATATGGATATGAATATATTAAATTAGTGTACGCTAATATTTTCTGTTATTTATTAAACTTATTCATGAATTAAATTTACTTTTGTTATATGAAATAAAAAACTTTTAGATACATATGTATGTACATAAAATTCCACCTCTTTCTAATACATACCTAATTACATTTATGTTCGTATACATATATTCTAAGTACTCAACAGTAAAATCAATTACATGTTTACATATTTTTAAACTAATTTACAAACGGTAATTTGTTGAAGTCGACCATATTGCCAAGCGATTCATTTGCCACTCAAATCAATTGCTTTTCGAATTATGAACACAATGGACAATAATAATAAATGAAACATCTATCGTTATTGCAGTGTAGTGAGATCACTCTCTCTCTTCGTAAACATGCTCTTTAGTTCAGATGTTGAGTTAGCGTTATGTAGATCAAGTAGCAGAGTTTTATGCGAGTGACTTAAAACGCCAAATGAGTGAACCGTTGCAGGTGTTTAATGGATATACACAGCACTTATCAGACTAATCATCACTTACGCTTCTGTGGTCTGGTGCATCACGGGTGCCATGAGTACAACCTCTGGTGATGCCCTAAATGCTATGCTTGATTTGCTCTCCCTGGATCTTAAGATACAACAAGGAAATTTGATGATTCAGGAGCAATCCAGAATGCATGCAGGGAGGTTTGACGGATATTTTCTTTACTGATGGGTCCAAGAATGAAATAGGGTCTGGAACCGGATGGTACTTAAACGATAGTAATAAGTATCATTATGCTATGGGGGAAATGGCAACGGTATTCCAAACAGAAGTTTTTGCCATCCTGAAAATAGCCGAATGCATAATCGAGAGGAGATGGAACGGGAAACAGTTTGGAGTTTTCAGTGACAGTCAGGTTGCACTGAAGGCCCTGTAGAACGCGAAGCAAACCTCAAAAATTGTTCAAGAATTAATATGAAATAAAGAACATGAAACAACAACTTTATTAACCACGAAAATGTGTAATGGTAAAAACAATGAAAATCAATTTTTGTTTTGGAACAGGTTGATAAATGAAATGTGCATAGTAAATTGTAATTTTTGTCATTAACTAATTTTTAATAAAAATGAACTTACAGCGCTCTCAAAGAAAATGGCCCATACTCGTATATTGCTGAATATTATCTACTCATTCGCACTATGTGGCGTACCAACCCAATATTATTTGTTTACTTAAATAAAAATCGTAAGGCACTGCTATAAATATATGCAGATTTCACACATAATTAGCTAAGAGTTCTTTTTTCTAGAGACTTTTAAAATTTAACTGCCTTCGAAAAAGATTTTTTCTGAGCAAAAAAAGAAATGTAATGTTTTAGTAAATAAATAAATGAATAAATAAGCATCCATGCTAATTATACCGTCAATTATTACTTACACACGCATACAATCAATACTTACACATACCAACATACATACATATTGATGCCACCATCTGCATCCGCCCAATTGTCAAGGTGAAAGTAAACTAATTTTGTATATCCCACATACACACACATATACATACACACGAATGCAACTGCTGTGTCTTCTATCGTCATCATTAATTCACAATTATAAATTAATTACAATAATTGTGGTATTTAATGAATTTAATGTACGCATTGACAACGCAACAGAAACGTTAATTATGGTAAACTTGATGCAAAATGGCTGCCAGCTGTTGACTAGCTGTTATTTCTTTCATTGAGCTCTGTGCTGGCTGTACTCTCAGTTCTACTGCGCTGCTCGGCCCGACGACGAAATCGATTCGCACTACCACTGCGTATCAGTATTGACGCAATGCTTGTGTGTGTGTTTTGCATATTTCCTGATTAAGCAGTTATTCGTATGCAGCAAAGAAAAAATGTGGTGAAAAATGTCAGTTATTTTTGAATTTTTTTACAAACTTTTTTTATTCATTATATGTATGTAGTATATAATTTAGCATTTAATTGCACTTCATTATGCATATACTCGTACACACGTACAGTGACGGACACTGCGTTCAATTATAGTCATAGTACAAAATTACAAGTAAAAAAGTTCTTCTTCTTCAATTTTTTTGACAGGCACCTAGGTGTGATGGTGTGAGTGCTTGATCATTTCGCTTGAGCGTATTGGCGGGACTGCTATGCTAAATTAGAATTTTTATAAAATAAAAGAAAATAAATAATTGGCGCGTACACTTCTGTTAAGTGTTTGCCGAGCTCCTCCTCCTATTTGTGGTGTGCGTCTTGATGTTGTTCCACAAATGGAGGGACCTACAGTTTCAAGCCGACTCCGAACGGCAGATATTTTTATGAGGAGCTTTTTCATGGCAGAAATACACTCGGAGGTTTGCCATTGCCTGCCGAGGGGCGACCGCTATTAGAAAAATGTTTTTTTTATTAATTTTGCTTTCACCGAGATTCGAACCAACGACCTCTCAGTGAATTCCGAATGGTGATCACGCACCAACCCATTCGGCTACGGCGGCCGCCTGTTTTAGTATACCCTTAAATATTTAAAGTATACCTATAAAAGCAACTTTTTAGACTTTACGCATCAAGTGAGTCATGGCTTTCGCCATAATACAATTTGTTGTTGTAAGGCAATATTTGGCACGTTTGATTGTGATAGCAAAGTGTTGGCAAAGTAAAAAAACAAAGAATGAATTCGCCTTGTCCAGCCACATGAACACGACGAAAGAAAAAAGAAAACAAATCAGCTCATTTACCGATACCACCTTTAATATATTCGCCTTGGCTGTAATCAAAAGTTAAACACATTAGCGACTCATTTGAAAAAAGCAGTGGTCACTTTGATTGCCACATTTGTAATTACTTGTATTTTAGTCATCATCATCAGTTCCTGTGTCTCCCACTGGACACTTCCATCTGGTTCTGTTTTTAGCAAGAAGCTTGATTTCGTGCCAAGTTTTTCCTGAAGTTTCAACTTCCTTCTGAATCGTTCTCCTCCAAGATATTTTTGGACGGGCAACCTTGCGAACACCTTGTGGACTCCATCCAGTGCTTGACGACAGATTTTATTTGCGTTTTTGCGAAACGTATGCCCAGTCCACCTCCACTTTCGCAGTTTTATCATATTATTTACCGGCTGAATTTAGCACCTCTCGTTAAGATCGTCGTTACTTTGATGTTGGGCCACCAGATCTTCAATATTCTGCATAAAAATCTGTTTACACAGCTTTGAATTTCGTTTTCAATCCAGTTATTTGTGAGCCAGGTCTCCGCTCCACACAAGAGTACTTATAGTATATATGACTTAAAAATCCATAATTTGGTGTGTATGTACGCTGAGAATGCTGGACGACCAAATAGATCGGAGCTGTGCTGTGTGTCGCTTTATTTATTCTGGCAAGAACGTCTAGTTTCGCACTATCTTTAGCAGCAATGATACTATCGAAGTACTATCACCATTTAAGAGGAACGGACAGCTGCTTGTGGACTGAATTTTCATGGCTTCCGTTTTTTCATGATTTATTTTTAGTTCTGTATTCAATGAGGTTGGGAACAGATCGTCGGTGTGTTTGACGGAGAGAAGGCATATATCATCAGCGTAGACAAGGTCTTCGATATGTTAATGGAAGTTCCAATAGATACCTCTTCATTTCCCCTTAATGCAAAATCCTGTATTTAAAGTTGTTGTAATGCGCGTGTACGAGAGATATTAGTTTCGCCGTGATCCTTCGAGCATGTAACGTGTCCCATATGCTGCGCCGAGAAACACAATCAAAAGCCGTACTGTAGTCTACAAAGATAAGCTGGAGGGTTATCTGCCAGGCTTGCACTTGCTCCACAATGATACGTGGGGTGTTAATTTGATCTATACAGGAACGGTTGCTTATGAAGCCTGCTTGCTGTTTTCCCAAGGAGCTGTCTATAGCGGTTTTAATGCGATTTAACAGCACGCTGGACAGGATCGTAGAGACTATTTACAACAGCATAATTCCTCTGTAGTTTTTGCTCAGCGATAGGTCACCTTTCTTTGGTAAGACGACTACATAATCTGGAGTAAGACGACTACATAATCATCGAGGAGTTCTTCTTCGTCCCATATTGCATTGAAAATAGGCTGTGGAAGATTTGCAGTCTGTTCTGGGCAAGCTTTAAAAAATTCAGCCGGCAGCTTGTCCTGCTTGGACGCTGGAGAAAAATATATTTTCGCCGACGAGAAGGAATTATGGCTTAAAGATGCCAGCAGCGGACCACTTGAGCTATTTTGTTGGTTAAGAATTTCGCCAAAGTGTTCTTTCCATCTTTGCAACTGCTCATCGTCGCTCTGATTGTGAGAGTTGTTTTTTGACGAGCAATGTATTTTAGTGGTGTGCCTAATATATTACTTTTGGCCTTAGCGGTTTTAATATAAAATTCCAAAAAAGTGTTTGATGGAAATTGAAATTGTAACGAAATTTTAATAGCATTCAATTAGAGTATTTTTGAAGTAATCATTTTTGCTGCCTGGAAGTTCAAATTAGTTTGAGGAAAAATTACGGCCTGATTTTTGTGAATTAAAGTACAAATCTTGGTCTTATCCCATTCGCTCAGTTTTTTAAGGTTCGGCATTTTTCCACCTGTTTCACGACTTACCAATCGCACACTCAAATAAGAACAAAAAAGTATATGAACTAAGTGCACAAATAAAATTTTAAGCCTACTCGATTTCGTCGAAGTTCAACGCTGTTTTATGTAAAAATTTCATAGAAAATCGTATCAAAAAGTGTAAAAAATTTCGTACAAATATAGATATTTCTCAATAAAAAAACATTATTATAGCTAAGACACATATTACAAATTTTTATTATTGTAAATTTTCCAAGTCAAAGATATTATATTGTATTTTTGTTTTTGTCGATATTCCATTGTTTTTAATTTTACTGTAAAAATTCTAGCGGCCGCCGTAGCCGAATGGGTTGGTGCGTGATCACCATTCGGAATTCACTGAGAGGTCGTTGGTTCGAATCTCGGTGAAAGCAAAATTAATAAAAAAAACATTTTTCTAATAGCGGTCGCCCCTCGGCAGGCAATGGCAAACCTCCGAGTGTATTTCTGCCATGAAAAAGCTCCTCATGAAAATATCTGCCGTTCGGAGTCGGCTTGAAACTGTAGGTCCCTCCATTTGTGGAACAACATCAAGACGCACACCACAAATAGGAGGAGGAGCTCGGCCAAACACCTAACATAAGTGTATGCGCCAATTATTTATTTATTTTTTATACTAATAAATTTGATAGTCAAATTGTGAAAAATCTTTAGAGAAAAACTGTCAAGCGAATAAAAATAAATAAATAAGTAAACTTCGTTACGGCAAAAGAGTGAGAATTCAAGCTTTAAGTGCTGGTGTTGCATGGCTGCTGATGGTGTCGACGAAATGCTTATTTACGAGGATCACATGGGCAGTCAAAAGAGCATAAATGTATTAGAAACTGTACTTTTGCCTTTCTTAACGCGCATTTTCAGCGACACTTATTTAGATAGAGTTCAATTCCAACAAAACTAAACTTCTTGTTAAAAATCAGGGACTACGATGCGTTGGGTTAGAGACAATAGCTTTGATTGTAACATTGGCCAGAGCAGTCTAAACTCCATACACCACATGTGGGCTATTTTGAAAAGTAAGATAAAGGAACACAGCAAACATGGCAAACAGCGCTGAAAAATGCTTTAATTCACGAGTGGAGCGCCATGAGTACAGCTAAATGTGTAAAGCTTGTACGCGGCATACCACAGAGGGTTGCTGCTATTATCAAAGCAAAGCTTTTTTTATCACCAATTCCTTTTATTTGTATTGATTTATTAATAAAAAATCATTATTTAACTTTTTAACCTTTTAAGCGATTAGTTTTTCTTAGACTGTGCTGAATTAATTTCAAGCGAAGACTGTCGTTGCAAAACCGGTTTTTAGCCAAATATTGGATTCACCGTGCGCATTGGCTGAACGATAATTATAACGATTATCAGGAAATTCAATGTTCATGCTTACTTTATAATGACAAAATAACAGGGAAATTTTCGTTTTTTGCTTAACTTTAAATTTCATAGCAAATGTAATTTCCTTTTTCGGCATGACGCACATATACGACGTTAACTAAAAAATGAACTTTAGAAATTGACGCATATATACGACATAATCACTTAACAGGTTAACACGAAAAATTCAGTAATTAATGGGGCGCCCAATACTTTTGGCCAAGACTACAAATCCATATGGCATATCGATCCTCAAACGTAATTTCGTCGTAGATTTCAGGTGAGCAAACATACAATAAAAATTGTGTAGATATTTGAGTGTCCAGCTTTCAGTGTCCGCTACTGTATGTGTTTGTATGTATAGTATGAGTTATGGTTGCTGCTGATATTGTGCCACATACAAATTACCGTTGATTGTGCATTATTTGCGTACAGTTTTTGATGATACAAATCGTATTGAATTCAATGCATATTTCATAGCAACAAATGTTTCAGTATTTGGTGGTCAAACATTTTATTGTCATTTAAATAATTATGTAAAATTTGTGGCATTAAAAAACAGTTAATACGGTAAATTGAAACATTTAATTAAAATAAAATAAAATTAGTCTCTTTCTCTTTTTTGTTGCGAATGCCTTTCGCACCAGGTGCCTATAAATCATGTCCAAGCATTCAACTTCGCTGTAGTTAACGGTGTACACAAGCCAAAGAAATTGTTAAAATCACTAGTTTTACTAATATCACTGCATTCACTTTGACACCTACAGAATATTGCATTCACCTTGTTTTATACTTCATGAGTGAAAAATGGGAGACTGACTGAAGTCTTCATAGCCGAGTGTATATACTATTCTTGACGGGAATACTAATGGGGTGTTTTGCCCTATGGCGACTAGATTCGGAACCACATACAAACTCCACACATCCACTTCAATAGATGACAACTTCTCCGAAGTTAAAAGCTTTCTATGCATTGTCTAGTTGGAAAGATTGATTAGTTTAGATCAGGAGATTCGAGGGATAAGTAAGTGTAGACTTCATCTACTCAAGAGCAGCTCACTTATCCTAACTACGCCTTTTTCGCCATCGAAAACAATTCTCACAATTTTTACTTCTTTTAACTGACTCTAACAGACAAACTCAAACATACTGTGTTAAAGAAATCCATTATTTTACCGCAAAATGCAAACATTTATTTAAGGTGTTTCGGATTGTCTGATTTGCATCAAATATGCACCATTTTGTTGCACATGCACAAAGATCAAAGGCTGCACATGAATGCCGGGCAGCCCTAAATGATATTAGTGTCGTATTCAAGGTCAGCCTTATTTGGGTTTCGGGGCACAGAGGTATTGAGGGAAACTGTGTCGATGAGCTAGCCAGGAAATGTACTATTCTTCAAATCCTCAGTGATACAAGTACGATTGGGATGCCTATGGCCACGAGGCAAATA
The DNA here is from genome assembly GCA_037575425.1 of Anastrepha fraterculus. Lineage (NCBI taxonomy): Eukaryota > Metazoa > Arthropoda > Insecta > Diptera > Tephritidae > Anastrepha > Anastrepha fraterculus. The sequence goes on from JAYXIM010014817.1 coordinate 1,470,254, forward strand.
GGCTAAGAGGACAATAGGTTATGGAGAGATTAAGGCACATGCGTAACAGCTACACTAATGTGGCCGCAAATAAACAAGAAAAAGGTGAACGAACAGCTTAACTTTTCAAGAAAGGATATCTCGCAGGTCATGGCTTGTATAAACAGTAATTGGACTAGCAGTTTTCTCTCATGCTTATTGTAAAAGTTGTAGAGATGAAGAAGAGGAAGGTGCAGTTGAGAATTTATTTTGCAATTGTCCGAACAGATTTTGACAAAATCAGATCAGATTTTCTAAGACGATACTTTTTCAATTCTCTTACGGAACTGTCCGGCATGGGGGTTTAACCAACCCTGTGCCTTATAAGAGCCTCAAAATGGTTTCACGAAGATACAGTCGACTCTCGTTAATTCGAAATTCGAGGGACTCTTAAAATATACCGAATTATCGAATGTTTGAAATATTAACTGGTTCAAAATTTTTGAGAGAAAATAAATAAAACATCGAATTTTCAAGTGTTTTTATTTAACTGCTAATATTCATAATGTGAATTAATTAATATTTTAAAAGAAAACATTCATAAGGGTGTGCTTCGAAGCACATTGCTGCTGCTCAGACTTTTCAATAATTTTTTTTATGGAGAAAAAGTGCCTGATATGATGTTTCATCAGTTTCGTTTTGTAGACAAAAGCTTTGTAAGTTATCGAATGAGGCTCTTGTTACCTAAACTGACACCTCTGCCAACGGTTCTTATGCATCGTCTTCATCTTCATCGTTGATCTTTTCATTCGTATTTGTCACAGATAAAATTTGGCCATCGGTTAGGGATCCTGAGACAACAACATCTTCATCCACTTGAACATAGTCAGAAAAACTCACACCGCTGATGTCAACTACTGGTAGCATTGATGGTCCTCTACACTGTCTAAGCCAAATGACCAGGTTTTCTTCCAGACGAGGAAATTCAACTTAGGTGTTCTTTTCCGTGCTCCAGCAGTTTAAGCAGCAGTAACTTTCTCCTTGTTTTTTTTATTATGGTTGAAAGGGTACTGAAAAGAATCTTAAATTCTTTTGAAACATCGCTTTTCTTCTTACCTCCTTCTATTTTTTCAATTAATTTCTTCTTTTCAGCAATCGTTAAACATTTATACTTTTTATGACTTATATTTAATACAAATTTTTAACCTGTATACCAACGAAGCGCCCCTCGGCAGGCAATGGCAAACCTTCGAGTGTATTTCTGCCATGAAAAAGCTCCTCATAAAAATATCTGCCGTTCGGAGTCGGCTTAAAACTGTAGGTCCATCCATTTGTGCAACAACATCAAGAGGCACACCACAAATAGGAGGAGGAGCTCGGCCAAACACCCAAAAAGGGTGTACGTGCCAATTATATATATACCTATACCAACGAACCGATTCGTGCAGAAACGTGTGTCAAAAAATGCCTATGTTTTATGCATAAGACGCAACCACGCACAGTAAAGGTATTTTCAGGGGAGTCCCAAAATTCAAAGCTCTTACTAACACACCAAGAAACTTTGCAAATTTGTATTGTCGAGTGTTTAATCATATGAATTCGAATTATCACGTCGTAGCAATGATTTTTTTTATTCGAATTACCGAGTGCATAAAAATGTATGGACATAATTCAAAATATAAAGAGATTTTGTAGGGGACTCGTGATAACTTTGAATTAATGAGTAGTTCGAAATATCGCTGTTTTGAATTAACGAGAGTTGACTGTAAATAAATGAGGTTCCCGCGTCGCACAGTGGTATCACAACCTTTAAGGTCTAAGAGAGTTGGACGTGCAGACGGACTACCATCCTAACCTAACCTAACTTTAGGTGAATATAGTAAAACTATGCAAATTATATGATTTAACGACGCTTAATTTTCGAATTTCAATCTATTATTTTTGGCATTTATTGCCCTTTTGACATTTTTTTTATTGTGAGTGGTTTTGCTGAATGTTGAACACTTCCGCTTTTCAAAGCCGGTAATCTATTCTGTAAAATCAGGTGATCTCAGCTGGTTAAAGTTTTCACAATCAATTGGCAGATATAGTACATACAAATGTATATATCTAAATATGTATATGAAATAGTTTGTGTTGATATGGGAAGCAAGTGGAATGCGAAATTACCTTATCGCACATGTAAGATGTGAGTCTATTGATGACGTCAACTAAAATTAACTTAAAAAAATTTCGCCAGTAAATGCGCCTCCGTTTTGAGTAGAGTTATTGTCAATATTAGCATTTATGTTTGAATAGCAGCACGTTTTGCTATGTTTGTTCTTTACTAATTACTTGCTTTACTATTTTGTTCTCGATACAAATGTAAGCTCAAGCTGAATACACCCAGCCACGCGAAAGCGTTAGAAAAATATGTTATGCTTATCTGCTTATTAAGTATTTATATTCATGAACAAAAGTTGATGTATGCATGTATGTGTTTTTGCATATGTTTGTTCTCTCCAGCCTTCTTAGGCACTTAACCGAATTTGAGAAAATTTTCCCTTCAAATGCTACCAACACATATTTGAACACATATTTTCAAAAACTATCAAAATATATTAATTAATTAATTTATTTATTTGAAGAAGTAAAGAAAACAGAATTTCAGACTCACTACTGAAGCTAAAGAATAATGAAAATATATACAAATTCAATTACAAACTTACACCTAATTAAAATATACCAGCTTACCTCTAACTAACTAAAACATAGAGTTCATTAGGACAGAAAAATTCTTTCTTAGAAAATGAGAAATCTGGCACATTAGAATTGGAGATCTCATTAAACTCACGAAGGGCACGTTCAATTGGAGCATTGCGAGCATAATTGGAATTGAACTTATTTAAATAGAAAGGAAGAGCGTTACGAAAAATTCTGGGCGGTGCAAAAAAATGAGTACGTTGAAGCAGAAAGGGTCAGTTAATGTCGTCCTTAATAACATTAAAAACAAACAAGAGTGAAAGAATCGAGCTCTACTTTCTAAGCACTTTATGTTGATCAAAAGCAAAAGTATTGTGTAAGATGGGATATGATCAGAAAATTTTACTGATCTTAGTGTGGTAATGGTAATGGTTATACGGGTTAGGCTAAGGCCTTTATGCATTGCGACCAAATTGATCTATTGTGCGCCCCTATTACTTATTTATAATAATTTAGTATACCGAGGAATCGAACCAGCTCCTTAGGAGGGAGCAATTGTAGGTCTTACCCCTCTAGTAGGTACGAGCCCAGGATTCTGTGCCTCCTGTGCCCTAATGCCTCACAGTTGGTGACTAAGTGTTCCATAGACTTCTCTTCATCACAGCAGAGCCTGCATAATCTTGTACTAGATAACACTATTGTGTTAAAGTGTTTATTACAGGCAAAGCCACCTGTCAGTGCTCCACAGAGTAATCTGAGGCCCTTTTTATCTAGGGTTAGAGCAGATTTTGTTCTGTTGGAATTGAAATTCAACAACTTTTTGGAGTGATTAAGGCCGCTTGTGCCGTTCCAGTGCTCCCTGATTTTAGTTTGGATCCATTTTTTGGTTTCCTGTTTTATATTATTTTTGTTAAAGCCGAAAAATGGAGTTGGTCCAATAAATAGCCCTTCTGGCTCTTTTTTGCCATTAAAGTCTGCCTTCTCGTTTGCTTCGTATTATGTCCTGGTACCCAAATCAGTGAGACCTGATTATGAGTGGCCAGTTTGTTGAGTGCATTGTTACACTCTATTAGGACTTTTGACTTGAATGTGAAGTTATTCACGGCTTTGAGAACCGATTCGCTGTCCGAAAAGTATTTTAATTTTTACATTCTCGAACCCTATTTTGGATATGATTACCACTGTTTCCATTATGACGAAGAGCTCCGCATGGAAAATTGTGGTATCTGTAGTTAGTTAGGGATTTGTGTGCTCTAGCCCCCACTGTTCCTGCTTCTACTCCTTGGAGCGTTTTGGATGTGTACCATTTTTGTGAGTCACCATTTATCCATGTTGAGTTAGTGTTCCACTCTTCCCTTTATAAAATGGAGCACGGGTTCCGTATGGTCATTCGCCAGGGTTATGCATACTGCATGTTGAACCCTGCTAAAGGTATTGAAGTGTCCTGGTTTAAGTTTTTCTTTCACATGAAAAGAGAGTGCTTGCATTGTAGCCTCCTCTTGTACATATTGCTAAATGTACCGGTGGTAAATTTAAAAGCGCTTCCATGCCAGCAGTTGAGGTAGTTCTCATGGCCCCTGTTATGCTTAGGCACGTCAGCCTTTGTAGTTTACACAGTTTTGACATAGCAGTAGTTTGATTTGTTTTAACCCACCATACCAAGGCCCCATATAGTACAATAGCTCTTATCATTTGGGTGTAGGTCCAGAATATCATTTTAGGGTTCAGACCCCAGGATTTACCCAAGAGTTGTTTTGTTGTCCAAAAGTTTTTCGTTGCCTTTTTTATTACTGAGTTAAAGTTGGCCTCCCAAGTGAGTCTTTTATCCAAGATAATTCCTTCTTTAGAGGTACGTCTATTCCATTTATTCCCAGGGTGGGTATATTTAGAACCCTGTTCCTGATAAATGGGATAAGAGTGGTTTTGGAAGAGTTGATTGATAATCCCTCTTTTCTACACCACTCCCAGGTTATATTTAAGGCATCCTGCATTAAGTCCTTTATGGTCCTTTCGTGGTTGCCTTTAGTTATTACAGAAATGTCATCGGCATACCCTATTGTTTTGTACTATTTATTTGGAAAGGAGCTACAGCTGATCTCCGGGAGCTCCTCTCAAAAAAGACGTTTTGCGGTGACCACTATATCTATGAACTGGATCCTCTGAAATGAAACAACCAAACAGATTTCGTTAAAATAATGTTAAATCTAGTAATTAATCGAAAGAATAAGCAAAATACATTTTTTTTGACAAAATGGTGGTTTCTCAAACAAAAAAATCGATTTTTGATCGTAACGATATTAAATTTTCTGTGTGTATTCTTAAATATATTTACATTAAGAAAAAAATTGCTTTTTTGAAAATTCATTCACGACATTTAGTTCCAACAAGACGACGCAACTTGCCATATAACGCGCTTAGCAATCGATTTATTGCTATGTTAAAGCCACTATTCACGCCAGACGGCCATATTTATTGGAAAAAGTGGTTAAAAAATTAGACTGATCAAATGGACCAAGTAACTCGTGGCATCGGTGGGCATATGCCAGTAATCATATTCATAAAATAAATGCCAATAAATTGTCTACCAGTTTATAATGAAAAAACTAATTCCAACAATATTTCTGTTTTGTATTATCACTTGAACACACGATACATTCATATATTTTTGTGCTACGAGCGAAATGACAAGGGCAAGAATAAGTAAGTATTGAGTACTGTAATATTTTTGTTACTTAACAAGAAATGCGTTTTAGTAAAAATTTGTTTTAAAAAATAAACTGCGTACACTGGCCGCAATCTATCGGACGATATGAAGAAGGTATAATTAAAAAGAAGAAAGGGTGTTATACATAAATGCAGTAATAGCTGTTGTAGTTGTTGTAGCACTTTTCAAAACCCTAAGCAGTGCAGTGAAGTCGTTTGACGTCGCGGTCTATCCCATCTAGATTGGATTAGATTTGTGGGGCGTTGGACAAGTCCTCAGTCAGGAGACCATTGTACTCCTAACAAAAGGCACAGGCAGCAGATTGTTTCGACATGTGAAGAGGTGATTAGTGGCATGCGCAGTAACTTTACATGACGGACATAAGTTGAGTTGGGTCAAGTTGAATATGCCTGCCCTCGTATTTTCACGATTTTTTGGCATGACTTTGCATACTTCTTATAGTATAGCGGGCTCTGTCTTACAATCTGTGACCCTAAAAAACGACCTTGGCCTTGTATTTGATCCCAATCGGACATAGACATGCTTTAAATTCTTTCGCGCTCGCGTTCAATGTTAGCTTTTATCCACCGAAACTGTCAAGCACTTACGAACCCCTACACTCTTACATCTCTGTATTGTGCATTGGTTAGGCCAATGCTAGAATAGAACGCGTTTATTTGGAGGCCTTACATAAAAATTCAATCTAACCGCTTTGCGCAAGTACACATTTTTATCTAAAATTTGTTCGCCGCTCACTAAATTTTTCTCTACCGCTACTTTCTTACTATTGTCGTTGCCTACTAATTAGTCTTCCTACACTTAAGGACAGAATTTGAATTTTGAATTCACGCACATAAGACCTTCTATAGTTAAATATTTGCGAGTTTTTTCTCTGCGCCTCGTTATTAGTATTTTATCTTAACTAATGTGTTTCATATTTATCCTAATTTTAAGACCGAGCGACTCCAAGAAATAAATCCATTATTTTTGTATAAATTTTTGCGCAAATGGCTTAAAACGGTTGTATGGTGAATCTTTAACTCGATTGCGATGCTATGACTATTAACAGGCCGGTCAACTTCGATTATTTCTGGCATTTTGAAACATCAAAAGTAATTATTTAGTGTGAAATGTCACCTTAACAACGAGCATAAACTTTGAATTGCTTGATCAATACTTTACGAGAAATCAATAATTGATTTCTTTTTCTCCAAACTAATATCTGTATCTAGTCTGACAGGTTCTTGTAACCATAGATTTCAACCTTCTTAATATATAAAAATGAATGTTTGTCTGTATGTCATCGATGAACTCAAAAACTACTAGACCGATTATTATAAAAATTTGTATATATATGTATTTTTCCACGGAGAAGGTTTGTAGAATATGTTCATTGATGCCACTCGCCACCAGGTGGCGCTGCAGAGTAACAACTTCTGCCCCGTTCAACCGATTGTCATAAAAATTAGTATGACCATGTATTTCTACACAGAGGAAACGAATATGACATGTTCATAGGCACTGGTGCAACTGGGAATGCCTGCTTCAAACCGACCTGCAAACAACCTGTGATTTGCAACGAGAATCACACTATGATTCTGACGAACTGGGGACATTCGTTATAAGAAACATTCCGCAGTTGATTCCAAAACAACGCATTGCGTTTGACAGAATTATGCGTGCAATCACAGAACAAAGCGGTGGACTGTTTTTCATAGATGCGCCCGGTGGTACAGGCAAGACTTTTCTTCTTTCACAAATTTTGGCAATCATAAGATCTGCATCATCGGAATTGCGGCAATTATTTTTGATGGTGGCCGAACAGCGCATTCAGCATTGAAAGTGCCGTTGAATTTGCAAAACACTGAGGTACCAACATGAAACATCAGCAAAAACTCTGGAATGGGAAAAGTACTCCAAACGTGTCATATTATCATATGGGACGAATGTACAATGTCTCACAAGAGAGCATAGGAAGCGCTTGATCGTGCACTGCTAGATTTGAGAGGAAACAGACGAATCTTCGGTGGTGCACTCATTTTATTGTCTGGTGATTTTCGACAAACACTGCCCATTATGCCACGTTAAACACCGGCTGATGAACTTAATACATCTCTTAAATCATCACTTCTATGGCGTCATTTACAGAAATTGACTTTGAAAACTAACATGCGTGTACAACTGCAACGGGATGCATCGGCTGGAAATTGTGCAAAACAATAATTGGATATTGGAAATGGGCGAATGGAAATTGGTGAATCTACACAATGTATCACCCTGCCAGCAAACTTCTGTAAGATCACAGAAAGCATCGACGAATTGGTGCAAAAAGTTTTCCCAAACATTGCACAAAAATACAAAAACCATCAGTGGCTCAGTACGCGTACTATATTAGCAGCCAAAAACATCGATGTCAATACCATCAACTTCACCATTCAGCATGGAATACTCAGTGAAACGACCACACATAAGTCCATCGATACTGTGAAGAATCAAGACGAGGTTGTCAACTATCCAACTGAATTCTTGAATTCGCTTGATTTACCTGGCATGCCGCCGCACGTTCTTACATTGAAAATTGGCGTACCCATCATTCTTCTTCGAAACATAAATCCACCACGACTTTGCAACGAAACCAGACTCCCAGTCAAGAAAGTGATGAAGAATGTTATCGAGGCAACAATTTTGACCGGAAAATTCAAAGGTGAAGACGTACTGTTGCCACGTATACCAATGATCCCGACAGATATGCCATTCGAATTCAAACGTTTACAGTTCTCAGTGCGACTCGCTTTCGCAATGACTGTTAACAAAGTACAAGGACAATCGCTACAAGTGTGGGGATTAAATGGAGAATCCATACTTCTCACATGGACAGCTCTATGTGGCTCTGATTTATTGGACTACGCACCAGATGGAAAAACAAAAAATATTGTGTATCCCACAGCACTTCTATAAACATCGAATTGAAACTTAACTGTGTAATGTCACAATTTTTTCGAAATCAACAAAATCAATAAAATGGTTGGTGAAAAGTCACAAGCTTGGCAAATGGTCTGAATTTCATATTTCAGTTTATAAATATTTGTCAGGCAAGTGAACTTCTTTTCTCAACTTACTTCATGATTGCCATGGTGGTAACCAGCCAAACATTTTGAGTGCTTTTTTCAAATGTTTAGTGTGTTTTAAATAATGGGACAGATGTCCTTGTTAAATTACCTATAAATTATTTTATATTTAGATGGTTTTGTCTCAAAGTAGACGTAAATGCGTAAATTAGATGTTCAAGTGATGGATTGCATAATTTAAAGAAAAATCTAAGTTAGTTTCGTATTCATTTTTTGAAAAGTTATTACAATTATATTTCATTATTTATTCAGTTACAATTATCACTTCAGATAAGAACTGAAACTATGCGCAGTATTTATCAATTTTGAACAAAGCTACCGCACGACTATTTGTTCCAGCAACATACAGGTATCAGGGAACATGAAGAACAGGAAATTGAAAATCATCTTTTTTAACTATCCTTCATTATATGATTTACAAATAAAGTAAATACAAAAAATTAAATTACAACATCACCTCCTGTTTCTGAACGTCTCATACCAGAACCCACACGAAAGTTTCCCGTTACCAAGGACGATCGCTTTTGCCAAAACTTTATTGTCAATGGGCATCGAGCGCAGCTAGAAGAAATATTCCTCTTGGCTTGTCTACACATACCTAAGTGCAGAGGCAGTTAACGAAATCAGGGTGCGGTATGCAACTTTTATGCCAAGTAGTTCGAAATCTCTTCCTCGTCTCTCTACTACAGTTTTTACAGCGCCATAGATGAAATAGAAGTCTAGTGGAATGGAAGAATGCAGATGGGGGGTTTGGTTACGGTTGACTCAAAATCTGTGCATTGTAATGCTCGTTATATTTATAGTCGCTGACCAATAACTTCATCCCGCGACAACGTATTTAATTAATAAAAATATCTTACCCACTATCTTTTTCAAGCGAGTGACTGAAAATGCTATTCCACAGAAATGTTTAAATGTGGGTTTTAAAAAATCACAAACGCTTCATCAACCACGTTTGTTGTTGCTAAAATCACAAGAACAAAAAAACGGAAAAATAAATATGCTATCATATCACATTTGAAAACCCCTAAATGAGCCTCATTATAAGTTGATTTTACGCGGCAGAAGCCGAAGCATTGGCAGCATCAACAGCTAAAATGGATGCCATAAAAAGCAATTTCAGTGGATCCACTGTGGCTATTGTTGTTGTTGCTGCTGTTGTTGTCAAATACTGTACGTAATTTGGCAAATACTGGCGGTAATTCAATTTGTATGCCAACTCGCAACGAATCCGGAAAATCCTTCACTATTTCAGTGCGCATTTGCCAGCAACATTCCAACCGCCGCCCATCCGCCACCCACTGTCTATTTATAGCCCAATCCTCCAACCTCCCATCCCATCACATCTTCTGGCGTATTCGAGGGCATATGCAGCATATTTGCTACGATAGATATCACCACACAACACCGTTGCTTGCAAGGATAAACTGTATGTACAGTGTGCCGCTTAGAGAATTTGATATATGATACAAATAAATTTATTAAATTTTAAAAACCAAATACAAATACGTTATTTTTCTGTAAAAATAAAATTATCAACTAATTTTTTTTTTTTCAGAACCAAAATAATATGAGACACAGGCTCAAGTTTTTGTTTTTCAAAACTCTATGCCGTCTATCAAAATGTATTGCCAAAAATATATGTATGTATGTTTAGTATTCTTTTAAAACTCTCTTGATTTTTAAATTTCTCTGCTTCTATTTTTTTCTAATTTCTATATCCGCGAGTTCAAAAATCTCCGTTATCCTAATCGCTAATTACTGGACTGGGAGTTTTCATTTCATTAAAATTTATTTATGTCTATGATCACACGAACCTTACAGACTAGATACATAAAACAAAAAATAAATAAATAATTGGCGCGTACACTTCTGCTAGATGTTTGGCTGAATGAGATGGTACGTCACTACCATTCGGGCGTGCGTAGGTTCGAATATCCGTGAAACACCAAATGAATAAAACGTTTTTTCTAATAGCGATCCCCTTTCGGCAGACAATGGCAAGCCTACGAGTGTATTTCTGCCATGAAAAAGCCCTTCATGAAAAAATCAACTGCCGTTCGAAGTCGGCTAAAAACTGTAGATCCCTCCATTTGTGGAAAAACATCAAGATCCATGAAACAAATAGAAGGAGGCCAAACTCCCAAAAAGGGTGTAAGCGCTAGGGTGATTTTTTAGCTATTATCTTTTTAAACAGCTGACGTACGTTTCGTATTTTGTTTCACTGTCAAACATCTTCAGTTTTCAACGCTTGCAAAGCATTGAATTTTATTATAAAAATGCGTGTTCTGTTATGAAAGTTTATCGCGCGCTTCTTCCATTTTATGGTCAGTTTAATCGACCCACTGAAGCGGCTATTCGAGCTATTGTGACTAAATTTAGAACCAAATTTATCTTATTGGACATCAAACCACCAACACACTTGCGTAGAGTGCGAATTTAAGAAAATATCGCAGCTGTGTCGGCCAGTGTTAATGATGACCATCAATTATCGATTCGACGCCGTTCGCAGCAATTGGGCCTCTGTTACTCAACAACGTGGAAAATTTTGCAAAAGGATTTAGGTGTGAAGCCTTCCAAAATACAGCTGGTGCAAGAATTGAAGCCGAACGACCTACCGCAACGCAAAATTTTTGGTGAATGGGCTCTTGGAAAGTTGGCCGAAGATCCACTTTTTATCGAAAAATTGTGTTCAGCGACGAATGGATCAATGGATCAGATTGTACGATAAAACGCCTTTAGATTATTTTTTGTGCGGCTATGTTAAAGCGTATGTCTATTCAGACAAGCCTGCTTCAATTAAAGCATTGGAAGACAACATTAAACCATTTATATGTGAGATACCGGCCGAAACATTGGAAAGAGTATGCCAAGTTGGACTAAGCGGATGGACCATTTGAAGCGCAGTCGCGGTCAACATTTGCATGAAATAATCTTCGAACATTAAATTATATGGACTGTACCATAGATTTAAATAAGAATTTCATGCATTTTTCTGAATTTTACGTGTGTATTTTCGTGTGTACTTTCCTATAGATCTTAAAAACTTATGTGATCCGTGCAAGTCTTGCAGAATAACTGGCAATATATTAGGTAGGTAGGTGAAATAGTTGAAGTGCCAGTCTGGCACTCCCCAAGTAGCATTAAAGCCCCGTTTTGATACTACATATTATAAGACCTCCACCAGACAGATATCTACAGCCAGCTAGAGCTGTATGGAGAAGATTGATGAGATTTAGATTGGCGCACTGCCCCAGGCTGTCGAAGAAAGGAGCACGCAGTGATCTTAATCGTCTAACTACCAAACCTGGACATTTACAGAGAAAGTGCTCAACAGTCTCCGCTAATAAGCTCTCAGGTCCCCACAGCTGTTGCAATGGTGGTTAGATGGTAACCCTAACTTTTCCGGGTGTGTGCCGATCGTTCAGTGACCGGTAAACACTGCTACGAGCTTGGAAGTTGAATGCCGAGGAGTCCAAAAGACTTTCTGAGTCCTCCGCATGTTGTACTGGGGCCAAAGGGTTTTCGAAATAGTACATGAAGAAATGGAGCTCCATCTTTTCTGCGCTTTCCTGAGAAATAATTTGTGCAGGCCTCCTTTTACAACTGTCAGGGGGATGCCGATGCCCGGCTAGGAGGGCTCTGAGGCCAATTCGGTCCTCTTCCTGGCAAGCTCATCAGAAATTTCATTTCCCTCTCTCTTCCTATGTCCTGGAACCCAGATCAGAGAAATGTTACCTGCACACCCAAGAGATTTGATCTTCTCCTTACAGGAGTTTAATAGCGATATATTACTAAGGTTGAAAGCATCATAGGCAGTACTTCCATTAGGGCTGCGTTACAGTGGAACAAAAAACAACTCATATGTGGACGAAGGCTTTGACGATACTGACTCTTTCACAGAGTCCAGAGATGCTGCACACAAGAGAAAAGTCTTCACTCTAAACCGTAGACGGTTACGTTAGGCCCACGCGCATCTTTTCTTTAGCAGAGCCACACTCGTTATATCGTAAACCATCCTGGCCATTCTACTCGAAAAAGATTGGCATGTAAACCATTTGCCGTTCGGAGGAAATGTAATACAGTGCATGATGACATCAAGACGTATACCACAAATTGAAGAATAAGCTCTGAGAAGATCCGGACTTTGACAATCGCCAGCGTTAGATGTTATCCAGAAAGTGAGATATCTGGTCGACTTAGCTGAAGATGTGAGGAAGTTGGGAGAAGAATTTTCAAAAAAGCCGTCATAGATAAATGTATTTATTATACTGAAATTGAGATTACGAAGACTAAGTATGCAATTGAGTGGTAAAGCCCTCTCTCGACAAACAAAACTAACACTCTATAACGCTCTCATCATGCCCGTCCTATCGTATGGTGCAGAGGCTTGGAGGTTGGCAATATCCGATGAGGCGTTCCTTGGAGTGCTTGAGAGAAAGAATCTGTAGAAGATTTTTGGATCTTTACACGTTCTCGATAGCGAATATCGTAGGCAATGGAACAATGAGTTGTATGCGCTTTATGACGACATAGGCATAGTGCAACGAATAAAAATCCAGCGGCTCCGTTGGCTGAGTCATGTCATCCGAAAGGATGCAAACACTCCGGTATTCGATACGGTACCAGCTGTTGGTAGCAGAGGAAGTTGAAGCCCTCCTCTGCGTTGGAAAGATAAGGTAAAGAAAGATTTGGCTTCAATAGGTGTGTCCAACCGGGGCCGGTTATCATAAGAAGGAAACGACTGGCGCGCTTTATTAAACTCGGCCACAATCACTTAAGCGGAAAAAGAAAAAGAAGAGTACGAAGGAACAAACACTCGGTCAAAATGCGATACACAGTTGTCTGAGATGTGCACTGTTCCATTTCAATAGTTTCCACAAAAAATATATACAAGCTTATGTATATATGCATATGAATGTAGCTAATAAAAGGATCGTGATCCTGAACATGGCTGGCACCCCAAAACAAAAAAGTACAAACTCTGAACCGCACATTTTGCATTGCCACACTGTGCTTTACAGACTTAACCAATCGAAATGGTTCAAGTTGTCAGAAAAGTTAACAAAAGTTTTGTACGCAGGAGTGCATTTAGGTCAATTTTGAACACAGTAAAGTCGTTTGGTGCTCTGAAAATTCTGTAGCACGTAGCACAAAGTTACTTAAAAAGCATTCATTTGTTCGCCCTGCTCGACATCCAATCGACCCAGTATAACAAGCGCTTTTGACAAGTTGTGGGTGCGTAAGTGGATATGCCATGTTGCTGTGTATGTATGTACATATGTATATAAATATGAATATTGCGGTATATGTATATGTTTGTGATAAAGAGCTAAACAAATGAACCTAACGACAGGATTATTAAGGGGGACAAATGGCTTAAAAATGTGCCGCAACCACCAACAGTCGTCAATGCAAAGGAAAATCATTTTTCGCAAAAGTTGAAATTAAGGGGTGAGATTATTTTTTCGTTGTTAGTTTTATATTAAATAGCAGTGATGGTGTTGAGGTGCAGAGAGCAATATGTACAAAAGGAAGAGTGCAGCCAATCAGCATTTGCGGCGATGTTGCTCTTCGCCAAGAGTGAGCCAGGAAATTGGGATTGCTTAACTAGTTGCACTCTTTTAACGCGTTGAGAGGCTTGTCGAATTGGTATGGAAGAGGAAGTTGGGAAGTTTATATGATACATAACTGAGTTCAAGTGTTTTTATGCATCCAACCACATTAAAGATATACAAAAATACAAGTGCATACATACATATGTACATACACATATATTTTTAAAGCAGCTTATGTGTGAGGAGAGATGGCACAGACAGGGATATGCCTTGTTGCCAACTTGGAGGCAGAGGATATGAGAATATACTTGTGTGAAGGTATGTGAATACTTTTAAAGAGCATATACATATATATATATATACAAATTACATAGTTATTAGGTTAACAGCCAAAGTAGCTGTATATGGCTTTATTAGTGATCCTCCGCCACCGCAGCTAGCTTTGACTAGATATTTTACCGTTTTAGCATTTTATGTGGTTACTTTCAGTTCATTTAATAATTGAGTATTTACCTACCATAAGTCGTTGCCGTTATATGTAGGTGTGTATGTACGTTGTAGAAATACAGTAGCGCACAGAAAACCTTAGATAACAAAAATGTGCATGTTTCGCTGCATAATTTCTGTTTTTTGCTAATTGATGTGCACGTGAAATAATTTATTAGAGATATTGGTTTATATGAACAATAAGTACGAAGGCTGTGTTGCTGTATTTCTTTATTTCTATTTTTAAATTATTTATTTTGAGTTACTAATTTATTTATTACATTTTGAAAGTTGCTATTTATATCGGGTGTTTTTAAAGAGCTTGAGAACGTAAAATGGTAATACAAAACAGAAACTTTGTCGCAATGAAATTCTTTATTATAATTTTGTAGATAATTTCATAATAAAGGGTATTTTTTTTAGAGGTTAGGTTTTCAAGATGAAATAAAACGTATATAATTTAATGTTATGGCCAAGAATTTAGCTTTATTATAAAGATAAGGGTTTGCCATTATGTTTTAAAATGATTTCGGGCAAGTGGCCGCCGCGGCTGGCTCGAATAAATTCCAGCCGAGAGGCCCAATTTTCGACCACTTTTTGCAGCAATTGGGGCCGTATGTCAGCAATAACGCGCCGAATATTCTCTTCCAAGACGTCAATCGTCTCGGGCTTATCTGCGTAGACAAGCGACTTCACATAGCCCCACAAGAAATAGTCCAGCGATGTTATATCGCACGATCTTGGAGGCCACGCCACAGGTGCACGGCGCGAGATAATGCGCTCACCAAAAGTTTCCTTCAATAAATCGATTGTTGCGTTGGCTGTATGGCATGTAGCGCCGTCTTGTTGGAACCAAAGGTCGTCCACATCAACATCGTCCAATTCAGGTACGAAAAAGTCATTAATCATGGCTCTATAGCGCTCTCCATTGACTGTAACATTATGGCCGGCTTCATTTTTAAAGAAATATGGACCAATGATTCCCTCTGCCCATAGAGCACACCAAACAGTGACTTTTTGAGGATGTAACGGCGTCTCAGCAATGGCTTGTGGATTATGTTCACTCCAAATGCGACAATTTTGCTTATTGACATACCCATTCAACCAAAAGTGAGCTTCATCGCTGAACAAAATTTTCTTCGATGCGTCGCGCGAACCGAACCATTATTTTCGTAATAAATTTGCTCGATTTGCAAACGTTGTTCAGGTGTAAGTCTATTCATTATGAAATGGCAAACCAAACTGAGCATAAATCAAGTGACAGCTGTCAAAAAGACCATCTACGAAAAAAGTAGGGCCAACTTGAAAACCTAACCTCTAAAAAAACACCCTTTATTTATTTTTTGAATTGGATATCCGGCATCTGTCCGCCACGTCTACGAGTTACATGATCAGTCCTCTAAATCGGTTTTTAAGCGCGCTGTATGGCAAGGTGTCGCCGATGTTTAGCTTATTAATTTTTAGAAACAAAAATTCAGTCAGCGTGGCTCGATAACGCTCGCCACTCATAGTAAGGACAGTTTCTTCCTCATTTCCAAAGAAATAATGACTGATGATGCCAGCAGTGATCTAGGAACTTCGCGAATATATTATATTTATTTTTTTAAAGTAAATTCCCGCAATTTGAAAAGCATTGTTCTGTCGTTAAACGATTCACGATGACTTGCCAAAACTTACAGAAATGTTAATACAGTTTGTCATTCTCAACTGTTCTCATGTAGGTAAAAACACCCGCGATATATTTTTTTAAAGCTTCAGCGCGTCTGTGAAGTACAACTGAATCAAGTGTTTTTAATTTGATTACATACAAAGTTGAAAATATTTTCTGGTGGCGAATGCATCTGCACCGCTTTTCGTAGGTATTATCTACTTGCGGAATCTGGAATGAGAAAACGAAACCAAAAGAACTTAAATGAATAAAGATTTTTATAGAAAAAGTATCGAAAGGCAAAATATTAGTTTGGAAAAACTGGAATCCATTGTTTTATCGGTACATGGCTGCAGTGATCGATATCTCGTAACATTGACATTGACATGACATCGGCTTATGTCAATTTGCTGTTTTTTGTTTGTTCCCTTCAGTTGTGCAGAGAACGTTAATATATAGAGAAGTCTCACGAGCTACGAATAGTGTGAATTGTCAAAAATGATGTGAAACTGCGAAGACTTTTTCACCTCGTTCAACTCGACAGCGGGGAACTTCTTAACAGAGCAGATTACAGTAAATTATGTACAAGTACATTGGCTCTGCTCAGTTTTTGGCTTCTTTATGAAATCAAATTGACGAATAGCCGACGGCATTTTGCAAGGAATTTGCTTGAGCATTTTTATGTTCCCTTAATAAACGTAATTTTATTCAATTTACATTTTCAAACAAACTTAAATGTACAATCACAGAATTTGATATTTGAATTATATGCGCCAACATTTAAAATCAAAGTAACTTTAATGTTTGTTGATTTAATTTAAAAAGAAGAATTTAAACAAAATACAAACGACCTACCATTTTGTTGTGTGCGTTTTAGTAAATTTACTTCATATAAATTTCATGAAAATTTGTACTAATTTTTCGAGTCGAAATTAATTTTAGACAAGAATTCATAGAGCATAAAGTATTTTGGTATATTGATGTATATGTATATCAATATATTATATATATACATATATTATGTTAGTTATGTTTGTTCTTATAGTAATACAAATGTATGTATGTGCACACGCACTGCAGCAAGAATTGGCTATGTATGTACCTCACGAGCATCGCCTTATCACATTTCATGCAATAATTAGGGAGTAAATATCCTAATGATCAAATTCCTGCCCAACAAATGCTAAAACAATTCCATTTGCATATGCGTGTACACAGTGGCGGATCCAGGATTTCATAAAGGGGGGGGTCCGGGGTTATTTTAGAAGGGTGTTTTTCTTAAAAATCAATTTCGTGAATAAAATATGGCATTATTCGCGCTGCATGTCGTGACTAGCCGATGAAAAAACTAATAGCTCTAGATATCTTGTAAAAAAATTCTAAAAATAGTAAAGGACTTTGATTCAAAATTACAAGAATAATTGGCGGTTTTTATACATCGTGGGACACCTTCATAAATAATTACGCCTATTTAAGATACAATATATTATAACATATGTTGGAGCCAACTTGCAATTCAACCATGTATAGTTTAAGTACGAAAAAAATATCAACCCTGTTTGTAACTTCTTTACTTCTTCTTCTTGTATTAATGCTTACTGTGACTCAATTCACTCCAATAAAGTTCTTCAAACGAAACGGTCGTGTTTATATATAATATTATATATTTAATTGCGCTTTTCTCTAACAACATGTGTTGCTATATAACGGCAAGAAAGTTGCCATGAAAGAGCCGTTGCAGCTTTTCCTTATCGTAACGGCGACACCCTGTGTACTGTTAACTCGAAATTTTAAATAGCGCGCCAACGAAATCGCGATGACGGCGCCGAGTGATTTTTCCCTAAGTTTTTTTGGTGAATAACTAGGCTATCTTTAAACATGCATGAACATGCTTCTATTCTTTTGTTTCTTTCAACGAGCAGAATACATTGTGTCGAGCATTTGTTGACAAGTAGTTAATGTGATTGTTAATACGCCTCCTAACATGAAGAGAACATTATTTTCTTATTTCGAGCGCCTTGATCCAGAATCAGAACCAAAAATAAAAAAGAAGGAAAAACAGGTAAAGTTAAAAATTTGTATCCAAGAACAGTCAGTGTACAGTTGGTGCTCAAATTAATAGAATCACTATGAAAAATTCAAGTTTCAGCCATTTAACTGATAATAATCAAAGAATAGTCTATTTTTAATATGTTGTTTATTAAATTTCTATAATACGACAAAAACAATATTCAAACCAGTCTTTTATTAAAAAAATATCAAAAAAAAAATCAAAAAATCAATATTTTGCGTGAGCACCTCGTGCAGCAATTAAAACCGGAATCCTTTTGGGTATGCTTTCAACGCATTTTAAGCAGTTTGTTTTTATTTGGTCGTCATTTTTCCAAATATTTTGCAGTCTTTCGCTCAGTTGTTCTTTATTTGTAATATTATCTTTCGATATTTCTGTCTTTGTTGACTCTTAAAGGTTCTCAATTGGATTGAGGTCTGGTGAGTTTCCTGGCCAATTAAGAACCTGAACTTTTTGCTCTTCCAAAAAGCTGCACACAAAAAGCCAAATATATCGAACGGTAATTTCGACAAAGCAATGATTGCTACAATGTTTCATATTATACAGAAAAGTAGCATTTCCTAACATTTTTGCAAACTACACGTCATTAAACTCGGCAATTTGTTCCTCTACAGTATGATTCTAATAATTTGAGCACCCACTGTAAGTAAAAAGTTAACGTTCAGTTAACGGTTCAGCCATTTTTAATTTTAAAAAACTAACATCAGATTCGTAATCAGCGACACCAATGTCGAACATACATAGTTTTTTAAGCATCTGTTGCGCCATTAAAGAGGGCGTTAAGAAAATGAATTTGCATGTCTAAAAGTCTTAAATTCAAAATAGTATCACTTTTTTTTCATTCATCCTAGAAGTCTTTTAAAAAATGGATTTTAAAGCTACAGAGTATTACTTTGCGATTCCGTTGTGGAAAATAAAAAAAAATTTACCTTACTCAAAAAAAATTCATAAAGATGTCCAAAGTCGGCATTTCTTGACTATTTAACCACAAATTGCCAAAAGTCCTGACGTGCTGGAGCATTTTCAAGATCAAATTCGTTTTCAGCACAAAAAAAACTTCAAGAGACACTCGTAGCCGTTTTAGAAATTGGACAAAAATGAAATTACGCAGGCCTGTGTAATTATTCAAAATTTTGAATTGCGTCCGTCGTATTATAATTGTTTTTATTATAAAATAAATTAAAACTGGAAGAAAAATCTAATAAACTGCTAATGCATATAAAAAAATATTGTTTTTTTTTTAACTTGACTCATACAGAATTGAAACATAAAATTTTAGAGCATGATTCCAATGGGGGGGGGGGGTCCGGACCCGAAAACCCCCCCCGTGGATCCGCCACTGCGTGTACATATTTGTATGTGCGCATGCACACTTGATGCCCTAACCTATGTACGTACATATTCGTATTCTGAACTTCCAGCAAAACAATGCTTATTAGCATACACATAGATATGCATGTACATATAGGGTGTTTTTTTAGAGGTTAGGTTTTCAAGATGAAATAAAACGTATATAATTTAATGTTATGGCCAAGAATTTAGCTTTATTATAAAGATAAGGGTTTGCCATTATGTTTTAAAAATGATACCCATTCAACCAAAAGTGAGCTTCATCGCTGAACAAAATTTTCTTCGATGCGTCGCGCGAACCGAACCATTATTTTCGTAATAAATTTGCTCGATTTGCAAACGTTGTTCAGGTGTAAGTCTATTTATTATGAAATGGCAAACCAAACTGAGCATAAATCAAGTGACAGCTGTCAAAAAGACCATCTACGAAAAAAGTAGTGCCAACTTGAAAACCTAACCTCTAAAAAAACACCCTATACAACCTCGCACACGGGCCACTCGTGTTTGGCCGGGGTATGTTCGTCTTTAAAAATTAAATAATTTAGCTGTTAATAATACACAAAAATTTGTGGTATCAAACTTTCCAAAAGGAACCGTCGGTAGACAGTGACGTTTACTACTCCATCTATACGGGTATAGCTGGCATTGGAAAGATCCGCGTTTTATCGAGTTTTTCGCAAAACTAATTTTGAAGTGAGTTAAAATGATTTCTCAAAAAATAATGGGCCAATAGTATTGAAAATTTTCAAATTTCTTCAATGCAAGATTGAAATCCAATCTGGGGGACCACAAAATATAAGGTCCCAATGGCTGCATTTTCTAAGGTAGGTAGGTAGATAGGTAAAAGTGGCAGTCGGTCTCTAAACCAACTCAATTAGGCCGTTTCTGATCCATTGTGATACCACAGTAGCTACCAGTCTGCTACTCCCCGTAAAACCATTTTTTTTAGTGCAAACCCATTTATCTGGCTGGGACTTATGTATATCCCTAAGGTCATCAGTAACATTTAAGAATGATGGACCAAAGTATTAAAGAAGGTGTCTGAATTTTCTAAACTTTGGAATGATAGTTTCACAAAATAATTGTCAAATATTAATATTTGATATTTCAGAAAGTTCTATTCAAGTATTTTGTTTCTTATACTCGTATGTACATACACGTAAAAAAAAAATTAGAGAAAATATTTAGGCTTCAGCAATCATGCAATCCCTTCATTGAAGTCCGCTCCGGTTCTGTCAAAGCGTAAAGGCACCCTTTAAAATAAAGTTGTCTGAGTTTTTACGTCCCCCACTGTATGTACATATTTACATATTTAAACACAAACTAGATATGCCTCTACGAGTACATTTATTTCATGTGTTTAACTATCAACAATTGATACCGATACCGAAATTCGGGAATTCGGGATATTTTTCACTTTATTCTAGAAATTCGTTATTTAATCGCCGTCATCTCAGAAAGTTTGCTACAAAAGTTAGTAATCCAGAATACAAATTATGAGATATACTTGCGAATAGTTTCTAGTAGCAGTGTACCGAAATCTTAGTTCAGCAATTTATGCTACCCATCATTACCAACGTCTACGGTACTCCCCTCTGCCAACACTCAAAGCTCATCGAACTTTTCCAGAATATTTTGAGTGAAAGAGTGACTTTAATTATAGTCCATCCGACTCACCACCGATCTCAGCAACTTCCAAGGCTATTTATTATTATTTATTTATTTATTCATTTATTTAATCAGGCATACAACCATAAATTAGTTTTACGAATTTGACCTTAAAACTAGATCAAATATATTAAACTTAACGTAATAATTGAACCTCAATTTATTAAATAGAAAGTAAAAGTAGAAGTGGCAGAAAAAGTATTTGAGAATAGTGATACAAGTAGTGGTAATAGTAGGTGTAGTAGTAAAGAGTGATCAAGAGAGTGAATAGAGGTATCGGCCGTAATTCGGCCATCCGTTAACACCAATTTTTAATGACTCGCTGGAGGACTTCGGTCGGTATCCCGTGAATAACTTTAGCCTCAACAACAATAACAATGCCTCAATCGAAGCTGATTTATCCACAAAGCATTTAGACTTTACATACCTACACATGCCGTCGTAGCCGAATGGGTTGGTGCGTGATTACCATTCGGAATTCACAGAGAAAACGTTGGTTCGAATCTCGGTGAAACACCAAAATTAAGAAAATCATTTTTCTAATAGCGGTCGCCCATCGGCAGGCAATGGCAACCCTCCGAGTGTATTTCTGCCATGAAAAAGCTTCTTGTAAAAATATCTACCATTCGGAGTCGGCTTGAAACTGTAGGCCCCTCCATTTGTGGAACAACATCAAGACGCACACCACAAATTATTATATACATATATATACCTACACAAATAAAAGTCCAAATAAAATAAAATTAAATGTGATATCATTCGATCTTGCTGGCCTGGATTGGCTGGTCCGAGACGAGAGATAAATTGCTCCCCGAAACGACGCCGCAGTAAATCCACTGCTTCATGGGATGTCTGGCTGTATGGCAAGTAGCGCCATCTTGTTAGAACCGAATGTTGTGGAGATCACGAGATCACGGGACTCAATTTCCGGCATCAAAAGGACGTTTATCATAGCGCAATAGCATTCACCATTCATTGTTACGTTGGCGCCATCCTCGTCTTTGAAGAAATATGGGTCGCTGATTTATCCAATCCATTAAGCCGAAAATGGTCCGCGCCGCTGAAAATGCGCATCTTCGGCAAGTTTTTGAAGAGCCCAACGACTGAAATTATGACGCTTTGGAAGGTCGGCCGGCTTCAAAGCTTGAACTAGCTGTATTTTATACACTTCCAAAGATAGGCCAAGTTGTTGAGATCGACGCCGAATCGATTCTTCCGGGTCTTCGGTAAAAATCACATTTAAAGTTAAGTATCATCCAATAATCTAAAATTATTCTGAATTATGTATCTATGTTTCAAAAAACCTATTTGAAAAAGTACCTCTAATCTGTTCTCCGAATGGGTTGGTGCATGACTACCATTCGGAAGACGAATCTCCGTGAAGAAAAAGTTTTTTCTAATAGTGGCCACCCTTCGGCAAGCGATGGCAAACCTCCGAGTGTATTTCTACCATGAAAAAAACTCCTCATAAAAATGTTGGCAGCATACAACCTGTATATCCCTCCATTTGTGGAACAACATCACGACGCACGCCACAAATAGGAGGAGGATATATGTATACATATGTTTTTTTTTTTGGAATGGTTTAGATAATGAGTCGCACCAACGTTTGGTTCTGCGTAAATATTACCTTGTGCAACATTTGGTCTTCCTTAGTCTTCATAGAACGCTTGTCTATTTCAGAGTTTTCATATTTGCGGTACTTAAAATCGGGATTTTCGATTTAACATCTGAAATCCATGTATGTACTTATAAATATGTTTAAGTGCCCGACATCACAGATACGTTGTTGTTGTTATTTCGTTTAGCTTATAATACGTCTTTTAATAACTCTACGAGTCTATGTGGGTTTATTATTTAAATTAATTAAGCTGCAAGTTTCGTATTCGTCTCTTCGCCTCATCCCCACTTTGTATCTGATTTCATTATGTTTGCTCTTTCTCCTACCTTTTTCACCCAGTCCTTGCTTCACCTGCAGACATCAACTCCATTACAATGCATTAACTTTTGTCTGTTGGTCGGCGACGTTGCTGGCGGCATTGTTCGCCCGCCTTGTCGAGTGCTTGGCCAAACGCTTGAGTACCACTTTTTCATTTCATTTAATTTAATCCAACCTTCAGTAGCCTTTGTTCGCTTGTGACGTGAAACGTGCGAAAGAGCTGTAAATTTCATAATGATTGAATTAATGGAAATGTAAGAGAATGCGAACAGGAGACAAAGTTGAAGAAAAAATTGTCCTCTAATGTGCATGCACACATACATACATGAGTACACACATACATGCATTCAATAAAACAACAAAAATATTTTTATTTTAGGGTGAGATTAGGAAGGCATGCAAGTAGGCGATAGTTTTACAGGACTAAAATTTCATGATTATATTTTCCAAAATATATTACTATATGACATATTGGTGTGGGGGAAGGCGGTAAAAAAGAAAACATATCTGAGGCCATTGGTAAAAGTTCTACGACTCTCCGCGCTTTGCACTGCGGGAACTATGAAATCAGCTCCCACGGCAGCTCTCGAGGCTATTCTCAAACTAACACCGATTGGTCTATGCAGAAAATTGGGCGGCGAATTCAGCTGAGAGGCTACAAACAACTGAACAGCTTACCTCTAGAAGCATCGCACATAGCTCTATTAGTGGGAATGCTACAGTCAACTTAGACTATATGATTCCAGTTATGAGTTTTGGAAAACCGCTAAAGGCCGTTATCGAAGACGGTGGATGGCGCAAAGGCTTGGTTCCGAGGAGTAACACCATCAATATATTTACTGATATATCAAAAATGGAAGAGGGGTATGGCGCTGGCATATATTGTGTGGCATTATGCATCAATAAGGCATATAAACTCCCTAACTATTGTACTCTGTTTCAAGTTGAAAGGAAAGCAGCAAGCTTGTATGTACAGACGAAACAATTAACTGCGCCTTAAACTTCTACGTGGATAGCCAAGCGGCTATAAAAGCGATAACATCATAATCATATCATTCAAAAACGTCCATGAATGCACGGAAGCAATTAACAAGCTCGCTTGTAATCAAAGACTTTGTGTTTTTGGGTTTCTACTTTAAATTATAAATTAAAAAGTGGCTCACCTCTTTCATTGATGTCGGCGCTGCCCGCACACCGAACGAAAGTGTGTGTCATTACAGCTGCTATTGCCTTTATGGCTGCTTGGCTGTCAATGTAGAAGTTTATTTGAGAGTTCGGAGAAGTGTTCTCTATGGCTAAGTCTGCGGCTTTCGTTGTCGCGTAGATATCAGCTTGGAACACACTGCAGTAGTCCGGTAACTTGTATGACTGTTCATATCTTAATTCCGGAAAGAATAGTGCAGCTCCGACACCGTCTTCTATTTTGGAACCATCTGTGTATATGTGGAAAGTGTGGTGCATTGAAAGTTGTCCCTTCCGCCATTCATTCTTTTCCATTTTAGGTTCCTTGTTGAAATTAGTTTGAGGAATAACGTAGTCCGAGTTAGCGTTTAAATCTCTGCATATTCGGCTGAGGCCATAAGGACTTTCATCTAGTTGTGTTGTGGTCAATAGCCTAAGTGCAGACTTCCTTTCAGAATTTTTTGTTACTAAACCTATTGGGTTGAGGTCAATATCTTGTCCAATGCTGCTCTGGGAGTAGTGCGCATTGCACTCGTTATACACAGCTCCGCAGCTCTTTGTATTTTCTCCAGTTCATTAACGTATGTCTTCTTATTCAAACTTGTCCCCCATACTTGAATGTCATAGATCATTATTGGTCTTACTACCGCCATGTAAATCGAAAGTGTAAGTCGTGGAGATAAGCCTCATGTCTTACTGAGCATTTTTCTGCAGGCGTATAAGGCATTGAGTGCTTTCTTCGTTCGTTCTTCCACATTGAGTTTCCACGTTAGTTTGCTATCCAACACTACTCCTAGGTACCTAGTATATGTCTTAACCTGTAATGTAATACTATCCAGCCTAGATGGAGTAGTACTAGGTCCGTCTTCGCAGGACTTACTTTCAGTCCCGCCGACCCGCTAATTTCCGTGAGTGCCCCTTCAAGAATTTGACTCATAGTGTTTAGGCATCTTCCTGAGATGATGACAACCAGGTCATCTGCATACGCAGTTAGCTTTGGTCCTCCATTTCTCATTTTAAGTACGATCCTGTTTACTACCAGAGTCCACAGTACAGGGGATAGTACACCTCCTTGTGGTGTGTCGCTGTTATATGTATGCACTATATATAATTGGCGCGTGCACCCTTTTTGGGTGTTTGGCCGAGCTCCTCCTCCTATTTATGGTATGCGTCTTGATGTTGTTCCACAAATGTTTCCACCTACAGTTTCAAGTCGACTCCGAACGGCAGATACTTTTTTCATGACGAACTTTTTCGTGTCAGAAATACACTCAGAGGTTTGCCATTGCCTGCCGAGGGACGGCCGCTATTAAAAAAAAAACTTTGTCTTTATTTTGATGGTGTGCCCCTATTAGCTCTCTGATACATGACCAATGAGCCCAATTCTGTGGCCACTGTACGACAATTCAATAGGTTGCCGATCCAGTTTTGTATTAATGGCTGTGTGTCAATTGATCCTAGACCCTCAATCAGTGCCTCCTTCGAGACATTGCGGAAAGCTCCAGATATGTCCAGAAAGACTCCGGTCGCATATTCACTGTAATGTACTGGCCTTTCTATCTACAATACAATTTTATGTAGAGCTGTTTCAGTGAAGAGAATAAGTAATTGCAAATTTTTTTTAAAATGCCGGTACTAATGCGCAACACGTGCCACTGCAGCATTTTTTAAAACCAGTTTCCCACTATTTTTTCAATTCACTCAATCGTTGTTTACCCTTAAGTAATAAGCGTGGAAAAAACAACAAAGTCTTCAACCTGCTCCCTCATCTAGGAAACAATCACTTAAGCCTGTTTAGTGTCTTTATTAGAAGTAATTGTTGCGTATTGCGGTTTCCGGTTGATTTTCTTTTCGAGCGAACCGATTCGTCTCAACTTTCATGATTTCGTAACCGCCAAGCGATGTGCACCTTTGTCCAATTAGAGTACTTTGTGTCAGCTTAAAGCATTTTTTTAGAATTACCCTCATCTCTCGCTGCCATTGAATCACTACTGTTCATGAGTTTTCTGGGAAATACCAACTAAGTGGCAGGCATTTCACATGCAACTATGTTACAACATGTTTTTGCGCATATTTTTGTGTTTATTTCGTATTGTTGTTGTGGTAAAAAGCGTGTCGCTGCTCAAGTTACTTCTTTGCTCAAGTCCCTTGCTCATATCCTTTTTTGTGCCTGTTTTTGTTATTGAAATACAAATCATTGCCGACGGCCGCAGTTGCTTACGTATGGAGCGTGTGGCAGCTCATTTAGTTTGATTCTCTGAAAATTAACTTTTTGTTATCTCATTTCAACCTAATTTAGCGGGTGTTTTACCCCTAAGCGTGGAGATGCGCTTGTGCGTATTTCTTCCTCTTCCCGCTTTGCTTTCATTTTCATTTCATTGCTGCGTTTCATCAAGCTGCTATTTAATTTTTGACATATTGTTGCATCCGTATTTTTACTGCTTGTTGTTTTTTTGTGCACGGTTTATACGCCAGAGTGTATGTTAAGCGCTAGTGTTAGATTTTTTCCGATTATTTCCCCTTGTTGAATGAAGTGTTTCATGGGAATTTGATTTCATTGTACTAAGCTGTTGAGGATGCTTTTTTTCTTCTTTACTGCTACACTTTTGACATTTTTTTTTTTTTGCTTTTCGTTAAGTTTAAAGTTCGCAGGGGTTTCAGTAAACTTCCTCATTGAGCTGGTTTCAACTTAAAAAGTAAACACTTGAGTTATTGAGCGAGGAAGTAGGAATGAAGCGATATCACAAAGGTTACGAGGTTATTTAATACTTCAATCGCCAAAGAGTGTTGATACTCGTCGAGACTTCAGCGCGACGTATTTAAAAGTACATATATTAAAAAAATATTTAAAGATTTGTTTTTTCAATGACTATTTATTAAAATGCCATATTTTAAATTTCTATAGAGTGACATTCGATTTTTTCGGCGCGATTTTCTTCTTCTTCTTGATTGGCGCGTGCCAGTAAATTCATTCTCATGCCAACCGGCGCCAGTTGGACACACCAAGTGAACCCATGTCCTTCTTCCTCTGATCTTCTAACGCAATCTTTCTCTTAGAAACTCCACAGGACGCCTCATTGGATATTGTCATCGCCCAAGTTCTGCGTCATACGACAGGACGGACATGATGAGAGCCGTTGAGAGAGGACTTTTCTACTCAATTGCCTACTTAGTTCAAAATAGCACTTGTTGACAAGAGAGATTCTCCGTTGGATTTCTGTGTTATTGCTGGCTCGAAGATAAACGAAGTCTCTTACAAACTCAAAATCATAGCTGCCAACAGTGACGTGGATGCCGATACGCGAGTGCCTCGACTGTTTGTTTGACGGCAGGAGGTACCTACTTCTCGTTGTCCTCGTTCACCACCAGACTTATTCGCTTCGCTTCTTTATCCAGTTTGGAAAATGCAGAACTAACAGCGCGGTTGTTGAGGCCGATGATGTCAATATCGTCGGAATACGCCAGCAATTCTGCGCTCTTCTAATAAATTGTGCCGGATCGAGTTTAGCGCAAACTAATCAGATGACGAAACGGTAGCAAAAGCAATAGCAGTTCTTTAATGCAAAGCTCCTCAAAAATTCTACACTATGAATACAAAATTGCTAGTACTACATATTAATATACTCCTGACGTCACTTTCTTAAGGTTGGTAGTGGTGCCAGTACTGATTAGCATGACAAAGAGCAATGCGAGAGATCCGAATCGTGGAATACGGTACGTACGTTAACTTAACTGTATTAAAAGATGGCCCAAATTTAATCATCCTGCCCTATAATTTTTGCAGGGGGCGCCTTACATCAATCATATTTGACACTTGAACAAACAAACAAATAAAGGAGCGCGTAAAGGGTCAAATAAAAATCTCATTCACTCAAAATGTTTTTTTTTATTTAGTAAACAAAACAAAAAACAAAATTTATGATTAATTTTCGGCCATCGAAAGTTCAACTTTCGAAAGTTTCAACATCGATATCTTGACGTGGTCAACAATTGCAATTAGACATTTATGAATATACCTAGGGAGGAACGTGGTGGACATTTCAATGATGCCATTTTTCACATGTAATTGTTAAGAGCCTAGCGAGTATAGTTAGTTATTCCTCATAATGTCAATGTTATGCATAATGTCGATGCTCTTTTCTGTCTTCTTTCTGTCAAATGCTCTTTTTTCTCTTCAACTCGTAACTTATGGACGAGGGGTAGGCGAGACAATAAGTGGGGCGTCGAGTTGCTCGTGCTCGGTCAATGGGCTTTTTATTGCCGTTCTTCTAAATGTAGTCGTTGGCTGTAGACCTAAAACTTAAACAATTGCAAGAAACAAAGTTGCCGTGTGTAAATACGACTGGCAACACCAAAGGAGAATTCGCAAAATTGAAGCAACGAAACTTTCCCTGAATAAATGCGGTCTCAATAATATGTATTATGTGCTTCAAAATAAATGTAATTTTATATATTTATTTATTTAGCAATCTACAGTACAAATTACCTTACGGATTAGACAAAAATGTAATTAAAAACAAGCCAAATTTTGGCAACTGCCAATGTAAATACAATATTAAACATTTAAATTTAAAATGCTTACAAAATTAGATTTAGACAAAGCGAAATAAAGCAGGCTTGAATTGGATGCTGAATTATATGGGAGCATTACTCGCAAATTTAGTCTTAATGTTTTCCCCATAAAAAGGGTAAACACTGCGATTTGTAGATCATTAAAGCTTATCCCCTGACGTAGAACTGAATAGTCAACGATACCATTAACAACACTGAAAGTAAACAAAAGTGAAAGGAAAGTGTCCTTTTCTTTTCTAAAGATTTTAAATTAATTAGATTTAGAATTATATTTAGGATAGAACAGAGGCCTCAAATCGTAAGGAACGTATTGCCTGCCTAAGAAAGTTTTTTTGAACTCGCTTTATTCTATTTATCAAAAGTTGATCCTAAGGTCGCCAAATGATAACAGCGAACTGTAATTGAAAAGAATAAGAGCCGTAAACAGCAGTTTATAGGTATACGGTTCAGAAAATCATTGTGCTGAATGAAGCCTAGAAAAGAAGGAAAACGAAATAAAAATTTCGTATCGAATAAAACTCCAAGATCCTTAAACTCTTTTACACTTTGTAGCACATTATTAAAAATATATTAACGCCTCAAAAATGTTAAATGAAAACATTTTTTAATATTCAAAGACAGACGCGACTTCATGCACCATTTATGAGGATTGTTGAAATGGAGTTGAAGCTTCTGAGCATCCATCCTTAAGATCAGAAAATTTTTAAATCATACGCGAAGAGCAACAAATTTGAAAAGGATTGATAAATATAATATGACAAAATGAATTGGCCGTCAGATGCTCCCTTGGGAGACACCTGAAGCAGCAACAAAGTGGTTCGATAATACTCTATCAATTTTTACCAAGCACCATCAGTCCGTCAAATATGACTTAAGCTATTGCAGAAAAGTGGAGTGAATACTCAACCAAGCTCACTTGTTTGTTAGAATCTCGTACAACACTTTGTCAAATGCCTTAGAAAAATCAGTGCAAATGCAATCAACTTGGAGTCGTTTGGATACAGAATTCACTAAAAACAGCATGATTAATAGCTGTAGAGCGGTCAGTTATAAAGCCATGCTGGTTTGGGTTAATTAAATATTTAATACTTAATAATAGAAAATAAATGTTGTCCTTTAGAATGCATTCCAACAGTTAAGAAATGCTTGATAGCTAGGAAATGGGTCTATATTGCAAACATAACTCCGCTTTTGAGAAAAGGTGAGATGGTTGTAAATTTCCATTTATTTAAGAAAGTGCCCGGTGACAGAGAATTGTTAAAAATGATCTTAACAGGAATAGCCAACGCTGAACAAGATAGCTGAAAGGCCGTCAGCACCTGTATGGGGCGAAAGTTTGAGAGAAAGCATCCTCATGAAAATGTCATCAGATGAGATTGCCAACATTTATAAATGAAGATATCCCGGATGAAAGGTCAGCAGGCGCCTCATCAACCAACACAGAATTTGACAATAATGCAAAATTGGCAATCAGCAGACAGTTTTGAAAGGTTTTTCTTCATAGAAATTGGTTTTTGGTTTATTTAATTATTATTAACGATATGAAGAAAAGACAAGGTGAAAGAATATCTTATTTAATTGCGCAATTGGATGCTATGGCAGTAATGCGCATGCGAAATTTGATATTGCATTTTATAATAAGTCGGAACAGGCCAAAGCATCTGTGGGTACACGTAAGCAATTGCGAGTATATTAGCATTTTTTTATTAGTGGACACAATAATCAAGTCGTGTCCGTGTATTGTAGATGCGACACGGCATGTTCTGGGATCTAGAGATTCCTATCAGCACCGACCAGTTTTTTAAGGAGTGCTTTAGGATGAACCAGAATTCCTTTGTATTTTTATGTAACGAAGTCACGGCCATTGCAAAAACTGATACAACGTATAGGAAAAATGCATCCATTTAGACAATCCTATCGTGATTTCCTCAGCTGCAGTACAGGACGATCGGCAGATGGTTCAGAGTAACAGAAGTCTAGAAGAGTGGTAGAAAATGCGCTTTCACAAAGTTACCTAAATTTATTAGATAAATTGTGAATTCTGATAATATTTCCCTCGACGAAAACACAAAGACTCTTGTGTTCATTTTACAACTTCTCTTGCAACAACTCCAAAAGAAATTCGACTGCTTTTCTGTATCAGTGCGACCCCTTTTTTCGGCATCCATTTTATTTAGTCTTTACTTTGGCGTTTCTCCTTACATTCGTAAAAATAATTATCAATAACACAGGGTTGTATGCAAAAAAGTATGGTTATATTCTAGGTCTATATTATAATTTCAGATTTCGGGAGAGAACTTCTGTATGCGTAATCTCGCTCTTTAATTACGGACTGGGACGAAGCACGAAATATTCTGCAGAATATTCTGGCAAAATACCATCAGTAAGGACGCACTGTGGAGATTAACGAATGCAGAACCCCTCCTCAGGCAAATCAAACGCAAAAAGTGGCGATGGATAGGTAACACATTGAGTAAATCACCAGATAGCATCACGAGAATAGCACTGGACTGGAACCCGCATAGGAGCAGAGGTCGCAGTCAACCAAAAAACACTTGGAGAGGTCGATGTTGCGCGAACTAGCAGATGCCGACATCTCATGGGACGGTGCAAAAAGAACAACCCAGAACCGTGTACGATGGCAGAGCCTTGTCGAGGTCCTATGCTCCCGAGTGGAGTGAACAAGAAAAAAAAATTATAATCGCACTCGCTAACGCATGCATCGATTCGAAGACGCCTTTTATAAACAACGCACCTCGTACAGATATCTCAAGTTTTCGTTGTAGATTGTTTTCGGCCCAGAAATCTCCTGAACATCCATTGCAAGTGCAGTAGTGTACCCCTCAAAATTGAATTGTGATTGTCAATTAACAGCGAACACAAATAATAACAGTAATTTCCAACGTAATTAAAGGATAATGAATACAGTTTCGCATAAATATAAATAATTCCCGAAAAAGGGTATTCGCCTCTAATTGAACATTCTAGCATCAAAGCGTTATTGCTCTCAATCAATTGTTCATAATGCAACAATTACAAGTTGCCATAATAAAGTCAAAGAAATAAGGGCACCAGTCTGCACGAAGGACTCAAATAACAAACGAGAATTGCACTGCTACAAATCAGTGTTAGCGAGCGTAACGAAGGTGGAGGAGTGTTTCACTTGCGCCGCCTTGCACCGGAAATCTGATTAGAAAATTCAGTCATGGTAATTTGGCGGCAGAGATTTTTCTATTTTAATTTTCTCTCGCCCGACACAAAAAGGTGCAACTGAAATACGTTTTCTTTTTTTCTTGTTTATTGAGGGTTGCTCGTCGCTGTTGATTCGTCTGGGCTGGTTGCTAGATGTTTTGTAATTTAATATGTGAAGCGTGTCACACGGCACTAACTGATTGTGGCTGCATGTTGTGAATGAACTTGTCGATCTGCTGACTGACCTTATCGTCTAAAGTGAGCTGCCACCTATAATAAGGGGGGTGAGGTACATAATTGAATTCACGATGGCAGAGAAGGGTGAAGGGCATTCGTAGTTTATGATTGAATGTTCAATTTCAATGTAAGAGAAATATTTGCTTACGTTTTGTTTTTAAATATTTGGAAAACAGCATAAATCTTTTATTTGCCAAAATTTTTATTTATTGCAAAGCAGATCTCTAAAATCTAAAATCTGCTGTGTACTGAATTGTTGGAGATATAAAGGAGCCTCTATATTAAAAATGGATCGAAGTGGTATTCATCGAAGTTTGAATCCAAGCAAGGAGTATTCCGGAGGAACTCCAACGGAGGAGTTATCCGCGAGGAACTTCAAGCTCCAATTATAAGTCTCAAATTTCTATCAAGGACATAGTTATCTATTCGCAAACAGCTATTGCGACAGCCAAGCAGTACGATTTATAAATTCGTAAATTTATGGTATTTTTCGCAACCGAATGTACCAGGTTGTTCAATAAGTTTTGCGGTGCGATAAGAAGAAGACCATTTTATGGTTTAAAATGCACTTTATTTTTCAGCATAGTCCCCCTGAGCATCAATACACTTGCTCGAACGAGATTCTAGTTTATGAATTCCATCTCTGAAGTGAGAATCTAGAAGGGCTGTAAAATATGTTTCCACAGAAATGAAGAGAGAGATGGAAGAAAAACGAGAATGAAAAAAAGATGGAAGTGGCCAGGGGCCAAATCTGGTGAATATGGAGGATGCATCGACAATTCGAACTTTAATTAATGGATTTTAGCCATTGTCAAAATGTATTGTCCTGATGAAAAATAATTTTTTTTTCTTTTGCAAACTGGGACTTTTTCACAAATGTTTCCCTTCAGTTGGCCTAAGAGATTGCTATAATTATCAGAATTTCTCGTTTTACCAGTTTTCAGGTAATCCACAAACAAAATTCTTTTCGCATCTCAAATAACTGATGCTAACCCTTCTTGGCTGATTTTTGGGCACGAACTCGTTTCGGAGCCGAAGAACCAGGTTCACACCACTCTTTAGGCTCACAAGAGGTGATTTTGATTTAGGAACATGGAGACAGAAGCAAGACTCCTCCCTAATGATAAATCAATGCACAAAATCCACTTTGTGCTTTCGAAAACGCTCTAAATAATGCTGAGAAAGTCGCATTCGAGTGTGTTTTTGTTCCATTGTTAGCGAATGCGGCACCTATTCTGCACACTTAATACTTTATTCAAAATATTACTTACACTGCCCAATGAGATGCTTAGGGCTTCTTCTAAATCTCTTCCACTCACTCGACGATTTTCCAATACGATATCCTGTATTTGTTCTACGATTTCTGATGTTGCAGCTGTTTTTGGACGTCCTTGACGTGGCTTATCTTCAAGGCTTGTACGGCCACGTTTCAATTCTGCAACCCACCTTCCTATTGTACTCATTGCTGGCGAAAAGTTCTTATACACTATCAACTTCGTTCATAAATTTCCTTTGCTTTTAAGTCTTCCAAAAATAAAGATTCAATCACTGCGTGATACTTGATTTTTTCCATTCCAGAAAATACTGTGATACGGCGGTACCAAATGGCTACTAAACAAAGAATGAAACGACAGATTGAAATGAAGCTTCACATACGTTCACGTGAAGAGTGAACCTCTCTTATCGAACCACAAAACTTATTGAGCAACCTAGTAAAATAAGTTTTTTGTTGACCATTTTCTTTGATTGCCGTGATGTGGCCCATTCCGGACTCTTTCCGGGAGGCCAAATAATACTGAGACGTTTTTCAGAGAATTTTCGTCGGAAAAGGTTAGGATTGTGGCGAAACAGGTAAGATTTCTGCAAAAGCTGGTGAAAATCAGAAAAAGTGTTGGAATATGAGCATTACCTACCAGAGGGATAACTTTGAAGTGAGTAAAATGAAGTAATGAAGTGAAAAAAGTAATTGTACATACCTACATGTGTATGTACATATAAGGCATTTGACACTTGTTAACTAAACCGCTGTAGTACAGTCCGGTTCACTTGATTAGAGACAATAATTTTTATGGAAGAAAATAAAGGATTTCCCAATAAGAATTGATATTTGGATATTCAAAGAAAAATGCTATTTTTTAATATAAATGATCGGATGTTTATTTCATTATAAAGAGGAAGGTATGCCGTTAATAGTGGAAAAGAACATCAGGCAAATGACCACCACGAGCACGCTTACAGGGAAATAACCTTTTCATGAAATTTTCCATAACCGAATTGCAAAGTGGCTGCCCTATGTCCTCGATAGCCTCACGAATTCCATCTTTGAGGTCTTGAATCGACCCTGGGCTGTTGGCGTAGAACCTCTCTTTCACGTGGCCCCAAAGAAAAAAGTCACAAGGTGTTAAATCACAAGATCTCGGTGGCCAATTGTGATCACCTCTTCGAGAGATAACACGGTCCGGAAACTTTTCCCATAAAAGATCAATGGATTCGTTGCTTGTGTGGCACGTAACGCCGTCTTGTTGAAAATAAACGTTGTCCTGATCCATACCATCCAATTCCGGCCATAAAAATCGTTAATCATCTCTCGATAGCCTTTTATATATTTAAATAGCACCTGTTATTGGAAAACCCTTTATTTATTAAAGCAATCGTATTTGATCTGCCCCTCGGCAGGCAATGGCAAACCTCCGAGTGTATTTCTGCCATTAAATAATAATAATATTTGCCGTTCGGTGTCGTCTTAAAACTGTAGGTCCCTCCATTTGTGGAACACCATCAAGACACACACCAAAAAATAAGAGGAGGAGCTCGGCCAAATTCGTGATTTTTTTTTGGTATCATATACTTATACGGCGGCCGCCGTAGCTGAATGGGTTGGTGCCAGACTACCATTCGGAATTCACAGAGCGACCGTCGGTTCGAATCTCGGTGAAACATCAAAATTAAGAAAAACATTTTTCTAACAGCGGTCGCCCTTCGGCAGGCAATGGCAAACCTCCTAGTGGATTTCTGCCATGAAAAAAGCTCCTCATAAAAATATCTGCCGTTCGGAGTCGGCTTGAAACTGTAGGTCCCTCCATCTGGGGAACAACATCAAGACGCACACCACAAATAGGAGGAGGAGCTCGGCCAAACACCCAAAAAGGGTGTACGCGCCAATTATATATAGATATATATATTATATATATATACTTTTGATTTTGTGAAAATGTCTGATTTTGTGTCGAATAATCGTCATTTGCGGGAAGTTTTGATTTTCCTCTTTCATTCGAAAAAAAACGGCTGCTGAAGCGCATCGAGAGCTTATGGAGATGCTGCTTTAAGTGAAACAACTTGCCGAGATTGGTTCCGTCGCTTCAAAGACGGTGATTTTAGTGTTGACGATCGTCCGCGTGAAGGAAGGCCAAAAACCTTCGAAGACGCTGAATTGGAGGCACTGCTCAATGAGGATCCATGTCAAACGCAAGAAGAACTTGCTACAGTATTAGGAGTTACCCGCCAATCCATTTCCAAGCGATTGCATGCTTTGGGAATGATTCAGAAACAAGGGATTTGGTTTCCTTATGAGTTAAAAACAAGTGATGTTGAATGTCGTTTTTTCACCTGTGATCAACTGCTCCAGTGGCAAAAAAGGACGGGTATTCTTCATTGCATCGTGACGGGTGATGAAAAGTGGACTCATTACAGCAACCCAAGGAAAAGAAAGTCATGGGGACTGCCCGGTTATGTTTCTACGTCGTCGCCTCGGCCGAATATTCACGTTGCTATGTATTTGGTGGGACCAAGTTGGTGTTATTTATTATGAACTGTTAAAACCAAGCGAAACCATCACTGGGGATCGGTATCGACTTCAATTGATGCGATTGAGCCGAGCACTGCGCGAGAAGCGGCCGCAATACGCGGAGAGGTATGAAAAAGTGATTCTACAGCATGACAACGCTTGGCCTCACGTTGCCAAACCCGTTAAAACCTACCTGGAAATACTGAAATGGGAAATCCTACCCCACCCGTAATATTCTCCAGATTTTGCGCCGTCCGATTACCACCTGTTCCGATCGATTGCACATGGTCTAGCTGACCAGCTGACCTTTGAGCCTGCCTCAGGGGTGTAAAGTTCATAAGAATCGAGACCAGTAAAATCCTGATTATGGTACAGTGGAAAAATTATTCGGATTAAGGGGTTAGGGGTAGTCAGAGTCAATTAGTCAATTCCTTTATTTTACAAAAATAAAAACATAGCTATAGTACATCATGTTACAACTTGACTCAAGCAAAATGAAAAAAAAAAAAATTAATAATTGTAAAACTTATCGCTGTTTGTATGAAGCCGCTTTTCGTCCCCTGCGGTGATCATCACAAGTCCTTGGAGATTCATTTAAAATCAATCGGACAAGAGATATTAGTTTTATTAATACGTAATATTGTGCCTGATCGAAAATTTTGTTTATTAACAATATGAATAATACAAAATATTTTACAGATTTTCAAAAAAAAAAACGGACAATTAATTGTTAAAAAAAAAATCGAAATTTTGAAAAAAAAACATCCATCGATCAGACACGAGTTTTTTAGGTTTTTCAAAAGCAGTATAAATTTTATTGAAATCTGCCAAGCGGTTTTTAAGTTAAGTGCTTTCCATTTCAATTCAACCGGACTATTGGGTCATGTTCTTCGATTTCGATGTAACTCAAATATGTTGCTCTCTGGTCAAAGTAATGAGACACGTATTTTTTTGTTCGCCCGTAAAAAATATTTTTCAAGATTTATCGGCAATTTTGTTTTTCGGCTCAAAATAGATTTTTTTTTTAATTTTTAAGAATTTTTTTTTTAAATGCTCATAACTTAGTCAAAAATGAACCGATTTTAATGATTCTGGGTTCAAAATGATCGTTATTACTTGCACGAGCGTGTAGAAATAATTGCAAAAAAGTAGTTGAAAATTTTTTATTTTGCAAAAAAAAAAACTCGAAATTTTTGCGAAATTCAATATTTCAAAAAGTGTATTTTTTTTTGTAACTTTTTCGAAATCAAGAGGACACCTCAAACTTTAATTGAGCTGAATGTCCAGTAGCTAAAATGAGTTGTTTTTGAGAAATGAATTTTTGAGTAAAAAACCTGTTTTTTGCAAAATAAAAAAATTTCACTACATAAAGTCGCTCGCGTAAGTAATGACGATCATTTTGAACCCAGAATCATTAAAATCGGTTGTTTTTTTTTGGCTAAGTTATGAGCATTTAAAAAAAATTTTTCTTATATAATTAAAAAAAATCGGTTTTGAGCCGAAAAACAAAATTGCCGATAAATCTTGAAAAATATTTTTTACGGGCGAACAAAAAAATACGTGTCTCATTACTTTGACCAGAGAGCAACATATTTGAGTTACATCGAAATCGAAGAACATGACCCGAATAGCCCGGTTGAATTGAAATGGAAATAATCACAATATTTTTAAGATATTATACTTTAAAAAAATGCAAAAATTAAATCCAATTTTTTGAAAATTCTGACTACACCTAACTCCTTAAAAAGTCCAAAGGCTGGTGAAAGTAGTATTCTATCACGTCAGTACAAGAGGGTGACACTTCACCGAAATGGATGTTAGGTTGATGCTATAATCGTCTCCGTCTCGTTGAAATCCTGGTAGGTCTTCAAGTACGTTTGATGCTACGTCACCATTAAGTTGGTGGTACAGGTTCAGTTGAGACAACTCCTGACTAGTATCTGATTCTGGCTCTGAACACAAGCTCCCATAAGAACTTGTGATAGATAACCACGGGAACTACTTTCAAGCCAACTGTACATCGTGTACTTTGGATACCACTGACAAAGTCATCGTTCTTATTAGCTTAAGTTAGTTTACAATTTACGTCTCCCATTCCGGTTGGCCTTAAAGAAAAAGTGTATGAGCACAATGAAAAGTCGCGCCAGCTCTTAATCTCTTATTCTCTTCCTGCTCTTCATATTTATATGGTATACTTTCCCATAAATATACCAGCAATAAATATTCTTCCTATGGCTGTCAATTTAGAATTAAAATTTTCCACAAACATTCATTATTGAGTATTTGTGCCTCGAGAGTGCCACTTGGCAATGTTGATGACATCGCTGATGATGTTGACGACTTTGAGACAGCGATAATGAAGTTGATGAAGAAGCGGACGATGGTAAAATGTTTATGCCAAATTAATTGCAGACACGTGCGCTATCAGCTGGATACGGTGAGAAATCACGATTGCAACTGAATGAATGGCAGCAGCGAACTGTTTTCATGTTTTGTGTGCGAAATAACAACAGCAGTAACAACAACACCAACAAGAGCAAAGCACAATGCTGTTTTGACATTATACACATTCACGCGTTCACGCCACTCAAGCCCACTTCCACATCAATGGGGATGAGCGTACTTGCCAAGGGAGGAACGAAAGGATAATGGAAAAAATGTTGAGTTCAGCGAAGATCAACGCTATGACATCAGGTTGAAGTGGCTCGCAAAACGGCAGGGTATTAGGTATGTCACGAAATTATGACTCGGTGCAAGAGTAGTGCACTTGTTTGTATGTTTGTGAAAATTTATATAAACACACACAAGCACACACGAGCTTGCCATACTAAGTAGCTGGTGTGTTAACAACTGATTGAGATATTATATTGTTTGTCCCTTGGATATATTTGTTGTTCGCTGCTAAAACGCCAGCAGGGTTAAAAAGCGCACAATTTTTAGTAGGTAACGACCGAATCTCGTTCTTTATGGTCGAACCGAGTCGAACTTGGGCCACTTTCGGTTAAAGCTGAATCGAAATCGAATTGGATATTTTCAAGACCGAAGTAATAAATAACCACCGACTTTTTAAATATCCAGTATTTTTCATTAAAAAAAAAAACAATGAAAAAAGTTATATTTGCTTCAGTTATTAATTTCAGTTCATAACATATTATTATGTTTTGTAAAAATTTTGACTTATAGTTAAATAATTTTATATAAAGGGTGATCAATTTAGAGATATCGCATTTTAAGCTGAAATGATTGAGCAATCTTTATTATTTTTGTGTAGAACCATTGATGGCATTCATATTTTAAAGGTAATCCCTTTCAAATGTTAGCCGCAACTGGGCCGTCATATGGCCATTCTTAAACACCAAATTTAAATGACTCGCTGGAGGACTTCAGTCGGTATCTCGTGAATAAATTTAGTAAAGTTGTCATCCAATGCCTCAATAGAAGCTGGTTTGCCCACAAAGCATTTAGAGTTTACATGCCCCCACAAATATAAGTCCAAAGGTGTTATATCACACGATCTTGGCGGTCAATCTACTGGTCCGAGGCGACAGATAAATGCTCACCGAAACGGCGACGTTGTAAATTCACGGGCTGTCTGGTTGTATGGCAAGTACCGCCAGTAGCTTTTTGTTGGAACCAAATGTTTTGGAGATCATGGGCTTAAATTTCGGGATTCAAGAAGTTGTTTATCATGACGCGGTGG
Source organism: Anastrepha fraterculus (assembly GCA_037575425.1). Lineage (NCBI taxonomy): Eukaryota > Metazoa > Arthropoda > Insecta > Diptera > Tephritidae > Anastrepha > Anastrepha fraterculus. The sequence goes on from JAYXIM010014817.1 coordinate 1,510,113, forward strand.
CGTTCGCCATTCATTGTTACGTTGGCGCCAGCTTCGTCGTTGAAGAAATATTGGCTGATAATTCCTCCAGCCCCTAGGCCGCACCAAATGGTTGTTTTCAATGGATGTACTGCCTGTTCTAGAACGATTTCGGGTTGGTCTTCCCCCCAAATACGGCAATTTTGCATATTGACGTAACCATTAAGCCGAACATGGCTCTCATCGCCGAACATCATAAGTTGTCCTGAGCGCGCGATGAACACTTTTTACAGAGCGTCGTAATTTCGTAATACATTTGTACGATTTGTAAACGTTGGTGAGGCATAAGTCTTTCCATGATGAAGTGTCAATGAATACTGAAAAAAATTCTATATTTAGTTTATCAGTAGTCACTCGTGATCTGTCAGAAAACTCCTATTGGAGGAAGTACCTTCAATCTGTTGACTCTTTTTAATGAACGAATGAATGAAAGCAGTAGGTTTGCAACTCGAACTTTGAATATTTTGTGCCCTCTACCCATCACAATACTCAAATTTAGTTCCCTCAATAAAACTAGGATGGTGTTGGATAGGACTGAGCGTACCAGGCCGAAATACCTACTCCTTGTAATGTAATGTATTAAGTTGGGAAATAAGTTCGTGGCGTTTTTACCGAAGACTTTAATTTAAACAAAAAACTATAATTATATTAATAAGTTAATCAAATATACAATATATTCGTCGTCGCTGTATATAATCTCTTGACCAATTTATTGATGCCGTTCCGCCAAAAATCGCCTGGTCAGTTTTTAAGGACGTCTTTGTTATTGAAGGTAACGCTCTTTGACGCGGCTTTGACTACTTGTGCAACATGTGGCCTGGCGTTGTGGTGAAGGAGTATGGTTTGACCATGTCGATCAGGAGTATAGTTCCTTGTTGACCATGGGATTCTTGTCGAGCATTTCCCAGTGCACCATGCCTTCCCAGTCCCACCAAACACATATCATGATCTGCTTTGGATGAATCTCCGGCTTGACTCTCGGCTTTGGCGTATCTTCTGGAGCCACTCACTCCTTTCTTTACTTCATATTAATGCATATATTAGAGGCACCATTTCTCATCTAACGTGACGATTCGATAGAAAAAGCGCTGTTTATGATCGAGTGATGCTCGATAGCGCACGAGATGTGTGAAGCTATTTGAAGGCGACTTTCTTTGTTTTTTTCGTTGATCTCGTGAGGCACTCAAGCTCCCAAGTTTTGCGTAAATCCCATTGAATGAAGGTGATTAAGAATCGTTTTATGATCGCAGTTCATATTTTCCGCCAATTCACGACTGGTTTGGCGGCCGGTCTCCTTCACAAGTAATTTGAGACGTTCTTCAACTTCGGTGGAGGTTCTGTTATGGTTTTGGGTGTATTTATGTATATCGAAAGCAACTCTTGATATACAGTTTACATTCATCGCAAATGAATAGTGGGGACTTCAAAAATGTTTTAAAAATAGTATCCTCCTTTTATTCAGGATAATCGGGAAATGCCCGTCGTTTTCAGCAAAACAACGCCCGAATCCACGTCATCAGGGAAACAAGGCAGTATTGACCGATTTGTCCATAGAAACTATGGACTGGCCGGGGTTTTCTCCGGATCTAAACCCAATAGAAAACATTTGGGGTATATCAGGTGAGTCCATAAGTTCGTGCGTTTTTTAAAAGTGGTTTTAAAATTAATAAGAAAGATGTTTAAGGTATTTATTAATTAATAATATATTTTCTTTCATTATTTACAATGCCGTCCCAACGTTTAGGCAAATTTTTAATTCCCTGCTCGACAAATTTTTTGTCCTTGGAGCCAAAATACGCTTCGATATCCCTTTTTTATACCTTCTTTTGAGGAGTAGTTCTTGTTACTCATATGGGATTGAAGTCCACGGAAAAGGTGATAATCACAAGGTGCTTTATCGGGAGAGTATGGTGGATGTGGCGTTAGCTCCCATCCGAGCTGTTGTTGTTGTTGTAGCAGTATCTTCGCCCTGTCAGTGTTATGTAAATTACCGGTCGTCTTCGTCTAGCTCATCTAACGGTAGGCCCAGGAAACTGGCTGTTTCGACAGGTTGGGTCCAGAGGGAGAGGGGTGTTAGATGAGTGGGTTTGTTGGGGCATGTGAAAAGGTGGTTAGTGTCGTGCGGGGTGCCTTCACATGCTGGACATATTTTTAGTATGTCGGGGTCGATTCTGGATAGGTAGGAGTTTAACCTGCTACAGTATCCAGAACGTAATTGTGCCAGGATTACGCGGGACTCTCGGGGAAGCTGGAGCTCTTCTTCTGCGATGGGTGGCGGTTGGACTCCGATAACGGCATTCGGGGGTCGGGAGCTTAGGAAGGTGGTAAGGGTCTCCCGATTAATGTGGTTTATGGTCTGTCTGTATACTGTCTGATCCTGGAGTGGTCTGTCTGTTTTGTCCAGGATCTCGTCCACGTAGTTGAGGAAGTGTCTCCTGATGTGCCTAGGAGGTGGCTCGGGCTCGAGCAGGTGTCTGCATGGGTGAGGCCTGCGGTGACACCCTAGCAGAAACTGCTTGCCGAGCATTTTGTTGTGCTCCTTAACCGGGAGCATGTTAGCCTCATCGTGTAGGTGTTGAATTGAGGACATCAGGACACTAGCCCTGTCTAGTGTACCGTATTTTCCCATCCGAGCTCGTTCAGCTTGCCTAATGTTTGCCTTGCGGTATGAGGTTCTGCGTTGTCGTGGTGAAACAAAACTTTGCCTCTATTCACTAAAGACGGTCGATTTTTGTTAAGTGCCTCATTCAGGTTTAATAGCTGATGGGAATAATAATCAGCAGTTATCGTCTGGTTTGGTTCCAGAAGTTCATAATAAACAATACCGGCCATGTCCCACCAAATAGACAGGAGAATCTTCTTGGGGTGAAGGCCATCTCTAGGGCTCGGTTCTGGTGTTTCATCTTTATCTAAGCATTGGCGTTTGCGAACAGTATTATTGTAAAGGACCCATTTTTCATCACCAGTAACGGTACGGTTCAAAAAACTTTCATTTTCAAGCCGTTGCAGCAGCTGAGAACACACATTCACTCTCTGCTGAAGGTTGGCAACGGAAACTCTATGCGGAACCCAAGACTTCAGGACGACCAGCGGGCGGGGCATCCTCCATTTCGCAGTTACCACTTCGGAATTTTGAAAACCACTTTTGCGCAGTTCTTGCACTCACGGTATCCTCTCCGTGAGCAGTGCTCATTTCTGCGGCAGCAGTTGTTGCATTTTTACCACTTTTATAAAAAAATACAAAATATGCCTCTTATACGCGTTCGAAGATTCCATTTTATTTTATAACAACAACAACAACAAAGAAGAGTTTATTAAGGCAGAATGGGCTTCTTTAGATTTGAATTTACTTAAAAAGTTAGCAGAATCGATGAAAAAAAATTGATATATGTCGCTGGTGCTTCCATGGAATACTAAAATATTCTAGACGACAGAAAAAAAAATCGAAAAAAGTATACTTTTGTTAAACGATCAATTAAATAGTGTCTTATTATTTTGAAACACCTGGAAATACGGCAGCAAATTATACTCAATTAGAGCAAATTATACCCTTATCCGTGTCCCAATGACTGTTTTGAATTTTTTCAGAAGGAAAACAAATTAAGAAATGTTCGGCCAAGTTTAGATTTTTTTTAATCGAAGTCGAACCGAAACCGACCAAAACTTTCGTGGCCGAACATGACTATTGCCAAAGTTCGGTAGGTCTCTAATTAGACACTTTTGTTGGTGCTTCACTCTTGTCACACGCTGTGTTTCTGTGGCAATTTAATCAAATTAATATTCTCACGTGACTTTGATGTCACTTTTTCATAGCTCAGTTGATGGTTGGCGGGTATTGTCAACTAATGGTACTTGTTGTTGGAATTGTTATAAAATTTGTTATTACTCTGCCATTGATGTGATTTTTTTGATGTAAGGTTATTTGAATACTTTCCTCTGCTTGTTGTTGTTACTCTGTTGCTATGGCTGTTATTATTTAATTTGCCAGTTTATTGGCGGCTTCAGCCTCATTTCCGCCCAATCGACATATGGCAGCACTGCGGGAACGTAATGTCGCGACGAGTTTGCAGAATTTTATTATATGAGGAGGTTTTTTTACTTTATTGTTGTTGTTCAGCATATCTAATTTGGGCACGCTGAGCTAAACGTGGATTTGGTTTAAATGCTAACTAATTCATTAAGAAATTTTCAATATGACTAAATAACAGCAATTTAGTTCTCATATTTTCTATGGCTTAGTATACTTTATAACGTACATTAGGCAGGGTCGCTGACCATTTTTTTTTTTTTTTGTTTTCGAAAAACTCACGCTTTATTTGAAAGCTTATGCCAGATCACCTTTGAACTATTAAAAAACATCAAATGCTTCCTTGAATCCCTAGCGGGGCATAGGGCACCAACAAAATCCTGGGTGCCATCTTGTCTGATTACTGCATAACGGCTCCACCTGCTTCCAGCTTAACCCGAGTTGAGCAGTCTCGTAATCCATAGTTCTTTTCCAAGTTTCTCTTGACCTGCCAGGCTTCTTTTTTTCAGTGTGAGTGGGTGCCATTCCATTGCCGTCTTCGCAATGTTAACGTCTTCCTTGCGTAAAGTGTGACCAATCCACCTCCATTTCTGTCTTCTAATCCAAATGTCTAGCAGCTCCATGTTTGCTTTTTCTATCAAATCCTTGTTTGGCTTTATTTTTGCCCAGAAAATTTGGAATATAGACAGCGGTTGACAAAAACCTGTAGGCGGTGGTGATTTTTTTGGTAGAGCTACTGTGCAGCAGTACCGTCAGCACATTCGACTACGAGTAGAAGAGCTTAACCTTTAAACTTGAATTCAGTTTGCTGTTACGCCATACAGAGTACCAGTGGCGGCGCTAGACCAAATGTGTACGTCGGCGACATCAACTTCGCGAGGCCTCTTTACTTCGCAGTGAAAGAAAACGAAAAATTAAGTGAACCAAATTATAAAATAATTTATGAGTATACGGAGTTTTATTGTTAATAAAATGATGACAAAAAATTATTACACACAGAAATTAAAATAGTCGAAGTTTTCGTCTTTTAGCCTCACTTAATTTTTTCAGGATTGTGTCGTAGTTAAGTCTAGCCACTATTTCAGCTTCGATTGACAGAACTGATAACGCGGGTAGTCTGTCTTGGCTCATTGTTCTTCTCAAATGGGTTTTTATCAATTTCAACTTTGAGAAGCTTCTCTCAGCGGAAGCTGTGCTGACCGAAACTGTGAGCATGATTCTAATTGTAATATAAACATTTGGATATATTTCTTCTAAATTATTTTGTAAAATGTATTGGATGAGTTGTTTCGCGTCGTTGATAGAGTCTAGGGAATTAGTTTTAAAACGCTAAAGTTCTTGATATAGTTCGAAAGGCTGTATGTCACTGTTTTCGCCTTCCCGAAGTCTTGTACCTAAATCAGTACAATGTTTGAGAAGATCCTCTTTTGGCATAGATTTCAAATAATTGATATCATAAATAAAACCAAATTGCATATTCATTGAGCGTTGTAAATCGACATTCAGTATCGACTATTATAGCATCTACCATTGTGTTAAAATAATTAACTCTGAACTGCATTTCAGAAGATTCAACTGGTTCATCAGTATGTTCGTAACTAAGCATTCGTTTTGCCTGGCTATTCTTTTTTCCTTAAATTGAGACTGAATTTCATAAGTACTTTTCTCCACAAATAATCTAGCTTCTATTACGCTTTTTTCAAATCCTGTATTTTGGAATTCGTGAATCCAGCTACAAAATGAGCGGAAAGTATCAATAGCGACTTGCAAGTTGACTTGAACCGATTGCCATAGTTTACTTATAATATATTGTTTACACGTAGCAAAACCTCATACCACACGTGTAATGCAACAATAAACTCAAAAGTTAGCATTTCCTGTAGGACTGCTTCACTGTCGCTTAGAGTTTTGGAATCATCAGTTTTATTTTTCAGTTCATTCACATATTCGATGACATCATCAAGTTGTAAAAATATTGCTTTTACTGCTCCGATTCTACTCTCCCATCTCGTTTCAGACAGAGTTTGTAAAGTCAATTTTAATTTATTTTTTACTATCTCCCAACGCTTGCTTGACTTTGAAAACAGCACATAGATTTTATTGATACGAGTAAAGCCGAAAAATGATTTAGCTGTCGTTGAAGAGTTTGCTGCATCTATCAAAAGTAAATTCCAACTGTGGCATCCGCATGGTGTAAAGAATGTTCTTGGATTTATATTGAGTATTCTTGTTCTGATACCTTTGTTAATTCCGACCATATTGGCGCCATTATCATATCCCTTCCCTGACAGTTTTGGATATCTAGATCATTTCTTTCCAGTTCTTGTAATATTGATTTTGTTAAATACTCTCCTGTTGTTTCTGCGACGTCAATAAACCCAATGAAATGTTCTTCTACAGCTCCAGTTGACAAATTGCAAAATCTTAATATAATTGAGATTTGTTCAACACGGCTTACGTCCCTGGTAGAATCGAGCAAGATGGCGTAGTATTTTGCTTGTTTAACCCTGTGTATAATTTCGTTAATAACTAATTTAGACATTAAAGTAATTAATTCGTTTTGGATGTCGTCGCTCAGATAATGTTGATTAAGTTGTTTTTCATTAATACTTTGCATATGCTCCCGTAATGTCGGATCATATTTAGATAACAACTTAAGTAAGTATAGAATGTGATATTGTTACTATTACGTAATATTGAAGTTACTTATATTAATGATACCATTTTGCTTAAAATAATAATAATGTTATTTTATTAACAATTTTCTTTTTCGGAGTTATTGAGATGCGCCCCGACCAGTAAATACCCCGGCTACGCCTCGGCGCCGCCCCCTCCCTCGCGTTTGTAAATCCTTGCAAGTACGTACTTTCGTCGGGAGATCAAGAAAAGTAGTATACTACCCACGGCCAGAATTTTGGATATCCTAGCGTGTGTGAGATGGTGGCCGAGGTCCAACTTTCTGGCCTTGGGTTGTAATATACTATCGTTAAAGTCGTTAAAAAGTTGAAGTTAAAAGTTGGCTTACCTTAACATTAGGTATGAAATTAATAACAAATAACTTTTATCCACTAGAACTGTGCGCTAGAACGTCGAGGTGATAACTTTACAATACAATAAAAAGAAACTTTGCGTTTGCGAGTCTGCAAGTTGCCGTATGAAAAAAATTACTCTCACAGACAAATGAAATATAGATAAATCAATTAAACAACACGGGGATTCCCCGTCCAGAGTCTCGTGCGCCGTGCGCGAAATCGAGCGGTTTCGCACTACCCGATAATACGATATTGGTATCGGACGCTCATAATGAAGACCACACACACACATTATGTTTCTATATATGCTAAATTAAGATCTTTTGCACGTAAAACTGATTTATTTATTGCATTCATAGGTTTACCTACACCCATGAATTCAATAAATAAATAAATGATAAATGCCACACACATTACTTACAATCATTTTCACCCAATACAGATATCGTGTCGGGCAGTGTGTGTGAGAACGCTCATTAGGGCGAAGCCAGGATGATTGGCGAAACGAAAATAAATAGGTAACTCGTTTTTCTGCGAGGCCCCTTCAGGTGCGAGGCCGTCGGCGGTGGCCGACGTCGCCGACGCCTAGCGCCGCCACTGCAGAGTACAACATCCCGAATGGCTCTCTGACTTTTTCGATTCTGGAGCGTATGTCCACATCCGTGCCACCGCACGGGGCAACTTTGCTGCTGAGGCAAGTAAATTCTTCCACCGTTTCGATACGGTTACCTGCAATCTCCACACACCCACCCATCTTATATGCAAGACTCATCATCTTTGCCTTGTCAAAAATTGATTTTAAAGCCGTCCTATGAAGCGCGGAACCATATCCTTAAGTTCGGTTAGGCAATGTGCCTGGAGGCATATGTCGTCAGCATAATCGATGTGTTGTCAATTTAGGACCGCAGTTGTGAAGAGGGCTTAAGGCTGCTTGGAAGACGTCTCCTAGAGGAATACCACGGGCGATAGAATACTTCCTTGGAGAACCCTGCTTCGCTCTTCGAATGGTTCCGATTTTTTAACACACGGCTTCTAGAGCCATCGTAAGTTGTTTTAATTATTGAAATGATTTTTTCGCGAACACCTCGGCGGCGCAAGGTAACCGCAGGCAGTCTCTGTGCACGCTGGCAAAAGCTTTTTCATAATAGATGAACATCAAACTAAGGTCAGTAAAATTCTAACAGCGTTTATGTATATGACCAGTACAAGAGGATCCTGCTTGAAAACCAGCTTGGGATTAGAGGTGATCCCTTAGCCGATCCAGGATGACCTTTGTCAAAATCTGAGATACCGTGGGCAGCACGCAAATACCTCGGCAATTATCACAATCTCTCAGGTCTCATTTTTTTGGGATTTTGATATCAATACCATCAGTCCATTTGGTCGCAAAACTTGCGTTATCCCAGGCTTTGCTGATGAGAGAGTGAAGCAATTCTGCAGCAAGATCGGGGTACGCCGTAAAGAATTTAGTAGGAAAGCCTTCAATCTCTGCTGCTTTGTTGTTCGGCAATGCTTTGATAGCGGCTTTTACTTTGTTGACACTGGAAGCATCGGCTCTTATTCGAGTGGTGTTGCTAAGTGGAACTAAACCGTCAGCAAATATGGCGCATCGTTGGCCAAGATATGGTTGAATACCGACGCAAAGTGTCGCTTCCACCTTCCTACCCTAACAACGCCTAAACAATTTTTTTAGTATTGCTATAAAGCACTTGACATTAGGTACAAGTTAAACTAGTCCAGGCTTTCTTTTGAGCTTCACTAAAAACTAACTTGACTATTTCTCTTAGTAGATCTGCAAGCCAAATATCCGCTTGCAACGCGGCAATAAGATTGAAGTGATCAAATACTTGCAAGAAGCCAGCCTTACACATTAGCATTAGTTCCTTCTGCCAGTTAGCTGATAATAAACTTAACAGAGCTGACAGAAAATCCAAAAAGAAGGTCGTGATTCACAGAACAACAGCCTTAGAGAAATCCAAAAGGCAAAGGGATACAGGCCACCATTACCAAACTGTATTCTTCAAGTACTTTTAACATAGCCGTAGAACAGCTACGCTTTGGTCTAAGCCCTGACTGCAATGAGAATAATAAATTATTTTCCTGAGCAAAGGATGAAACTTGTCCTGCCATTTGGGCAGGCCTGCTCGGTCCAACGCCTATTTTTCTTTCGCCTAAGCTTTGATGCATTTTCGACAGCCTCTGAAGCAAAAAATGCATCTAAATATAACCCAGCAACGCCACAGCAGTAGATTTTAGAAACTGATTGCGATAAAGTGTGGAAAAAAATTGTAACCACAATAGAAGAATTGTTGACTTTTGTACTACACAGCCGAAAAGCGTTACATGAAGGCGGAGATTTGTACCGAGATGCACCGCAAACCTTAGCGAAGAGTTCAGCCAGACACTCATCAACTGCTGAAAAGATCCCCGCTGGTTGCAAGAGCACTAAGCTGAGCCTTAGCAGAGATCAGTTCACCCAGCCCAGTTCAGCCATAAGTACTGTGCAAGTATTCTTAACTGCTACCCCCTGATTTTCTGCATTTTCCACTTTTCCGATTTAAAAAAAAATACATATAATCACCAAGTTATACTCGACGAGAAAGGTTGTCCCAAATGTTCTTGATGGTATTTAAGTGGACCATTCTAACACTCGAGTTGTATTTCTCCCGAACCCAACAGAGGGCATGACGCATTTAGTATGTCATCTTTATTTTGCTGAATTATGGCGTTAGTGTCTTATAGTTTACCCATACGACTTTGTCCAATAAATTAATGCAGCCTTCTAAGTCTATACGTCCGAAAATCTTCACATATGTAGGTGTCCTATTATGGCAGCTGAAACCAACCCAAATCACCAATGAAGCATCTTCAAGTTTCGCTGTGTATAAGAAGGCTCGAGACGCTTCATATTATGCCATTAGTAATTCAAACTATCAGGGTCTCACAAGTAAAAATTTGTTTTTTCACATTTTTAGACACATCGGTTCACGGCATTTGCTATTTTTCAAGGAAGGAGTTGCCTATGTACCCCGATGTCTGAATTTGGTATTCCCGCAAAACTAATACGGCTATGCCAAATGTCGTTGCTCTATACCAGCATCACCTTCAGAATTTGGAAGGACCTCTCCGATCCGTTTGATACCAAACTGCTTTCAGACAGAGTGACTCGCTGTCGTATGATTTCTTTAACCTGATGCTGGAAAAGGTCGTGCAAGCCGTAGTAGAATGGGTTGTAAGAGACTTCTTTTATCTAGGAACCAGCATTAACACCGATAATAATGCCAGCCTTGAAATCCAACGGATAATGTCTCTTACCTACCAGTGCTTCTTCTTCGTCTTAATTTGCGCAATAACCGCTTACGCGATTTTGACCGAATTTAACAAAGCGTTTCTTTCTCGCGCTAACCGGCGCCAGTTGGACACACCAAGTGAAGCCAAGTCCTTCTCCATCTAACTTTTCCAACGGAGAGGAGACTTTCCTCTTCCTCTGCTATCACCAGCTTAAGCGCGCCAGTCAGACTCTGTTACCACCTGCTAGTACCGCATCGAATACTTTCAGAGCTGAAGCGTTGTTATCCATTCGGATGTCTGTGCGTTATGTTTATGCCGTCGTGAAGCGCATACAGCTCATCGTACCATCGCGTACGATATTCGTCATTGCCAACGTGCAAAGGTGCAAAAATCTTCCGCATAACCTTTCTCTCAAGCACTCCAAGTAACGCTTCGTCGGATGTTGTCATCAAGTGCTACTTTTGACTAAATACGCAATTGAGTAGTAAAGTCCCCCCGACGTACAAAACTAATACTCTGCAAGGCTGTCTCATGCCCGTCCTAACGTATGGGGCAGATGTGTGGACCATGACAATATCCGATGAGTCGCCACTTGGAGTATTTGGATGAAAGATTCTGGGGAAGATTTATTGATCTTTGCTCGTTAGTGACGGCGAGTATCGTAGACGATGGACAATGAGCTTAATGACGTCACAGACATAGTGCAGCGAATAAAGGTTCAGTGGTTTGTCATGCCCGAAGGATGCGAACGCTCCGGTTCTGAAAGTATTCGATGCGATACTAGCAGGTGGTAACAGAGTCTTCTCTGAGTTGGAGAAAAAACGACTGGCGCGCTTTGTTAAACTTGGCCAAAATTGCCTAAGCGGTTATTACGCCAATAAAGAAGACGAAGGAGAAGTATTTGTGTGTCTCCGTCAGCGGTGGTTTGGATTTAATTATTTTCCCAACTAGCCGATTACTACCGGTTAAAATTTGTTGCTCACAACGTTTGATTTACCAGCGGGTTGAATCACTTACAGTTTTACATGCCGATCCCTAATAGTAGCGGATATAACTTTTGGTTATTCGTGCTTGACCGGTTTGCGTTATACTTTTCCCTACGTTTTACGATTCTATCTATTGCTGAAGCCGAGCGATTCAATTTAATGGCAATTTGTCTGTTAGTCAGTGTTAGCCAGTGACCCTATAGGCATAGACCTGAACGATTTCTTCACGGATGAGTGTTTTTACTTTTCCGATAATGAATCTTTGTAAGAATTTGTGACGTATTGCAATATTTAGTATTGTAAGTACTTAGTTATGTAAATAAAATTAAAAATTGAAAAATATGGGTAAATTCAATAGATATTGTACCCAACTAACCCAATTGCTGACTTTAATTGAATTTCGCAACAAAAGTAGTTCCCAAACGAAACATTTCGGATGCAAGAGAAAAGATCTAACGGTGCTGGCATTTTTTAAGCAAAACTGTAAAAATTATCAAAACGTAAAACTTCGAGCATATAAACAAGGCACCGTTATGGGAATAAAAGTATAATAAGCCTTGACTTAAGTGTGCGGGTAGAATTAATAGAGAAAATTTCAAAACCAAGGATGGTCTATTTGATGTTGTATAATTCAATATTTGGCAAATTTTCATTCTTAAAATACTTTCTTTATGCTTTCAGCCTTTCAGATTGTCCAATACAAATCTTTATTAATCGATTTAAGTCCGCAAAACGTTTTCTGCTTTAAAAAATATGAGCCACCCTGAAGTACAAATCTAGCAAAAATAAAAAAATGTCTGTGGAATACCTGACTTGGCTATCCAACCACGGTTCAGAACAATTTCCCATGTATGGTTGCAGTCTTTGCTATGTGCGCGGAATAATACAAATCTTAGAACATTTCCGTCACAGAGTGATTCATGTTTTCATATTTTGCTTTGTAAGCAATTTAGTACACAACAGGCAGGGGACAAGAACAGGGTGATTTGCTGAATTAGTTTAAATGCTACAGTATATCAGAAACCGTTAAATTATAAAAATTGTGGTGCAAGAGTTTATTCTTAATAGAAGTTTATTCTCCGATTATAATAAAAAAATCATAGATTTCGGTTACAAAAACTACAGTAAAAATCACATGGAAATTTTTTTTAATTGTGCGAAGAATATATGTATGTACGTATGTACGTAGATATAATATATAAGAAAAATAAACATTTTCAAGAACTTAGTTCTTAAGCTACATATGAAGCAGCCAAGAATGGTAGAATACATTAACCGGTATCCAATCAGAGAAGGTCTATTACTCAAATTGATTTTCTTCCCGAAGACGACGATTCATATTTATGAATGTATGTACATATCGCACCCGAAATACAAAAGGGTCACAACTCAAAATGTAGCTTCTGCTCAAATATGAACGAGACGTTATCAATAAAACGGTCCGCGGATGACATATGGCAAAAATAAATTTTTTGTTTTTTGGTCGGACTGTTATAAGCTTACATGGCAAATTTCAGCGTGATATGTCACATATTTTGTTTTCTGTGCTACTGTAAACAAGTCAAGCTCGAGTGTGGAAAATTTTGAGTTGTGACCCTTTTGTATTTAGGGTGCGATATGTATGTATGTCAGAGCTAGGCAAAACCGATCGTACGCACATAAAAATATTATATGCTTGCCGCTCATGATGAAACGATTTTTAGAGGTGTGGTCAATATCAAACCGTTAACTGGCTCTCAGCGATTTTGAAGGAGTCAGTTGGTTGGCTGACCTAGTCGGTGTTATTATGGCGGTTTGTTTGGGGAACAACTGATTGAAACTGATGAGATTGTGTTCGTGATATACGAAAAAATCCACAGAAATGACAGAGCTGACTTTTTGTGTTTACAATAAAATATATTTTGAAGTGAAATCTTTTCGTTTGCTATATTTGTGAAACAACTCGTTGACGCTGATTTTTAAAAAAAAAAAACTTTTTTCTAAATTATTGACAATTTGCGGGATTTTTTGTGCGAATCGATTAAATATTATTTGCTTATTATTTGCCTGCTGTGGCTTGTAAACAAACAAATTATCATCAAGTGATCAGAAAAGCAATCCTGAGTCTTCAACCCGGCGGAAAAAATAGAAATTAATGTAAATATTTTCCCGCCATAAAAATAACTACCGGCAAGAAAACCGTCCTTGACAGCAGATACCCGTCAGCCCATTACCCGCCGTGCGCTGCAATTCTGTTTACTACATTACTTGCTCAATTTCGTTTTTACTACATCTGATGGCGGAACCAGGTAACCTATCATCCTTGCTGTACCTTAAGTTCAAATTTTATACAGTTTTTTTTTTTGGTATTTATTTTGGGTTTGTGAAGTTTATAACCCATTAGATCTTCTAAATTCGTGTCTGTTAAACCATTCCTATTTTAGCTTTTAATAACTTTCAATATTCAGCCTATGTCAGAAAAAAGGAATCGCGATTATTCATGAAGTATAAAATATATACATATATTTAAAACTTTTTTAGATAAAAGTATGTATCATACAAAACTACGAGTCGCAATTACTCAATAAACCGTGTAGTCTCAATAGTTGTCGAATATAGCCTGGCATCTTCTTCATGCTTTGAACCAGCTTTTTTGCGTAGCTCGTCGACAAAAAGAACTAGATTTTGCGAACTTGACGCACAAGTTGCTTTAAATCGTGAACTGTGTTTCCGACAAGACGCGTTTTCATAATTCACCACACATTTTCAATGGGGTTGGCGTCTGGCCATTTGCTTGTTTTGTTGTTTCTCAATGGATTTTTCTAAGAGCAGTGGTTTTGATGATGTGGGACGGTAGGATATATTCGCCTCTTTCAGTCGACGTTCGATGGTGTTGATACTCACATCTATTCACTTTTTAGCAAGAACTGATCGTGCTTGGCGTAATCACAAAGAAGGGTCCCGCTTAAAAAGTTGGACGATCACTTTATCCTGCTTTTTTGTGATCACTTGCTTCAAGCCGCGCTCGGAAAAGTCATCAACATTCTTGTCTGCCGCTGATTTTACATCACAACAAACTTATTTGATTTTTTAATCATTTTTGCAGATAATTTCGGCCCTTTCGAATGCGTGCATAAAAATACCGCCTCCAAACGCTTCGCATACATCTCACTCATTTTTGTTTGGTTGCGTTTACGGGAAAGTTTCAAACGACACTAACCTGAGTTTGCTCTGGCGTCGTAGCCCTTGAGTGGGACTAATATGCAAAAAGCAGAACGAAATATAATATATCTTGAAGTTACTAGAAAAAAACCAGTTCTTTTATTCTCACACAGGCTGCAGAAAAGGGGTTTCACAATTATACGTGGAGCTAAACATAGAACAAATTTTATATGTTGCAGTAGCGAGATGCGGGTATTTATTTCTGCAAATTTGTTTCCAAATTCTTTACCCGTGGCCAAAGGTAATACAAATACCACATCTTCTACCATTTGTTTCATTCCTTTTTGAATTGCAGGACTTTGATTTGTTCATCGGAAGCAAAGATGTTGTCGATATTTGTTGTTGCGATATTTTGTTAAAATGTGCAAATCTGTCATTCATGTTGCCTATGATCATTTGATTTGTTGTGGGAAATTCTTGAAGTAATCTGAAGAATCTGAAATACTCGTACATGGGTAAATTAAGTGAAACAGTTTTCGGCAGTGATTGTATATCTTTATTTTTAAAAATTTCATTAAAGATTTTAATTTTTTTTTTAATATTTATCTGCAAATATAATTCAAAATATTATATGTGACCTGGTCTATGAAAAGGTACCTTACGTGTCAAAAAATCGTTTTTCACTTTTTTTTGATACGAATAGTGTGTGGAAGGCTCTTTAAAATGGTGAAAACCTGAAAGTCATAATTTGTTTAAAAGTTTGTTAAAAGTAAAAAAAAGAAAAGTACAAATACGAAAATACAAAAGCTGACTTATTTTTTAAAACGATTTCTGCGATTTGCATTAACTTTTTCTTTTTTATATATAAAAAAAAATGTTTTTCACTGCTTCTGTGATTTTATTGATACTGTGATCTATGCTGAAGAAAATAAGCCAAACCGGATTGAAAAAAATTAATATTTAAAAAAGTTAAAAGGGTTTTTAGAAGCTTAAACTTTAACTGCTGTTTTCTCGAAAACTTGTTTTCGCACGTAAGGTACCTTTTCGTAGACCAGGTCACATATATTGATATAGATAATTGGCGCTTACACCCTTTTTGGGTGTTTGTCCAAGCTCTTCTTAATTGTTGTGTGCATTTTGATGGTGTCCCACAAATGGAGGGACCTACAGTTTTAAGCCGACTCCGAACAGCAAATGGCTTTTTATGAGAAGAAAACTTCTTCATGTTGGTGTTTCACGGAGATTCGAACCAACACTCTCTCCGAATGGTAGTCACGCGCCAACCCGTTCGTCTACGGCGGCTAAAATATTAGTTTGGAGAAAGAGAAATGCTTTATTTTCTCGATAGATGGCTGAAGTGAAGTTTATTTTCTCCCTGCAATACAAAATTAAGTTCGTTAATCATGCTACGAACGTTACTACGTTAACAGTGACAAAAAATAATATTGGGTTGTTCGGAAAGTAATTTCGTTATTTTGTGGTGAAAATGAAAGATGATCTTCGTATAATGAATAAATATTAAAAAAACTGGTGAATTCGATAAATTTAAGCTCTCACCGATCTCACGTGTTGTTATTCGCCGGTTTGCATCAACTATAATGTCTTTATCAGCTTCAACCGGCCTTCCAGATCGTGGTGCATATACGACATACAAATTGCCGAATCGAAATTTTGCAAACCAGTTCTGGCACTGGCGTATTGTTAACACATCTTCTCCATACACATCGGTTAATTTCTTTCTGGCTTGAACAACATTTTTACCTTTTCTATAGTAAACAAGTAAAATATGACGAAAATGCTGCTTAAAACATATAATGACAATGGGACTTAAGTGTGAAGTTAGCTGTGAAAAAATACAATTAAATCCTCTGTCGGGAAAAAACGAAATTACTTTCCGAACAACCAAATATTTTCATGCAGTAGATATATTCACCTTTCTCGACGGATAATATTTGTTCGCTTTCCAAATGTTTTCCATACTTTACATATAGTTTTTAGATATGGTACCGAAAAAAAAAATCCATATATCTTTTCCATTCCTTTTCTTTTAATGTCTTATTGATAATTAAATAAAGCTATTTCCACCCAGAAACAATTATTTTTCTAGGCTTTGTTAATCCATTTCTGCGTGTACAAAACGAACGCTATTGTTGTTTTAGCAGATTTCAGTGAAATCAAATAGAGAATGATTGCTGCGGTCACCATTCGCTTTCGTGTGCGTGCGAATTGCCGATCGTGCCTGTGTGAAAAGTACGATTACCGTCGGTTTCGCGAGACCATGGCACGAAAGCAGTGAGGCCATGAGCTGCCTAGCAATGATGTATGAATTTACTTAAGGGGTCCCGGTGGTCTAGAGCTCGAAAATTTTGGGTATTTTCAGGAATTTTTTTTACAATAAAAAAAGAAAAACCATATTTAAATTTTTTAGGCTTTTTGAAAGAAGAGTGTCAAATCACTTGATCTTGGCTTCCAATTGTCATCGCCGCGACGTGAGATTATTCGGCCATCAAATTTTTCGCACAAGTAGCACCGTCCTGTTGAAACCACATATCGTCCATACCCATATCTTCCTATTCAAGCCATAAAAAGTTCGTTATCATCTCACGATAGCGACCACTATTCACAGTCACTGCCTGGCCGGCCTCATTTTGGAAAAAATCCGGCCCAATGATAGCGCCGGCCCATAAACCGCACCAAACAGTCACTCTTTGTGGGTGCATTGGTTTTTCGGCAATCACTCTTGGATTATCATTCGCCCAAATGCGGCAATTCTGCTTATTGACGAATACACTGAGGTGAAAATGTGCCTCATCACTGAAGATGATTTTCTTCGAAAATTGGTCATTCACTGTTGCCATTTCCTGCCACCATTCTGACCATTGAGCGTGTAAATGCAAGTCTTTATGCATAATGTTCATCAACGACGAGCGTGAGAGGTGCAATTGTTAGGCCCAACGACGAGTTGAGGTGGACGGCTCTTCAACCACACTATCGCGAACAGCAGCAATATTTTCTGCAGTACGAGCTGTACGAGCATGCACTGGTGTTTTCACATCTCCTACAGACCCGGTTTGCTCAAACTTTTGCACAATTTTTCCGATTGTACGCACATTTGGACGATTAAATTGACCGAAAAAATCACGAAGTGCGCGATATGCATTTTTATTTGAACGCCCGTTTTCATAATAAGCATGAATAACTTTAACGTGTTGCTGGATTGCGTATCTTTCCATGGTTCAAATTGAGTTAGTCTGAAATTGAAAAATGTCAAATGAAATGCAGAAAAAACTTGACGTTTAGGTGTGGTTCACATTCAACATCGGCCCTTAAAATTTAACCACCCTTTATATATTTAGTACAAGCGATAGCCGTTGATGTTATGCATTAATATTTTAGACGATTCGGTTGAATATTTTTTTTGGTTTTTTTGTTTTGACAACATCAGGTCGAAAAAAGTAGTTTTCAGATAATTGAGTTTAAAGTTTGGACCATTTAAATGCGACCATTGATGCCCACGCGTGACGAATCTGACTCTACCTGCTAAAACGGCTGCAGAATCGAAAATACTGGGAATATCCTTCCAAAAATTTGATATATATTCAGTATATTCTTAAAAGCCTATGCTTTCCAAATATCAAAATTCAATTTTTGAAAATTCTAGACCACCAAGGGGTCCCGGCATATTAAAGCTTCTCTTAATATGCATGCGCGTATGATATTCCAAAAATGAAAAGAAATTCAAATACTCTTTTATAAGTATAATATATTCGTATAATAAATACCTTTATGATTTTATTGAAATACTCAATTCTATAATTATAAATTTAATACATAATAATATTTATTGTATTTCATAATTTTGTATTTTTTGCAATTTATTGTATTTTTTTTTGTATGTAGTATGTAAGTATGCAATTGTTTAATATTTTTCTTTTAATTTTGGTACACACTCCATTTATTTATACTAAGTTGCTTGTAGTTTTTGTTGAGTTAGTTTTTATTTGAAGTTTGAGGTTAAGTTGAGTAAGCACTGTATATATATATGTATAAGTATGCATGTAAGTATGTAGGTATGTATGTAAATGTTTAAGTTATGTAAGTAAATTGTTTATTTTTTTCAAGTTAAAGTGTTGAGAGTGTAAATATGTATGCATTTATAATATTCAAATAAAATCAATATTTAATTTTTTTTGTTTTAGTGGCTTTATGTTTGCTTTTGTTTATCATTTTTTCATTTTTAGTAGTGCAAATAAATACTCACACACAGACAGTAAATTTATGCGTGATAATATTTTTGGCTGATCGGGGGGTGGGGGTGGGAGCATACTTATATACCCCCTCTTTACAAAAGCTTCATTAAATTTTGCGCATTGTCTTTAAAAACTTATTCATATTTGCTTTATATTTGGTAATTTCTTTAAAAACCGAGTTAAAAAATTTCAGATTTAACAAATAATTTTATATACTTTACAAAATATTTACAAAGTGCACATATTTATAATATTTATAGAAATTAAATGTAAACTTAAATTAGTTAGACTAATTTTAGGAGCGAAATTTTTACAAAATATATTTATAAAAAATGTAATGTTAAATTTCTAATTATTACAGAAAATATTTATAAAAAATTGAGTAGTAAATTCGAAATTTATACAGAAAATATTTATAAACAATTTAATGTTAAATTCGAAATTTATACAGAAAATATTTATAAAAAATTTAGTGGTAAATTCGAAATTTATACAGAAAATATTTATAAAAAATTCAGCGATAAATTTTAAATTTATTATAAACAAAATTTTAGTTCTTAGTAAGAAACGAGTACTCGCATTTGTAATTTCCTCATTACTCGTAGAGGGATATCTGTGCACAAATACATATGTACATATGCAAGTGGGGCCTGTGTATTATACATTTGCTTCCCGTATATGCGACTGGGGTATTGCGGAGAGTAGACGTGCATACATATATACACATATAGTTATATTTGAGTATACTTTCTTCTCTTATATAATTTTCCTTGTTTCCATGTACTCTTGTATTTATATTTATAATTACACCGTACAACACAAATTACAGTAGTAGCAAAGCTCCGACGATAAAAATGAAATTTTTTTTCTTGTTCTCCTCTACCAGAATATTTTTATTTTTTGTTCTTCTCTACCAGAATCTGTTGGCTTATTTACCATAAGAATGTGCAGCGATGGTAACTTTAGCCCCTTTTAAAAAAATTCAGAAGTAAGCTCTCAAATCGCGGATGCACCTACATTTTTTGTTTTTGTTCTCTGTACCTGAATTAATTGCCGACACATTGTTATTTGGGAAAAATTTTGGTTTTGTCTTACAGTGTTATTTATACAAGGTGGCGCAAAATTAGTCATCCTATTTTTTTTTTTTGTTTTTATTTAGTAAAAAAGTTATTCAAAAAACAAATTACTACCTAACTTGATTCCTTTCAGGGCACTAGATATTTAGAAAATACATCTATAGATTTGGCCACGACAGTTTACCAAACTGCCCAATCTCCACGGAGAAGGAAGAAAATGTTGATCACGTTTTGTTCCAATGCCCAATATTGCTGAAGTCAGCTGATAATTGGAAAGGAGTCTGTGCGCATGTAACATATACTCAAAATCATCTATGACGCGTGTAATTTCGTACGCGTCAACAACAATTAGGAGCATTTGAGCTAACCAGCCCCGTGAGGTAATACCATTTGACAGATCCGCAGGCTGAGGGTAAAATGTGGTGAGGTGTTTAGTACGAGGGTGTACCTTTGAGACTACAAATCGTGCACACTGCTACGCCGGTATAGTAGTACTCATGAGAGTTTCCTCTTTACGAGCGTCATCCCGGAAAAAAAGTTCCGAACGGCTTATGGTTCGTTAATGATCAGCTTTTTTAAGGCAGAATTACACTTGGGGGCGATTGCTATTAGAAATAAATTTTCATTTTATGTTTCGTGCCCGGAGTTTCAAACCAGCACACTACCGTGCACCATGTCACACGGCTCATTGATATTTTGCTCACTAAGTTCTGTAATTGTTCTACTATCGTATCATACCGGTATCAATTGGTCACCTGAGAGCTATAATTTTGCTTGTATGCCATATTATTGATGGAATGTCATTAAAAATCGATGTTATGCGGAAAATTCAAAAAGAGTTCAGAGCGAATATTGTATGCAAGATATACCCGGAAACCTTCATCTAGGCCTAGAAATGTACGTTAGTGCGCTTCAAAGTTTCAATTTGTGCAAAGTGCCATTTGGCAGTGCTTTAGCGGCCATTTCAATTTATCACATCGCGTCGCTTTTTGCTGATTATTCAAGCAGAGATTTTAGACATTCGACGCGATGTGATAAAGGGAGACAATTAAATTTCAGATCAAATTGGATGCAAAACTGAACCAATTCGTTTTAGTATAGTTAATGTTGTTAGCGAGTTTTAATAGATGAGTTACCAGTAACGCAAAATAATTATGGTCCTAATATTTCAGATCAAAAACGTCGCCCTGTTTTAGATAAATTTTTCTTGGACTTTCGAGGCGATCGCATCAAAACGAAAATTTTTTACGGTTTTGCATAACAATTATCTGAGACTTTTTGTTTTGTTTCCCGGACGATTGTTTCAATTCAAAAATTGTTTACTATACTTCTTCTCTTACAGCTCTTTTACGGCTTTGACAGCTGTTCGAGTACTACCAAAAGCAAAAATGGAATGCATACAAGGAAGTTGAAGAAAACAGCTGTTCTAATGACACCGCCTTGTATGGCTCAGAATTATAAAAAATAAATAAATAATTAACGCGGACACTTCTATTAGGTGTTCGGCCGAGCTCCTGCTCCTATTTGTGGCGTGCGTCTTAATTTTGTCCTATAAGAATAATACCTTCGCTTTATACCTCGTTTTAGTCCTTAAAGCCTTAAAAGAAATATAAAAACAAGAAGATGTAGTTCCCGGTTTGTCTCGCTACCTAAACTTTCATAGCTTTCTGTTTACATACGTACGCTCTTTGAAGGCCTTCAAAGTAAAACAAAGTAAAGCAATGCGTCCAAAGCTAACTTGCATGCAACCAGCACTTTTAGGTTGACAGTATACGATGTTACGAAACCAGCCACGTTAGTCACATGCAAGAAATGGATTTCTCTAAAAATAATTTAAATGCATGTTTTTTAGAAGCCAGCCATAAGATATGAAAACAGATTGAGTTTTGTTTCTTCTGGTTTTTTTTGAGAGGATACTACTGGTTTTTGGATCACACTGTACGCTTCGTCAGGGCACATTCAATAGTCAAATTGTAACTTCTGGTTATGTTTTTAAGTAGATCTTTTTATTGCTAGCTCTGTGTACAAAAAAATATTTATGTTTATTTTTTTTATCTGTATTTTATATGGAAGCCATCACATTTTCTGCGATTTTAGAGTGTCAAACAATTTTCTACTATATTTCAATAACTTTAAAATTCCATTTGTTATATCCTTTTGGCTAATCAGTCATTATGATTTTTTTTTATAGAATTTTAAATATTTTTTTTATTATTATTATTTTTTTTTTTTGAACGAAACTACGAAAAGTTGAAGGGTCTGCATATATTCGAGTTTGATTTTTTGTTTCAGCTTTTTTTCATGTTCTTTTACTTTCATTCTAATTTTTGTCATACGAGTATATATAAGTGTGTATGTATGTATGTAAGTATGTATGGAGTTTTAACTTTTCAATTAGCTACATATCTATTTTCCACTATCAAACGTATAAAATGTAAGAAATTTGATTGTTTTATTATTTTTAGTTTTGATTGATTTTTTTTTTTTAATTTGGTTTCTGTCTTATGCTGCTTTGCGGGGTTTCAATATCTTAGGACTATAAGAGATGCGCAGAAATAAAATGAAAAAAAGTAGATTTCAGCGAAACTCCACCTGTTTTGGTTCTAAAAAAATCTTCCTACAAAGCGAAAGTGTTTCTGAAATCCACTTTATTTTAATAATACTCACGAAAGCTTCTGTTTTTTTAAAGCTCTCTTCATAAACGCTTATTTATTTTGCTTTATTAAAATTCGTTTGCAGGAATTTTGGTTGCTAAAGCTATTTTTTCCAAACACAAAATATATTCTGGTTGAAAGAGCTAAAAAACGTAATATTAATATGATTAATGATCGAAACCTGTGTCAAAGGTGTTGAATAATTATATAATTTTCTTTAATATTCCATAATTTTTTTTTTCGATGCATAGCTGATGTTGTTTATGTTGACTAAAAATACAGTATTTCAAGATTCTGTTAGTAATTACTGTATAATAATTTTCATAGTTGCCACCTTTATTTTTAATGCAATGCACTGTAACACTTTTTTAAGAAAAACCAAATTCACAGCAGGTAGTGAAGTGATATTGATAAAAAAAAGGAAGAAAACATGACTAAAAATTGATAAAAAATGTCGGTTAGCATTCTGAAGAAAGTATGAAAAAAGTGCGTATAGCGTAGTACACATAACAGAAGTGAAACTTTCAAGGCAGACAAAGAAAGAGGCCCGAGAGAGAATGAGAGAGAGAGATAGAGAGAGAAAGAATATATATCTAAATAAATTCATATTTGCAGAGAATACAAATAGACAAAATTTACAAAAAACGGAGAAGGGTCGACCGGTGTAGGTAAACGCCGGACACAAATCGTGGCAACAACGCGCACTACTCCGAGCGTTTATCACCCGCACAAACGCAGCGATTCCAGGACCGCAGCAACGGCACAAATTACCACAAGGCAATACCAATAAATCCGATGCCGGAATGGAAGCACTTCATAGTACGCACAAGCACTAGCCAGGAAACGGAAAAGAGCGCCAAAAAGTAGGCACCAAAAAAAAAAAAAACAACGCCAAAAAAATTGGGACCAAAAAACGTCCCAAACAGTAGGCACCAAGGAAATATAACGCCAAAAAGTAGACACCAAAAATATATTTCCCACAAGTTTGCACCAACAAACAAGCGCCAAAAAGCGCAGTGTTATTTCTCACTAGAAATTAGCAACCACAAGGAAAAACTCAGGAAAAATAGCCTTAAGTGTGTCTAAGATACATATAAGGTATAGCTCTCTCTCTCCTTTTCCTCTACGTTATATCTTTTTTCTCTCTCGTGGAACGAAAATGCCCAAAACGTGCATGGCCTTGAAATTTCACTCTCCACTCTCGCTCGTCCATCAACGCCTAAGAAGTTTCACTTCAAAAAAAAATTATTATTTCCGAAAATATTTTTGTTGTCAATATTTAGTGACAAATATATTATTAAAATGTTTTTAAAATTAGGGCGTTACATTGAAAACAGTCACCATTCTTTATTGGGAAAAGAACACATAATTGAAAATACATATAAAAAAAATTATTATTTTCATAATGAATATTTAGTGACTAAAAAATATTATTAAAAAATTAGGCCAGTATAGCAACAGCCACCGGTCATTATTAGGAATTTAGTGACAAAAGAAAAAAATTTATAAATTTTAGAAAATTTAGGACAGGAACTTCCAGTCATTAGTGAATGTTTCGTGACTAAAAAATATTATTAAAAATAAAAAAAGGTGTCGGACAGTCATTATAAGGTGGAAAAAACTAAATAGAAATGATTTAAAAATTATTATTATTTATTCCGGTAACTGCCACCAATCGATTTAAGGTGGTCTAGAGCTGTAGGGTATTTTCAGGATTTTTTTACAATAAAAACGATATTTAGGCTTTTTATTTAACTTCTTTTACAAACAAATATGAAAAAAAATTGTTTTTTTTTTTTTGTTTATTTATAATAATTTAAAAAATGGCGCTGAAATTGACCCGAAAAATTGAACCTAGACGGTGTTGTCCATTTTGGCTCTTCTATTTATCTGAAGCACAAAAACCAAAAAAAATTACTAAACAGTATGGCTGTAGCTATGTCCCATATAGAATAAAAAAAATTCATAAAATGGCGCGGGTTAGAATTTGAAAAATTAGTTTTTTATTTAAAAAAATACGAAATAATTGAAATAATAATATGATTCTAGTACGGGCGATAGCCATTGATGTTATGAATTGAAATTTCAGATGATTCGGCGGAATAGTTTTTTTTTTTGACAACATCAGGCCGAAAAAAGTAGTTTTGAGATAATTGAGTTTAAAGTTTGGACCATTTAAATGCGACCATTCATGCCGCCGCGTAACGAATCCGACTCTACCTGCTAAAACGGCTGCAGAATCGAAAATACTTTGAATATCCTTCCAAAAATTTGACAGAATATTCTTAAAGCCTATACTTTCGAAATATCAAAAAATAAAAAATCGAGTTTCTGAGGATTCTAGACCTCCGGGACCGCTTAAGGAAAAACACATAATTAAAAATTAAAAAGAAATGTATTTTATTTATGAATATTTAGTGTGAGAAAATATTATTAAAAAATTTCTAAAATTTAGTTCGGTATTCTGAGAACAGCTAACAGTCATTGCAAATGTAAAAACAAAGAAAAAAACGAAAAATGTGATAAATGTTTAAAAAATTTTGTATTATTTTTTTAGTGAATTTTAGTCTCAAAAAGTATTATTATAATAAAAATTTAGAAATTCAGCCCGATATTCTGGCAACAGCCACTGACTGGCAAGTATTGGAAAAAGAACACATAATTACAACTAAAAAAAAATAGCTATCAGTAATCAATAGTGGCTAAGAAAAAACCTACTTAAAAATGTTTTAAAATTTACTGTCTTATTAGTGAATATTTAGTGGGGAAAAATATAATATATTATTAAAAGTTAAAAAAAAAAAATTGTAGGTATTCTGGTAATAGAACCAGTCTTTATTATGAATTTAGGGGGAAAGAAAAAAAGTTAAATATTTTAAAAGATTAAGGGCAACATCCACCAGTAATTATTGATGAACATTTGGTGGCAAAAAATATGATTAAACATTAAAAAAACAAAAACTAGGCCGGTATACGAAAAACAGACATACATTATTGGGAAAGAGAAAACATAATTAAAAATTATAAAAAAAATATTATTTTATTAATGAATACTTAGTGAAAGAAAAATATTATTAAAAAATTAAAAAAAAATGTAGGTCGGTATTTTGAGAACAGCTAACAGTTACTAGTGTCACAAAAAACAACAACAACACGAAAAATATGAATAAAAGTTAAAAAAAATTGTACAAAATGAAAAAATAATAACACACTGAATATTTTACAATTAAGAAAAGAACTCTGCCTGCCAGGGCTTACGGCCATTGTGAATATTTAGTGTCAGAAAGTTCTACTAAAAATGTTTAAACATTTAGCCGGATAACTGGCTACAGCCACTAGTCATTTTTGGGAAAAGAACACACAAATAAGAATAAAAAAGTTTTGTTTGTTTTATTATTGAATATTTAGTGACTAAGAAATATTATTAAAAATTAATATTAAAAAAAATGTAGGTTGGTCTTCTGACAACATTCAACAGTCATCAATAATGACAAAAAAAAATAAATAAATAAACCTTATTAAAAATGCTTTAAAATTTAATGATTTATTAGTGAATATTTAGTCACAAAAAATATTACTAAAAATTAAAAATGTAGGCCGTTATCTTAACAATAGAGGCGCCAATCAATTAGGAATTCAGTGACAAAAGATGAACTAAATATTTAAAAAAATTTAAGACCATCAGTCGTTATTAGTGAATATTTATTGACAAAAAAAATTAAAAATGTATACCGGTATTCTGGTGGATAAATAAAATTAAAAAAATATTTTGTTAGTGAATATTTAGTTTAAAAAATAGTATTACAAACTTTAGAAAATTCAGGCCTGACAGCAGCCATCAATTATTATAAGTGAATATTTAATGACAAAAATGTTATTAAAAATATATGCCGGTATTCTAAAAATAATCACCAATCATTATTAGGAAAAGGAACACATTATTAATTTTGAAAAAAAATTTAGTATTTAGTAAATATATTTAGCGAAAAAAATTGTATTAGAATATAAAAAATGCAAGTCGTTATCTTGACAATAGCAGTCAGTCATTATAAGTGAATATTTAGTGAGGAATCGATCGTGAATGCGGAATCCGCAATCCAAAATTGTTCTTCCTTAAGAGGTTAAGGGTAGTCAGAATTTTCAAAAATTGGATTTTTTTCTTAACGTATAATATTTTAAAAATATTGCGGGAAAATTTGAAGCGAGTCCGACAAATACTTTTCGAGTTATTCAACAAACAAACAAATTTCGATTTTTTTTAAACAATTAATTGTCGTTTTTTTTCTCGAAAATCTGAAAAATATGAGGCCGAATATTATTTATTTTGTAAAAAAGCTTCGATCAAACACAAGATTATCTATTAATAAAACTAATTTCTCTTGTCCGATTGACTCGATTGAATCGCCAAGGACTTGTGATGATCACAAGGGACTTCTGGAGAAACGGGCTCCACACAAACAGCTATAAATTTTTCAATTATTAATTTTGCTTAAGTCAAGTCGAAACATGAAGTATTAATGCTATGTTTTTATTTTTGTAAAATAAAGCAATTGACCAGCAAAAAAAATGTATTGAAAATCATAATTTTTCGGGCCTCTGACTACCCCTAACCCCTTAAGGGGGGCATCTTCTCCAGACAACGAGTTTTTCAATCATTTTTTGCGAAAAACTGAGAATATTTATTATCTTAAAATAAATTACATATTCATACTCATGCTTAAATGAATATACAAAAATTTTATTTAAAAACAAAAAAGAAAAAAATGGCTGCGCTACAGCTGCTCAAACGTGGCTCCTTTAATTTGTGCCGTGGAATATAAGTACAGCCTCTTGTAATCAACTGAAATCGACTAGACAAAATTTTGTTATTAAAATAAGTTATTCCGCTTTGCACTTACCTTTTCTTAATGAAAAAAAATGAAAAGTTGAAGTAAAAAGAAAAAAAAATTACACTTTTTTTATAAACAAATTGTTTTTTTTGTGATAATATAAAATTTGAAGTGCATGCAAAGGCCATTGTTAAAGGATATTCCTGTAAAATTTTAAGTTGATATCTTGATTACATTTTGAGCTATATTCGACAGCGCGGAAGAAAAAAAAACGCGATTAAAGTTTTCGTTCTTACTCATCTTTCGTTCGACGCTGACTTTATAGGGACTTTTTAGACTCTCTATCACGCTTGAAACATTGAAAAGATATTCTTTAGATTATAAATGAATTAAGCAGGAAAAATGGAAAATTTGAAAGTGCTGAAGGAGCTGAAGGAGCTACCCCCTTTAAACAGTTGTCAATTTCGCCGTACTTGCCGAATGGCAAAAGTAAAAAGTTCCCAGTTTTTGCACAGTCCAGCCATGGCATACCGCAGGTATGTGGCGCCTTCGTCTCAAGAGCACATAATTCATTTTGCTGTCAGTCAAATTCGTTGCCGCAACGGACCTCTTATGACGGGCCTATTACTCCTTGAAAAACAATGGTCGGCAAAATTTTGCCACAAGAATAAATGCTGAGAATTTGTATATGCAGGATTTTGCGCGTAGAGTTCGTAAGTGAAATGGCGCCATCACTTTCCAAATTTGAGAATTTTCAGATCAGTATAAAAAAAGATAGATATGATAGAAATGAATACTATAAGAATAATCAGCATTGACCGCTCTGGCAAAATTTGATGCTTGTTAGCTTACAATACTTGGATGTTTCCATAGTTCTTAAAGGTGTGATTGCACAATAAATGAAGAACGCCAAATTGTTTGTGTAAAACTATATATGTAAGCATATATTTTGTGATATTGTCATCTTAGAAATAAATTAAATAAAAAATGCTGAATACAAATAGTTAATAATGTGAACTTAATGAATAAATTTACATTAAAAATGCATTTGTATGTATATATGCATGTATGTAAATGTATATGTAGGTATGTTTAAATTTTTAAAAATAAATATATCAAAGTGCTATACATTCGCATCAATTATTAACAACATATTAAAAAATCTAATTGAAAAAACAAAAACACAGAGGTTAACTTAAAATATTTTATAAAATGTCTTAACAAAAGGCCGCAAATACGAGTAATAATGTAACATATGAATACATGGCTGTATGTACATACGTATGCCTATATATGTTTGCTTGTATTTATGTATAGTAGATAAATACTAGCGCATGAAAAATTGCTATATGCAAACTTTTGTAATGCGCTGTAATGGAGTGATAGTTGTAGTATGTGACTGCCAGCATGCCGTTGTTGTTGTAACATGATATAGTATTGCCAGGGTTTAGCTGCTAGTTGCCGGCATTGTGGCAACCAGCTCTTGTAGATAATATGTTTTTAATTTTTATGGAAAAAAATCAATGATTTTGAACAATATTTTCATTTTCGTCTAAAAGTGAAATTTTGAATACATGCCGATTTGGAAAATTAAAAAAAAATTGCAAAAAAATGTAAGAATTTTGTAGTTTCCACAAATTTAATGTGCATATAATAAGAAAAGCATTCTAGCTACACATTTTTTTCTGATTATATACCAATTTGGAAAATTTCGAAGAACAAGTTCTAAAAAATCTAAGAATGTGTTTAAAAAAGCCTCTTACTACAAACAAAATTTCATGTATGTAAAGGACGATCAGATTGGAGGTACTTTTACGGTTTTTGTGACAGATCACGCGTAACTACTGTTAAACTAAATACACAATTTCTCCATTATTCATTGGCATTTCACCATGGAGAGACTTACGACTCACCAACGTTTACAAATGGTACAAATGTATTACGAAATTACAAAAAGTGTTCATCGCGCGCTCAGGCCAACTTATGATGGACAGCGATGAGGCCCATTTTTTGGCTTAATGGCTACGTCAATAAGCAAAAGTACCGTATTTGGGCTGAAGACCAACCCAAAGACATTCAACAACAGCCATTACTTCCATTGGAAACAACTGTTTGATGTGGCCTATGGGGTGGAGGAATCATCAGCCAATATTTCTTCAAATACGAGGCAGGCGCCACTGTAACAGTGAATGGCGAACGCTTTGGTAAACGACTTTTTGATGCCGAAAATTGAAGCACGTGATTTCCACACGATTCTAGTTCTAACAAGAAGCTACTAGCGCTACTTGCCATACAGCCAGACAACTCGCGAAAGAATGGATTTACTGCGTCGTTGTTTCGGTGAGCAATTTATCTCTCGTCTCACCTCAGACCAGTGGGTTGGCCGCCAAGATCGTGTGATATCACACCTTTGGACTTTTATGTGTGTGGGTATATAAATTCTCAATGCTTTGTGGATAAACCAGCTTCGTTTGAGGCATTGGAAGCCAACATTGCTAGAGTTATTCACCAGATACCGACCAATATGCTCCAGCGAGTCGCGAGTCATTCAAAATTGGCAATTGCGGACAACATTTGAGAGGGATTATTTTTAAAAACTAAATGTGATAATTGGTTCTAAACAAAATTAATAAAGATTATCCAATAAATTTGAATTTTCGTTCTTTTATTTAATTTACATTTCGATACCTCTAAATTGATCGCCCTTTACATAAAAGTAATTAAGTTTTATTAAAAATCTTAGACGCTTTACCACAAAAATAAAATTTTTTTATATACTTTGTAAAAGAACATTTTCTCACAAATTTTCTTTTTACAAAGTATTTAAATTTTTTTTTTAATTTTATAAATTTAGGAATTAGCATGCAATCGTTGGCTCTACTACTAGTTTTCGTATACTCGGCGTTGTTATGTATGTATGCATGTATGGGTGAAATCTAAGTGAAGTGGAGTTGAACTATAATTTGATACGATTTTTTTTAATGCAACTTTAAACACATTTCACTCAATGCAGGATTTTATGGTGTGTTCCGATTTTTAATTTTCATATCTTAACTCACTTTTTTAAACATTTATTATATAAAGGTGTCTCATAAAAAATATTTTTTTTGTATTATTATTTTTGTTTTTCTTTAATCTTAACTAATTTATTTTTATAAAATAATTTAACACAACTAATACATATGTATAAACAGAAATGCTCTTTTGTCTCGTTATTACTGTTTTACCGTTATTCTCATTCAAGTTTTACATTACCCTGCCAACGAAAATTGGCTGCTTCATTCGAAATGCATTCATTTCTTAAATTTAATCAATGTCTTGTTTTTTCTTTGGATAATTTTTTATATGTAGTTATAATATTTATTAAAAAAATTATTAATAATAATAGTTTATTTTCTTCATAAAATTATTAGCCGCAACGCTTAATTTCACAAGCAATCCATACATACAAATTTATAATATAAATGAAATTTATTTAAAAATAATTATCTTTCTTCATAAAATTTAATTTCATGTTTCTTAGCAAATTTAACATAAAATTTCAGAAAATCGTCGCACACAATAGTTAATTTTAATTTTCTACATAGTAAATGTCAAGTTTTTTTAGCATAGCATAGAATTTATTATTCCAATTTTGCAATTTATTTTTTTGTTTTTAGCTTTTGTTGCTTTGTCAAAGTAAATTTGGCTAGAAATAATGTGGTGTAAATGGTTTTCAAGCCATCATATTTGATTACATACAACTTCTTGCACTTCTTTCTTCATCCTTTAGTATTACGCAAAAAAAAATAACCTTTTTAATTACAATCATAATTTTTTTGCAAATTACATGCGCACACACTCACAGTTCTTCGTATATGTTTTTGTTTTCAAGTTCAATATTTATGTGCTACATAGTGTAGCATGATTGTTATGTTGTTCTTGTATTCTAGTAAAGACCTAGTACGAAGAGGTGTGTATGTAGGTATGTTCTTTTTTATGTATAATATTATATTGAGTGTATGTATGTATGCATGTGTAGCTATGACATAAAGTAATATACGTTTAACGTTTTCAACTTATTATTATTACGAATTTTGTGAACGTGACTCAAACATCGCCGTCATATCACGTATGGAAAATTGTGGTGAGATCTTCTCACGTCTGCAAATATACAAAAACAAGAAAACATTAGTATTGATTTTTTACTCTTAAATAGATTATACACAATTATTGCCATAGATTTTGCTTATACAAGGTGAAGTCTAAAATAAACAAGACTGAGCTAAATAGAAACGATTGGAGCATTGTTCTGATAACTTCAAGTTCATTCAAAATACTCCCCTCTGGCCTTGAAGCACTGTTTTGCGCGATCTTAAAGCTTTTCGAAAGAGTGTTTCAGGGCATTGACTGGAATGTCCTGCAGGATGTCGGTACATGCCTTTTGGATGGCCTCTATGGACGCAAAATGTTTTCCTTTTACGGTCAAATGCATTTTCCGAACAGGTAGAAGTCACAGGGAGCCCTATCAGGCGAATGCGGTGAGTGATTGATGGTTTAAATGTGATTTCTAATCAAAAAATTTGTCTCAAGAGATGGTGCATTTTCATGCAATAAGCGCCAGCTTTCTCTTTCGCGGTATTCAGGGCGAATTTGACGAATGCGATGCAAAAAACGCTTCAAAACGCCTTTCATTACTGCTGAACTTCTCCATCTCGGACCTTCCCCCACTATCTGATAGTTTACGGATCTCTCATGCTGATATAGATATAATATAACGGGTGATTTTTTAGCTATTATCTTTTTAAACAGTTGATTTAAACAACTGACGCACGTTTCGTGTTTTGTTTCACTGTCAAATATCTTCAGTTTGGTCTATAATTTAACCATGAATCGTCTTACAAACGAACAACGCTTGCAAATCATTGAATTTTATTATAAAAATGCGGGTTCTGTTAAGAAAGTTTATCGCGCGCTTCTTCCATTTTATGGTCAGTTTAATCGACCCACTGAAGCAAATTTACATTATTGGACACCAAACCACCAACACGCTTACTAAGAGTGCGAACTGAAGAAAATATCGCAGCTGTATCGACCAGTGTTAATGATGACCATCAATTATCGATTCGTCGCCGTTCGCAGCAATTGGGCCTCTGTTACTCAACAACGTGGAAAATTTTGCGAAAGGATTTAGGTGTGAAGCCTATCAAAACAGAGCTGGTGCAAGAATTGAACCCGAACGACCTACCGCAACACAGAATTTTTGGGGAATGGGCTTTTGGAAAGTTGACCGAAGATCCACTTTTTTATCGAAAAATTGTGTTCAGCGACGAAGCTCATTTTTGGATCAATGGGTACGTAAATAAGCAGAATTGTCGATTTTGGAAGAGCTACCAATTGCAAGAGCTGCCAATGTTTTCAGAAAAGGTCACGGTTTGGTGCGGTTTATGGGCTGGAGGTATCATTGGACCGTACTTCTTCAAAGATGCTGTGAATCGTAACGTAACTGTGAATGGTGAAGGCTACCGTGAAATGATATCCAAGTTTTTTTGACCAAAATGCAAGAGCTTGACTTGCATGACATGTGGTTTCAGCAAGACGGTGCCACATGCCACACAGCACGCGTAACAATGGACTTGTCGAGAGGCGAGTTCGGTGAACATTTTATTTCACGTTCGGGACCTGTCAATTGGCCACTGAGATCGTGCGATATGACGCCTTTAGACTATTTTTTGTGGAGCTATAGTAAAGCTCATGACAAGTCTGCTTCAATTAACGCATTGGAAGACAACATTAAAGCATTTATATGTGAGATAGCGTCCGAAACATTGGAAAGAGTATGCCAAAATTGGACTAAGCGGATGGACCATTTTAAGCGCAGTCGCGGTCAACGTTTGCATGAAATAATCTTCAAACATTAAATTATATGGACTGTAATATCGATTTAAATAAATTTCATGCATTTTTCTGAATTTTACGTGTGTTTTTTTTTTTTTAAATTTTCCTATAGCTCTTAAAAAAGCACCCTTTAGATATATTTCCCGTGGTTCCAAGAGGAACAATAGCTGATAGCTATTCGATAATGGTATCCGGTTAAGACATTGATGAGTTCTATTTAGGAGCGTAAAGGATTAAATATCTGAACTTTTTCGATGCCGCACCAATATCGACTTCAAATAACTCGGAAATTTAAGCGGTTACTTTCGATAGCCTATATTTCCTTATCATATGCAATGTCAGTCGTAACCACACCATATAGCCACAATAAAGTTCTCAAATAGTTAGTCGGCAGTGGTTGGAGTAAAGGTGGTGTATACTAAGCAGTATCAGTTTGGTCGCCTGGGGTCAGTAAGATACAGTGGATCTCAGTGCAGCACAGACCTGTCAGAACACCGCACTTAGGACAGCAATGGAGCTTATTTTGATGCCCTTAGAACTTCACCTATACAGTGAAGGGTATATGGTCTTTAAGCAGTTTTTTCTGGGATGTTAACGCAGGGGCTATCCACGTAAAAAACTTCAGGAAGCTAACATGATAATTAGGTACGAGGATACATCCTGGAGAAGAAAGACCGAGATTAAGCAAGTTTACGTCAACCGCTGGACCCGGAAGACTATCGGTAGGCATATTTATCAAAAGACATAAAACATCTTCATCAACTCTCGTTCCATTAATGATGTAAATGGAGACCAACTACACCACATGGCAAACGCAGAACATGAGAAGCCGCCAGAGACGCTCACGTAACTCGGCGTCAATTACGTTCTGGGTATTGTATCACGTTAAATTTCTAAGCCAACCGCCAGATGACCTCGATGACAACACTTTGTGGAGCCTCGACTTAGGCACGGCTTAGTAAAGTTTCTACCACAAAAATATGCTAGAGTATTACATCTTGCGTCCTAAGAGCTCGAAATGACGTTCAGTCCCATTGCATGAATTTCCACCGGTTTGCAAGATGTTATTTTCGAGAGGATCTCAGTTTAGATATTTGCAACGAAACAAGCGCTTAGACATTTTTTTTTTTATAAATTCTGTAAATCCTTTGAGAATTAAATTCTTAAAGCATATCTATAATACTTACGTTGAGGTTAGACTTTGCCGGCTGGTCGACAATGCCGCAACACTCCCCACTCCGCTAGCGACATTACTGCTGCCACCCGCCAACTCACTCCTACTATTACGTTCGCGTGCTGCCGCCGTTACTGCTATCGACCCCGCCGTTCCATTTGCTAACTCAAAACTTTTCCTTTCAAATTTTTGTACAGTAGCACGCGCTGAAAACTCCTCCTGTGGCGGAGCTTTCTTTGAAAAAATCACATTTACTGCCGACGATGTCGTCGTATTGGTTGTAGGTGCGACTTCGTTTGTTGTGGGCACTGCGTTGGTGGGGGCATTTGCGTTTGAATTGCAATTATTTGTAGCAGCTGCAGCCGTTGCTGTTGCTTGTGTAGTATTTAAATCATTTTGATTCTTTTCATCGGAAATGCTACGCACACGAGGAGCATGCAACGTGCTCTCCGAACCAGCGAGTAGACGTGCACGACCCAGCAATTCCTTTACATTCTCATTTTCCTGTTGTAGAGCACGCATGTCACCGCGTGATTTCGATTTTACTCGCAACGATTCAGTGGCGTTAAATTTGTCATCATCCTTGTGTGAGGATGTGTGTAGATCGGTTTTGGAGCGCGACTTGAAGTTCGCCGTATCACCGCGATACTTTTGTGTCAGTTGCTGACGACGTTCCTCTTTAATTTTGTCAATGCGCTCGCGGTCGAGTTTGACACCTGATAGCACTTTGAGGCTATTGGTCGATAGATTCAAATTTGAGTTACTCAGATCGCTTGCGCTGGCATTAATGGCGAAGGATGTTGAGTTTGCTGAGCCCACAGATTGCTGTGTTGGCGTATTCACATTATTTTGTATGAGCGAAATGCGATTCTCAGTGGTTGGCGTGATTTTCAGCTCAGCTGTCTCATAATCGTTTTCTAACGCTTCGTCCGCCGCAGCGTGATTGTAACTCTTTTCCGGCTTGAGCGCAGCTGGTGGCGTCGCCTTTTCACTTTTCGTTAAACAAATCTCTTCGGTTATTGGTATGCCGGGCAAGCGCTTTGGCGGATTTAGTGTTTTCGGGCGCGTAAAATCGAAACTCTTGCGCCGGTTAGATACCTCAGCCAAATCGGGTAGCTGTTGGCTACTACGCGTGCTCAACTCTTGCAGATGCTTTGAGCCGAACTCGCGCACGAAAGCATTCTCATCTAAGGAACGCGTTATTTGCTGTGACTTCGTCAGTTTTTGTTTGTTGTTCGGGTTCGAGGCATCCTTTGCTGCAGACTGCTCGGCATTTGATGTGAGGCTCGATTGCGAAGCTTTCAGTTCAGCCACCGCGCTTGTGTGTTTCTTAACCGAACTGCGAAAGCTGAAGTCAAAGGCAGGCAGCTGCTCGACGGGCGAACTTTCGAACTTGGTAGCAAGCTCCTTGACACTAAAATTTGATGGGGATTTACGTGCTGAGTTTTCGAGGATCCCTGCGCTGTGTGGCGGCTCGAGCTCAAGCTCTTGCGCGTTTGCACTGCCAAATTCTTCACCCAGCGCTTTTGTTGTCAACGCAACATCCGTATCCGTTTTTACACTATCCAAACTGTCCAGCTCCAACTTGTCTGATGAGACTTCCTGTTTCGCTTTGTCTTCTGCATTTTTCAACTGCTCGCCTAACATATTTTCATAGATGCTTTTTGGCTTGCGCATTTCCACATTTTCATATAGTAAACGCTCCTCTTCAGTTTCAGAGGGTTCCTCCAAACTATCCAAATTATTAGACTCGCCACCCATTTGGATATCGACTTCGCAGTCTTTCGTCTCGATATCTCCACGGTCCCTCTTTTTGTTACCCAGTAGTGGTATATTTTCGTAAGCGCCGAAATCTTGCATCTCATTTTCATTGGTCTCTTTCAGACTCTCAAGCGCCAAACCGCTTTTGCGCTCATCGCTCAATAGCTGATTCACCTCGGTCACAGAATTTCGAAAGAACTTCACTTGCTCGTACACTATGTTCTCATCAAAGCTTGTTTCCAATAATGGTCCCTTGGCCTTTGTCTTCTCACGCATCACAGCAAATGATTTGGTCGGCAATTCCTCACGTGGACTGCGCATGTTGTAGGTGATGCTGATTGTAGCACGTATTGGGCTCGTTGGGCCGCCTATTGGAGGTGGTTTTTGTGCGCCTAATAAAGGTGAAGTCATATTGCTGGGTGTATTCTCATATTCTTCATACGCTGGCGAGTCCGCCTCGGTTTCGATAAGAGAATGCATACTGGACTGGCGTTGTAGGTTCTGATAGCCGAATTCGCTGGGCGTCACCGACTGACTAGTGTTGTCTGTAAAATTGGAGTTATTTGGCGAGGGAATGAGTTGTTGTGCGAGTTCTCGCTGTCTATTGTAGGGTAGCGTAGATGCATGTCCAGCACCACCATTTCCACCGGCATCTACATTATCGGTGGTCATCTTGGAGCTCAGCGGCTGTAAATCGAGTGAGAGTTCTCGTTTGAGGGCATGCATGTCACGCCGTTCTGGATGTGAGGCGTGTGTGATGTTAGAATGTGAGGTGAACTGCTGGGAGAGAACGCAAGATATATATTGAATTTAAAATTTTTTAACTATGATGAATTCATTGAAAGTTAAATATTCTTAATCCTCCTGCTTCGTACCTCTAACTTATCCTGATCTTTTGACAAATTTGGCTGATTCTTTAACTGTTTAAGTTTATGAAATATTTGTGAGAGCTGGTTAAATTATGGAAGAACCTGTGCTTTGTTAAAATTATAGAGAGTAGAGCCAGAGATCGGACGGTGATAAGGTGAATTCAGCTCAGGGGTCGGCCAAGCTTACTCGTACAAACGGTTCGCTCTTCCAATCGAGCGTTGTTCAGACGGCAATGCAGCAACATGGGCATCGGTTGTGCTGATTTTTTCTTGCATCACCAACTCAACTCCAGTGCACTTGGTGAAGACATCCGAACGATGACTGATTTACGGTGGTGTTAGGCGCTTGCTAATGAAGTTCATCAGGTTTTTAATATCAATGCCTGCTATATCAGCAGGCGTAGAGAAGAGATGAGAGCCAAGATACTTAAATATTAGCCCCGCGAGAGCAGGGCAGTTAAGGAGAAAGAGCTGAGATAATTCCACCTCATCCTCCACACAACTGACGCAAAAAGTATTCAAAGTAATGCCAAGTCTCACAGCTTATATACTCTGCGGCCAATGTCCTGCACCCACGAAATTTGAGAGCTGAGATTTTGTTAGCCTCAGGAGATCCCTCGAGCGCCTCCGATCCACTTATGACCAGAAAGATTTCGCGACCTGAGTTGACGCGAAGCCTACAGGTAATCAGCAGGATCCCAATACTCTCGTTTCGTCTGGAAACTACCTCACAGGTCCCTGTCTAGCCTCGCAGTTTCCTACAATGTCGCTCTGACCAGGTACCGAGATTAGCCTTATATGAAAGAATACGGATGCAATCGTTTGCTGGGAGTATACGTCCTTTTTAATATTATTAAGAAACGTGCTGAGGATAGCTTGGGCTTGGCTGTATGGTTTTCGGAGTGACGAAGTGTTTTTGTTGGCTTTTAGAACCTGAACGCTTTTTAAGCTCCTTTTCTAGAGCCCACTCAAGGTGGATCAAGTTATTGTTGAAGGAGTAGATATTTGAAATCACCTGTCGCTGCATAAGGGACTGATTTTAATGATCCAAATAGGACTCGAATGGTTACTACATGGTTACAACTAATTAATCGCTTTCTAAGTACCGTAAAATGGTTTCCTTATTCTCGACTCATGTGATAATAAGACTGCATTCCTACTGCAGAGTTTATTAGTTAAATTAGAGCTATGCACTAAGGAAGAGGGATAGCTGTTGACTGTGAACCTATTGAATTGAGAATAGCTATGGCGCGAAAATCCTTTTCGGGTGTTTGGTTGAGCTACTCTTCCATTTGTTGTGTATCTTGATGATGTTCCACAAATGGAAGGTCCTGTGGAGGTTTTTGTGCCGGGTTCGAACGGCAGACCGTTTTTATGAGCTTTTTCATGGCAAAAGTAGACTCGGAAGTTTGCCATTGCCTGCCCAGGAGCGACCACTATTAGAAAACGTTTTCTTTCATGTGGTGTTTCATGTCCACAGTAAGTTTCAAGCCCGATGCCTATCGAATAGTATTCACGCACAAACCTTTCGGCTACGGCGGCGAATTGAGGATAGATGATAAAATAAGTTAGGGCTGGCAACTTTACCTCATAAGAAGTTAGAGAGTAAAATTTTGATGAATTATGTGGAGGAGTCCCAGAATAAAATAAGTTTCATCGGACTGTCGCTGAGCTGAAATGTGCTTACTTCTACTGCTAGTGGCAACAACTTACAAAAATAAATACC
This sequence comes from Anastrepha fraterculus, assembly GCA_037575425.1. Taxonomy (NCBI): domain Eukaryota; kingdom Metazoa; phylum Arthropoda; class Insecta; order Diptera; family Tephritidae; genus Anastrepha; species Anastrepha fraterculus. Next base: position 1,548,824 of record JAYXIM010014817.1, read on the forward strand.
GAAAATAAAGTTACTCACATTACAGCTGCCAAGACTTTCGTGCGAGGTGCCCATACAACTACTAGAGTCTACACCTAATAATAATGGCTGTTGTTGCTGATGGTGTGAAGATGTTCCAGATAGTGCCGACATACCGGACATTGCGGAGGTCACCATCAGTGGTTCTAAATCATACTGTGGTGTATTTACGGCCGAACTATTCTCCGAACTGGTATCGCCAACTAAAAGTGAGTAGCGAGGACTCTGCGTCGGCGACGAAGGTGTAACCGAAATTTTTGAACGTTCTATTTCTGATTTGGCATCTTTGGTTATCTCATTGGAGTTGCTGCGTAATATCAGCGAATTTAGCGCCTCATTGGCATGAGCGTTGCAATAGCTGTTACGATTTTTTGGACGCATCAAATCGGGTAGATTCTTGAGAGCATGGGTATGATGGTTGTAGTTTGTGTTTCTATATAGAGAAAAATTAATAATATTTCTTATGAATTTGTTTTTTCGTAACTATTTGTAATGCCAATGTCTCTCACCTGCCATAAGGTACTTGTGTAATGCTCTCCAGTTCACGTTTGGCGTACAGCTCGTCTTCGAATTGCATGCGTGCAGCGGCATCTTTCGACGAAAAACGGCGCTCATTGCTTATACCCGAGCCGGGATAGCTAAAACGTTCTTTAAATGAATCCTGATCCTTACGTTTTGCTCCTAACTGCACTGTTGGATAGCTGTATCGTGTATTAATGATACTACCTCCGGCTGCGGCGGCCGCTGCGGCACCGGCGGATGTTTTTTTATCACCGCTCTTGGTACTAAGCCCATATTTCTTTTCGAATTGAGCCGCCTTAGCGCTGACGGCATCTTGCAATTTGTTGGTGCTTTCCGTTGAACTATACAGTGAGTTCTTGGATAACGCTGACTTGGGTGGCGCATGCACTTGAACGCTAGCATACATTGTCTGTGGATTGGCTATGGCATGCTCGGGCGTGCCGCAGTCAATGAATTGTATATCGGATAATTGATCCTCCAGCTTGTATCGTTTGCAACAGCTCTCATCGCTGGAGAGATGAGCGTGATGTTCGTGACAGGCCACCTCGTTGCCGGCAGCATCGAGCATTACACCTACGCCTGCTGGTACTCCAGCTACACCGGTGCCTTGATGTGCCCAATTGTGCGCGAGTGCCGAAGCAGCGCTTGGCGATAGATGCAAATTTAGACGTGGTTGCTTTTTGGGACTCGGATTCACGCTATTCGTTTGACTGGAAAATTCCTCGGGGCGCGCACGCAATATGCGTCGTGAAGCTGCGCCCGACGATGGCGGTATATTCTCCTTGCCAACACGCGGTGAACTTACCAGCGACTCACTCTCGGAGAAGATGCGCATCTCTGGCTCTTCCCGGTCGAAGTTCAAACCAAGTTCAGAGAGCTCACGCGAAGGGCAAGTGGTTACGTGCCCGCGTTGTGGCGACTGCAGCAGATCGAAATAGGAGTCATGCGAGACTGAGCGCGAGTGGCCAGCAGTTCGCAGGCTGTCGATGGAGTTCGAGCGCACACATACTTCCATTGGCTTGCCAGACACTTCGTCCCGTCGACTGCTAGTCTCAAATAGCTCAATCGATTTCGTTTTTTCCTGTTTGTGCAAGGCTTTGCCAACCTTACCGGCGTTCGTAATGATTAAATCCGCCTCAGCAAAGGTGACCTGTGTGTGGCTACCATCTTTATGACGCGCTGGCGGCGTATCACTGACACCTACTGCACCCACAGCGACACCAGTCTTCATATCATGCCCGCCATTACTTATCGGTCGCTGATTGCGTGTGAAAAGCGATTTCCATGAGTGCGTTTTCCGTTTTTGCCAGCTACGTGGCACCGATAACACTGTGTGGTATTTGTCGGGCAGGCTGGAGGGCCCACCACCAACCTCAATATATGAACCAATATTGGCCGCATTGCTGGCCACCATATTAATTGGCATCGAAGTCTTCATATCGAGGCCATCGATGCGTGAGTGGCGCTCCTGTGCTTCTTCCAAACTTATTAGTTTCGGTCCGCCTGTGCTAAGGCTTTTTGGACGCTCCATATAGGTGAGCGATTGATCGTGTTCTCGTTGTTCAACCAGCAAGCTCTCACAATCTGTTAAAGAATCCAGACGAGTCTCGTTGGCCGGTGTGGCGCCTGCTGTCGCGATGTAACTCAATCGTACATTCATGTCATCGAAGGCGTCGAAAATATTGTGACAATTGCGTATCAGGTACTCAGTGACAACGGCTTGTACGCCTACACCGCGCAAAGCGGCCACTCCGCCAGACTCCAGTGCTGGAGAGCGTAGTAAATTTGGGGCCCAGACAATCGCAAGATTCTTGTCAGTCATGCTGGTGCGTGCAGAATGCTGCGAGATTCGATTCAGATGCTCAGCCAAATATTTGAGAGTGCTAAGATGAAAAAGGGGATAGAAATATTAGAAGAGAGGATACAAAAAAGTGTCCCAAAGTTTTCTAGAAAAATGCGACACCATCTACACTTTCTTATGCAATCAAACCCACCTCTTCATTTCAAACATTTTTCACTTACCGATAATGCGGTGGTGGCAATTTCAGCACCGTTTCCTTCATCAGACGCAGCCGTTCATTCGACTCGCTTTTCTCTTGTATAGCCTCGACAAAGTTATCATACAACTGGTATGTACACAAAGGGTTCGGCAATTCGCGGAAGTACATTTTCAGCAAAGAACTAACTGCGTGTATGTCTTGTTTCATCTCTGGATTACCCAAATCTGGTATACGTTCTTCGTCGAAGGCTCTTCGCAGTTTTTGTATGTTCGATGTAATGCCCGAAAGTCGATAGATGCCATCAACAATGCCATATTCTTCAATGAATTCCGCGCAACACTTCAGAACCATCGGTATCTCTTGTCCACTGTTAAGCAAATGCTCCGACAGATCACACGAAAAGACACGTTCACGATAGATGCCGCTCTGCTTGAGACGACGTCGTGATGGGCGTGACAGTATGAACGAACGAAAGAAAGCGATGAGCTTGCCGTGTTTACGCAATACTGGCTTCGTTGGCGAGACATCCAACTGACCCACCAATGGAGCGGGCAAAGGGAAATGCCGTGGCACCTTATCACCGATCGTGGCCACACATGATTGCGGAAAGAAACCGACCTCGTACTGCGATTTTTGTAAGTGCGACTTCTTACCGCGCCACCAGATCGACTCAGCCGGACTGGGCATATCAATAACGGAAATCATGTCGCCTACTTCAATTGAAATCTCATCGGAAGCTTGTGCCTGATAGCGACGTACACCATAGGCTGCGCCTACAGCGGGTGTGTTGATCGTGCGCATTGTATCGCCATCGGCTAGTGGCAATCGACGACCCTTATTGTCCAATTGCAACCAAGTGAGGATAGTGCCGCAGGTGAGCGAATCTGAAGCGATCTTTGAGAAGCGCTCCAAGTATTTAGCTACCGCATATTCCACATCTTCTTCGCTCTTGAAATCCATTTCTTCCAAATTCTTTAGGCCGCTTATTTTACGATCATAAACGCAGCGATGCAACATTTCGTCTAACATTTGCATGTTGTCAAAGGAACGTTTTACTAGAAACGGATCACAGCTGTGAGGAAAAACTTTAATAATGAACCAACAATTCGCTGGCGAGAAGGAACGATAGGATGACGGGCCGGTGCCACTGCTGCTGAGCGCCTGCCCCAATTGACTGCCGGCAATATCGCCACCAATCGATTGTGATGCTATGCTGCTATTGAGTAGTTCGGATTTATCGTCGACCAGGCGCACCGAAAATGCGCCCAGCTGTACGCGCTCATAGTGAAAGTGTGCGCATTCTTCTAGCTTAGGAAAGCGACAGGATTTCTGAAATGAAAAAAACAGATAAGTGGAGATTAGATTTGATGGGAAAATTTGGATAAAAATACTACAGTTAAGCTATGAATTAAAAATGAAGATATTATTAAATAAATGCGTTATTTGTAGGTATGAGATTTAGCTTGGATGACGCGAAATCCACATTTTTTTTGGAAACTTACAATTCATCTCTAATAGAGTCTATCATCTTCATTTCGAGGATGAATTGAGATCCATTAAACTTATTTAATTACTAACCGTAGTTGAATGGAAGAAGACTCCAGCTAGGAACCTCCATTTCACTATTTTAAATAAACACGAACTCTTTCGAAATGCTTCTTTTTTTTGTAGTGCGAGATGTGGCCTACATTGCACGATGTTGTTAGGGTGTAAAATGCTACAAAATGAGAAATGCTTTCGGTGAATTCTGAATGCTTTCTTATTAATCTTATTAGTATTAGTATTAGAGTACGAGGCATCCCATCGAAAATAATCGGCCTGCTCAAAGCTCTGTATGAGAGATCTGAACTGGCAATTTCTGCACAATGGTACCATAAGTGACGCTTTCTCAACCAAAGCTGGAGTTAGACTAGGCTATCCCCTCTCACCGCTCATTTTCGCGTCCCAGAGGCATTACATGGTTTCTCACCAGACATCTGAAGGATTTGGACTTGCTGACGATATTTATTTACTGTTGCCCAATATGCAAGCGAAGGTGGGCGAACTAGTAACATTGGCACGCAAAGTCGGGCTAAAAGTTAACGTCGCAAAACCTAAGGCAATGAGAATCCAGACAATAACCACGTCATGATAGATGGCAAAGAAGTGGAGATCGTTAATAGCTTATGCAATCTGGGACGTCAGCAATACATTGATTAAAGCAGGAGCTGCAGTCAAGTGGACGGCGCTATATGGAAGTGAAACGTGACTTGTTTCGAAAACGATTACTGAGAAATTTCAATGCTTCGCCAACAAATGCTAGAGGATAATATGCAGAATACACAGAATAAAACATCACAAGAATGACCCCAGATTGGAATCCTCAGGGAAGCAGAAAACGCGGATAGCCAAAGAATTTTATTTAATGGGGGACACTAAAACTGTTTAAATAATTTTTTTATTTTAATTAATTTTATTTGATTTTATTTTAATTAATTTTATTTATTATATTTTATTACTATTTTTTTAATTTTGTTTTACTTTATTATTTTATTATATATTTTTTTGATTTACTATTTTATTTTTATTTTTTCATTATGATTTTTTTATTTTATTATGTGGAGGCCACTAAAACAGTTTTACTAATTTTTATTATTTACATTTATTTTCAATTGTTCCGTTTTTTATTTTAATTAATTTTATTCTACTCTATTATAACTTTTTTCGATTTATGGAACAACATCCAGACGCAAACCACAAATAGGAGGAGGACCTCGGCCAAACACACAAAAGGGGGCGCGTATGTATGTTTATTATAACTTTGTTAATTTTTCATTTAAATTTTTTTTGTTTATTAATTTTTTTTTTTAATTTTTATTGTATTTTATTTTATTTTATATTAATTTATTTCATTTTGCTTTATTATTTTGTTTTATTCCAATTTAATTTTTTTTGTTTTTACTTTTCAATGTTTTTTTTACTTATTTGATTATTTTTATTTTTAAATTTGTTTTTTTTTTTTGTTATTTCGTTGTATTTGATATTTATTTTTTTAATTGTAATTTAATTTAATTTTTTTTTTTTACTCATTTCATTATTCCCAATTGAATAATTTCTCGTTATTTAGCTCTTGGATAACCGCGCCAGTTTTTGCCAGCTACTTGCTACAGTAACAACATTCATAGTTGGGCTGGTTATGAAAAGCTCGTGGTTTGTGGTTATTGCCGACATTTTTACTGGCTCATCGCATCACGACTGCCCTACTAACATGTGATTACATGTAGGTATGTAAGTACAAACTCTTGTAATTTATACAATCACACATTTTTAGTTTTTTTTTTTCATGTGCCCATATTCAGCTGTCAGTTACTTCCAACACATATTTTGCCTTGACTGACCTAATTCAGTGTGAGTTGCGTAAGTGCCGGTACAACGCTTCGATTGTTATTATCTTCTTATTTTTTCCTTTTTCGCTTTTTTTTGGTCTTTTTTCTGTTTTGCTGCTGAGAGGATTGATTTTTTCCTCATAACCGCAAAATTTTTGCTTCAGGGATTTTGATGTTCTCTCAACAATTCGGTGTTTGCGGAGGTAAGAGAGGCTCACCACCCTGCCCTAACAGCATCAGCAACACATTTGTGCCGCAACATGCTAACCAACACAGCGCAACAGCAAAAAATTATAGCACACAAAGAGATAAAATAAAAAACAATATAAAAAATAAAAATATTTCAAAGCACAGGCAGTAGCATAGAAGTGCTGCGGAAGCTTCCTTTGCGGCGGCTCCAATGTTCCGGCGCTCTGGCAATGGCTGCTTTCCTGTCGCCGATGACGCGTTTAACTCAACAGAGATGATTGTACGGGGATGCACAAAGTAAATTCAGACGCTGTCACAAGCATTGCGATGCACAAACAAAAGTAGGACAATTCGTGGGTGTGTGTATTAGTGCTCAAGCGCTTTTATTTGTACATAAGCACAAAAAAAATATACATATACATATATGTATGTATGCACACACACGCCTTTTATATTTTTGGGCGTTGCCTCTCGCAATTGACTAACCGACTGACTGTCCTTTTTATTGTGGCTTGCCGCTGCCACATTCATACAGTTAACGTTTAGTTGCTGCCACTTTGCCCGCTTGAGGTTTTGTAATTGGCAGGAGAAAGTATATTAAATATAATAAGAAAAAATAAGAACAAAAAATATCCACATAGCAGTAATTGCGTGTTGGCGTTAGTTTGTAGACAACGATGATGTCTCACTCGCCAACCAGTTGCTTATTACAAATTTTAGAAATTCCTGCAAAAAAAAGGGATTTAGTTTCATTCAGGGTGTGCCAGGCACCAGTGGCGCGTAGAGAACTGCGTTGGCAGCAAAAGAAACAAAATTGGGTTACCTTGCATTGTTGTGTTGCGGCAGACATGGCAACTAGGTTGTAGAGATGTCAACTTTTCGATTGGCAATAGTAAATTGCTAACCTAATTTTTGTATAGTTACTTAAATTAAATATTTTCGATAAGGATCTAATGAAATACCTATACAGCAGGGAAAGGAGATTCAAGCGAACGTCTGTAGTGAGAGAATCACAGGGAATGCTAAATAAGCTTTTGTTGTGCTATCTTAACCTTTTGAATGCGCCATTTTTAAGTGCAAATGGTTTTTTGAATTTTCTACAATGGCTTAACTTTTCTAGTGTATAGAAATTTCTAATTCTTAGTTTAATATGAACTTTGTGTATTAAAAAATAACCAAGTAACTTATACAAAAAATCAGCTGAATAGTTAAGCGCTGACACAAATTCATATTCAACAAAAAAAGCAGCAAACGCCGCCCAGTCTTCTAGTGATAAAAAAGTTGTCATGACCGCGACTAAACATGAATATCCCGTATACAGACATATTGATATACATTGGTATACATATATGTATGTAGAGCGTTGTATATAATTCAAGCTATAGCGTAATACGATTACTGCTGCGTTCAAAACAAAATATAATTGGAAGTAGTCAAATTTGGAAGAGCAAGAATTTCGTTTGGTTATCGCCGCGTACTTTGTGTTTTGCTTTGGTTTTATCTCGTATTATTTGCTCTTTTTCTCGTATACCAACTCACTTGACCCAAAAAGGAGAAATAGTCGCAGTGGCGCATGAAAGTGCAAATGGAACTGCAGTTAAGAAAATATTGCTTGGACCTAACCGGAACTGGTGTCTAGTAATATTGAGAAAATGGGTGGATACTCGCGATCTCTGTTTAAAATTCTGATGGTGCTATTATTGTAGCAGGTCAGTAGGCCCTGCCAGTGCGCTGTAATCACCGATCGACATCGTCTAACTCATCTCACGGTAGATTCAGGCAACGTGCTGTTTCGACGGCTTGGGTCCAGAGGGAGAGGGGTATCAACATCAAGACGCACAGCGCAAATCGGGGAGAGAGCTCGGCCAAACACCAAATAAAGGGTTACGTGGGCCTCACGAGGCAGCTGAAACTTTTGTTCGCAATGAGTGATGGTGTGACTTCGATAATGGCATTCGGGAGTCGGGAGTTCAAGAAGGTAATAAGAGACTGCCGGGAAATTTCGTTTAAGTCTATCTATATACTGTCCGATTCAGTAGTTGCAGCCGTATTTGGCTCTGGATCTCGTCGATGTAGTCGAAGTGGTACCTACTGACACGGCTCGGAGGTGGTTTAGGTTCTAGCAAGTGGCTGCAGGGTGTTACCGCCCTAACATGAATTACTTGAGAGTATTTAACCATGAGCCAGGCAGCCGGTTTTACGTACCGGAATGACTATGATTTTTCCCGACCAAGTGCTGTCGCCCCAGAGAACGAGGGCTAGTAGTCTAGTGCGCTGAAACTCAGCCCAGTCAATTTGGTTCGCATTATCGCTTACAGAGGGGAAGAACGCAGAATCATGGAAGATAGTGTAAGACAGTGCCGCGTAGGCTGCCACGACTACGTAGTTTTCAATCTACACTTCAGGGAGGATATTAGTTTTGTAGTTTCTCAAGAAGCTAATGAGGTTGCCTGTATATTTGTAGCTCAATTAATTGTAAAATAGCCGAGAGAGGGCTGGATATGTCATGCGTTAACCGTTAATACTCTCTAGACTGAGAAAAAAACTGCCACCAAAAGAGGTTGATACTGGAAAATACAAATTTGAATTTGTAAGCACTCTCACATATCTTGGTTGAAAACTAAGGCCAGATAATACAATGAGTCTTACTATAGACAAACGAATTCAAGCAGCTAATAGGGCCTACACATCACTTATAAAACTTTTCAAAGCAAAACTCCTTAACAGACCTTGCAAGCTAACTAACCGTAGTTAGACCGGTCCTGTGCTATGGAGCTGAAACATGGACATTGACTGATAAAGATAAGACTGTTGTCAAATAAACAAAATGGATACGATGGCTAGATCACCTTATGAGAATGGACAGTATAAAATCCCAAAAGAACATACTGGAGGCAAATGCATACACACATAAAGCAAGAGGAAGACGAAGATCGAGATGGATAGATGAAGTCAAGAAAGATCTGAAACAACTTAAACTGCGGAACTGGAAGGTTAACGGCAAAGGAGAGAGCTGCATGGAGGTGTACTATTTAGTTAGTAAAAGCTCGAAAGAAGCTGTAGCGCCACATGATGATGAGAACCCTTTATTGGGTGTTTGGCCGAGCTCCTCCTTCTATTTGTGTGTGCGTCTTGATGTTTGAATCTTCACAAATGGAGGCACCTACAATTTTAAGAATACTCAGAATTACAGACAGTTTTTTATGAGGAGCTTTTTCATAGCAGAAATACATTCTGAGGTTTGCCATTGCCCGCCGTAGGGCGACCGCTTTCAGGCTCGGAGATTCGAACTCGGACACTTACGAATGGTATTCACGCACGAATCCATTCGGCTACGGTGACTTATTCTTCAATGCGCTACCAAAAACAGTTGGCTAGCATCTCTTTGTAATGCACACCGTTAACCGTAACATTATTGCCAAATAAAAATGAACCAATAATGTCTTTGCTTTCTGTATCGAAAACTTGGTATGATAACGAGATGGTAATATCCTTCAACAGAAAATATAACTTTTTTAAGCAAAATCAACCGCATTTGCCTTTAATATCTGAGTCAATTGATCTTTATAAGCGTCTAAGCGAAGTTGTCTGTATGTAGGATTTTCGTCAGGCTAGTGCGATCAATGTTCAGTTACCTAAATATGCGGTGAGTTGATGTTCTTGGGCAAAAGCAGGAATAGTCTTGATTATGTAGACTGAATGAAACAAATGAACGAATGTGTGGTGAATTTCGAACTTTCTTCAACAACTTAAGTACCTAATTAAAGCGCTGATGATAATGCAACATCTACCCCGGTAACACAACACTCACTTTTGAAGTTAGTTTATTTATTTCGAAAGGTAGTTCAAACGTAACGTTCGGTCAAACACCTTACGGAAGTGTACGCGCCAATTATTACTTTTTTTTAGTTCAAACGTAAAATATCAATTTTGCCGCGTAGAAACATGGCACTGAGTGCTACTTTTTTGAGCACGAAAGTAAAAATAACATTTGACGTAAAAGAACCCCAGCGATGTTTCACCTTCAAAGCGTTTCAAATTCCCACAATTTATGAACCGCATATTGACTGGCGGAGACCAATTGACGATGATTGTAATAAAACTACAAATTAGAATTTCAAATCATCTGCACTTGTTATAGGTTTTCATAGACCCTCTAAATGGGAAGAGGCTTTAGAGAAAGAAGAATAAAGGTAAGTGTTTGCAAGTGAAATATGAACAAAGTAGAAATCCAACTTAATAAGCTTTTACACGAATATAAATACATGTACATACGTACGCACGTAAGCTTATGGCCACACATTTCCTTTTTGTTTTGCTACCAGCAACGAAGCGGCATCCACGGCGTATGAGTGCTACGCGAAACAGTAGTGTAATACAATACTTATACGAGTATATAATATAACGACATACATATGTATATGTGTATGTGTACTATTTCGATGATGATGACATCACTTCCAACACTACTGCCCATTAGTGAAGTTAACACGAGATAAGTCAGGAGCGATGTAGCCTCAATACTCTTGGCGTTTTATGGCATCGCATATAGATGGATGTATGGATGTTTGTATGCATGTATGAATGTATGTATGTTCGTATGCACTTCACTAAATGTATTTGCGTTTACGATCGCTTGGCTTTGAAAGAAGTTACCAGATTTTATATGCTTGTGATACATCGTGTAGCTTAGAGCTGTACACTATGTTTGCAGTGGATTGTTTTACCAGCGGCGTATGTCCTTAAGAGCTGCTTGTGCTTTGCCACCCGGGGGCATATTTTGCACAGATGTTGTATACAAGGTTCTTTTAAGATGAAACTTGATTTGATTTCCAGCAATATTTGCCTTTTCCATTAACTCGATAGCCTTGGAGAAAGACAATCAAATCAAATGAAAATAATATTAGAGTGAAATGGCAAAGACAGAGCGATGTATTGTAAGTAGCGGTGTTCGTGAGCGATATATAGTAGAATGTTGAATACATGAACATACATATATATAGTCCGGTATAGTATATATAGTACCCTGCAAACCAACGTTCACCAGTTTTTCCAATTTTACCAACACATTCACTCAATTTTTCCAATAATACCCACACAATCACATTTAATTCTTTTGTCATTTTCGATGGGTTATACATATATTTATCTCATAATTTTCGTGAATCCTTATTGAACTTAACTATAGTGAGTGCGAAAGTGACAGCAAAAAACAACTTGCAAATGTCAAATACAAAAATTAATTCTGTGAAAATCTCCAAGCAAAAAGGTAAGTTGAACAATTTTTAGTAAATTTTGGAATTATATATCTATTTAAACTAATAAAATGTATTTTTATTTTCAGAAAAAGAGGTGCATCAAAAGCAATTCACTTTCACAAATTGCATATACTTCTACATACAGAGAGTTGATATCAACAAATCCTTTACAGCGTGTGGATGTGCCGGAGATGGAGTATTTCGCCAATCAAAACACTGGGGAGGTGTGCGTGCGCGGTTCTAACGTATTCCACGGGTAGGTGTTGATAATTTAAGCAAATAATGGTTTCTTTCTGTGCGAACTTGATTTCTGTGACTAAAACTAACTTAGAGAAAATTAACAATTTCACAATCTTAGGTCGAGTTATAAAGGCACTTGAATGATAATTTCTTTCTCTGCCTTTGCGTCGCAGTTATTACAAAGATCCCGAGCAAAACTGCTGAGGCTGTTGACTCTGAAGGCTGGCACCACACGGGCGATGTGGGCACGAGGCTTCCAAATGGCACGCTGCGCATAATCGATCGTCGCAAACACATTTTCAAGCTAAGCCAGGGCGAATATATTGTACCGGAGAAGATTGAGAATATTTACACTCTGAGCCAATATGTAAATCAGGTGTACGTTTACGGAGAGAGCCTTAAGGTAACTCCATTTTTTGACATAATTTATAGCTTTTCATGTTCACGCCATATTTACATACAACCCTTAACGCCCACTTAGAGCTGCCGTCGTCGTGCCTGATGTGGATGTTCTCAAGCAGTGGGCGAACGACAATCGCGTCAAGGGCACACTTTCGGTTCTATGCAATAATCCATAAGTAAAAGAACTCATCAGGAGCGATATGCTGAATTGGGGTAAGCAGAGCGGACTGAAATCCTTCGAACAGGTAAGTAGCCCAGTGCATATCTGCTTATACTAGTAGCGTATGACGTGATAATAATATCATAATTTAAAATTAATAATAATTACAAATTTTGTATTTATATACCAGGTCAAGGATATATATTTGCATCCCGATCCGTTTTCGGTACAAAATGGACTACTCACACCAACATTCAAAGCGAAGCGGCCACAATTGAAGAAATCAGTGCGAGAAACCCCGTAGAGGAGTTAGAAGTAAAATGCGAACAATTTTAAACTTTATGCGAAAATAGAAAAAACATGTAATTGCTATTTATTTAATTAGTCATCAATTTAAATTTCTGTAAAATAGATATTTTAAATACCGGCATAAAAGCAAACTATTACCATTTTAGCCAAAACTATTCTTCAGGTACTAAATAAAATTTTATTAGAAAAGAGTAATCAAATGTAAATATTTACTAATTTATGTACATAACAACTAAAACGTAAACTTTCTTATAACTAAACTAATTTATGTATATAAATAATTAAAACTAAAATATTTCTAAAGCTAATTTTGTTATGTTAAATTACTTTAATTCATGTTCATTTTCTAACACCAAAACCTAATTTAAGAATGTAAATATTATACTAATTTATGTACATAAAAACTAAAACGTTAACTTTTCTAATAACTAAACTAATTAATGTATATAAATAACTAAAACTAAAAAGTAAATTTGTCTAACACCAAACCTAATTTTACAATGTAAATATTAAAATAAATATCTAAAACTTAACGTAATTTTATAATGTAAATAGTAAATTAATATAAATAGCTGTACATAAATAGAACATACTAAAAAAATTATTGTATATTGTATTAATTTTCTTTAGAAACTAAAAATTAATTAAATAAATATTAAAATAATTCATTAAATAAATAATATTCAATAAATAACCATTTGTTTCAGTAATTTTGAAGGATTATTGTATATAGGATCCGTAAGTATTACCTACAAAATTACCCAGTTGAAGAGATTCTGTTAACTATATGTTAACAACGAAAATCACTTATTCATCAGATTCTGTTAGCTACATGTTAACAACGAAATTCACTAGTCTATGAAATTCTGTTAACTACATGTTCACAATAACATTCACCAGCCCAAAAGATTCTGTTCACTACATGTTAACAATAACATTCACCGGCCCAAAAGATTCTGTTCACTACATGTTAACAACAACATTCATGAGTTCAGAAGGTTTTGTTCACTACATGTTACCCACATCATTCACAACTTGAATGTCAATTAGAGCAGCACAGCAGTATTGAGAAATTTCTGTTAGTGCGAGCGAATAAAATCATCACACGTATAGACTGGAAGTGGGTAGAAAGTGCACGGCGTAGAATATAAAATTACTACAAAGCTCACAACTTCACAGGTGAACGATACCCACAAGTTAGCAGTATAAATAGCAGGTAGTTGGTTTGCAGGGTACCCAGTTCTTTATTACACATTTGTTTCACTAATTCACAATACTTGTAATTTTAAGTATGCCAACTGTGGTTCATTCGCATCTCGACACTATGAGACTAGTTTGTACTCAGTTCTTCATTACACATGTGTTTCACTAATTCACAATACTTGTAATTTTAAGTAACCCAACTGTGGTCCATTTGCAACTAGACATTATTTGACTAGTTCGCAACCAGTTCTTTATTATACATTTGTTTCACAAATACACAATATTTGTAATTTTAAGTATGCCAACTGTGGTCCATTCGCAACTCGACACTATGAGACTAGTTTGTAACCAGTTCTTCATTACACATGTGTTTCACTAATTCACAATATTTGTAATTTTAAGTTACACAACTGTGGACCATTCGCAACTATATACTATGAGCTTAGCTCGTAACCAGTTCTTTATTACCCATTCACTTCAATAATTCACAATATTTATTTCACTAATTCATTTCTCACAGGCAATGAGCTAAGAAAACAGTCAACTATGTATTTAATATACCGCAATGCATATCAAATTAAACTGGCGCCCTGCCATCCACTGTTATCATTAGTGCGACTGCGAGTAACTATGCAGCAAGTGTCACTAAGCCTGCTTGCGAAGGGATAATATTGACGCAGGTGAGCTCTTGCCAAATTGCCCAACGGCCTTGGTTGCTAGTGAGCATTTGGCTTTTGAGTCTAATGCGATTACCTGGCCGAAAAGTGCACGAATTCACAGTACCTACACTTCTGAGCATCGCTTAGGGCGAAATTACATCAAAAATAATGCATTTGTATAAGTGAAAATAATGTTGTGATTTTATTCGTAATATAACTCAGGGTTATTAATTTGACTTATAGAGAAGAAGCAGTTAAATTTGAAAATTATACAATATTATTCGAGTAACTAAAAAATGTTGAAACCGCGAAGTGTGTACCGAGAAAGCGGTAACAAACACCACTCGTCTATGCTCTTGGAATCGACTAAAGCACTCTTGTAGCACTCTATATGATTACCATACATCCCCGGAATTTGGCAGTGAAATCAGCAAACTGTTGTTCCCGCTGCAGATGTGAAGAAGAAGAAGATTTATAGGAATTTGTTTGCCATTGATAGGCACTAAGCAGAAGAAGATTGCACGCTTGCAGCAATCTTATCTTACAGGGCTTACAGGGACATTAAAGAATGAAATAAGGCAGCACTAGTAAAGCCTTCTAGGTCTTCTTCCTTGTGGTGGCGCTTTTGGAAAATATATGCTGCAAACAACTCCCTTCACCATTTTATTCGCGCCGTTAATGACTTTGGCACTTTAACCACGACTTAACTGCGAACAACAAAGAAACTTACAGCAATGCTTACACAAAAAGTTTAGGTACTCAGTATTCGATTTCAAGTCTCAATGGTTTCTTTTACTATTTAAAAGTTTATCAATTTATCTCTCCGCAATCAGTTTCGTATTAATTTCAAACACACAGACTTGTAAACACCAATAACTGGTATCGAGTGCACTTGAAACCCGCAACAATTTAATTTTCTTAAATGCTTAACATTTAATCCCTCAGCCGCAAAAAATTTAAGTTTAGCCGCAACCAGTACACTAACAACACATTCATATTACATTTAATCACCACAAAGGTGACACTACATTTCTTTTTTTCAGCAATAAGTATTTTTTTCATAAAAATGCCACTCTCGTACGCATTTTCATTTTTTTCATTTTTCACAGTCAATAAGTCTTTGAAAATTAGAAGAGCAGACATTGCCGCTTTAACTCCAACAGTTTGTTTACCTTGAAGCATATTTCAAAAGAGCATATCTATTATCCAGACTAATCTGTCAAAAAGTTTTGCGACAAAATGAGGAAAAGTGAACTCTTTGTAGCCAATAAACACTACTTTATGTGCAAAAAAAACATCAAGTGAACCAAAAAGAAAGTTTGAAAAGTTGCGTCTATGGAATTAGTTTACAACAACTTCAAAGTGGTCGTACCAGGTCGTACAAGTCTCACCAAACATTCTGGTCGGTACCTATTCAGGTTACCACACCGGCATTAGACACAAAAAAATAAAACTACACACGGCTTGAAAGTATGAAACACTCTGATCCCATGGATTATGATTTCAACATTGGACTAATATAATACTTGAATATGAAAAAGCCATCCATCAGGGTGCTCGCAATTGTTAAACAAACGCAATCGTTTAACAACTTCAAAGTAGTATTTGGCAATATCCAATATCAGTCCGAGTGAGTTTTGACCCTTCTTTGTACCCAAGGACGAGGCATTCATTAAATGTAGCATGCCAGAGGCTAAGGAATCGTCGACTCGGTAGGCTTTCTAGTGAATCAAAGTCGCAGAAGACCAAGGTGGACTGGCTTGTCGGTAAAGGTAGGTCATAAGGAGAATATTGTGAAGTGCTCGTGGATCTAGTGAACGAGTGACGTGATGTGCATGATAAAAAAAATTTCTCTGTGTAAGACATTGAATTTTCAGACATTCACAGTTTCTTCACTAATTCACCGAAATTTAGACTTATTGCTTAAGAAAATAAGTTGTTTTCATTGTTTTCTTTCAATCTTTGGTTTTATTTGACTAATAAAAACAATTTATAAGCCAATAGAAAAAAGTAAAGTTATTCCGTTTAAAAATAATATAAAAGTTAAGAAGCAAAAACAATATAGATTTCGAAAACAGCTGTCAAGAAAGAATTTTTACATTTACATTTATATATTTAAAAAAATTATGTGTGAATCAGTACTTTGTATGACTATCCCGGGCATCATAAAATTAATCAATTTGCAAGTTTTTAAATATACCCACAAATTTTCTATTGGATTAATATCCGGAATTTAGGTTTTTGAATCCAACACTTTAAAATAAATAAATAATTGGCGCGTATAATTCTGTTAGGTGTTTGGCCGAGCTCCTCCTCCTATTTGTGGTGTGCGTCTTGATGTTTTTTCACAAATGGAGGACCTACAGTTTTAAGCCTACTCTGAACGCCAGTTGATTTCTTCATGAAGTGCTTTTTCATGGCAGAAGGAGGTTTGCCATTGGCTGTCGAAGGGCGACCGCCATTAGAAAAAATCTTTCTATAATTTTGGTGTTTCCTGCACGGAGATTCGAACCTATGCGCTTACGAATGGTACTCACACACCAACACATTCGGTTAACGCGGTCTCCAGTGCATTTACAAGAAATTTGAAAAAAAATGTTGTCGGTAAAAATTATAGCCATGAGATGCTGAGTTCTTAGAGTTCGCTATCATGATGTGTTGGAGGCTATTTTTTGCCAATAATGGATGTTTTGGATCACACAACTGGCTAAAATATTTTTTTAGTAAAGGAAAAAAGCGGATATTGGCAAGTTACCTTCCAAGAAGTCTTGTTGGATTTCTTTTCGTAAGGCTACTTTTACTTGTCTTTTGCTTATTTCAGCAAATCAACAGCGCTAGAGAAGCCAGAAATATCGAATGCGTAATTGTCCATGTCCAGCCGATATTTGAGGAAGAGGGGTTCAAAATTAATTGCAACTTAAATTCAGTAAATCGCTGAAATTGTATTCGCGTTGCGATATCTGCATGATCGACATAAAAGGGATTTTTTAGCTATTATCTTTTTAAACAGTTGGTTTAAACAGCTGACGCACGTTTCGTGTTTTGTTTCACTGTCAAACATCTTCAGTTTGGTCTATAATTTAACCATGAATCGTCTTACAAACGAACAACGCTTGCAAATCATTGAATTTTATTATAAAAATGCGGGTTCTGTTAAGAAAGTTTAAGATCCACTTTTTTATCGAAAAATTGTGTTCAGCGACGAAGCTCATTTTTGGATCAATGGGTACGTAAATAAGCAGAATTGTCGATTTTGGAGTGAAGATCAGCCAGAAGAATTGCAAGAGCCACCAATGTATTCAGAAAAGGTCACGGTTTGGTGCGGTTTATGGGCTGTATTGGACTGTACTTCTTCAAAGATGTGAATGGTGAGCGCTACCGTGAAATGATATCCAACTTTTTTTTGCCCAAAATGCAAGAGCTTGACTTGCATGGCATGTGTTTTCAGCAAGACGGTGCCACATGCCACACAGCACGCGTAGCAATGGACTTGTTGAGAGGTGAGTCGGTGAACATTTTATTTCACGTTCGGGACCTGACAATTGGCCATCCAGATCGTGCGATATAACGCCTTTAGATTATTTTTTATGGGGCTATGTTAAAGCTCATGTCTATCAGACAAGCCTGCTTCAATAAACGCATTGGAAGACAACATTAAAGCATTTATATGTGAGATACCGGCCGAAACATTGGAAAGAGTATACCAAATTGGACTAAGCGGATGGACCATTTGAAGCGCAGTCGCGGTCAACATTTGCATGAAATAATCTTCAAACATTAAATTATATGGTCTGTACTATCGATTTAAATAAAAACTGCATTTTTCTGAATTTTACGTGTTTTTTTTTTTTTTTAATTTTCCTATAGCTCTTAAAAAATCATCCTTTAGATGCCTCAATTATTTTGTTAAAACTACAATTATTATAAGCTTATTGAAAACTCGTTTACATTTTAAATTCTTCCGATTCAAGTACAAGTCGGTGAAGCGTTTCGGTTTCTAGAAAGCACGGAAGTATGTATCTTTATCCTCAAATCAGCCTTACTTTTTGAATACTTTCTGAAAGTATACCTATCCAGTCATAAACCATTCGATGGATTCGCAAAAGTTAGCTCAATTTTTTTCGGCCTTCTAAAGTTTTCAATCCCAGCCATTAATTTATGCCACCAACGTTTTGCCTAGCCCATAGTAAAATATTTCGAAAAATAATTTTCAACAATTCAATCCTCTAACGACTTTCCAAATTTAGTTTTTGGGGGATTTCTTAAGTAAGTGTCAAAACGATCCTTATTTGTGGGTAATAGAATGGGTTAAAATGTTCTACGAAAGCATATTAACCTCTCATTTTGCTGAGACATATATTTTAATAATTTTTTAACTTTTTTGAAAACAATTTGGGCCGCGACATCAAAATTTAGTAGGCCGTAAAAATATGTGTGAAACCAGTTTAGTTTGATATTCTACGAAATTCTAATTCTAAACTCAAAATATCTCAAATGTTGTGAAAAAAACCAAAAATGTCGAATATTTATTATTATTTTTTGCTACACTTCTGATGAAATTGGTATTTTTTCTCATGAGGTTTGATGATGCGTGAGCGGTAACTCGGATATCATCTCATCCTTTAGTTGTAAACTGAATTGGTCCCCCTTTTTATGGGTTCAAAGCAACAGTTGATTTAAAATCACCTTTACTGCAATTGAGTTCCTTAATTTTCTGATTCTTACTATTTTGTAAATCAAGTTTCCTTTTCAAAGAAGATGTTATATTTTTAGTGTAGATTTGTATTCGTTTTTTTCTCTAGGAAGCGGTGAATGTGGTGACATGACTTAGATATCGTTTGTGGTATCAATTACAGAATATTAATGGCGTACGTTTCCTCTTTTTTCTTCATTTGAGGGAAATTAGTGGATCGGCCTGTTCGACAAATATACTTAGATATTGCATACATCACAATTTTTTCGAGTTAACTTTAGTAGAAGAATTTGTTTGTAGTTTGGTATAGTCTGTAAAGGTCTATAAATACTTTCTTTTCTAATTCAAGAAGAGCTAGTCGACAAGATCCGCATATGCCCAATGGAAATTGGGAATTTGTGGTACAAAAATTTGTATTATGAAGCTGATTTCACATTTGTCAGTAATAATGAATTGCGACTTTTGTGTGCCAACCCTAATATTTTGAGTTTAGATTCGCGTAGAATTTCAAACTCCCATAAACTGATGTCACACTTATGAGTAGCCCGTAACGAGTCCTCGGTGGCCGTTTTATATGACATTTTTGTCAAACCTCTCTCATGTTCAAGCCCATCGTGAATAATTATTGCGGGCTCAAGAATGTCTAGGCTAAGGATACTTGGCACTATCGTTAGATCAAACTATAGTCGTGACTTTATGGCACTATTTCTCCACCTATTATCCCGAACTAAGTACATGAGAGCTTAAAGTTGTGCATAGTGCGCCTTGGAATATCGAACGGCTTGGAAAACTCCTCTAGCGAAAATTGTTGCCCATCTCCATTCCATACGACATATTCCCCAGAAGCTAATACAGATTCAGATTTAGAGTCGTTGCTGGCTGTAATGTATGACCGTATGATTGTTTTCTAAATTTAATGCAATGCCGAGTTCTTAATGTTTCACTGATTTTTGTTTAATTTTTCTGGTGCATTGAAAAACTTATTTAGTTCCAGGGATAGTTAGTTATTAAATATTCAGAATTTGGCACTCATATCTTTCATTTCATAAATATTTTTTAGTAATTATTCTATTTATTGTGATAATTTTTAAATTGTAACACTGTAAGCAACTCATTAAATTAATTAATTAATGCAATAGTCCATTGTTTTTTTTATTATTATTTTTTTTTTCACAATACCAACTAACCCTCTACAGCGCGCTGAAATCTATACTTTACTAATAAAATATATTGTTTTCGGTTGAAAGGCGAGCAAAGAACTAAACAAATGAATGGTGGTTTTGGTTGTTGAGCGAATTGGTGGAACGAAATGTGCAAGTATCCGCATGCAAACATACATATGCATGAATGCATTCAACGTGGTAAAGAAGCCACAGCTAACAGCAACTAACGCAATGCTTACTGCAGCGCAAGTATTTACAAGCACTCGCATTTGCATCAGTCTGTGAACAACCAGATACCATATTAACAATTACCCCAAGCAAAGCAGCCAAAACCTGGCATAGTACCCACCGGAGCTCAAGCCTGGGTCATATGCATGCCGCTCTATTATTTGTGACATTTGTTCGTCTCAATTGCAGTAAAGGAAAGTGAAATAATCACAGGGAAATGTAAATACGTGCATACTCATGTAAGTACACAGCTAAAAATTTAGGTGGAAGCAAAAAATTTAAATCAGCTTTCTGTTAATCTAAAGATTGTCACGGGAAATGAAGCTCAATTTGATTTCGGTTTCTCGACATCACGTTAAATTTAATACTTCGTGAGCAGACAATGTGTCTTGCTAGCTTATTTTTAACATAATAAATAATAAAGGGTTTTCCAATAACAGGTGTTATTGGTGAATGGGTTGCGCTATCGAGAGATGATTAACGATTTTTTATGGCCGGAATTGGATGGTATTGATCTGGACATCGTTTATTTTCAACAAGACGGTGCTACATGCCACACAAGCAACGAAACCACTGATTTTTTACGGAAAAAGTTTCCGGACCGTGTTATTTCTCGAAGAGGTGATCACAATTGGATACAGAGATCTTGTGATTTAACACTTTCTGACTTTTTTCTTTGGGGCCACGTGATTCAAGACCTCAAAGAAAGAATTAGTGAGGCTATCGACGACATAGGGCAGCCATTTTGCAATTCGGTTATGGAAAATTTCATGAAAAGGATATTGTCCTGTAAGCGTAGTCGTGGTGGTCATTTGCCTGATGCCATTTGCCAACGTTTAACCCAGTCCTCCATGCACACCTGGTAAGCCAACGAAGGGATGGCTTTCAGCTTCTTCGTCACATTCTCTTTGATCTCCTCCATCGACTGAAATCTCTTTCCACGAAGTGGTAACTTCAACTTGGGAAACAAAAAGAAGTCGCACGGGGCCATATCAGGTGAACACAGTGATTGCACGATGGTATTTATTTGGTGTTTGGTGAAATAATCCAGCACAATTCAGCTCGGTGCTATGGCGCGTTATCATCATGCAAAATTCAAGAATTGTTTGCCCACATTTCCGACCGGCCAGGCAGACGCTAATGATCCGATGGCGTTAAAAAGTGACAGATGTGTGTGGACTGTAAGCCATATAAGCAAAAAATATGGACCGGTTCCCACGTGCGCGGTTCGTTTAAATTAAACATTCCCGGTACTTTTTGATCATAGGGTATATATACTTTTAACATAATTTACTAGAAAATATCAAAAATATTGAAGGATACAGTTCTCAAACGACATAATTCTACTACATATATTAATACAGGTGAGAGCAAAATTGTATTATAGTTGTATCTTCATTTGTTTGATATCAATATTTTTTCGAAAAAATTTAGCTCTTTGAAACTTTAAAGCTCCTTAAAAAATTATATTGATGAGAAAATGAAAAACTGAATATGCAACATTACTATATAAAATCCATAGTTTCACGTGCGTATGCAATTTTTCCTGAATAACTTTTACTGTCGCATGGAGTAAACAAGGAGAAAAATAAACTAACTGAAAACAAGGAAATCAAAGCGATTTAGAAGTAAGGAATTTTTATAAAGTTCGCAAAAAATTTTAAGTATGCTATGACGATGTAATGGTTTTGCTCGGTTTCTCAGGAGGGTCTACATGGCATGCCTACAAAATTTTCGACACCAGTCATGAATGTGTAACCAATGAAAGACATGTCATGACACTCCACACTCCACTACTTTCCCCCCAAAGACTACGAGTGGATGGCGCGCTTTCATTGAGGTTTTACAAACAGTTTTTAAGACTTCAGCATCCCGTTCTTTCGCATAAAGCCGCGACGACGCAAGATTAGTCAATGAAAAACGTTCCATTTAAACATAATATTAAATTTTGAGTTATACCTGCTTAAATTTTAAAATCAATAGATGCTCATTTAACTGACGCTTTAATATTTAACTAATACTGATTACTTAAGGCAGTCTTGGCTATCATTTGGTGAGCTATATTACAAAGAAGTACATATAACCTCTCAGATTCCTTAGATTCCTTAGCTTTATGTCCAATAAAGAAAAGGCTGTCGTTTTTCTTAACCCGCTTCAGTGAATCTCGTCGAGATAGCCACAGGGTGCAATATCTTCACAACGAGACTACCATCTTCCCTGTTGAGGAGCACGATAAGATGCTCGACAAGCAATCTCTACTGGATTTTTACCGCAGGAACCACCTCTGCAGGCACTTGTTGGAGGCAGAGCTACCTCCTAGGCGAGTCAGGAGACATACCTTCGACATCAAGATCTACGATCGAACACAACTACTGGATCAAAAAATTTGCAGGTGGACAATAAACCATATTCATCGGGAGTATCTCACAGCCTTCTTAAACTTTCGATCCTCGAATGCTGTAATCGGAGTCCAACCACCACTCATTACAGACGTAGAGCTTCAGCTGTCTCGCGAGATTCGCGTTATCTTAACACAATAGCGTTCAGAATATTGTGCCAGGTTAAACTTCTATGTATCCAAAATCGACCTCGACACACTCAATATATATCCGGCATGTGAAAGTACACCACACGATACTAACGACCTATTCAAGTGCCCCCCTAAACCCACTCACTTAATACATTTCTCTGAAAAAGACGTTGACGATCGGTGACAACACTATACTGATAGGGCTTGCTGAACTGCTACAACAACAAGATACTGCACCAATTCCAATCTATCCCTTTAACTAAACCCTAAAATTTAAATAAATCTTAGAATCAATATAAAACGGTTTAGTTGTTTGGGTATTTTGTTAAAATCGTTTTGCCTCTTTATATCCCTGGTAGCCAGTATCTGAACTGAGCATATTTTGACAAAGAGCTTATAGAGTTGAGCATACAGCCGAAGAGCTCATATGTTATCATCCGTATTCGTCACCGACAATATCAAGATCTACGAAGTATCTCAAGTAACTTTTCGTCAGCTACTATAAAAATCACTTCGTTCGATATGGTCGTGGGGAAAGTTTTTACGTCATGCAATACTAACATCTAAAAGGAAATGATTTTTGTTCATTGACTGTTAGACAGACAGTCTAAAATGCAACATGTGAACAAAATAGATTTCCACTTGAAAACTGTAGATAAACGACGAATTTATTTATAACTTTTACTTTTCAATAGGCAACCAAATTTTTTCTCAGTGTATTTGTGCAACCTAAGAATTGAATTGCCTCGAAAAAAGGGGTAAACATTTGCAAAATATAAAAATCAGTGGCTTGTAATTCTAGTAGTGCATGACTCATATTGTATTAGACTAAAGCACACACACACACACGCGCACACACGAATTCTTCAAACATACTCGGCAATCTGCAAGTACGTACAGTAATTGCATTGAAACACTGTGAGAATGGAACATGCAGCCAAGCGTTACAAGTAATCGTGCTTTTCTAGAGTAGTGCCAGTTTTGGGCTGAATTGTTTAAATGTTGGCACAAATGCGATTTTATGCTTGGCTGCATAAATGCAACAACGAGGAAAATGAATGAATAAACTGAAATAAATAAAAAAAGAAAAAAACTGCAAAAAAATAAATCAAATACACGTAAAGCTGAAAAAATATATGAAATAGGGGATAACTGAAGAGTGCAATAGCAAACTGAAAAAGGTGATACCAGAAAAAGTAAAGCAAAGTAAAAAAAAGCTAATTGCACTAAAGTAGGAAGACAACTCATGCAACAACACGAACAATGAGTGCAACTTTTGAGATTTTCAAAGTGATTTGTGTGCACAATTTTCCACTGCCTCTCTTCCAGAAAGCGTCATAAAAGGAGTTTGTGGTTGGTATTGTTGGTAGGGCTAAGGTACAAACTAAGTTTACGGGTATGCACTATGCAGCCTGTTGCACTGCCATTAAAGAATGTTATTTAAGTAATTTATTTAACTGGTGCATCTACGCCCTTACTAACATGCAAGTACTGGCCTTTCTTTGTGTATGCTGTTCTTCTTCGTCAGATGAGGCACGAACATTTTTAGACGCGCACTAATGAGTGGCAACAACTATGCGCGAAGCTTCCTAAGACACACAATGAAGCAATAATGCATCATACAAGGTGGCGCAAAATTAATCACCTTTTCGGAAATTTTTTTTAATTTTTGCGAAGCTGACAGATAAGCAGTGGAGCACGGTACCGTCAAAATAAAGATTTCCATCACTCAAAATATTTTTTGTAATTTAGTAAAAAAGTTATTCAAAAACAGATTGGATGATTAATTTTGTGCCACCTTGTACTTGTAAATGTAACTCACCGACTACTTATTTCTCTATCTACAGGCTTGCATACATGCGGCCTAGGGATGTAATCCCGTGTAAAAATTATTTACATTGACTTTCTCGACTTCGTATTTTAATTTAGGATAAAAGCCCACTAACATGTGGCGCAAAATTAATCATCCCATTTTGTTTTTGAATAACTTTAAAAAAATAAATAAATAAATAATTGGCGCGTACACTTATGTTACGTATTTGGCCGAGCTCCTCCTCCTATTTGTGATGTGAGTCTTGATGTTGTTCCACAAATGGAGGGACCTACAGTTTCAAGCCGACTCCGAACGGCAGATATTTTTATGAGGAGCTTTTTCATGGCAGAAACACACTCGGAGGTTTGCCATTGCCTGCCGAGGGACGACCGCTATTAGAAAAATGTTTTTATTAATTTTGCTTTCACCGAGATTCGAACCAACGACCTCTCTGTGAATTCCGAATGGTAATCACGCACCAACCCATTCGGCTACGAATAACTTTTTACTAAATAAAAAAAATATTTTGATTGATGGAAATTTGTGGGCAATGACAAAGCAAAAACTTTAAATTGTCCGAAAAGTATGGAGGAACCTGGCAGTGGAAGCAAAAAGCGATTTGAGTCGGAAACGCAATTATTTTATTAATTTCAAACAAGCTGACCTTTTACTTCGAGATGCTGCAAAACAGGTTCATATGTCGAAAGGTTACGTATGCAAAAGTGAAGGTTTACGATCATATAAAGATATTGTAGCACCTAATCGAAATGATGAACAAAATAAGTATGATAAAACACGTCCACGAAAATTATACAGTCAAGTAATCCATAAATACGACTGGGTAGTTCTGGACGATAGAGCATACATCAAAGCAGATTTTTAATAGGTTGAAGACGCTGAGTTTTATATTCCAACGAAGAGAGAGAGTCCTAGGTGCCTTTAAGCTGAAAATATTGGAAAAGTGCCCTAAAAAATATTTGGTTTTGGCAAGCCAGTTGCCAGTGTGGTATGAAAAGCAAAACGTTCATTACCGTGGGCACTAAAAATCAAGAAATTTATGTTTAAATTTATATGAAGTACTGCTCACAAAAACGTTTGCTGCCATTCATAAAACAACATAAAGACTCTGTTCTGTACTGGCCCAATTTAGCATCACGTTAGTGTAGCCGCCCGTCTTGCCAAGAACTGGTGTGAAAATCACGGGGTAAATATTGTTCAAAGGGACCACAACCCACCAAACTGTCCACAATTGCGACCCATTGGAAAATACTGGGCAATTATTAAAAGAAAAAAGAAATTAAAAATGAGCAGCAGTTTAAATTGAATTGGCAGAGATCAACAGATACCGTAACAAATACTGACTGACCTTTCTGTTTAAACTTTCTATTTTTTTACCAAATTGTTCTTAAAAGACTAATAATGACGATGGTCAGAGGGCACAAGTCACGTCAGCACCCAAACAACTCTTTGCTAAACACAAAAATGCCCTCTTAAAGACTAAATACATATATGTATTTATAATTGGGGATCACACCCTTTGTTGGATGCTTGACCGAACTCCTCCTCCTATTTGTGGAGAGCGTCGATGTGGGCGGACAGGCTTGTCACGCTGGTACGCACTGACGGACTGACGGACTGGAGGTCCACATCCCCAAGGCTGTTAGAGACAACCACAATAAAGGGAAACCTATATTGGTTGGCGGGTGCTCGGTGGAATTTGTCAAAAGCTTCTGCTACCTCAGCTGCACTGTCATGACAGATGGCAGAGCAGATGAAGATGTATGGTAAACTGCAGGTTAAACAAAGCCAGAGCGGCGTTGGGGCGAATGCATACAGTATGGGCGAGTTCGCAAATCTCCAGGCGCACTAAACTGCGAATATTCGGCTCATGAATGAAGTCAGTATTGTTGTATGGTAATGAAACATGGGTGGTTTCCAACGCCATCACACAAAGGCTACAATCTTTCATCTACAAATGCCTTTGCATCATCTGTAGAATATTCTGGCCTGTAGAACACCGTCAGCAATGACGCGCTGTGGAGATCAATGAATGAGGAACCCATCCTATGACACATCGAACGGATTGGAACCCGCAAGGGAGCAGAGGTCGCGATCGGCCAAAGATCTCTTGGCAAAGGTCGATTTTGCGCGAACTAGCAGATGTCGCATGTCACGGTGCAAAAACAACAGTAAAAAACCGTGTACGGTGGAAGAGTCTTGTCGAGGTGCTATGCTCCAGAGCGGAGTGAACAAGGATGTAAAAAAACAATCATTCGTGTTAATTGCCCGACGTTTCGAACCGAATGGTAGTCTCGCACTAATCCACTTTAGATTAAATTTTACATCCTTCGATTGAGGAAAGATTAAAACACAAAATCAGCTCCATGGGACCAGTTGGTCGTCGAAGAGTACGCCGCGAACAAAAGGTAAACGATTCAGCGATGATTGAATGAAAATTTTTCGTACTACAGTGAAATATTATCCCATATGTTAGGGCATGGGAGGTAGATATTACATACGAATTTAATTTATCCTAGTAGGTGGTCCAATGACCGACACTGCGACCACCTACTAGGATAAATTAAATTCGTATTACATACGAAGTTGGGATGCTTTTATTGCAGGAGGCATGCAAAAAGGAATTACCTCCAAAATTAGTAGCTCACTTCCGTGTGGAGTTGTCTGTCTCCCATCGGACGGATAGTCAGAGGCCCTATGCTCCAACTGAGAGTTAAACGCCGCACCTTGCCACAAAGCTGCCACCGGGTATAATTAATAATTCTATGTGACTTATTGTTATTATTTATGTTTTTCCAAACAATATACTTCCTCTAAAAAGAACGAAAATTTTAAGGAAAATTTCAATAAACTCTCCTTGAGCTTATGAGAAAACAGCTCGTACTACATTGTTACTAAATAAAAAAATTCAATGGATTTCGGGGTTTTTAGGAAGATTAAAAAAAAATAAAAAATTCGGTTATAAAGACACCTAAGCCGGCTGTAGGTCCATTATGATACCACCAAGGCTGTTTTCTCTCCTCACTCTGCACCGTCCTGATTGAACCAACCCGTGGCTTTAATGTATCTAGCAATCTTTGTTAGTTTTAAATTGGCTGCTTCTGCCAAGTTTTTCAAAAAACTATTGTATTTCCTAGAATATTCAACCTTCTTTAACCAGAGCCATGCACGCGCATAGAAAGTTTTCCATAGTCTGATCTTCTTCAATGTCATTACAGTTTCTGCAGTAGTCGTTATATGGTGCTTCCAGTCTGCCTATAAGACAGTGCCCTGTTAGAACCCCAAAAAGACTTCTCACGTCCTTCCTGTTCAGTTTGAACAGTCGCTTTGTGCGGTCCATGTTCCATTCTGGCCACGTCATCCTACTTGTAGTACAGGCCAGGGACTGCGTCCATAGCACGTTGATGGTGTGTTTGTCTATCTTACAAGTTGGTAGAGGTAAAGGTATGTTCGCTTTATCTGGTTGGATCGGTAATGTGGTAGCCAATCTCGCTAGTTCATCTGCTTTGCAGTTACCTCCTATGTCTCTGTGACCCGGTACCCAGAGCAGATTTATTGTAAAGTACTGTGATGGTTCTAAACGTCGATACATTCTTTAAAGTACTTTTCAGGAGCACTTGGCCATGACTGGTCATAATTCAGTGTCCAGTGTCCAGTACATGTAAATATGTATATAGCCATTTCAGGCACACTTGGCAGTATCTGGCCGAGTGATTTTGTGGCCCTTTACCTTCAACACCTTTCTTACTTTTTTGTCTATTGTCAAATTGCATACAATTTCCAGTAACTAACTGCTGTCCCACACACATCAATGTATGCATTACATTTTTCTTTCTCGGGCACTTGTGGCACCTACTCGTACATGCTGTAAGTACCAAATGCTGTATACCCAAAGTATTACGTAGCACTCGACAACAATAGAATTTGTATGTGCATGAATAGTGTGGCATGAAATTGTTTCATTGTTGGCAATTGGCCAATTGGCCAACCATAACTTACATGGCATGAATGGTTTGCTGCTTTGGATTGCTTTGGGTTATTGCACTTTTGAGCATTTGCCTCTTATTTTTTACTCCATATACCTACTACATCTATTTATGTGCATATATTAATATGTGTGCCCACTCGCATGCAATAATATTCAATTACTAACATGTTGCATGCCACCTCAATTTTTTTTTTTTACTATTCGCCACATTTATGCGAAAAATCAGTTTCGCTTCACGGTATGTGATAATTAAATGTCAAGAGGGATCTCAGACAGTATGAGAAAAATCAGAATACTGTCATGACACCGTTTAAGAAATATGAAGAGTGCATGAGGATGTTTCTTGAGAAAAGTTGCTGAGCATGCAGCCAATATTTAGGTAAGTGGTTCTTATCTAAATTAGTGTGTGCATAAGTCTGCAAAGGGAGAAAAAGGCAACTCTTCTGAGCTATCAAAACAAATGAGAAAAATCTAAAGTTCTTCCAGTTACCGATGCGTCTTGAAAACGGTCGTTATGACTAACCTACTATGACTGACTATACTACAGGCTCTGGAGCGAGTCAGGAGGCATCTCTTCAACTACGCCGACGAGATTCAGGACCAAACACAACTGCAACTACTTGACCGGACAGTATGAAGACAGGCACTAAACGACATTAATCGGGAGACTTTCACAGCCAACCTAAACTTCCGATCTCCGAATGCTGTAATCGGAGTCCAACCGTCACCCATTGCATACGAAGAGCTTCAGATGCCTCGTGAGACCCGCGTAACTTTGGTTACATTACGATCTGGATATTGTAGTAAGTTAAGCTTCGCGGCATGCGATATACCGCACGATAATAACTTACATCATCCCTCACAGATACTAACCTAACACCCCTCTCCATCTGGACCCAACCCGTGGAAACAACACATTTCCTGGGTCCATCGTTAGATGTGTTAGATAATGACGACCGGTGACTACACTACACTAGTGAACTGCTACAACAACAACCAACAGCAGTATTGCAACCACCTACAGTTGCGAAAGACCATAGCCCTACATTCTCGGAGATCGCGCATCGAGAGGGCACGATTATAATTTCCAATAAAAGAGACGGACATTAAGGCGGCAGGCGGCGAAAGGTCATGTTTGAGCCGAGCTAGTCAGCATTCTGTAATATGGTTACAGGTATCCGAAAACCCCGAAATAGTGAACGGTGATTTAAATTGAAGTCGAAACTAGAAGCAGACAGCGCCCAATATCAGGATATGGTTGGAAAAATCGTATCGTATGCTCGCTTTTAAACTATCTACACCTTTTTCTCTCTTTCTTTTAACTTTATACGTACGTATTTAGCTGATGAAATCGTTCAGTAACTGAAAAATCGACGCTACGTTTCGCGGACTACCAACTCGGAAATTATTAAAAAAAATAGTATCGAAAATCTAGCTCAGTGGTAAATACGCAGATACGGATTTTGACAAAAAAATTAGCTTCTTCGATTGAATTAAATTTAAATAAAATTAAATTAATTAAATAAAATCATTATTGGAGCGAACGAAATTCTCAATTGTTCCATCAAGCCTCAAAGTATCCACAAAGATTGGCTGTTTGTGGCTTGGCGGCGCCCTCGGACCTGATTCCTTTCGAAATGAGAAAGGAGGCACCGTTAGCGTAAATGGTTATAGGTATTGAATCGGTATATATCGACTTCTTGTAAGCTGAGATCGACAACATCATTATACCCAAGCTTCGGTTTCACATGCCATAAAAGTGACGCACTGTTTGAAGTTGGGAAGAAGAACTTTGACGACTGTGTTATCTCACGGTGAACGTTCACAATCGGACGCCGCGTGGTGATGTGACTTTCACACTCCTCGACTTTTTTTCTCAAGTCAAGTCGCGTAGCCAAATGGGTTGGTGTGTGACTACCATTCGGGAGTGCGTAGGCTCGAATCTCCGTGCATGAACGTCAAATAAATAATAGAAAAAATCAAATCTCTGCTAGTCGCCCTGTGGCAGGTAATGGCAAACCTCCGAGTGTATTCCAGCCATGAAAAAGCTCCTCATAAAAACCATTTACCGTTTGGAGTCGGCTTAAGAAATGTAGCTACCAATTTGTTTTATATGTCAAGATCTTAGTCTACGATGATAAGCCAATAAGTCGAACAACTTTAGACCATCATTCGAATAACGCCTCGCATACTGCACCGAGTCATCAAAAATTGGGCCGACTACTTGAAACACAGCCAGAACAGCCGTAACGGCTATTTGAAATATGATTCCATGATTCTTAGCTTCAAAATAAACCCAGAATCACCTTTGCTTATTATATTTCCTTTCTTATTCCATCACCCCATAAAATACATATATAAAATTTTCACTAAAATGAACAAGGCCCATTGGGATTAGTTCACATCAATGAGCGATTACTGTGGTGTACTATTTTGATTCTCATGTCAACAGAGGTACAGTGATTTTCAAATTGTCGCCATTCTGCGCAATCATATTTACCTTACCCATATTTTGCTCAGCGCCAAGTGGACAAACAGCAAAATCAATAAGCGCAAACAAAGTGCACAACGATTGCGAATACATTTAAATGGAATAACAACAAAAAAGACAAAGTTTGTGTGTTCGCAAGCATGAAATTGATGTGCAACAAAGACTGCCGGCCAGAGTATTTGTTTGCAAGTGAATGCATGTATTAGTGTGGTCACAACTAGCAAGCAAGTGCTGCTGTCCATCCAGCAACTGCTTAGTTGATGATCGGGTAACTGTAAATTGCAGCAACAGTAATGGCCAAATTTGTATGCAAGTGGCAAATATGTTGTCAACACAAATATGCACCAACACACAGACGCATACAAACATTTTCCAACAACAATGGAGAAACACAAATCCTTTTCAAACTGTACTGTGCAGGCACACACATAGTATATGTGTGTGTATGCTTGTGCGCACAATAATAGTAGCGCGGCATATTGCAAGGTTTTTATTTATTTTTTAATTAATATAACTTTTTTGTATTCTTCCATATCAAAAATTATATAATATAAAGTTGCAAACTTTCTACGAAACTTTAAATCATTAAAGAATTATTCATAAAACTTCAAACTATTTACTCAGAATTTAGAGCAAACTTTCAGGTATGTAGTTTTATAGCCCATTGAATTATGATAGGTACATTAAGCGACAAGTTTGAAGTGATTCAAATGTGCTTCACATTTTTTTTTGATGGCGGTTGATTTTCTCTATAAAACCAAAAAATTTAAGTATTCTAGCAAAGTTTTAAATTTTTTTTTACTTTTTGTGCAAGGTCCAAAATTGAATGGTCTTCGAAACTGCATACACAGAATTCTTCTAAAAATTCAGATTAAAAAGTTTGAAATTTTTAAGAACACTTTTTTTAATTTTTTCTAATTTCTGTACAAAGACCAAAAAATGAATTGGCTACAAAACTGCATAACCATGATTTTTCTAAAAACTTTTATAAAGAGCTTGAAATTTTGAACAAATATTTCTAAAAAGTTTCGAATTTCTGTATGTACAAAAAACGAAAAGTGAAAACTGTATCCCCAGATTTTTTCTACAAATTTTGATAAAAATTTTGAAATTTCGCACAAAGAATTTTTTGCATACCCAGAATTTTTCAAAAATTTAGATTCAAAAGTTTGAAATTTTAAAGTAAGTTTTTGTATTGTATTTTTCTCATTTCTGTACAAACACCAAAATTTAATTGGCCACAAAATTGTGTACATAGAATTTTTATACAAATTTTGATAAAAAGTTTGAATTTTTTTTGCCTACCCAGAATTTTTGTAAAAGTTAAGTTTAGTTAGTTTGAAATTTTTAAGAAAGTTTTTTGAGTTTCTGTACTAAATCCAAAATTAAAAAGGCTTGTTCTAAAAGATTTGGCTTTTTTTAAAGAAATATGAACAAAGAAGTTTTAACATTCTCAGAATTTTTCTAAATACATACTCAGATTTTTTCTAAGAATGCAGATTACAAATTTTCAAATTTTAAAGAAATTCTTTTGAATGCTTTCCAATTTCTGTACAACTTCTAAATTAAACCTTTTTAAATTCTTTGAATTTTTTCAGGTTGTGTACAAAACTCCAAAATTGACTGGGCATACCCAAATTTTTTCTACAAATTTTGATAAACAGTTTGAAATTTCGAACAAAGAATTTTTTGCATACCCAGAATTTTTCCAAAAATTCAGATTAAAAAGTTAGAAACTTTTTAACAAAATTTTTTGAATTTTTTCTAATTTCTGTACAAAGACCAAATTTGAATTGGCTAAAAAACTGAATTTTTAGAAAAATTCTGACTAAAGCTGCAAATTTTTTTTTTATTTTTTCATATTTAGTATTTTGCTAGTAACATATGCGAGTATTTTGAAAATTAGTATTCGATTTTGATGACAGATATTTTTTGAAATTTTTTTGAAAGTGTGAAGCTTTGAGCTATAGAGTTTTTGTAGTACATATTATGAACTATATTTTTATAAAAGACTAAGAAAAAATATATACCATATAAAAATTAAATTAATAGTCAAAACGTTGCAATATGTCGCCCTGCTATCATTCTGAACACAGGAGCATTTATATGTGAGTATGTACAAAATGACGCAAAATTAGTCATCGAATTTTCTTTTTGAATAACTTTTTTACTAAATAAAAAAAAATAATTTTGAGTGATGGAAATCTCTATTTTTAACTTTAGCGCGCTCCTTTGCTTGTCTGTTTGTATACCATAGCTGTTTGTTCACAACGCCATTTGCAAAAATTATAATCTTCTGATAGTGTGATTAATTTTGCGCCACCTTGTATTTAGAATGCGGCAACGAAAACGTTTGCAATTACATCCAACCGAACACTTTACTCCTTGACTTTATACCTGCGAGCGTACACCTGCCGCTGTCAACGACAAAATGTTGAATGGAGAACAATAAACATCGTACATATGGGCACATGCGCTTTCCTGTTGCTGCTGCTGTTGGTTGTTCTTGTTGCTTTTCACTGTTTTTGCTGGTCAT
This sequence comes from Anastrepha fraterculus, assembly GCA_037575425.1. Classification (NCBI taxonomy): domain Eukaryota; kingdom Metazoa; phylum Arthropoda; class Insecta; order Diptera; family Tephritidae; genus Anastrepha; species Anastrepha fraterculus. The sequence goes on from JAYXIM010014817.1 coordinate 1,582,609, forward strand.
ATCATTGTGTTGCTGTATGTATACATATACAACAGCAACAAAATGACCAACGTTATATGTGTATATGTGTGTAAATATGTTGGCATGGATGTGTGCGAGTATGTTTTTACGGTGTCCAATAACTCTTTGGTGCAGAGTTTTATGAGTGTTTGGCAAATATTATTTCATTGTGTGCCGCTGATTATAGCCAAAAGAAGCCAAAGTCAGAGTCAGATGCTGCGTGTGCTGCTGTAGTTGTTTAGAGTGGGAACAATGTGTACGATAAAATAGCAACAAAAGTAAATGTATGAGCAATGGATAAATGCGTTAGCAAATACCTATGTTAAGTTGGCCTAGTTCATTTCGCTCGATATTGAATAACTATTTGACCACTTGCATTTGCACAAAAAAATTTTAAATAAATTTTAATGGTGATAACAGTGGATAAAATATCAAGTTCTGAAGAGACACCAATAAACTCGGAGGCATGTAAACTTAATTTTGTTAAGTGTTCCGTTTTTCAGTTAATTTACTCAAAATATTTTTAATATATTGTAATTTCTATTGTCATTGGACGATCGGCACACACGCGGAACAGCGTGTAACCCCCTTTGAAGAAGCTAGACGATTAAGGCCGATGGGTGCTTTTTTTCGATAGCCTGCTTTTCTCCATCAATCTTCTGCAATAGGTACATCAACAGCTCTGGCTGGCTGTATATATCTGCCTGTTGGAGGCCTCATAATTGTATCCGACTGGTACTTCAGCCATTTCACCTACCCACCTCTCTACTTTCGAGCGATTTATCTAATATTTCTAAATGAAAAACTCCAATCTTTTAAAAACTCAACTCCATTTTCAATGACTAAAAGTAATTTTTTCCAAATTTTGGGCACTTTTTGACCTACAAATTTCTATCAAATTTGTATAGTTAAATTTTTGTATTTATTTTATTTATTTTCTTTTTTATTTTTCAGTTAGAATTGGCCAACGAAATTGGGCAGGTATACAGTCCTTCTTCCCAATTTTTGCTGATTTTTTGCATTCAATGCAAAACGATTATGGGAAAATTATCAGATGCAGCGGAACACACATTCTTAATCTACGACTATAATTTAAGTTCAGGCGTATCTGCGTTTTCTTTCAAATTTAATTTTAGCGTCTCTACAGCGTCTGATTAGTAGAAATATAGAGTGAACCAACGGTTGGTTTTGTTTCAAATCCCATATTGCCTCCACATTGACAGTCAACTCGCGTTAAAAAAGTAGCAACAGCTCAGTAATAAGCATAGAGAGTGTAAATGATTTCGCATAAGGAGTCAAAGCGGGATAAATACTTGAGCTTCGATGTGAAATTGTGAAGCATTTTATTTATTTGTGCTTTAAAACTCGTTTACCTTTCAAAACATTTTCAGATTTGCTGCTAATGGAACTCTCATAAAGAGTTTCATTCTTATTCGGAAACGCCCCATGCAATGAGATTTCAATTTACCAGTCTATAAGCCATTTGAGAAGTGTAGCCATGTACTAAGTGAATAAAATGGTAGCCTTACATACCTACAGGCGTGGAAACTATTAAGTGCAACTCACCTCAACTCTCATTATCGTATCGCCCCGGAACCAAAAACATATAGTATACAGTCTCATCCAAATACTGGTACATTATTATATTTTACCTTTATTATAGTAGTTCAAAAGCATGGCTGTTAGACAATAGCACATTTCCATGGAACGAAATAGATGTGTTTAATTGGCATTCACACCCTTTTTGGGTATTAGGCCGAGCTACTCTTATTTGTGGTGTGAGTCTTGATGTTGTTCCACAAATGGAGGGACCTACAGTTTCAAGCCGTCTGCGAACGTCAGATATTTTTTATGGGGAGCTTTTTGATGGCAGAAATACACTCGGAGATTTGTCATTGCCCGCCGAGAGGCGACCGCTAATAGAAACACCTCTTTCTTCATTTTGGTGTTGCATGCACGGAGATTCGAATCTACGTACTCCGAATGGTAGTCACGCACCAACCTATTCGTCCACGACGGCCGCCTCGCAATTACTACTTATATTATATATTACAAATTAATGAACTACAAAACTACATAAAACTGCTGGAAAAGTCGATTGAAAAAATGTTGTTTAAATTTCCTGGATTGTGAGGTTTTTATTTCAATTTATAAGATTTTTTAGAGAAAATAAATAATAAACGAAAAATTGTGACTTTGTAGGTTGTGGAAAAAACAATCCCTGTACTATTTTCAGTCACACTCAAAATTGTGTTTATATTAACTGGCAACACTGTTATCACTCCACGTATCAAACGAATTTGTGACTGCTCTTGACAACTTCCCATCGCAAACGACGGTGTGCCAAGTAAAAATACATACATATGTGTGTGTATGTAAGTGTATTGTACATACTACGTATATATGTATGCGTGCATGTAACTTTGTCAAATAAATTGAATCAAACATTGAATTTGCATATGTAATTTTTTACTTAGCAGGGTGCCTTCCGTCCAATCATAGCACAACCTATACAATTTTCCCCTGCTTGCTGTGGAGTGCAACGCCTAATGGCGAGCACTTTTGCGGTGGCATGCAAAGAGTTACAGCCGTTGATAGCTAAGCAGTGACGCGATATTTTGATCAATTTTGACTACTTTTCTTTGGCTTTTTGATTTTTATGCAACTTTTATGAATGCATCAAATAAATAAATCAAAGTTTCTACAAGATTTATAAAGGCACGAAAAATATTCATCAAAATTTCAAAATTTTTCATCAGAATTTCTAAAAAGAATTTGGATTTTTTGATTAGTTTTATTGTCCATTAAGTTTAGCATAACAAAGTGTTTCTTTGAAGTGGCATTTTGGCAATGGACCACATTTTTGTATGGAGAAAGTGCGCAACATCGTCAGGAAAAAAATTATCCAAAAATCAACGAGACTTTTGAACCACTTCAAATTTGCCCTTTATTATACATACTAAAATTTAATAAGGTTTAAACTGTGTACCCGAATTAAAAACAAAAAAATGCATCAAAATTGGTGGAGCTTTTATAAACCTTGTAATAAATTTAAAAATAAATTTATATGACATTTCTTGGCGCAAAATTTATCATCCATTATTGTTTTTGAATAACTTTTTTACTAAATCTTCCGATAGTGTGACTCGCGCCACCTTATACAAGACATATCATATAAATCTATTTTTGTAGTTTGTATTTTATAAAAAATTAACGAAAATTAAAAAAAGAACTTTGCACTTTATTATATTAAAAATAAAAAACTATAAAACTGCTTGCACAAATTGTTTTTAAATAAAAATTTTTTATGAAAATTTCTCGAGATTTTATAAATCTTGTAATAGATTAAAAAGTAGATTTATTTGATATTTGTTGGGCGAGGTGGCGCAAAATTAATCATCCAATTTTGTTTTAGAATGACTTTTTTACTAAATAAAAAAAATCATTTCTAGTGATAAAAATCTTTAATTTGACCTTCGCCCGCTCCATTGCTTGCGTGTTGGTATACTGCACATGTCTAGTGTCACAGCTGTCATAAGTGTGAAATATGATTGGCGTTCGACGCTATTTGCAAAAATTATAAGAAAAAATTATAAAAAAAACATAACAAAAATTAAAAAAATCTTCCGCCAGGGTGATTAATTTTGCGCCACCTTAACGATGAACTGTATTTTATAAAAAATTAGCGAAAATTAAAAAAATTAAAAGCACTCAAAATGTCGCATTTCCATTTCGCTGTCAACGGGTGTACATGTATATTTGTATGTATGTATATAAAGGTATACGAGTATCTGTAAATTCATTAAAATTTGAGTGACGTATCAGTCCTCTTAAACTGAATTATATACCTACATATGAAGCCTTTATGCCCAACAAAGTAGCAATCGGTGGGAGTTTGCTCGTGCTGAGAGTTCAAAACCACAGAATCCCATTCTCTCATCTTTAATGGCTTGAGTATGCATTTCTGAACCGGTTGGCATTAAATTCTGTTTCTATTTCAGTTGCACATTTCGAATAATTTCTTTATTACTTAGCGTCATTGTTTTAATATTTTTTAACTTCGTTTCTGCTACTAAAGGCAGCCAACGCTTATTTATGTACATATGTATGCATGTATGTATGTGTAAACATGTGAGTGGTTTGTATTCGCTCTGGGTTTTTATCAACAAAAGACCTCAGCCAGACACATTTCATTCATGATTATCAACGCCATCTTGACAAACAGCAGCTCGAGTCGCTCCAGGAAAAGTTTCAGGAGTGGGGGGCAAAGACGACAGTTATTTGAATGTCAAGCCACATTATATTCTCATGGCTCAGTATTCATTTGCATATTTACCCGTAAATACCTACATATGTACTTACTTTTGTGCACTTGCTGCTGTATTTGTTTTGCCGCCTTCTCGGCCAGCATATGCACAAATTTAATTTATTTTGCAAAGTAGTCAGGATGAAGTTGAATAAAAATAATGAAATTACATACTTTAAATTAGATTATGGTAATGAGACACACAGACTCAACTACAATTCTGAATAACGCAACCCTTTAAAGTAAGTTAGTTAAATCGATCTTCCCTGTATATTTATATTATATTTATTAGGCGTCCCTTGGAGTGTTTGAGAGAAAGGTTCTGCGGAAGATTTTTGGACCGTTGCACGTTAGCGACGACGAGTATCGGAGGCTATGGAACAATGAGTTGTATGAGCTTTACGACGACATAGACGCAGTGAATGAAGATCCAGTAGCTTTATTGTCTGGGTCATGTCGTTCGAATGGAAACAAACGCTCGGGCTCTGAAAGTATTCGATGCGTTATCAGTTAATGGTACATTGGAAAGATCAAGTGGAGAAGGACTTGGCTTCACGTGGTGTGTTCAACTGGTGCCGGTTAGCACGAGGAAGAAACGGCTTGCGGGAAACTTTCGCATCAATATCCAGAGCTTGTGCTGGTTAAGCCACGTCGAGCGTATGGATGTAGAAGCTCCATCAAAGAAGATTTTCAAATGACAAGTTTAAAAACAACGTAGAGGAAGACCATGTCTCCGATAGAAAGACCATGTCGGGGAAGCCCTATCATCGCTTTGTGTGACAAATTGGAGAAGGCGCGCGTGAAGCAGAGACGCCTGGCGAGACTTGTTGCAGTCGGCCTTAATCCGGTAACGGATTGCAATCCCTGATCAGGCCATATAAGTAAGTAAGTAAATTAGCTGTGAAGCTCTGCCCAGTGGAATGCGGATAAAATTTTTTCGCAAGCCTAACTCAAATTTTACCGCCGATTCAGGCATATGAAATCACACACACGCTTAATAACTTCAAAACCTACTGCTTATAACTGTAGCTCGTTTCGCATGGAGATACTCTTTCTGAGAGCATGAGTTGAGCCCCCCAGAAGTAGTATATTGTGAGTTCCAATATATTGAGAAATAAATCAGCAAAATTCTCTGTTCTTCAACAGATTTATCGATTTGATTAAGCAGTCAGGGCGGTTTGAAGAGGTGCTAACCTTGCATTATTCTATCTTTCTTCCTGTTTTCCATTCATATTTCCTGTCTTAGTCTCAAGTGTAAAATCATCTATGCTAGCCTGCTTGGATTTTAAATTGTGGTCGCCCGGTCTCTTCAAAACCAATCAATCGGTTCATCTCTGATAATGAATGGAGTTAACTTTGTAATAATAATCTCCCACGCTCCACTGTTTCCCATCCATTTATATTTTCTGTCTGAAGTAAAAAAACTATCTATATCTGAGTGCCTCAGTTTTTATTGAAGACCTCTCGGCCTACTCATATCCATCCATCTATTGTTTTCGTGACTTCCGATCATATTTGTTAAAGTTCCACTATAAAAAACACCACCAACATATTGACCTCCGGTTTCGAGTTCTGAAGTAAACGGTCATTTTTTAGCTATTATCTTTTTAAACCGCTGGTTTAAACAGCTAACGCACATTTCGGGTTTTGTTTCACTATCAAACGTCTTCACTTTGGTCTATAATTTAACCATGAATCGTCTTACAAACGAACAACGCTTGCATATCATAGAATTTTATTATAAAAATGTGTGTTCTGTTAAGAAAGTTTAAAGTCGAAAAATTGTGTTCAGCGACGAAGCTCATTTTTGTATCAATGGGTACGTAAATAAGCAGAATTGTCTATTTTGGAGTGAAGGTCAGCCAGAAGAATTGCAAGAGCTACCAATGTATCCAGAAAAGGTCACGGTTTGGTGCGGTTTATAGGCTGGAGGTATCATTGGACCGTACTTCTTCAAAGATGCGGCGAATCGTAACGTAACAGTGAATGGTGAGCGCTACCGTGAAATGATATCCAGCTTTTTATCGCCCAAAATGTAAGAGCTTAACTTGCCTAACATGTGGTTTCAGCAAGATGGTGCCACATGCCACATAGCACGTGTAACAATGGACTTGTTGAGAGGCGAGTTCGGTGAACATTTTATTTCACGTTCGGAACCTGTCAATTGGCCACCCAGATCGTGCGATATAACGTATTTAGATTATTTTTTGTGGACAAGCCTGCTTCAATTAACGCATTGGAAGACAACATTAAAGCATTTATATGTGAGATACCGTCCGAAAAATTGGAAAGACGATGTCAAAATTGAACTAAGCGGATGGACCATTTGAAGCGCAGTCGCGTTCAACATTTTCATGAAATAATCTTTAAATATTAAATTATATGGATTGTACTATCGATTTAAATAAAAATTGCATACATTTTTCTGAATTTTACGAGTGTTTTTTTGAAAAACTTTCCTATAGCTCTTAAAAAATCACCCTTTAGTTGCTTTCTGAAAGAATTTGTTTTTCCACTACTCCATTTCAATGCTATCTAATAACTAATAGGTACAAGTACCTGCTTGTTTACACAGCAGTTGAACCTACTGAGGTTTTTCAACTTTTTTTCCACGTTATGGGACAATACTTGTCAATAGTCGAATAGTCAAAAAAAAAAACATTCTGAGTCTTGTGCTCTCGAGAAATTAAGATATTAAAAACAAAAAAAAATAACATTCTGAATCTCGAGCCTTCAAAAACTTAAAAACAAACAAAAAAAACACGTATTGCCTGCAATGTTTCAATAGCCGCGATAATAAGCCTTTGCTTTTAATTAAAGTAACCAGCTTGCAGCTTTAATCTGCCTCTGTAATCTGCCTAGTAAACCACCCCTTCGTAAAATACACCCACTGGCGTCAGCTGATAAGCTTTGCGCAAAAGTCAAAGCCAGACAACGCCTAAAAGCCGATTAAAAACATGAAAAATATTTATGCTAACTAACCTTTGGCAGTACTAAGATGTATGGATGTCCGCGTAGCGTCTGCCCAATAATAGCCTTTTCTGTCTTTCTGTCTGTTTGTCTGTCTGAATGCCCATGAACTGACTGCTATTCGCCTAATAAATATACGCTTTACGCCCTCTTAAGCCGTGCTAAGCTGTTGCTGTAAACAACGCCTGCACATACCGAACAAAGGTGGTGAGCACAACCCCTTTGTAACTCCGCATGTGCACCTCCTTTTTCCCCGCGGATCTCCATGGGGGACTACATGGCGTACTTGCAACCCAAACAATCTACACAGCCACCCTTTCTGACTACTGCCAGTAATTTCACGCTTCAGAGTTGCAATTCGTTTGCGACACTCCACCCTAACGCTTGCTTGCAGTCTCACTATATGTAGCTCTCTCCTTTCACTTTCTTTCACTTCGTATTTGTTTTCCGAGTAATCATATAACGTAAGCATGTAGGAACTTTTGTGCTTGGCAAACGAACGGCAAACGGGTGAGTGAGTGTTTTGTATTTGTCAATCATTAAGGTGTCTCGAGTGATTTATTGTCGTTGCGTTTTTTTTTTTGTTTTTTTTTCTACAAACATAATTTTATTTACTTTCTTCATATACCATTCACATATCCATACCAACCGCCCACCCTGTTCAAGTTATCTGCATATGAGTAAAAGCTTTAAATAACAACCCCGTTCGCACGGAACAAAAAAAATTTCGCAACGAAAGTGTTTTCAAACTACTCAAAGACTCAATTGGCTGTCAAATATGACAAGTTCGCAACCCACGCTAACAGTGCGAAACTGAAAAGAACATTCACTTTGTAATGGAAAAGCAAATGTTTACTAATCGAGGTATGAGTAACAGATAATCTCAACATTGCTGCAGGCAAATTAATGACTTTGAGTATTTGAATCATTTCGACATTGACGTTGGTAAATCTGATAAATGGTCAATGCACTGTACATGGCTCAAAATAGGCGATGATTAATAATATTATACTTTTGGAGTGTTTAATTACCATTCTGGGGTATTGTGGAAGAAACGTTTAATCATATCAGAAATGTTCAACTGAATATACGAGGTGAGGCTACTAAATAAAGATATTGATACTGATAAAAGAGGAGAATTAGGCATGAGACAAACGTCAGCTGTTTAGCGCGAAAGCCTCTCTTTCAAATGCAGTACATCTCGCTTCTTAAACATATCAGTATCATCAGAGTTACTTTTTGAGGTAACAGAAAAATGTTGATGTGTGCCAAATAGGTGACTGAGATTCTAACGATGTAACAAAGTTTATTTGCATCATCGTTTATTTGTAAAATTCAAAGTTTATTTGTAAAATTCGTCTATTCGCGGATGATGCCTTATTAACTCTGAGTGCTCCAACAATTTTGTAAAATTCGTCTATTCGCGGATGATGCCTTATTAACTCTGAGTGCTCCAACAATGGACGAAGCTATATCTAAAGTGCAAACAGATTTAAATATGATATACATATGGCTGTGCCACAACAAACTGAAAATTAACATCGATAAGACAAAATATATGCTGATGACAAGAAGAACTGTGGATCCAGACATTATAACGCTGAATATTGCAAATAATCCCTTGCAAAGAGTTGATAAAATAAAGTATTTGGGAATAATAATTGATGATAAGCTAAAATTCGATGAGCACTTGAAATATACAGAGGCGAAACTAGGTAAAAAGATAGGTATTATGTTCCGCTCATGTAAATTTATCAGCAAGAAATACAAAATTATGGTGTATAGATCAATGATTGAGCCTCACTTCATTTACTGTCCGACAATTCTATTTACGTTCACCGACACTCAAATCTCGAATCTACAAAAGAAACAAACTAAAGCGATGCGTTTTATTTTAAGAAAACGATACGACACGCCAATTCTAGAAATGCTTAGAGAATTGAATTGGCTCAGTGTGAAACAACTAGTGACATACTACACTTTGAAATTCATACATAATATAAAATTAGGCAATCTACCTGGATATCTAAGTAATAGAATGATATACAACAGTGAAATTCACAACTACCAAACAAGGAACAAAAATAATTTTCACGTCCCAATAGCCAGAAATGAACTGGACAGGAGGAGCTTATACTGTAGAGGAGTTAGAGCATATAATGAATTACCTGTACACTTAAAAAACTGTGAGAGTCCAGAAATATTTAAGAAACTTTTATATGAGTATTCTAAGCTTTCCATAGCATTTAGATAGTTAGAAATATATAATTGAAATTTATTGTGCCAATAATACCCATCTTATATACTTGAAGTTTGTTCAGTATATACTTTATATCTTTTAGTAGTTTTAATGTAATTTTGTCAATATTATCTAGGTCTATAAGACCGTAATAAATAAATAAAAAAAAAAAAACAAACGTGTTGTTAGTTCTGTCTTTTTGAAATTGAATAAAGAAACAAAGTGAATGGGTCTGGTGGTGAACGAGGCCAAAACGAAGTACCAAACAAACAGTCGGCGCACTAACGTATCGATACCCACGTCATTGTTGATAGTTCGAAGTTGATGATTTCGAAGTCGTAAAAGATTTGGTTTATCTAGGAACCAACATTAACACCGATAACAATGGCAGCCTTTTAATCCAACAGGGAATCTCTCTTGCCAGCAAATGCTACTTCGGACTAAGAAGGCAACTGATTAGTAAAGTAATCTCTCAACGAACAAAACTAAACTCTATAAGGCTGTCGTCATGCCCGACCTAACATATGGCGCAGAAACTTGGACGATGACAATATTCGATGAGGCGCCCCTGGGAGTGTTTGAGAGAAAGATCCTTTGCACATTGGTGACGGTGAGTATCGCAAACGAGGGAGCTGTTTGAGCTTTACGACGGCATAAACATAGCGCAGCGAATAGGGTTCCAGCGGCTACGTTCGCTGGGTCATGTCATCCAAATGAATACAAACGTTCCGGCTCTGAAAGTATTAGATGCGGTACCAGCTGATGGTAGAGGAAGGTCTCCTTTGCTTTGGAGAGATCAGGTGGAGAAGGACTTGGCTCCACTTGGCGTCTCCAACTGACGTGATTAGCACAAGAAAGAAACGATTGGCGCGCTTTATTAAACTCGGCCGAATTGGTTAAGCGAGTATCGCGCCAATCAAGAATAAGAAGAACAACAATAAGCTCCTTTGTAGACCATCTAAAATTAACAAAAACTGTTGAAAAGGATGAAATGAAACACTAATTCATGCACTGGAGAAGTACCACTTTACGAAAAGCCAAAAAACTCGAATGCGAGAATCCAAGTTGAAAACAACGTTGATGTATTCATATGACATATAACCTTCGGTGGATTCCTGAGCTTGGTGAACTTAGTTAAAGGTTAAGAAAAACACATTGCGAATTATGGGTTCTCCACCAAAGTAATGCGACGCCTCGGTCGATATTGTCTGTGAAGAGGTTCCTAGGCAAGCAAAGCTTTGTAATGACAGACACTCCGTTTTATTCGTCAGATTTTGCTTCGTACGGCGTCTACCGCTTTTCTAAGATAAAATCTTCATTAAGCGAAACGAGATTTCAGTTCAATGAAACTATGAAAGAAAGCCGTTTGTAATAGAAAAAAATTTCCGGCACTTGTTTTGAACGATGGAAGACTTGCAGAGAGCTTGGTAGGAATACTTGGAGGAGGGGTATATTGAAAGTGATAAGTAAATGTATGAAGTCACAATCAAATGTTTACAGCATCGGTCCCGTTACTTATTAGTCACACCTCGTACCTGCATATGTATATGGCGAGCCTTATTAGGTGGTCTTATTGCGAGACAACAAAAAAGCTGTAGTCTTACCAGGTTTATCAAAATGTGTGTCTTGGAATAGTATTATTTTGACATCAGTTATTTGTGAAGATGGTACGGATAATTTCTGACTTCAAGAAAAGTACTGAAGGAAAGGCAGAGTTAAAAACAATGAAAGAGAAAGAGCTATTTTCAAACACAAAATTTCGCAAGCAGCCAGCAAAAAACATGAGAGCCAAAATGTTTCAGTTTTCGCCTCGCAATAGCGATGGATTTGTTTTTAGTAAAGGCCTCCACCATTAAAGAGAATTTCGGCTTTGACTAACAAAGAACCTTCTAAAACGATCTCCAGGTCACCCATGGCCATACAGATTTTTCAAGCTTGCATATCCTTTCTTCTCGCCCTTCAATCATCTTCATAGCTCCCGCTGAAATCATTAGCCAATTGGCTAAAAGTGCAGGGCCCCGTTGAAGCCGTACATTCAATTTTGAGCGTCTTCTTCTTTCATCGCGTATTGGACAAAGTAAACGAGATAGTCTGCAGGCTTTCACCTACTGTACATTGTTACTTATGCTGTTTCAATTTGTGAAAACTCGGAGCACAACGGAACTTGTATACAGGGACTCAATTCCAAAAGTCCTGCATCAGAGACTTTCCTCGCAAACTTGTGTGCTCTAATTTTCCCAAACAACATTATGCCCAGTGGCCTAGCACAGCTGTATGCGCTATGTCGAAGATGCCAGCCAAGCTTTTGGGGTATTGGTCTGCTGTCGGCTTTAAACCTTTGGCTGTAGTTTAACCTTCTTCGTCCAGGTAGTGAAGAGGCTCGCCCTGGATTTAGTGGGGGGTAAGCTGGAGTTTTCTCGGAGTGAAAAAGAGAGAAGGCTGGCGAGATCAACGTTCACTTTAAAGCATAAGTCATCAGTGTCATTGACCGACTTCATTGTCGAACAATCACCAGCATAAGAGACCAGTGAAACTTCCTTTAGTGGCTGGGGAATCTTCGAGATGCAGAAGTTGAGAAGTAAAGGTGAAAGGACACCACTCTACGGTACACCTTGCTTTATTCTCCTCTGTTTTGAGCTTTGCTCTCGAAACATGACTGATGAATGCCGACTACTCAGATAGGTCGCGGACCACCTTTTCACTTCCACCGGGAGAGTCGACTGTTGAATATCATCTAGTGGCGTGGCGTGGCTGACTGTATATCACTTTATAAATCAGTTGCTGCAAATCTCGGCGTCTGCACGCGTCATTAAATTAGCGTTACTTAAAAAATGCAACAGTTGCAGTTCCATTACTCGTTTCTAAACCGTCTGTGGGTACAACTTGAGGGGTAAGTGTCACGAAGATTGAAATAGAAACCATGAGCACATCCAAAAAAAAGGAATTGATTCTTGAAAGAAACAGGTCAGGTAGTAGCTGATATTCTTATCGAACTGAGAATGAAGCATGTAAAGGGTTTTTCAATAAGGGCGGGTAGATGTTGAAATGGAATAAAATGGCGTTTGCTGTGTGGCACGTAGCGCCGTCCTGCTGGAACCACATGTCGTCTAGGTCCATATGGTTCAATATGGGCCATAAGAAATTGGAAGGGCCACGACGTCTACCGAAAAATGGGCGCAATGCGCGCAACTCACTCATTTTGATAATAAAGTTTTATCATTTGAACGTGCTGATCAATCGTGTAACTTGCCATGATGATTTGGCATAAACAACTGAATAATAAAGAAAAGATTTGACAGATGTCACCAAAACAAAATGGCTGCCACAGGGCGCCAAAATCGACCCGCGCCAATTGAAAACCCCTTTACAATCCTCAGTAAGATTTATCACGAACGGACTTATCGCATGGCTTGTTCGACTATATAAAAGAGCATTTTGTCTGTCTCTGCTCTAATTTAGCTGAATTAAGGTGGTGTATGTGCAGTACAATGGATTTCATTGTGTCTGAGTGCTGTACTTGCTAGTCTGCCCCGACAAAAAAACAAGATGGTGTATTTCGTGTAAGAAGTGATGCGAATGGATAATTTACATTTTGGAAAGGAGGTTTTAACATAAAGCAATTATTTCTTATAAAATCTGCCACAAAAATAGTTGTCATTGTTAATAAAAATTAAAATGAAGAAACTTTAAATTCTTTACACTCCCGCTCCCTGTTTTTCTGCTTAACTTCTTGTACCAAAAACTAAATTCGTTCCCAAACATAATTATTTCCCAACCCAGTGGCTGTCATTGTAACCAATTTTAGCAATAACTACCACCATTTGCGAATTCCCAACGCAACAGCATCGATACATAAAATCGTGTGTTTTACGTGATCATTAGACAGATTAGGACAAATGAAGTCCACAAGATTCGGTGGGGCAGCCGATCACCCCAAAAAACATTCACAAATAGTACGGCAAGTGTGGTAAACATAATTTCGTACAACACCAGAAAAAACACATTAGAAAGTTGGGGCGCCTGTTATGCAACATTTTTCTTACTTTGTTGACTGAAAGCTTTGATTTGTGCGGCGCAAGGAAGCAGGAAAGTAACCCCTCAATAGCGGCAGATAGCACGTACTCCAACCGAGAAGCCCGGCAAAACGAGAAACCACTTCCTCTGCCATTAATATTTATTTTCTTCATTTGTGAAGAAGGGCTACTCGTTGTATATCGTAGCAGACTGCTTGTGTCGGCAGGGCAGTATATGCAGTGCTTGTTTTTTTTTCTTTTTTGCCCATTTGGTAAGGTTGTGAATAACCTTCACAATATTTCTTGTAGCTTGCAATTTTGTTTCTTCAGCCCTTCAAGTATCAAATGAAACCAGAAAATAACATTCAAGTTCACAACTGCTTTCCAACAACTCAATAAGGTTGCTAAGTGGCAACTCGACAACAACCATCCTGACAGTTAGTCAATGAGGTTGTCATTTGTGGCGACCGCCTCAAATGCTTCACATGTGCGACACACTCTTTGTTTATAAGAAAGTAATACATTCGCTCATAATGGGTTACTTTTGCAAATACAACGATTGACTTACCAGCCTTACTTGCTTTCGGAGCACTGCTAGCCACTTGAAACTTGGCGGGTTGACTTTGCATTTGTAAAAGTTTCAAAGGTTTGTTTATCCTTGCCAAGGGCCGCTACGCTCTTTCAATTGTTTACTCTCCCTACAAAAACATTGCGTCCTCACTTTCACTCACTCCTAGGTGCACACACCGCTGCTAAACTAAACTTTCGCCTTGCTCTCATGCTCACTGCATACACCATACATACACATCGATATGGTGTAGAGTTTCAGTGTCAATTTGGGATTGCCTAGCCTCAGGCGCATGGTAGGAAAAATTGCTATATCTATATATACAACGCATGCATACCTATATGTATACGCTTAAAATTGACTTTGGTGTGAGTGTCGTGTAATTTTAAACATTTTGATGTTGTTCGTTTTGTTTTTTTGCTCGTCTGCCTCCTTTGCCCACACTCACGCGATAAGAGTGGCGGCTTCTAACACCATTAAATAAAACGCGATAAATTTCAACCAGAAACAACCCCCCAAATATGCGCTAAAAACTGCAAGTAACACATCAACGCTCATGCCACTTTCACTTTTTTGTTTATGCTTTAAAGCAGGCACTTGACAAGTGTATAATGTTTGGCTGCTCAGCAGCCATTTTTAATATTATACTTAGGTACTGGCTGACTATTTTAAATTTCATACGCGTACGTATTTTGCTATTTAAATGTAAATTTTTACCACCCAACGCCTTAAAATATACTACGCTCCTATCTACGGGAGCTATGCGCGCATGGCAGGGGTCAAATGAAAAGCAATAAACATGAAATTTCGCAGTCGACTTTCACTCAACACAGACAGACCGACAGACATACAGGATATTGCTGTTGCAAAAAGGTTACGCGTACAAGTATAACTTATGTTGGCGTGTACGTGATAACCACTTCATCGCTTCATTTGATGTTGGCATAAATGAGTATGAAAAAGGGGAGTAAGAAAATCGTGGTGTAGGAGGAGTAGCAGAAAGAGTAGGCGGTTGTGGGCGTGAAAGCATCATACACTCTAAACCGTAAAACGGCGTGCGAAGCGGTTTTATCGGTTCTTTAGTAAGTGAACACCAGTTTTAACGTCTCAAATTGCCAAATGTCACTTCAAATATTTCAAATGCTATAAGTTTTTTTTTTTTAATATTTTATATTAAATATATATTAAATCATATAGCGCGGAATTTATGTGAATACATTGGCAAACCAATAGATACATTGGCATTTAGATAGGTTGTAATGAGAGTAGCATCAGCCTGCAGGTGGATGGAGTTGAAAAGGAATCTCTTTCTTTTTTTACGAACTGTGTCTGATTGGAAACGGAAATGCAATTTAGCCAGTCAGACACGAATCGATTTGTACAAATTGAGAGAGGGATATGTATGTGCAGTTATGATTGCGGTTTGGCGAGACATGTAAACCGCCGGTAAATTTAGGGTATAAGCAAAAGAAGAGCTGCTCAAGTTTGCTCGAAGGACAAACAATTTTATGTATTGGTGAAGTAAAAACTGCTGACAAATCCCAACAAGTCATCTTTAGTGAGCCATATTTCACAGCGTATTCACACATACATACACACTTATACATACAGCGACTTAAAGTGGACATTACACCTCAAAAACAGTTATTTGCAACCTTTGTGCTTGGGGAAGGCAGTTGTGTGTTAAAGCTTTCCAGAATGAAGGTAAAACAGAGACAATTCTGGACCATACGTTCAAAAATCCGAAGCAGCATGTAGCCAAGCTCTTGCTTGTGTGTTCTTTGTGGATTTAACCAACCTTTCCTCTCGTATTCAGGAGCTGAAGGAGAGACAAAGAAGATCATAACCGGACAATCTGCCAGGTTTAACGCAATCAAAATCAATGATAGTCAGCTTTATACGAAATCGATTTACAAATTATGTTTGTATTACGACGGCCGCCATAGCGAATGCATTGGTGCGTGACTACCATTCGGGAGTGCGTGAAACAGCAAAATGATAGACAAAGTTTTGTCTAATAGCGGTCGCTCCTCGGCAGGCAATGGCAAAGCTCCGAGTGTATTTCTGTCATAAAAAAGTTCCTCATAAAAACCCATTTGCCGTTCGGAGTCGCCCTAAAACTGTAGGTCCCTCCAACAAAAAGACACTTGAAACACATTGAAGCCACTACTGTATAGGCGAACACCAAAGTGTTAAAAACACGTCTACCAAAGACCTTTTTCCAATCGTTAAGGAGGCGACATTCACGATTGAGTGGTAAGGCATAGGGTCATATTAGGACCAAGAAATATGCTATTGCGATGGGGTGGGTCCAAAGAGAGAGGGATGTTAGGTGAGTGGATTTAAGGGGGCAGGTGAATAGGTGGTTAGTATCGTATTCACATGCCGGAAATATGTTGAGTACGTCGGAATAAATTGTTGATACGTAAGAGTTTAACCTGAGGCAATATTATGAACGCGATTGTGTCAAGATAACGCGGTTTTGTACGAGGTATCTGTAGCTCTTTCTCTGTGATGGCTGCGAATGGTTGTACTCCGATTCAGGAGGCGGGCGGGCGTTTAAAGATGTGGTGTAAGAGATTCCCCTTCAATGCCGTTCTTGAGCTGTTGATATGCTAATGGGTCCAGTGAATATTATGTTAAGTCCTGAATCTCGTCAGGAAAGGCGAAGGTATGCCTCCTGGTGTAATTGGGAGGTATTTTTGGTCCCAATTGTCGCCTCTGTGCTACTACTACACCCAAATTTTACTATCTATTTACATCATTGGAAAGATTGCATATTGTTAGGAACAAGGTCGATGTTGCCAGGCCATTGTTTGAAATCAGACGAATCTAAGTAGTAGAGTCATTGAATATTTCAGTCCTAGGATATGCGGAAATGGACATTTCAACGAGGTTAATATATCGCAAATATAATAACACACATGGGCCTTTAAAATAAAAGAGAATTTCGCAAACAACTTGATTTATTCTTTTTTGACTATTATTGGAAATAATACAATTCTAATTCTAAAAGAACATCAGTATTTTTCTTCAAAATTTCTGCATATTGATTCAAATTTACTGCCCCTACAGTATTCACGCTCTGCTATTTAAATTGCATACCCTTTTCGCGGCCTAATTCAGTCCCCTGTTCTCATTGCAAAAGTCTGCACAAGTCTTGCAATTAAAACGAAAGTAATTTTTGCAGCCTTGAGGCTGTTTACAACACTTACCGAATAAAAATATTTTTATATTCGCGTTTTCACCAATTAAGTGTATACAGTTATCGCCATTAAAATTAATACAGGTAGATGAGTTTCACATACATTAGGACACTTACTCCTTTTACACCAACTTCTGAATAGGTCTCAGAGATTTCCTACCCGATCAACGGCATCCCCCTTAGTGTTGTTAAAAGGGGAATTGCACAACTTATTTCTCTAGAAAGCGCTTCTTCCGTTTTTTCATTTACTATTTCTAAAACCCCTTGGCTTCTGGTGTGTTCACGTCATTCAATTTCCAAACTCGGAGCTGTGTTTACCGGTCATTAGACGATCAACCCACACGCAAAAAAGGTAGGTTTACTATTTATTTCCAATTGCAGAAGCTGTCGGGACATTTCAGAGAAAAATACTGTTGAATACTTTACCCGTAAATGCCCGGGTTTGGCAGCTAGATGACTAAGGGTGCTATTTTCTTCGACAGCCTATGGTAGTGTCCAAACTAAATCCCATCAACCTTCTCCATTACATTTACAGCTCTGGCTGGCTGTACATATCTGCCGGTTAAAGGTCTCATAATGGCATCAAAACGGTGCTTTAGAGCTACTTGGGGTGTGCCAGAGTGGTACTTCAACTATTTCACCTACCTACCAACCTAAAGAAATGTAAGCAGTTTTTCCGACCAGGTAAAATACATTGTCAACCCACTTACGTCTAGTTGGAATTCTAGTAATAAATAACCTATTAAAATATGACTCATCTAAGCATTAATCAACAGGGTTAGTTGGACCTAGACGAAGTGTTATGGGCGAATGTCCAATATCTGATTCGCACCATTGATAAGTTGCGGCAAGTCGAGCAGCAGTGTTACTTGCATTCTGCTTACTAACCAAGTCCAGAGGAGGTAAAAAGAAAAGAGTATTCAGAGTATGATACATATAAGCGGTATGCGTTGAACTTTCTGAAGCCTTTTTCTACTCGTAGTCTTGTCAAGAAACGTCCACCAGGCTATAATGCCGTAAAGGAGGATAAGTCTGATATCGGTCCTATACAGCCAGTGAGTGTTCTTCGGGGTAAAACCCCACCTGCTGCGGGGTTAAAATGCTACACAAAAATTATCATCGCGAAATTTTGCAATAGAACAGCGACAAAAATATTTTCATCAGAATTCTTAATGTTTTGTAAACATAATATTCATAATATAAAGATTTTAAAGACCAAATATTGGTAACTTTTACGCGCTTGAAAAACCAAAAAACTGCGACATTCTGGGCTATAACTTTGTTCTACAAAAGTCGCCCCCTGCTAATGTACTTCGAGGATTAGATGGTAGCTTTTCTACATCAAAAATTTGCACTGCTCATAACTTTGATTTTTAGTTGGCCGAATTTTTATATACGTCCCTGTAGACAACTACACATTTTTGATACTTAGCAGCGCCAAGTTAACTGCTTCGCTGGAATTCAATGAACTCTTCAAAATCATTCATTCCGTTCTAATTCCGAGCTTCAAGGCTACTACGAAATTACGAAAATTGCGAAATTCCAAGCTGATGCATAGTTTTGGGCGTATGAAATATTCAACAAGCATCTGATTTTTATATTGCAGATATACATTACGTAAGTATTTAGAACTTATATGTGCTACAATTTCCGTTAAAGGAGCCAAGAAAAGAAATTGCAGAAACTCGTATAATGCAATAAAACTTTATTTTTGCAAAGGCTTAGGAGCAGAGGACAAAGATAAAAAATAAATTGCTATAAATATGAGAAGCAACTACAAGCAAGCAAGTACATATTTGCATTGCTATGTATTTTCTTCTGTATGGCAAGGCGAATTGAAATTCCAAAGCAGCGCGCAACTATTTGGCAAAAACAACTAAGGACGGGAGTAAAAGCCCAACACAAACAAATAGCAAGAAAACAAAGAGCCGGCAATACAAATTAAACGCCAATGGAATACTAAAATGTGTGGAGATAGTAAAACATTAAGGAAAATATGGAGGGTGAAAACGGGTGAGAGAAAATTATTAGATTATGTGCATGCGTTTGCTTTGGGACTTGTGTGCAAAGGATGGAAAATTGGGATTGTGGGTGCATATCGATTGAGGAAGAAGAGGCGACAAGACTTGCAATGAACGTGATTATTTATACCAGTTATTTGCTTGTGCTTTTATGGGTATGGAATTAAAGTGTTGCATAGTTTAAGGCGCTTATTCGACATCACGTATTATACGCATTAACGCGTTAAAGTGTTAAAGCATGAAAAGAAAATGGTCAAAGATATTTGCTATCACATTTATTACGATGATGAATACAAAATTGAAGAAGAAATGAAGTGAAAAGATAGATTAGCAGGAATAAATTCGAAAATCAAAATAATTATAATAATAGCTTGGAAAGCAAAATATTTTTATATAGCTACGAGGTATCCGGTGTGAATCAAGCCTCTTGTGATTAACCAAAATGCATATCACTCAAATAACGGACGAATCGAAGCTCAAAAAGAGAAAATTAGTCATGTCTGAAGAAATCGAATTATTTATTTATTTATTTATTAAGCCAATGAATATAATAGATTCTTATAGGCTAAGTAGACATATTTTAAGCTAAGTAGCCACTAAAAGAAACTACAAATAAACTATTTGTAATAAATATTCAAAAATTTCAATAGGTGAGCTTTTGAAAATGAAAAATCGATCTCAACAAATTTGGAGATTTTATTAAACTGAATTAAGGCTCTGGTAATACGAGCATTTTGAGCATAAAGAGATTTTGAAAGACCAATACAGAAGAACTCCGAACTACGCAGAGCTCTGGTCGGAATATCTCCTGTTCTGCAATGAGGCTATGCAATTAGGTTTGCTTAAGCAGCGGACATTTTCAAGTGCACTTTTAGAAGCCTGTTGCAAGGGGCATAATATTTTTTACTAATTTTTGAAAGTCTGCGGAAAAAGACCAGTCCATTGGTCGATTTTAATGAAACTTTGAATTGAGGAATCTTCAAGGTCGCTGACTACGAATCTGAAGTTCGTTCAAAATGGCTGAATCAGTGTAGCAAACAACTTTCAAAAATAATCATCCTATACTGCCAGTTATGAAGATGTTTCAAAAAATTCTGACACCGAGAGAAATTATTCCTCTGATTTTGAACACCAATCAAAAAAATTAATGAAATCATTTTGTCGACATAAAGGATGACATATAAAATGCATAAAGCTACATATATCAAAAAATAACTCAACTATTTAAAAAAAAGTGTTTCGCACGTGCATAAAAATTAAAAAAATTAAAATTAAAATTTAAAATACCTTTTAAAATTAAAAAATGAAAATAAAGTACTAAAATAATCAAAAAAAAGACAAAATAAAAAAAAACTAATTGAAATATTGGGTCTTGTTCGTCTTTTGTCAATAGATGTCGTTGGAGTCATCTATGTCCAGTGCTACCACTCACATTGTGTCAAATCATATGGCGTTAGAAAGGTGACGTTTTAAGCTTCATTTAACCAAAAAAAAATTAAATTCGGAGAAGTTGAAAAAAAGTTATAGCTGTTCAAAAATGAGTGAAAATAATGAAGAAATTCGCTATATTTTGAAATTTTTGTATAAAAGAGGGAAGAATGCCACGCAAACCACCAATGAAATTTGTGAACTTTACGGAGACGATGCTGTATAAGTTCGTGTAGCACAACAATGGTTCGCTCGCTTCCGTTCTGGAAATTTCGATATGAAAGATGCACCTCGCTCCGGTCGACCTATCGTTGAAAAACTCGATGAAATTATGGAAAAGATTGACCAGGACCGTCACATAAGCTGCCATGACATCGCCAAGACACTAAACATTCATCATCAAACGGTTTAGAACCATTTAAAAAAGGCTGGTTACAAAAAGAAGCTCGATGTTTGGGTACCACATGAATTGTCTGTGAAAAATTTAATGGACCGAATTAACATCTGCGATTCTTTGCTGAAACGAAATGAAATCGAACCATTTTTGAAGCGAATGGTAACAGGAGATGAAAAGTGGATCAAATACGACAATAATGTGCGAAAAAAAAGATCATGGTGCAAGGGTGGTGAAGCTCAACAAATAGTCGCAAAGCCAGGATTGACGCCTCGAAAGGTTATGCTGTGTGTTTGGTGGGATTGGAAAGGAATCATCCACTATGAGCTGCTCCAGCCTGCTCGAACGATTGATTCTACACTTTAGTGTCAACAACTGATGAGATTGAAGCAAGCAATCGAAAACAAAACCGGCCAGAACTGATCAGCAGAAAGGGCGTCGTCTTCCATCAGGACAACGCTAGGCCACACACATCTTTGATGACTCGGCAAAAACTGGGAGAGCTTGGCTGGGAAGTTTTGATGCATCCACCATATAGCCCTGCCCTTGCACCATCGGACTACCATTTGTTTCGATCAATGCAGAACTCCCTTAATGGAGTAAAGTTGACTTCAAGAGAAGCCTGTGAAAATTACTTGTCGCAGTTTTTCGCCGAGAAACCACAAAAGTTTTACACTGATGGAATAATGTCTCTAGAAGAAAAATGGCAAAAGGTGGTCGACCAAAATGGTGCATATTTGGTTTAATAAAGTTCATTATAAATATAAAAAAAATGAGTTGAAGTTTGATTAGAAATACGAAAAGACTTTTTCGACTACCCAATTTTAAAAGAAAACAAAAACTATTAAAAAAATAATAAAAATAACAATTTAAAAAACCTGTGGCATTAAAAAAAATAAAAAAATGAAAATAAATTAAAAAAATAATAATAAAGTAATCCAAAAAAATTGAATAAAATAAAATATGGACAATTTTTTTTTGTAATTAACAAACAAATTAAAAATCATGCACAATTAAAAAATTTAAAAAATTAGTAAATTTTAACAATAATAATAAAATGATAAAAAAATGAAATAAAAGAAATACAAATAAATTAATTATTAAAACATGTACAAATAAAAATAAATTTTAATAATAACGAAGTAATAAAAAAACCAATAAATTAAAATATTCAAAAATATTTTTTTAAATTAAGAAACAAATGAAAAAAGCGTGCACAGTTAAACAATTGAAAACATAAAAATAAATTTAAAATACAATAATAGAATAATAAAAAATTAAATAAAAGAAATAAAAATAAATTTAAATGTTAAGAAGCTTTGTGTAAAACGCGTAAGCTTGAAGAGTAAAATAATACTTTTTTTGTTTTTTAAAGGCAGAGTTGGGCATTTTATTCTATATAACGAAATCTTCTTATAAAAATTAATTGTCACAACTTTTCAATACATCGCACTCCTTTTATTTTGCACATAAGTGATTATTAAACTCTGAAATATTATTTTTCAAGCAGAAAACAATATATTTTTATCAAAAACGTATTAAAAACCCATTAAAGAATTAAATTTGTATTTCCTCTACCAAAATTGGCAAGCAACTGTACTAAAATCCCTAATGACTTTCATCGTTTTTCCATAATACCCATAAAACACATACTCTCACTTAGTTATACACACACGCGCGCATGCACACTCAATTCAGTTACACACGCCTAAAAGCACACAACGCTTAATTGCACATTTAATAGCCAATAACAGCATCGATAAACAAAGTTTGGAATAAAATGAGCAGAAAAAACATTTGAAATCTATGATTGCACTTACCCCTGCCACACTGTGTGCGGTCAAATGCTTGCCACCGACAGACTTTCCAGGAATGCTCGCCACTGCCACTCCACTAGCACTGCCGCCGCCACCACCAGGACTGCTCGACAGCTGCATCGACTCATTGGAGTTGGCAGATATTTGTGATGAGTTCATTATTGAATTACCATCGCCAGCGTCGGCGCCTCCATCCGGCAACAGATGAAAGTTTAATTGTACACCAGCGCCTACAGCTCCTGTGCCAGCAGCTCCAACATTGTAGTCCGACGTGGACTCGGTATCACTGCCGGCAATGCCAGACGCTAGCATTACAGCATTAGTTGTTGTATGAGAATTGGCTGCATCCGCATCATTGCCGCCACCACCTAAAGACTGTGGGGTGGGTGTTGTGGGTGTCGTCGGTGGCGGTAATTGCTGCAATGTAGTCGATATTAAAGTGGGTGCGCCAATATGTGGCACTGTGTTGGTGGTGGTGTTAATGCTGGTGTGACTGTTTGCCATATTCTGTAACTCTGTTGCTGTTGCTTTGCCTGATCTGCTTGCTGTTACTGCTTTTGTCTGTCCATGTACATTTCCGCTTGTTAAACTCAACGCGCGCAATTTTTCTGACATCACACGCCTGCCTCCGGTAGGACAGAAAGCGAAAATTTTTAGTTTGTGACGTGTCTTGTGTAGTTGATAGGTATGTGTGTGTGTGTGTGACTGTTATCCTTCAGCGCAGGGGAGTGTCAGACGCGTCAGTGCGTGCAGCAAAAGCCAAGCCAACCACTGGCACCACTTCACATAACTACTTCACTCGACTTTAAGGCGATATTAGAGTGTTTGTTGTTTGTCACATAAAGTTTATTCAGGATTTATGGAGAAGCGCCTTTGTAATTGTAGCAGACGTCCGTCAAAATACCAAGCAATTGACGAAATAACAATTTTTTTTTTAAATGCTCACTATCTACGTTTGTCCACAAGTCCTGTCCGTCGTCAAACTGTTGCAAGGTAGGAGACTTTAGTAAATCATCTGCAATGAGAGAGAGAAATTGAGAGATTGAGAAATTAGTAAGATTAAGAGTGAAATATATTACAATTAGCAAAAGTACATTCAAAATATCCAGATAAAATATTTTAAAAACTCATAATAAAAAAAGCCTGCTTATGCTTTGGGGCTAATCCACACCATGGTGCCGGTCAAACAATTCGCTTTCGGTCCGGTAAAATATTGTCAAATAATAAAACAATGTGCGCATTCATATTACTTATAACAGTGAAGTT
Organism: Anastrepha fraterculus; assembly: GCA_037575425.1. NCBI lineage: Eukaryota > Metazoa > Arthropoda > Insecta > Diptera > Tephritidae > Anastrepha > Anastrepha fraterculus. The sequence continues at coordinate 1,606,836 of JAYXIM010014817.1, forward strand.
TCAGTCCGAACCCACACCAATAGCGATCAATTTCAAAAGTATTTTCGATTGAACGAAATAGAAACACGAACGGCCTGGCTTCTAGTGTGAATGCTACTAACAGAACAAAGAACAAAGCGTCTGTTAAACGAACTAGGATGTAAAAAGGCCCTCACTTAGTAGACCAAGAACGAATTTTAATGGGAACTATGATGTTAAAAGTCCCTCACTCGCGGCCGCCGTAGCCGGGTGGGTTTGTACGCGACTACCATCTAATAGCAACGGCCTCTCAGCAGGTGATAAAAACCATGAAAATAAAAATTATTTGCCGTTCAGAAGCAACTGTAGGTTTCTCAATCAAGACGCAATAAAATTTAATTTAAAAAAAATTTAATAAAACGAATTAAAATAAAAAAAAAATTTAATTAAAAAATATACTGAAAAAAAAATTTTACAAAAAAAATATTAGACAAAAAAATTTTTTTTTTCGTGTGAATACACGATTGAAATAAAGATAAGAAAAACTCAAAAAAATTTTAATTAAAAAAAAAAAATTAAATTTAATTAAAGTATTTTTTTAATTCAATTTTTTTTTTGTTTTCATTTTTTTTTTTATTTTTACATTTTTCGAACCCCTTAAGCTTTATTTTTATTAATTTTTCCTTGTGTGTTGCTAATCAAATTGAGTTTTTCTTATCTTTATTTCAATCGTGTGTTCACAATCATAGAAACAATACTCTTTTTTTAATAGCACGTCATCACATAATCAATCATCCAATTCGTTACTAGATCAATTTCGTAGTTCAATGACATTTTCAGCTGACTGCACTCTCGAAACTTCATATTGCATTTATTTACACGACATACTTAAAAAAAAACCTTTATTACAGCTACCGAAATTACCGCTCACATATTGATAGTAGTTTTGGGATTTTTTTTCCAAATCTTGATGACAGCCAATAAAAAGTTGAATAAAAAAGCTATCAACTCAAATGTATGTAGAATATTTGGTTACGCTGCTGAATCACCCCACGATGAAATATCAGTAGGAGTATTTATATGGCAGCACGTTCGCTCAAACGATGTACGTACAGATGTGTGTAGGTACTCGTACTCGCAAGTCGGTACGAAGATTCCATCAGTATAAAAAAAAAAAAAAAAATAATTAATAAATTGGACTCTTCCGCAGTAGCACTCAAAGATACTAGCATTCGAATACGAGCGCTACTCGCACAACATTTTTTTGTTGTAGAATTATATAGGGGTAAAATTTCGTTTGACGATTACTGTTCGTAATTTCTATACTTCCCAACGGCATCGCATTACATCACACTTTTATGCTTCATCCGTCAAATGTGCACACGCAAACGTCGAAATGAATAAACAAAATCTTCCTCGTAAATGTCATTGTCAAGTGACAGAACGTGAGTCAACGTGCGCCGAAGACTTTATTGCGCTCTTCCATGATCAACTTTTCTACATCGCTGCCGGATTCATTTGTCAGCTGCGCTGTGCAGTCAAGTGAATTCAATCTTCTTCACAACGCTGGGGATTACGAAGCAGCAGATATTATTTTGTTGAAGCACGTAGATGAAACGTTTACTGCCCATTATACGAGGCACGGCTGATAACTTCGCGACCTCAGGTACTGAGCGCTCCGATTCATCATCTGGTTACTGACAAAAATAACTGCATGACGCATAGCTCAATACAAATTACACACCCTTTTTTATTTAGTTCATTCAAAATTATCCCTGGAACAAGCAATACAAAAAATAGTATCGGCTATTTAAAGAAAGCAGTGTGAAAACGATCGCCGCGGTTAAGGTCGCTAAGTGCTGGTAGTGACCGAAAAAGTATAAAGAAATTATCTCTCGCTGATCGAGAAATTAAACTGTGAATCAAGAAAAGATCAGCAAATAATGAATTGAAGAGATTTTACACGAACATTTTGACATGAAAAAATTAATACGCATTGGTTACCTCAAATGCTCACACCGCTCGGCAAGCATCGACAAGTGGACAGTTAGTTGTAAACATTTTTTTGGATTCACAGTGATTCTGACGTATATGAATTGGCCAGCATGATGTGGAGTTAAAGCAAGAGGCGATGCAAAACAAGGATGAATAAAAAGGGAAGGAAGGTCACCGAAGAAATTTACAGCTACGAGTACGATTTTATTATGGGCCAGAGAGAAAGGTTTGTTACTTGATTACTTGTCTAAAGAAACTACAATGAACGGCGCACTCTAATTTACTCGGTCAGGCCGGTCTGCAGACAGTCAGTTCTATGTTACCGCAACGAGCCAAATTTAAATCTGGTCGAAAACTATCACTTAAGGATAGGTTAAAATGTGCCCATAGAGAGGGCAGACTTGGACAAAAATGAAAATTAAAAAATCGGCCTTGTAAAGGAGATATGTAAGAAGAATCACATAGTAAGAAAGGAAGGAGGAGCTGGATGTGTATTCGTTGAAGTCGGCCGAACGATGACTGGTGTTAGCCACTTCGCATTTCTGATGAAGTTCATCAGGTTTGTAATATCAAGGCCTACTACATCAGCAGCGGCCGCCGTAGACGAATGGCTTGGTGCGTGACTACCATTCGGAATTCAGAGAGAATGTAGGTTCGAATCTCGATGAAACATTAAAATTAGGAAAAGGTTTTTTCTAATAGCGGTCGCCCCTCGGCAGGCAATGTCAAACCTGCGAGTGTATTTCTGCAATAAAAAAATATCTGCCATTTGGAGTCGGCTTGAAATTGTAGATCCCTCCATTTGTGGAACAACATCAAGGCACACACAGCTCGGCCAAACACCCAAAAAGGGTGTACGTGCCAATTATACAAGGTGGCGCGAAAGTAACCTTGCGATGTTTTTTGACTGTAATTTAAAAAAAAATGAAAAACTTTGATTCTTCTTTTGGATTATATTTATTTGGTATTTTAATTTTTTTTACATCAAGTCGAGAATATTATGTCATGTAAATGTCCGCCGCCACAGTTGATTGCCATTTGAGCCCTTTTTATGGCATTATCCATCACTTTGGCCAAAACTTCCGGCGATAGGTCCTCACATTCTTGACGGATATTGTCTTTAAGAGCTGCAAGAGTCTGAGGTTTGTTGTTTCCAATCCCAATTCATCAAGTTGCGGCAAAAAGAACTCGTTGATCATTGATCTGTAGTGCTCACCATTCACAGTAACCGTTTGGCCCGCGACGTCTTCGAAGAAAAAAGGTCCGATGACTTCTCCAGCGAAAACAGCACACCATACAGTGACTTTGAGCGGGTGTAATGGCTCTTCGTGGGTTACACGCGGATTTTCAGTGCCCCAGAAGCGTAAATTTTGCTTATTTACGTACCCGCTAAGATGGAAATGGGCCTCATCACTCATGATTATTTTTGATGAAAAATCATCTTCCTCTTGGTGGTGATTAAGGATGGCTTGAGCGTATGTTAGACGCGATTGGCCGTCAGCAGCTAACAGCTGATGCACCGTCTGGACTTTGTACGGAAGCATCTTCAAATCTTGTACCAAAATTCGCTGTAAAGACCGTCGACTGATTCCCATTTGCGTGGCACGTCGTCTGGTCGATGTCGACGGCACTTCCATGACATCCTCGGCTACTCCGGGGTCTGCCACGCCTGGCAGCATCTCGTGTTGTGCCAGTCTCTTCGAGGCGAGCGGCTAAACGTCGCAGTGTTTCACCAGTACGCGTTGGACGGCGAGGAAATCTGCGACGAAATTCACGTTGTGCCAAAGTCACCGGCCGATTATTGGTCAAATAAATAGTCAGCAATATTCCGCGTTCTGGAGTAGCGTGGAGCGTTCAGGGTAGAGTAACATTGTTTATTAACGTGTATTTCGCATGTGATTACTACACAAATGTCAAAACAGAACTGAGATTAGGGGCCAATCGCAAAATTTATAGCATTTTCTGAAAGGAGGATTACTTTAGCGCCACCTGTTATATATCTCAGCAGGCGTAGCGAAGAAATTAGAGCCAAGATACTTTAATATTAGCTCTACGAAAGCAGGGCAGCTAAGCAAAAGGTGCTGAAATGATTCCATTTCATCTCACAGCATGCATGCCTCGCGACTAGTGTCCTGTAAGGACACCCACGAAATTCGAGAGCTGAGACTTTATTAACCTCAGAAGATGCTCCTCATCTCTACTCGTGGCAAGATAGATTTTCGCGCCCTTAAAAGTTTGTGTGCTTGTGCGGCGTTTGCTGATTTCACTTCAGCAACATCTCCCAAAAATATATGGGAAATGTTTAAAACAAAACCAACAGTAACAGTCATTGCGACATTTTCGTTCTCGCCAATTCAAAATAGAGGTTGATGCGACAATGATTACGTACGATAAAAAGATGAAGGCGATTTGAAAGCGTTTCTAATGAACTCATTTTCAGTGCGAACTCTTGAGAGAGATTAAATTGAAAAACAAAAATATATGAAATCGTGCGTACTGATCAGCCACCCCTCGTACATACCCACCCATATTCTAGTATAATTTTTTTGCCGGTTATTACCGTCAGCCGTTTGATTATGCGCTTCTCGCTTGACTTTCTTTTAATTTTTGGGACATATATTTTTTTGTATGCGCATAGGTGTGCGTGTATAAATGTTTTTCGCTTGGTAACTGTTGTTGACTTGCTTTGGGGTGCCTCATAAGTGGGTTGTATAGTTGCGCATGCGCGTATTTACATAAAAGAAGACGAATAAGAAAATAAAAGTCAATGGCTTAGCGTCAGTGCTTTGCTGGCTTATCATTTATTTGTCGACTGTATATGATTTGATTAGTTCTTTTTAAATGGTATTTTTTTTTGTATACATGCATACATACAATTTATTTATATATTTAACATACTTATATATTCAGACAATAAGCGAACTGATACGTTTGTAAATATTATATGAATTTATGCTTTTTTATTTATCAAGATGTGCGCACGAAAGCTTGTGCTGTGGGCCCGACTACTTCTCATTTAAAGTCAATCACTGCTTTTTGCTTTTGTTTGACTTTTCAAGTTTTGTGTCGCTCCGCAATTTTGCTGCTCCTCTATTTTTCTAGTATGATTAATGCACATAAATTGTAGAAATCGTTGCCTGTTGACAAAAGTTACTGACCTTAAACTGATTCAATTCTCTGTACGCTTTTACTATACAGCAATTCGACACAAAATCAATGAGGTTTGAGGTGAGTTACGAATAAATTTTGAGGTTCTTCTTTCAAAGAAGTAAAAAGCTCTTTATTTTGGCACTCTGTATGCATACAGACATATGTTTAGCCATAGATATATTTATTGGATTAATGCTATTTACATATAATACATTTGTCTTTGTTAGAACTAATCAGCATGGGCTGCCGGCTAAGATAACGACGAAGTTTCCTATTTAGAGTTGGAGATATCTTCTTCTTAATTGGCGCGATAACCGCCTACACGATTTTAGCCTAGTTCAACAAAGCGGACCAGTTTTTTCTTTCACGCCTTGTGAAGCCAAACCTTTCTCCACCTGATCTATAAAACGCAGAGAAGGTTTTTTTTCTTTCTCTGCTACAACCAGCTGGTACCGCATCGAATACTTTCAGAGCCGGAACGTTTGTATCCATTCGTACGACAAGCCCAGCCAACGATAACGCTAACGCCTACCGTCCGCAGGGACGCCTCATCGGATATTGTCATGGTATAAGCCTCTGCAGGTCGGGCATAATGAGAGCCTTATAGAGTGTTAGTTTTGTTCGTCGAGAGAGAGGACTTTACTACTTAGTATACAATAGCACTTATTGGCGTCTGACCTTCAAAACGCCCCATCGTAAGACGCCTGCGAGTATTTTTCCAGGCTAGATCTACTTTTTAGTGAATCCCTGTCGAGTGACTCGATGCTAGCTCAAAATGCACTCTGTCATACCTGCTTCAAAGTGACTTCTCACTTCACGCATAACGGCATCGTGATGATTTCCCTATTCCTCTTACAGCCTCGACTTGGCTGCAGCAGACATTTTTTCTATAGGGTTTTTCAATAGGTGCGCTTCAACTTTTTCCCGATAGGGAGGGCGAACGACGCAATATTTTTTACTTTTCGCTTGTCATTTGTAAACTTCATTAGTATACATTTCATCATGGAACGCTACACACTTGGGCAACGATTGCAAATCGTGCAAATTTTTTATGAAAATAATCGTTCTGTTGCTGCTACTTTAAGAGCATTATGGCCATTTTACGGTCCATTTAACAAGCCGTCCCGTTTTGGGGTTATGTGAAGTCATTGGTCTACAGTAACAAGCCGGCGACGATTTGTGAGCTCAGAGCCAATATTGAACGCGAAATTGCTGGAATTTCGGACGATTTATGCAAAAGAGTGGTCGAAAATTGGGTTCAACGATTGGACTTCGTAAAGCGTGCACGCGGTGGTCATGCAAAAGAAATCCAATTTCATACTTAAATGTATATGTTCACACTCGATAATAAAAAAAAATTAGTTAAAAAAGTCAAACCGTTTGTGTTTTATTCAAAAAAGTTCAAAAGTTGAAGAGCTCTTACTGAAAACCCCTATATTTCCAAAATAAATACTCTTTCAAAGAAGCGCGTGCCTTGTATTAACGGCGACAAAGCTCACCCAGCCCTGATGGGCATCACTAATACGAGAATGTAGATCGTGCGTACAAATTAACTTGAATTTTCATCATGAGCTTGGACTATTTTTTTCTGTTTTTTGGTTTTTATCAATACCTACTTGCTTTCAATAAATGGCTTTTGGATACATATTTCGTGGATTTCGTATGCGGACGATATAGCTGCGGTATATCAGCGCGGGATACCGAGGACGCCAGGAGGAGCTGAACCAAGTCATGTTGAGAACCCAATATTGGCTTGAGGACCATGGCCTGACACTCACCAAACATAAAACTGAAATATCCTAATGACACGAGGTCACAAATATGGGGAGATGTGCTAAACTGCAAAACAAAGCGGAAAGCACTGGAGGTTGTACAGCGAATAACGACACTCAGAGTTGCTCCAGCCTAGCATGATAAACGGGGAGAAACCTATCGACCTCACGACCCGGAAACAAGTGGCTGCGTGTGATTCTACAAAAAAACACACCACCATTAAGTACTGAGATGCCAAACCGTGCAGCGGGTGGCAAAATCGAAGGGACACTGAACCGAGTGGTAAATGAACGGTGAAGCTGATTCCTATAGTAGGCAAATGGGTTCAACGGAACTTCAGAGAATTGGATTATTTCATGACTTTGTTCCTCTTGGGCTACAGATACTTCCGCAAATACCTATACCCAAAGTGCATAAACTGCGAAGCGCCGAACGATGACGTCGAACACACGTTTTTTAGTTGCGACAGATGGTGCGTGGAAAGAGATGCTCGCGAAGGGCAAGAGTGATTGGCAGGATACTTGAACGCGAAGGTAACTGGAATGCGGTCAAAAGATACGCTGAAAGTGTAGTGCGGAGAAAAAAGATAGAGCCCGACGCAGTGCCACCAAGCGAAGCCTCACAGACAGAGACATAAGAAGACGAGCCAATATCATGAAGCTGGCTAAAAACATGGTCGACCCAGGTGTGGGCGAATAGAAATGGTTCATTTCAAGGACGTCGTTCTGGACCCGATTACAGCTCAGGGAGAGCTTTAGCTTCGTCCACAATCCACAATAGAGTTCCAGCTCCTAACGTGTGGCCTTTTCAGGTGGCTATGACTTGGTCAAGCTAGGTTAACCTTGGACATCCTCAGGCCCGGATCGTTAGGGAGTTTGTTATTAAAAAGAATTTTTAAGAGCGGCTATCTTCCATGTGCACAGTGCATCCTAAATATCGAAGCCTTTGGGATTTAATGTGTTTAACGACATCTTCTCCCCGGGGTAAGTTCAACAACTCGTCGTTGTAGCGTGTTCGAAACGTTCCATCGTTGGGGCCAAACACCTTTATCTCATCTACCAAAAAAAAAAAAGGCTTTTGACAGCCCATTGCGAACCGATCGGGCAATATCGTCTAATCGATCTATCAATTCGGGTGTCATAAGAAACATGACCGGCAATTTAAGGTTATCCGTCTCTAAAAATCACCCTCTACTTGAACTAAAGAATTATGATAAAACTATTTTCTTAATCACCTTTTTAGCAAGTGATGTTTCCCAGAATCATTTTCTTTTTTTTGTCTTTGAACTGTTAAGAAATTTTAGTTTAACGATTTCTTCGGGCTTTTGTTTATTCATATAGAAGATAAATGTTTAGATTCAAAACTTTTCATGGATTTCCGTTTCTTATAAGAACTACGATCTTCACCTTGAATGGATGGAGGGAAGTAGGCTGATTAGGAGCAAAATGGACCAGTTGGTCTACAGTGCATTAAGCCTATTAAACTAAGCCAACTACTTAAACTATCAATACGTAAAAAATTCCAATTTATAGCAATCATAAATAGCCAATCAATAATAATAAATTTTTCATAGCATTTAACCGCATTTAAAACCAATTTATCGCTTCGAATGGGTGTGAAGAAGTAAGCGATGAGAATAAATGCATATCTTTTTATAAGAGGGATCATTTTGAGATGCGATATTTAAAATATTTAAGTGGATATATAAATTCCACATACAGTAATTAATTATATAATCAAATAAAGTCTTATTTGGGTGTGCAAAGAAGGTAAAGGAATGTGCGAAGAATGTGGTAAATCTACAGATGCTAACTAAGCTTGAAATGTGTAGAAACAGATAAAAAGTTAGTGAAGATATGCGCATAAATGAGTAAAGAAAACAAAAATAAGAAAAAACAAATACAGCAACAAAAACTATTAAGCGCAGAGTTACAACTAAAGCCAACAATCGGCGCTTAAAAATCTCTTGATGAGGCAAAAACAAAGAAAAAAATACATAAACAGAAACAACAATAGAAGGTAAGCCAAATATAGCAGAAGAGCACGTAATTAAAAATTTTCAAGATGACAAACACGCATACAAAAACTGATTTATAATGGGATTCAAAGATTAAAAACAAAATATAAAGCATTTTATCTCAAGGAGGAAAATTATATGGGCTTTGTATTCAAGAGCAACAGGTGTTAACGACAAAAGAACTAAACAGTAAAAATTGGAAAAAATAAAGAAGCACAAATAAAGGGTGTGCAAATCACAGGTTTCTTTTAAAAGTAGAATATTGGATGAAGTGAAAAGATGTCCATGTTTTTTTCGCTTTATTTCGCCTATGAAACTTACACATTTACAATACAAATATCTCTAACACAAAACTATCAAAGAACATTTTTGAAGCGTAAAACCACCACTTTTGCCATTCAGAAGTGGATAAATCTAAACGAGCTGTTTAAAGGCTTCAACAGCTTACCCAGGCGTTGAAAAACATTCAACTCGCAATTTATTTTTAATGTTCGAGGAAACAAAAAGAAATCATTAGATGCCAAATTAGGGCCGTAATGCGGATGATCCTTTAATTCGATCTTTTGAGTGCTCAAAAACTCTCTTGTGTGAGCCAATACGTGAGAGCTCGTATTGTCTTGGTGAAGGGTGAAAGATGATTCGTCTTCGGCGGTTGGTTTTCCTTAACTGCCCGAAAACTTCTGGCAAAGAAGTGGTTTTGTACCACTCCGAATTGATTGTTTCACATTGCGCTAGTGCACAGTTGCGGCATGACCAAAAACACGCAACCATTTGTTTTGAAGTGCTCCTTGCACCGGCAACTTTCATTGGATTCAGCTCGTCGTGGAACACCCATACTGTCGATTGCTGTTTTGTTTGTCAAGATTCGTCACCCACTACGATGTCTTAGACGTGCTTTGAACCACCTCGGCTCAATTTGTTCAACATTTCTTTACACAATCGACACCAATTGGCGTATTGTCAAAGCCGCGATCTTGTCTCTGTTATGAACCAACTCAGCTTTTTAGAAAACCCGTCCACTGGCAACAGATATACAAACGGAGGTGGCGTAGGAAGATGATGGTCTTTTCTGCCTTAGACAGAGCAAGTGGAGGAGGAACTGGGACTTACTTGTATTTTTAATGAGCACTAGTTGGTGCAAGGATGAAAGGCCCACAAAGACAAGATGACTCGTCCACAGTCGCTTAAGCGGTTACTGCGCCTAACGAAAATAAGAAGAAGCAATATTGGAAACCGGAAACACACCCATTTTCAAATCAAATACCTTTTCGACGATTTCTCTGCTATTCCACTGAATGCAAAAATCGTCCCGGATCATCTCTTAAATTTTAGTTCACAAAAAGTAGATAATCATGGGGCGATCAACATGACTGTATTTCTAGCGGCTTTTTCAAAAAAGCAAATTAAGCAATGGATTGGCTGATGTACAATGATAGTCAACTCAGCCTTCAATCTCAATTTTATAATTCCATTATTTACATAAGTGGATCTTGCGGTAAACGAGGTCAAGACAAAGTCCCTTGTGTCAACAACCAAAAGTATACGCGTATTGGATAGCAGGATGTGATTGACAATTACAAGTTCGGCGTAGTCAAGGACTTTGCCTACCTAGGATCCAGCATTAACACCAACAGCAACGTCAGTCAAGAGATCCAGCGAAGAATAACTCTTGAGAACAGGTGCTACTTTGAGCTGGGTAGGCAATTGAAAAGCAGATCCCTCTCCCGATGCACGAAAATATAGCTTTAACAATCATCTTCACAATAATCTTTTTCCTGGACATTGACAAACATCGATGGGCGGTTATTAGGAGTTTTCGAGAGAAAAATTATTCGTAAGATCTATGGTCCAATTTGCATGAATGATGCATACCGAATAAGATGGAACCACAGAGCTGTACGCCAACATCGACCTGCGCTGCCTAAGTCACGTTGAGCGAATGGAACATAACGCTCCAGCAAAATAGGTACTATTTTCGAATTGCACGAGTGGAGCTCGCCAAGAATGGTAGTCCTCGTCTAGGTTGAAAAGACCAAGTCGACGACGACCTGACCCGCCTTGGTTTCAATGCAGTGCCGATTGGCCCAATATTTTGGCAGCGTGTAACCGCTTAGATATACTTGGTAAATAAGTTACGTGAAAAATAACTCTCGGTCACATCTTCCATTGTTGTTGTTGTTGTGCTAGCAGCATAAGCATCCCCCACATATTTATGGGTGATACTGCTAAAGTGCTTGGCCGGATGTATATCCGAATTGTTCAAGTAACGTGGAACCGACTGTTGTGGGACCGCACATATTCTATGAAATTTATGTATGTAAAAAATGGGAAGTGCTTGAGTATGCATGGAGCATGTTAATGCTGCTACAACAACAACAGCAGGGGTTTTGAATTTGGTATACTAAGAAGCAGCTTACAAATTTTTTCGCACAAACTAGGACGACCAATCATCGCAATGAATTACCGACCTGACTAGACTTATTTCATTCTACGAAAATAAAATTACCAACCTCATTTCATTCCGCGGGAAAAAGCTTTGAATATCAAAGTGACTCTCAATTTAAAAAGAACAGTGTAACCACCCTTTAGAATATAAGAATAATCTTTTTTTGAGAAACTTGTAGCTAAGAATAAAAATTTGCATGTAACCTATTAAGAAGTCTCAAAAACTAATTTGAATAATTGGGCCGATTTACATGTGAGAAACAGTTATGTAAAACGGTAAATATAGCAAGAAAAGTTGCTTTTTAAAAAATAGCGGTAATTACAATATATTTTTGTAACGTCTAGTCGCTGCTAGATTAGGCGTCTTGTTTTGCTTATTTTTTTTTCTTTTTGTTTCATTTTTGAATTGGAGTTGAAGAGGCTGCTGTGGCACTCTTAGGTCAAAAATAGAGGTCATTATGAAACCATATTTCCCAGCATTATTTATTATTGATTATTGATTCCTATTCTTACTTAAGGGAGAACACCACTGTGACAACTTCAAAAAATCGATTTTTTGAAAACCATCTAGAAAAATCTAGAATACATTTAAGAATAGAATGCCGTTTGTCCCAGGTCGAAAAAATAATTATTTTCGGAGATATTAAATATTTTGTGGAGCGGTGCAGCGCAATTTATCGCATAACTTCAAACTTTGAACACGTTTTTCTCAAAACCACTTTTTTGAGTGCGGCACGCAGTAGAACTCGAGCAATTCTTATCCGATCGACTTCAAATTTGGACTGCATCGATAAAACTAGATTATCTAAAGAAGTACATAGGGTTTTTTCGATATCTAAAAAAAAAAAAATTATAGCCTTTTTTCGAAGAGAAATTTTGCTCCAAAATCGACCTTAAATTTGAAAAGCGTTCCAATTTTTTAAAAATCCATATTTTTTCAAATCCCTATGTACTTCTCTTCAAAATATCATATTATTAACGAAAACACTCGGTATTTTTTTTCAGATCGACTTTGAAGACAGTTCTGCTGCGTGCCGCGGATCACTGCAGAAGCCACAGCACCTGACGCGGGAGCTTCCCCAGCGCCACCATCGGGGTTGAAAATTTTGAAAAAGTTTGTTATGTATCTTTAATAAACAACAAACAAAACAAAACAAAAAAATTTGAAATATCTCTTTTTTTCCCACAAAAATAATTCTTGAAAAACGGCATAAAAAACAGGGGGTCACAGTGGTGTTCTCCCTTAATTTGACTTATTATAATCCTGAATTATTTTCAAAAATAACTCATATTGACATCAACAAACTATTTTATCATGACAACGCGCGTGCTTTTGGAGAGGAAACAGCAAGCGAAGGTGTTTTTCTCTGGAAACAACAGAAAACCACACGTGCTTTTTAATAATAGATAAATAGTTACTCATACATACACATATCTACATTTCTTCATTAGGAAATAATAATACAATCACTGCAGAGTTGAAAGGTTCAATAAAAAATAGTAGAAAAAACATGAAACACAAAGGCGGTAAATTTAAGCAACTGAATGTTAATTTATGTAAACAAATTAAGCATTTCAAAATTAAGGTCAATGCAAAGTTAAGATATCGCATTGAAATGAAACCTACGGTTAGTGTAAATGTTAATATTCGTGATATATGAAAGGCATTTTTGAAAGCAGGTGGAACTTTTGTAGCCAACTTTTATTCGTTTTTGCAGGCTAAGGAAACACGTAATTATGGGGCAAAGTTTTTTATATTAGTTTGGGGAAAAAAGAAATCCATTATTTTTGCGTAAAATTGTTGTGCAAATGGTTTAAAACTATTTTATGGTCGATCTTTGGCTACTATGAAACCAACATAATTGCACGTAATTAGCTGTTAACAGGCACCATAAACACCATTCACAATTTCAGCGGCCTGGCTTTCATTTTTGCCTTTTCGCAAAGAAAAACTGTAAAATATAGCGAATTTTCTCACTGTTAACTTCCATTGTAACTGAATGGAACAAACAAATAAAAAATAGTTTAAAAAAACTGAAAAACACGCTTTTATTGCCAATCGAACTAAAAAGTATAAAATAAATTTGAATGACAAAGATACCTATAATGAAGTAATAGCAAATCGAACGATCAGTCACAGTCAACTACCTCAGAACAGAATTATAACAAAAATTAAGATACAAATAGAGTAATTCAAATTAGAGTTAAAAGCGTGGGATGCTTGATATAGTAAATATTACAATCATTCTATTGGCAACTACCTATGTATGTACAGAAGTACCACGCTTTTAACTCTAATTTGAATTATTCTATTTGTATCTTAATTTTTGTTATAATTCTGTTCTGAGGTAGTTGACTATGACTGATCGTTCGATTTGCTATTACTTCATTATAGGTCTCTTTGTCATTAAAATTTATTTTATACTTTTTAGTTCGATTGGCAATAAAAGCGTGTTTTTCAGTTTTTTTAAACTAATTTTTATTTTCTACTTTTTAGCTCGATTAGCAAAAAAGCGTGTTTTTAGTTTTTTTTTTAAACTATTTTTTATTATGAATGAAAATTATTGTTATCATTGCAGTCAGTGAATTAATGATTCGATATATTCGTGTTATATTTAATTCCTTTCTTATCGACTGTGAGTCTAAAGCTATGCAGTTATCGGCCGTGATAAAGAAGTAATCGGGATGAAGAACTTATTTCGTGGAGGGAGCCTGAGAAACGGCTACCCCACTCCATTGGCCATTGGTGTGGTGCACTATGAATTCCTTCCACCTGGCCAAACTGTTAATAAGGAATATTATTTGAGCGTTATGCGTCGTTTACGTGAAGCAATTCGTCTAAAAAGACCAGTATTATGAGCCAACAACTCTTGGTTAATGCACCGTCTCACACTGCACTCGTTCTTCGTGACCATTTCGCCAAAAATTCCACGCATATCGTTCCGCAACCACCGTATTCGCCTGATTTGGCTCCGTGTGACTCAAGAGACCACTCCGGGGAACGCATTTCGAGTCGATTGAGGAGATAAAAGCTGAATCGAAGAAGGTGCTGATGGCTATACCGGAAATAGACTATTTGGCATGTTTCGGGGATTGGAAAAATCGTTGGCATAAGTGTATTTCATCGAGAGGGGATTGTTTTGAAGGGGATGAAATTGATTTACAAGAATAAATAAAGATTTTCCATTTTACAACCAAATTCACCTTACTTTTTGCCCACAGGTAAAAAAAGAAAATATTAATCCTGGCAATCCTAATAAGGATAATGGAAAACTTTTATCAAATTATTGCATTGTCATCGGTCCTTGATAGGTGTGCAAAATTCCAAGTCGATCAGATTTTTAGAAGCCAGTGAAAATTAAGCTCAAAAATTCCGTTACATACATACATACATACATACATACATACAACCCGACCTAATAAAAGTGTGTTAAAAATAGCAAACGAATTTTTTTAGTGCGAAATATCACCTTGAAAACGAGCATAAACTTTATATTGTTTGATCGACAATTTACAGCTATCGATCTCTACAGGCATCTACCGAGAAAATAATGAGTTTCTTTTCCCCAAACTAATATTTTATTTGGGGAGGCCTGCTGCAGAGATATGGCAACACCAGTGCGAATATGTAAAATATGACAATGTCACAGGTAATCACCAACCCCAATTTTAAGAATAATTTTTTATTTATCATTTCATATGAAATGTAAAAGAAATATTTGTTTTTTTTTGGAAAATTTCAAAAAAATCGGAAATTTAATTTCTTGTTCAAAATAAACAACAAAAAAACGCTTATTTCCGAAGTGTAAAACTACAGAATCGCAGTCGACGTAGGCGAATGGGTTAATGCATGATTACCATTCGTTAGTGGCCGACCTCGAAATTCCGGGCATGAAGCGCCAAGTAATAGAAAATCACTTTTCTAACGGCGGCTGCTGCTCAGCAGGCCCTGCGAAGCCTCCGAGCGTATTTCTGCCATGAAGCTGACAATAAAAAACGATCAGCCAATCGGAGGCGGCATAGAAGTGTAGGTTCCTCCGTTTGTAGAAAAACCTCAAGACACACACCGCGAATAGAAGGAGAAAACACCCAGCAAGGGGTATAAGCACCAATTGTATATATATTAGGGCGGATCGATTTTAAAATCGCTCATTGCTCAATGAAAATCGTATTCTAGGGATCAAAATAAGAAACTTTGCCGAAAGAACCATACCTCTAAAACGAATTCTAATGTCTCCCAATTTGGGTCGAACGAAAAATTCCACTTTGACCCATTTAGAGTGCTCCAATCGAATCCAAATGTATGACCGACCCCCACTAACTTTGGACGGCCGATCCACTCATGCCAGTGGCACACCCCCTGGAACTCCCCTGGGGGGCTCCCCATACAATCATTTCAAAATATCACCATTTTTGGCCTTTACATGAGAAAAGAAACTAAAAAGTTCGACCCAAATTGTGGGACATCAGAATTCGTTTTAGAGGTATGGTTCCTTCGGCAAAGTTTCTTATTTTGATCCCTAGAATATGATTTTCACAGAGCAATGGGCGATTTTTTTGCCTCCCCACAAAAGACACTAAAAGTTCGATCCAAATTTGGGGACATCAGAATTCGTTTTAGATGTATGGTACCTTCGGCAAAGTTTCTTATTTTGATCCCTAGAATATGATTTTCACAGAGCAATGGGCGATTTTTTTGCCTCCCTACAAATCGACCCGGCCTAATATATATATATAAATTTATACAAGGTTCACCCTACAGGAAAATTTATAATTTTTTAAAATGGCATCGTACATCAATCATATTTGGCACTTGTAAACTAAACAACTGCAGTGTATAAAAAGATAAGCAATAGAGCACCTAAAGATCAAAAGTTAGTCGAAGAGAAAAAAGTTATTCACAAAAGTGACTATTAATTTTGCGCCACCTCATATACATATGCTTAGTCTTGCCATAATTCTATGGCAAATTTTAGAATGCATACAGCGAGAACAAATTCGCAGAAAAGAGGGGTTAAGACCCCCTGGCCAAAAGTGTACCAGGAGGATGTCTTAGACGGCGTGGTGATACAGTTGAGCAGTACTCTCTTCAATGGACAGCGTTGGATCTTCCAGCAAAATTCCGCTCCAGCCTATTAGGCAAAAACCCCACAGCAGTGGCTAAAAAACAATATTCCTGGGTTCATGGCCGCAGAAGATTGGGTGTCTGGAAATCCGAATCTGAATCCGTTGGACTATAGTTTGAGAGAGAATATGGCATGTCAGGCCTCACAGAAATTTGGCGAGTCTCAAACAATCGTGGGTTCGAGCAGAGACGTCAATATCCATGGAAACCGTGCGAACTGCATTGCTGAATGGCCAAATCGCTTGAAGGCTTGTGTAAAAGCAAATGGTGACCATTTCGAATAAAAATTTTTTTTTTTTTTAATATTTACATGATGAAATAAAACTAACTTCATTAGCAGAAGTGTAATAGTACAGTAACAGAACTATGGCAGGACTAAGATTAAAAATACACAATACTTTGTACGTGCACTGAGGTAAGGTTCCTCCAGTTGCCAATAAATCCGAATATTGGCGAGAAGTGTTTGTTGCAAGTATGGGAGTTGCGGCCAGCATAAACGGCCTTATGTGTGTGAAATTTTTTTTTTATCTTGGAAATCCTTTATATGATATAGAGTGCGATGGGCGGAACATTTTCAGTAACTTGATTATTTCAAAATATGTTCAACTCAATTTTAATACCAAACAGTGAAGTAAAATACACTGCACTTCGACCGCACAGCCTTTTGTGCCCTCCACTCAACACAGTACCTCAACTATACCCAGCTCCCTCAATACAATTAAGATCAAGCTAGGTAGGGCTAAGCGTATGTGCCTTTTTTGCAGTCGCAACCGGCTGAAGTATCTAATCCTTATCTTCGCTATAGCATCACATTCGAAAGGAAAGTTGGGGATTAATCACAAAAAAGTTACAAGGATTAGTCACAGAAAGAATCATACTATATGGCAAGCCAGTCCAGATAGCTGCGCTAACTGAAGTAACCTGTGAGAATGTCCGTGAGCCGTTTCCACGGCAGTTGGTTCTACGCTACCGGAACGATCCGCATTTATATCCGCCAAAAGACTGTCACTTCAGCCCTTCCCAGTTCCACAGGCAGCAGTTTAAAGTCTTGAAGGTTCAGGTTACAGTTCTAATCAGGTATATGGAGAAATCATATGAAATGCGAATGCAGATTCAACACGGGCTTGAACCTTGACTGAAAGTCGGCATAACTAAAGCCTTTCGGAGCCTATAGTTTGATAAATAAACTCGGGCTTTTCTAGCCCAGCAGACACACTTTGAGTTGTCGATGCATAAGAGACATGTTAACAACCAGCTTTCCACCCCAACTTTAACAAAAGAAAAATAAATTGGAAACAAAATTTATAAAATGGTAAAAAAACGAGATGCAGTGAGGGAAAACGTCGAAAATTTTAAATGAATTTTAAAATTACTTTAAATCATTTGTAATGCTCTAATCAACGCCACAGCTTAATTTCAATTTATTTTCCTTTTTGTTTTTTCTCAGCAGCAACAACTGCCAATCATCATAAATGCATTTAAATACAAAATAACAAAAAAAAAACGCACAACTCGACGTCTGTTTTAATTCACTGACCAAATTAACCAACTGCAAAGATTGCGTGGCAGCGACAAAAAAATTAATAAAATAAAATTTTAAGTTCACAAAACGGATAACAAAAAAGGGGAAAGCAACAACAAAACAGCGGAAAGAAACAACAAAATCAAGCGATAAAAAACGACAATCAAAAGCAAAAGCAATAGGTTACAAAAACTCAACTGCCAAGCTGATTATATGCATACCCACACGTACGTACGTACGTACTTAAGTGTTGACAATTACAGTGGCGGCTATTGAAATCCGAACGGGTAGTCAACTGGCGTCTGCAGCGCAGTGCGTACCCAGCTGTGCTAAGATGCATTTTGTTAATGTGTAAAAAGTGTGGCGAATGTGAAATCAAATTTTTAGGAAACTTACCGGAACGGAAAAGAGCTAAACTTTAAGCTTATGGATAAAAAAAACTGAGTATCCTGAAAACTTGAGCTCAGCAGTTTTGTCATGGATGTGTTTTTTTTTTGATCGTGAGAAGTTTTGGTTCCTCAATTAGAGAGTGATGATACGTTTGATGAATGTTGGGTCGAATTCAGCCTTGGAAATCAGATCTTAGATAGTCGCTTTTTTGCATAAAATTCAGGTTTTGGGACTAACAGAACTGAAATCAGTGGACTTAGAGCATCACCTAGGAGTTGTTCCAGAAACTTTTTGATCAAGGTGGTATACTAAAACTCCAACTTCAACTCAATTCATTACTTCATAGGTAAATACAAACAAATAATAAAAAACGGAGCATGAGTTGTTCTTCAAAGGTTCTGTTTAAAAGAAGAAATATTAGCAGAGCATAACATCTAACCCGATCATTTCCAAGCTACTTAGAAGGAGGTTTACAAACTAACGTTGCCGTCGAAATTACTACGAGATTTGAATGTCGAAGTCTTCAGAATATTTACGGCTTCCAAAAAAATAAGAAATATTCAAATAACTCGGAAAAACCAATTTTTTCATTCACTTTAAAATGTAAAAATCAGCACTTCCTGAACGGTTGATAAGCCGTATGTCAAGAGAATGGCTGAGCGCATCAACGAAGAATTGGACCAAAGGTGAGGTTCAGCGCACTAGGCAAGGCTAGTTTATTGGGGTGGCAGCCCTTGGTCGGAGAAAATCCGAGTAATTCCGCTACGTAGAACAGCAAAATTGTAAATAAACAAAGAAATGTGCACAAAAGTGAAACACCAATAAAGTACCGTCAATTCGCTTACAAATTCGATTTTTTTTATTACAAATGCATCACCTTCTTCTCGATCTTCGGACCGACCTGGGTCTGGTAAAATATTCAAATAAAGCATACTATACTAAGTTCACGGTCACGTGTCTGTCAAAATCCATTCAAGTTACATTGCCATGAAATATGCATGAAACTTCATATGAATCTCACGGCAAAGTAGTATTCAGTTCATGCCGTAAAAACACCGCGCAAAATGCCAGCAAACATTTTTTCACACCCATTTAAAATGTACATTTCATTTAAAATTGAGCGAAAACTAACAGTTCGTTTGCGAGTGAAGTGCCTGAGTTCGAATACCCCGAAGGTATGCCGAACCGTGATCGGCACTATAATGTGGAGCAGTTTTTAGAAAGTAAAGGAAGTGCTTAAGTGAGTTGCCTTAAATTTTCTCATCGCCTGCAAGTAGGCGACAAATTGATCTGTTTTGTTTGTCATTTCATTTAGGCAATCAAATCGCTGCAACTCTCAAGTGGTTTATCAATTATTAAATTGAAAGTTGTGTTGCTGTTTGAGCTGTTATGTTGCTGCGTCGCATTCTTCGCTAACGTTTTTCCATCAATCCTTACAAAACTACCTTAGTCTTGTTCACGAGAAAACGGAAATTGGATGGACTTAGTCTTCCAGCACTGAAAGGTCTGACACTCAGTTTTGCTGATGAAGTTAATTGTCTCAAAGTAATCTTGAATAAGATACTGACTTGGAAGACACATGAAGGTGCATCGCGTTTTAAAGATTTTTCAACAATGCCGCAGAGCCATTAGTAAAACTTGGGGTCTGAAACCAGATGTGGTCGTGTGGATATACATATAAGTGTAGGCATTACGGATAGCACGAATATAACCTCCGGCGATGCCCTATGTGCTATGCTTGATTTGCTCCCCCTGACTCCTAAGATGCAGCAGGGAGCAATGTGTAGCCTCCATAACTAAGGTTTCTGGCACGAAGACGGAACTCTGAGATACAGAGAAATCTTTGAGACGCTATCTGAGCAGTATTCACAAATTTTGGCACCTAAGGACGATTTTATGCCCGTATTTTCATTTGCAAACAATGGAGAAATCCAGAGTGCATTCAAAGAGGTTTGACGCATATTGTCTTTACCTATGGGTCCAAGAATGAAATAGGGTCTGGAGCCGGATGGTACTTAAACTATTGTAGTAAGTATCATTACGCTATGGGGGGAATAGCAACTGTTTTCCAAACAGAAATTTGTGCCATTCTGAAAGTAGCAGAACGGATAATGGAGAGGAGATGGAGCGGGAAACAGATTGAAGCAAAGCAAACCTCAAATATTGCTCAAGAATGTAACAAGAAGCTTAATTCTGTTGCAAGACGGAATATGATTGTACTTATATGAAGTCCAGGGCCCGGCGATGTTCAAGGCAATGAAATTGCCGATGAATTGGTCAACTGTGCATCACCGGTTAGTCCACAGAGAGCAGAGCCAATAATCGAAATCAGTTCTGCAGAAATCATGCAGTGAATGGACTTTTAAGTTTGAGTGCTTTCGGAGTTACCATTCTCTCGACGCTTCTTGGCTCGCCTTTTTCGAAGTTAAAACGGGAATATTTCAGCTACGCATTGCGTCAGACTCTTTCCATTAGAGTACTCCGAGAGTACTTCAAGCTACTACATGGCTGAATAAGTTTAATAACAGATAGTTAGCCTCATCACAAGACGTGCTACGAGTATAAAACCCAAGTAAATAAAATTACAAACGAGCTCAACCCAAAACTCGGGTAATATTTAGCTCTCCTCACTATCTTCGCCTCCCACTCTCCCTAAGCTAATCAGGATGCTCTACACAATATAATATTTATAAATTTTTTTGTTCCCTAAATTTTACAATTCAAGACGACTTTTCTACTTTTATTAGAAACTAAAAATATATATTTGGTACCAAAACTGCAACATAACTAAAATAAATATGCAAAAAAAAAGATTCTGAAATATTTTTTTTTTCTCTTGACTCCGTTGGTCACTTTTTTTAAACCTTCAGTTGGGCACACGGATCTGGCCTTTTTGCGTCTTGTTCGAGGATCCTTTTTAAAAGGTATATCCTTAAATCGATAGAAAATGAAATTTACGTTCAAAGTCGAAAAAGTCTGGGCAGACGCGGGGGCCAAACGAAAGATTAAAGGCGTTGGCCGAAATTGAAATCTCGAATATTGGACTGAAAACCTACTAAAACGCAAAGATAGCAAAAAACTGAATACATTTTTTTGCTGCTAGGACTTCATTGTCGACAGCTGTATGTAAACATACACACACACACATACATATGTATATGCAAGTGTATGTATGTATGTGCATCTGTTAATACATTGTAACACACGTGTCCATATGTATGTATGCATGTGCGCCCATATCAAGTCGGCTAGTCGTAGAAAAACGTTATTAGTTCCGGTCAATAACTTTCGATTTGTTGTTGTTGGCCAGCCGGCTGCCTAACTACTGTTTAGTCTGTTGCTGGTCGTGCAGTCAATTGGTAAGTTGGTTCGTTGGTTGGTTGGTTGGGTGGCTGCTTGATATAATGCGACTGGATGCCAACTGGATTCACTATTGTCGTTATTATTGTTGTAAATGTTGCTGGTGGTATTGGTGTTGCTTGTTGCTTGTTGATTGCAGCGACCGGTTTTAGGCTGTTAGGCCTCCGCTACTTTCGTATTGTTGCTATTTGGTTTTGTATTTTTTTTTTTCTCTTTTGCATTGTTGTTGGAGCGGTTGTATCCCGTCAAACATAGGTACACACACATTTGCTTTCTGTTGCTATCGTTAATGCTGTTTAGCGCTCATTTCACGGTAAAAAAATGTTTTATGTGCAACTCAGCAATCAACGGACCAACCTTAATTTCTATGTATGTACGTATGCATGTATGCAATGCTTTGTTTTTGTGTTTATTTCATTTCAATGAAAGTTGCATTTGGCGCTTTTTTAACCTAACCGCCGCCGACGTTGCCAGCCAGCCAACCCACACATATGGCACTTTTTCTCTCACTCGAGTTATCAATTCGCCAATACCACAAAAAAGTTACATTTTTATTTTATTTTTTAAATGCTTTTTTTCAAGTCAGTTTATTGCTTTTTGTCAAATATTTTCATTGCATTTTTTGCTTGCATAATTCAACTACCAATTCTTTTACTTTTCTTCTTCCACTTTTTTGGTTCCATATTTACTCAATTCGCTTTGCTTTTAATTTTCCTTCATTACTCCACATTTCTTATGCAAACGGAAATGAACAGCTCTCTACCAGGAAATTTGACTTTTTGTGGTGCACATTTTTTTTACAGACAAATCTTCGTTCGGCTGTCCACCAGTGGAAATCAATTCAAAATTTATTTTTCTCCCATTTTCACTGTAGGAAAATTCAATTTGACATCTGATGAAATTAGCGGAAAATTGCAAGACCATTTTGCTATCGAAATAGGAATTAAAGGAAATGTTTGCGACACGTACCGGAAGGTATACAAATGAAAGTGGTAATTGGGTTAGGTGAGGGAGATTAAAAAAAAAACAGAAACGAGCGGCAGAAATATCAATAAAAGAAATAGCTGAGAAACTGTAAAAGTCTCTCACAATGCCTCAATGTCTGTAATAATTTGTAGCTCAAATTAACTTGACAGTTTGAGACCGAGCATTTCCGCCTCTTTCTTAGTGGTCAGAGTATTTTGTGGCTTTCTGGTTTACCCTCATTTTCGAAAATAGTTTCCTAAGTATTTGAACGAGAATATCTATCCATTTGCAGTGCGCGTCCTACAAATGCAGGGACATACAGTGTAATACCGCCAGACAGACAGATGGTTTTTTATGGCGCGGTTTGCCGAAGTATGCTGCTCTAAGAAACACTTTCTAAGATTTGATATTTTGTTGTCGATAGTGGGCACCAATCAAATGTCCAACAGAATGGTAGTCAAGCTGAGTGAGCTCGATGGAGAAAGGCGAAGAAGGGAGCGATTTCAACAGCAGCAGGTAGAGGCTGGCAGCTATGACGACTGAGTCTGTATTCATTTAGCAGCAGAGTTCCACTGGAGGTCGAATAGAGACGAACTGACGGCAATCACAGACGACTGAGTTCATCACTCACGACTAAATCATACAGTGACAAGACGGTATTTGTCGTGACATTATCGCATTTTCGATGTTCCTTTTGATCCCACCTACAGTAGAAGCAATTCGAGAGTATGTTCGACGTATTACCTCTATACATCCCAGGCAGAGGGCTTGGACAAAGGCTCCTATTGTGTCAATAGACAGAATCACGGTTCCACCTCGATGTAATGCAAACATGCAGTCCCGGGTGGTAGTCAGCCGAAGAGGGGAGGTTTGGGAGCATGCCCCACATATCATTGGTGCGACGGTATCAATTGAATGTTTGAGACATTTTTATTCTCCCCTCCAAAGGCAAAACAAAAAAATGGGGCTTTCAAAGCCTCACTTAGCTATGGCGGTCGCAGTTCATAGTATAATATTTTGGAGAAAATTTTTCAAGCTACCTACTCCGTGCTTTCTTATTACCAGCAAAGACAATTTCGACGCTTCATGCTTCACATCGAACAGCTACTTTGGGATAGAAATGCAAATATTCATCGAAAGCTTGGGCACCAAAAGGGCAGGATCAAAGGTGGAAACTCTCATGGGACGGGGTTGTAGCCCGGAAACTATTATCAATAAATTAGGAAACATTAAAAGATTACGTCTCTTGTGACTATTGAAAGGTGATACATTAAGAAATATTGTTAATCATAAATGACCTTCATCAGAATACATACAAGGTAATAGAAGATTGTTTCGTGAGAACACCGAGCCCACACGAGCTGTCAAATCTCTGCTTTCTACCATGAGTAGAAAGTCTTTATAAGCTGTATTTAAGTAAGAAATAGTGATTCTTTGATATACCTTTTTTGGGATTTACTCAAACTTTATGTTCCCGTGTACGAATATTCCAGCGGTGGGTCTGATCTTGAATAGTATAACTCACAATTGCCTGCTAAGCCTTCAAAAGGTGGACGGGCTTATATTACTAGAGGGTCGGCATTGTCTTAGTTAGTGCTTAAAGTACTACAATATGAAAAATAATAGCATAGATATATTTAGATTAACCGCTGTTTGTTATTAGGAACCGGCTATATTGAGACTTAAAAACAACCATTTCTGCTTAATTACTTCCTTCTTCATTTCCTCACTCTCCCAATTTACGTTGCTCAGCATTAGGAGAACTACTCGTAGAACGAAGCTTTTACGAGATATGCATTTTAGCAATCTTGCGTCTAATTAGGCAAGTTTCAGTTTTAAATTGTCATTTGGGTTGAAGCAAAGTTTTCGTTATTCTATTGGACATAAGTTTCTTTTTCGAAAAGAATGACGCATAAGAAAGACAAGTTAACTAGTAAATTAGAGCCAACTTAAGATAGCTCGCTCGTTACCTAACCGTTCGGTATTGATTGCGTTCGCATCTGTACTTGATGGACCGGTCTTCTGAGATACGAGGAAGAAGACATTTAAAGCTTATGATCGGACTGGATATAATAAAGATTAATATTTCTTGGAAAAGGTATACCCGACCTTATGATTCTTAAGAACGCAGTTACCAAATCCCGTTTAGCCTTCATCAGAGTATGCAGGTGGTTTAGTTATTGGGTTACCTGATATCAGGATACAAAAGATCTTATGGTGCGCAGTATCCATCAACTCGTGTAACACCCAATATCTTACCTTGCGATGGTAGTACCATTGATAATTTCAGATCCCTAGATTATATAAGTACGTCGATAAAAAGCTGACTTGAAGTCTATAAATAGTTCTGAGGCCCACCGAGTTGTTAAGTATGGCGGTTGCTTAAAAATATACCGTAAAGCTCCACGTTCTTTATAGTACCATAGGAGTTAACGAAGTCTCTACTACTCAAAAATCATTTGAGTACAAGTTTGAATTCCGTCCCACTCCTAACCTTTGGGCACACGAGATAATAAAATTCTCAAGGCTTTTCAATGCTGAGCGCTTGATGTTGCCAGTCTTTGGCAGATGAGGATTGTGTGAACTTATCCCTTCCTCTTTTTTAGCATGCCCACATATTCCGCTCAAAACTAGCTGAAGGATAGCCTATCAAAGAAGTCTATTTGCCAGAGTTAGATTGCGTTTAGCACTAAAGCACTCAAGAGCATTTCGGAATATTGTAAAAATACTTTGCGTGGAGAGTTCGTACTGAACTGACATCACTCCTTATTATCTGCTAGAAAATGTTAACTTAATCGTTAAATTTGTATTTTATGGAAGGAAAGGGCTTACAATCGAGAAACTGTGTGGGCCAGCCAAGCTAAAAGTGGAAAATTATAGAAAATATTGCCAAAATTTACTTGCCTCAAATCTTATAAACTCCAGTGGAAACAATCACTCAAAGCGATAGATCGTGAACCTTTGTCGAAGAGGTGAGGCAAATGCAACAATTCTTTCTGAATGGCAAGTCCAATTTTCAGTTTTTTTACAACTCAAATAATAAAAGCCTATTGGTCGTATCACATCCAGAGATAGTTTGGTATGCTTTTGTTTTTGTTTTGGGAAAATGAACCAGATGCAGATGTTTGCCCGCAAATGGATCTGTAATATATCTGGGAAATAGTAAAGTCTAACGAACCACTTCCCACCTGTCGGTGTGCTAAATTAGCTCAAATCTACCAATTCCATTTTGCTCGACTCTATAATACAAAAAAGATTATCTTGAAGTATTCGCCACCCATCCTGGCTAATGGATATTTGCATCTCCAACTGAACTGGACAGGCAAGCCAAAGTTTGTTCGTTCGTTGACAAAACAGTCGTTTCTACATTACCCAAATGACCCGGATTTATATGCAGTTAAGGACTATCACCAAAGCAGCTCTCCCCGTAAATGTATGGTGCATGTTTATGTTACTACAACAACAACAACTAATAACCGCACAAACTGTCAAACCCACTTAACATCAAGTGAGCCGAGTTCAGTCACAGAATTTTGGATTATTTTTTTTTTTTTTCGTTCTTCGAATTATGTGACTTTAGTTCTTTTGACTCTCTTGGTTGCTTTGTTTGACCTTCGTCAAAGTTAAATTCGATACACGAGAAATAGGCCCATAAGTTAGCTTGCACAGTTTCATTCAAGTATATAGAAATATCCCAAAACAAAGAATTACTTTGTTTTTTTTTTTCAATTCTCAATTAAACTCCCTGCAGGCTGAAAAGCTCTAGAAAAAATCTACTTTTTCATGCATTTTTGAATAAGTTATTGAGATAAGAAGTTCTCATTTTAAAGTGGAATTTTCCAATGTACAAAAAAAAAAAAAAAAAAAAAAGTGTTTAAAACGCGCCCACACAAGCACGAACGAATGCAAAAACAATTATTACTAACAAATTCATTCAAAAATATTTTCATGATATTAATTATACTTGTGAAAGGCCTCCGTTTAGAGCTGATAGCGCCACACAAATAAATATATATATACATTTATATATGTGTGTGTATGTATACATGCTTAAATTTATAGCTGCTTGACTGCTCGAGAATTAGTCATTTGAATAAATTAATTAACACACGCTGATATTAAAATTTGGGGGGGCGGCAAGCACATACCAGCCTAAGCCCTGTGACAATATGAAGTTATTAAAATTCAAGAACCGAACGGAAGAGAGGGGAATTTATATTAAAATCGTATATTTTTTGCAACACAATGAAATCAGCAGAAGGAAATATGTAGTAAAAATAGTTTAGTGTTAATAATTTTATAATTTCAGTTCTGTGTTAAAAGAGTGGCATTACCGCAATGTGACACATGCCTAATGGGAGGTCAGCGTAAATTTATGAGGTGATGGCATACAAATGTAAAGTATGTATAAATAAAAATGCTACTGAATGAAAGGAAGTAGCGTTTCGGACAACGCCCAAGCCTATGAAGCGCCAAAAATTAATAGAAAAAAAATAAAAGCGGCACTTTGTTGGAATCAGTGGCGGATCTAAGAGGAGAAGTCAGATGAAATCCGGAAAAATTAGGGATCCGATAAGGTAGTGAAAAAAATTGAATAAAGGGGGCGTCCTATAACGAATCCGTGGTAGTAGAAATAGGCTGTTCTCAAGGCGTGCGCAAAAGCAGCTGTCTTTAAGGCGTTCGAAGTCGGCCTTTGGCAGGTAGACTAACATGGATATCTGCAAAATAACTAAACAAACTAAAGCCCAATTTCAACAAATCCAGAACTGACGAGTTCTTAAGAAAGCCACGAGCAGACATCCAGAATTACATCAACAATAGCCACCCACTGACCTTTGAGAAACCATGCCAGGAAGATGGGGTGGCCGTACAACGGTAGATGCAGAAGCTGCAATCAAGAAGAATCTATGGAAACAGTATTTCACTATCTGTGTGAGCGCTAAAGTCTTGGTGCTCTACGACATATAATACTGGGGGAATTCTCGATCAACTTGAAAGAAATTGCAGAAAAGAAAATAGATGACTTAGTCATCAAGTCAAATCAAGATGGTTCGCCTAATAAAAAGTAGTGGAGTATCAAAATGACATATTTTGTGTTGATTGGATCTAGGCTGTGTTACTCAGACAACACCAGTACATTATATTTCTTTTAAACCTATGTTCGCTAAGCAGAACGTTATGGCCCACCTACAACCTCAAGCAATCGTCGACATTAATAAACATGAAACGACGGGACACCTGTAGACTTACGGCAGTCATAACTGGCTTCTGGTCTATCGGAGAACAAGCCGCCAAAATGGGCATCCCTCATAACACATACTGTCATAGTTGTAAACAACCGGGGGAAAAAGAAACAATCTTCCATTTCCTCTGTGAATGCCCTGCCCTATGAAAGAACAGAATGTCAACTCTACGCAAACTGCGCGAGTCTCGAGCAGCTGTCTGGCTTAGAAGTCAACAACCTAATAAGGTTCCTAAACTGCACAGACTGGATATAGTCCTGCTGTAAATAACTGTAAACAATTTGGTAACGAGGATGTGGCAACAAAATGGTGCGGAAGCGCTAGTTGGATTCTGGATGAATCACCACTCTAACCAACCAACCAACCATGTTCGCTAAAAATGGGCACTCAAGGAAGGGCTATAATATCACTAAACTGGAGAGGGCTCAAACGAGTGCTTGTATTGGCATTATCGGAGCTTTCTGCACCTACTTCCCATCGACTTTCGCCTTATTTCCAACGCTGGTCAAAGTACAATCAAGTTAAAGCAGGTTGGTCTCTGGAGGCAATCTTTCAAGGACCATGGTAGCGTTTTTGGTCAATTAACATCGTATTTCTCCGAACTTTGTACAGATCTGTCTATCCGCAAACTGGAGTTTGAGGGTCGTGCCAGGGCAATCTTTCCAAGTAGGCAAGATTGGAACGAGGTGGAAATCTGCACCTTATCTTTGTCTTCCTGAAGGCTCCAAGACGAGAGGCGGATAAGCGGTTTTCTCTTAATCAGCCAATTTATCCATTTCCTTAAAAGTGCCGAGCATGGCTAGCACTTTTCAGGCAGAGATCTTTGCGATCCTGTAGGCATGCACAATGTTTAGGGATCGCGGGAGTGATGGAGAAATCAACATTTTTTCCGACAGTCAGGCCACGACTAAGCTTCTAGCAGCGCTGCAGATCCAATTTGGTCAACTCCTGTAAGGACGAGATCAAATCTTTCAACCCCAGTCAAACAACAAAACTGTATCCCCAGCGGGTCGGGGGAAAGAATACATCCGCTGTAAGGCATGCCTGTCGTAAGAGTCAACTAAAATCCGGTAGGAGAGGAAGGGGCTCGGCTCGAAAGGCCTCATATTCCCCCGAGTACCTCCAGCGGCAGGGCTGTAAAGCCTAGTATTCCATCACCTCAGTACAGGAGGGTGACACCTCACCGAAATGTCTGATAGGCTAATGCTACAATCGCCTCCGTCCCGTTAAAACTCTGGCAAGCCTTCGGGTACGTTCCTTACACGTCACCATTAAGTTGGTGGTACAGGCTCAGTTGAAAAATCCTGACTAGTTCCTGTCCTGGCTCTGAACTCTATTGCCCATGAAGCCCTGCTCGCATAGATAACCATGGGGACATATACGGAAATTGCACTTTCGTGTGAGGATAGCGACTTGAATTCGGGACTCAAAGGAATTGAAAATGAATACCCAAAATAGAAAACAAACCACCGAGTAAACAACAGATGAAGGAATCAGAGATGATCGAAATGACAATGTGGATTCAAGAGCAGCCTTCAGAAAAAGTAGTTTACTGCTAAGATTCCCGCCGGCAAAGAACGCACCAATCATGCAGCTGGAAGCGGACCAGCCCGCACTGCGTTCAAAAATGTCAAAGCTGATAGCCCCGCCATCGGAGGGCTACAATCAGCGCAGTATACGCCAACCAGCACTCTTGCAGTGGCAGAACGGCAATGATGAGACTTTGACGTTGATGAGACGACCCGCAACGGAAGGTCTTCTGAATTCGATGAAGAATGTCTAAATAACAGGAGTAGGGTCGTCAAACCAGTCGGAAAGAAAATAAGCTGCGATTATAAAACGATTCTCAATCAGCTTCATTCAAAGCAATTTACAGAAAACTTGGGAGCCTAGGTGCCTCACGAGCTTAACGAATAATAAAAGGAAAATCGCCTTCAAATTGATTCTCCCGCCAACGAGCAAAACGCGGTGATAATCAGCGCTTTTTGTGCCGAATCGTCACAGGGGATGAAAAATGGTGCCTATATACATTAATATGAAGTAAAGAAAGGAGTGAGTGGCTCCAGAAGATACGCCAAAGCCGAGAGTCAAGACGGATATTCATCCAAAGCAGATCATGATATGTGTTTGGTGGAACTGGGAAGGCATGCTGCACTGGGAAATGCTAAAAAAGAATATCATGGTCAACAAAAAGCTCTACATTGCCCAACTGCACCGCGTGAATGAGGCTATTCGACTGAAAAGACCTGATCGACATGATCAAACTATACTCCAGGCCCCATGTTGCACAAGTCATCAAAGCTGCACTCCAAGAGCTCAGCATTCGCCGTATTCTCCGGATATTGTACCGACAGACTACCATCTTTTCCGCTCCTAGTCAAACCATGTGAAGGGCGTTACCTTCGATAACAGATGCTTTGACACCATACTAATACTCCTTACGGTACGATCGGTCTTCCCACTGCCGAATACAACCAGTGTACTATTTTCGGAGATAAACCCCAAGTTAACCCTATGGTTTTCTGACACGAGTAAAGAGCTGAGCTGAGACTTTCCTCACTCTGTCTTTTACATTTAAACTCCAAATTTAGCTTCCTATCTAATATCACACCTAGGTAACGAGCACTTCCGCTGAACGACCAGGTCGAGGGTCTTACATCCGGTTAATGATGTTTCCTAGTAAGTAATACGAGCTTAATAGTTTTGTCTTAAAAACCATTATTTGCAACCACCTAAATTTTAAGCGCACCCTGACGGTCTGACGATTTCTTGGCCACATTATTGGGATTTTTTTAAATTTTTTTTTTGTTTTTTTTTAACAAAAAGTGTCTCTTTTCCTCTAAAATAAACTTCAGTCATGTAAAAAAAAGTTCCCATTTTTTCATATCACAACTTTGCTAGATGTTTGCTTTTATTTCTACATATTTCTACTTTTACTTCTTCTATTTATTCATCTGCTCCTTTCCATCAACATCAGTGCATTGCATTTGTCACTGTTTTCCGTGTTTAATATTCTGCAAACGTATTTAGTTTATTCAAGTGTTAATTGACAGGTGAAAGTTACACAAGGCAATAGGAGGTGCGCCGCCAACTAACAACTGGTTGTAATATTTATATGAAATCTTTAAGATCCACAATAACTTAAGAAGAAAAGATATTCTTTTCGCATTCTCTACACAACAATTTGTTTCACGTCTCACGATTTCCCATTCTTTGGCACTTTTCATTTTAGTTCACTTTGGTTTGTCTGTGGTTTTTACTGCAACTAAATGGCAATTAGCAGCAAAATTAGAACGAAGGCAAACAAAACACTTTTGTAAGTTATAAAGCGCGAAACGGCAAACAAATGCAGTGCAGCAACAATGGCGTGGTAGCAGCGGAATATCATATGTAGAATCTCATATATTTGTATGTACCTCAAAATTGTCATTTATTTTGACAATAAACTTTTGTTTGTCTAAGTCTTAACGCTTGACTGCTGCTGCTGCTTCGGTTCTGTGTGACTTGCAATACAAAATGCGGAAAGATGTTGGCGGCGGTTGGCGCGTTGGTGGAATATCCATTAAATTAAAGAAATGTAAGCCAACGAACTCGACGGCGAGTAACGCATTGAATGCTTAAATAGAAATTGTTTAGACAACATTGCGGTGGTGCGTAAATTTGCCAAGAAATTCGAAGAAAAACTATATTTATAAAAATATACAGTCGATGTAGCATACAAAAAAAAAACATAAATCGCAGCATTAGCAGCTTTTCGTAAAAGTGTGTCAAACATTTGTGAAATCTTAATTTGCTATTTCAATAAACACACACACACACACACAGCTGAGAGTGTCGCGGATAGGCAGTTGAGTCAATAGTGAAATTTTTTGAGATCATAATTATTTTTTACACGTGCAAGATTGAGAAAAATTTGTTATGCTTCAAATGAAATGTTTGCCCATTACAAACATTTCTGAATTCACTATGGCAGCCTTTATGGATCTGGCAGGTGTTTTTCACACTATTCAATTGTAATCGAAGGGTGTCCTAAAGAGTCTTTAAGATGCCCATTCTATTCAAACTCATCCCCATCTTCTGCAATGGGGATTAAATGGTAAACCTGCCTTTTCAGCTTGTGAGCCGATAGCCCAGTGACCGCTAAACACAGCTAAGAGTTTGGAAAATGAATGGCGTGGAGTCACCAAGGCTTTCTGAGTCCTTCTTCTTTTGAACTGAGACCAAAAGGTTCTCGTAACAGCACATGAAGAAGTGGAACTCCATCTTTTTTGCGCTTTCCTGAGACAATTCCCCTTTAACAACAGTCAGGAGGATACCGATGAACGGGTAGGAGGTCTCTGAGACCAATTGAATCCCCTTCCTGGCAAGCTCATCAGCAATTTCATTTCCCTCTATGTTCCTATGTCCTAGAACCCAGATCAGAGAAATGTTACCTGCATACTCAAGAGATTATGATTTCTTCCTTACAGGAGTTTATTAGTTTGGATCTGCACCATGGCATCGTCAGAGCCTCCCCATCGGAGAAAATGTTAATATCTTACTTGCCCTACGTTCCTTCACCATTTTGCATGCCTGCAAAATGGCAAAGACTTCTGCCTGAAAAACACTAGCATTATTTGGCAATTTTAAGAAAATAAATAAATCAATCATCAAAATAAATAATTCATTTAATACGCGCACGTTACGCATATGTCTAAATTTTTTTTTTTTTTTTTTTGCTGGAATATTGGTCCGTGTCGCAGAGTTTGAGCGTGATCCGTCAATTAGCTTGTTTTTCGCATTATATATAAAAATATCCTACAAAGAAAAAAAAAGAAAATCTTAAACTTTATGTTTTCAACGGGATTTCGTTGTAAATGTTGCAGGAAGCCTATGGCGAGAGTGCTTTATCAAAAGCACGGGTCTACGTGTGGTATAAGGCTTTTGCTGAGGGCCGAAAAGTCGTGGAAAATTTGCCTCAAATCTGGTCGCCCATCAACGTCTTCAACGGATGAAAACGTCGACAAAGTAATCAAGGAAATGGTGCTGGAAAACCATCATTTAAGTTTGCGAAAGGTAGCTCGTGACTTTAGCGTGTCTCACGAATCAATTCGCAACATTTTACACCATCAATTGGGCATGAGGCGTCCAGACGCATGGCTGCCCGACTCGTTCCAAGAGATTTGAATTTCTTTCAAAAAATTCATTGGAAGAAGGTGATTGAAAAAATGCTTAAGCAAGGGAATTCGGAACCAACGTTTATCCAGCGCATCATAACAGGTGATGAGACGTGGATATATGAGTTTAACATGCAAACCAGTCAACACGCAACCAGGCGACCGAATGGCGCTATCCACATGAGCCGAAACGCAAAAAACCACGTCAAAGTCGGTCAAAAATGAAAGTCATGCTACTCGTTTTCTTTGATTATCCTGGTGTTATGCACTCAGAATTCGTTCCAAATGGTTCTACGGTAAATAAAGAACATGATTTGGAAGTTATGCGGCGTTTGAGAGAGAATGTGCGTAGGAAACGGCCCAATTTGCGGAAAGAAAACTCATGGAACTCGTACCATGATAACGCACCGTCTCACAAGGTTCATATTCTGAACACTTTTTTTACCAAAAACTCGACAAATATCATCGAACAATGATCGTATTCACCGCTTTTAGCCCCCTGTGACTTTTTCCTTTTCCCAAAACTTAAACCGCCACTCCGCGGACCCCGATTTGAGTCAATAGTGGCCATTAAGGAGAATTAGCTGAAGAAGATCTCTTCAAATGTGTTTAAAAGGTGATTTGATGACTGGACTCTATCGTTGGCAGATGAGTATTGCTTCGAATGGAGCCGCTTTTGAAGGCGACAAAATTTATTTTGACGAGTAAACAATTATTTTGCATTTTATTGAAAAATTCCCGGTACTTTTTTGAAAGAATATAATTTGTTTTGCAGAGCCTAGTCATTTAGAGCATTCAAGTCTTCCTGTAATAACAATGTATTCGATAGAGGAGATTCTATGAAAGGGTTTCTCGTCTGCATAGAGTAAATGAATGCTTGAAAAACAGCACCAGCGACATTAAGGAAAAGAATGAATAGTTGCGCTTATTGGGTGTAATCTATATTCTCATTAGGGACAAACACAGACTCAATAATTCTCGACTCTACACACTTCACACTGGCCTAGATGAAGCGTTTAGAAAACCTGTGTTGAGAGACGAAACTGAGCATTTTCACACCCCAAAATCTTCCATTTATCCGAAAGTCAGCTGGATCCGAAACAGAACGAAAAGAATATAAAATAATATTATGGAACAGCTTCTAGTTGTAGTTAAGTACCGAAAAAGCAACTTTTTAGTTTCAATAGATCCGGATTGATTAAAGCCATCGATTTAAATGGTTCTTATTCAGGCAATAAAGCATTCTTGTTATTACATAAAAGAGAAAGATTCTGTAATATTTTGTAGCAAATCCAACTACTACAGCGGATAGACTGCTGACTCATAAAAGCACACAAATTAAGTACGGCTATTTATTGTTTAAAATTTCCATATAGACATTAGAACATGGAAATGAAAAGTATTAAATGGAGTTTATACAATTTTTTATGACTATAAATCAAACATTTATAATGTATTAATTTTGAGACAAACAAAAGTCGAGCCATTAACTCTTAGATAGCATTAAGCCAACTGCACCATAAACCAAATAAAAGAATAATAACAACAGCTGTCCAAACTACAAAAAAAAAATGAAAGCGGAAAATGGTCATTAAAATGATCATTTGAATAACATAAAAACTTTAGCCGATAAGCTTCACTCAATGGACCCCGCTAACATGCCACAAACTCAACCTGTGGAAAGTTAATAAATCACTGGATAAATAAACTAACAACCAACAAAAATAAAATTCAGATGTATGCATATTTGTATCTGTGTGTGTGATGTATGCAAACTAAAGCGAATATGTATTTGATATGTGATTGAGTGAGCGGCAAAGGTTATTTAACGAGCGCCCGACACATAATTTGCACGCCACAGGTGAATGTATTTATATGTAACAAGTAAATAGATTTATGTGCTTTAGGGTGGGTCATATTTAATATACAAGAAAGTAGCAAACAAAACGACTATGAGGTCGAAGTGCAAACCTTTTAAGGGATCCACAGGATCTGGCATCAGCTGTCT
This sequence comes from Anastrepha fraterculus, assembly GCA_037575425.1. Lineage (NCBI taxonomy): Eukaryota > Metazoa > Arthropoda > Insecta > Diptera > Tephritidae > Anastrepha > Anastrepha fraterculus. Next base: position 1,641,944 of record JAYXIM010014817.1, read on the forward strand.
GTTAGTTGGCTAAACGACAGTCCAGAGTATTGTTTACAAGCGCGCGGAAGCATTTTGACGAGAATAAACGCGAAAAAAGAAAATCAGTAATGGATATTCAAACGTAATAGCGTGATTGCATTAAATTTGGCTGGAGAATCACAACCAGCGATTGTTCGTGAGCTCGAGAATCTTAAAGTAAATAAAATTTTGTTTATCGCACTCGTTACAATGATACTGGTACCATCGCGAAACGTCATGGAGGTGGTCATCAAGAGACTAAAATGATTCAAAAAGTGAAGAAGCGACTTGAGCGAAATCCCCGGCGAAGTGCCAATCAAATCGCGAAAGAAAAGAAAATATCTGACCATAGCATCCGCCACGTACTGAAAAATAATCTCAAAGTCAAGCCTTATAAGATATAAAAGACTCATGACCTCATACCCAAGCAGCAACAAGTCAGACTTGAAAAAGCGAAGGAGTTACTTCGCAAGGCCGAAAGAGGCCAATTTCTGAGCAATTCGTAAACTCAATTCGAATTGCTCCCACGACGCATGGAAATTATCAACATTCACCAACGAAGTGTTGAGTTTTGCGACTGCAGTTCGAAAATTTACGAATAAAGCACTTACTCGTCCTATATTGGTCGGATTAATCGATGAATCAATTGGTTCTATTTAAACCCACAGAAGACACACATAATTGGGGAATACAAAAGGTTGTGCACTCACACAGTGAATTTGAGATAATTCACATTGAGCTGACGTAACTGTAGAGCTTTGTTAACATTTTTTTTTTGGTTTACAAACAATTTTTTCTTTCTATTCCCTATCCCTTATGCATAGATGTTAAATAATGATTAGATAATGCTAATGATTGCTAATTAGCCTTCTTTTGTGAAACTCTCTAATTCATTAAACAATTAGAATTAGTTCAACTAATTCCCATTAGATAATTGAAATTTTTATTCCAATGGTAAAACTAATTGCAATTAGTTGCCATTAGCAAAAAAATTGGTTGACCTTTACAATTAGAAATCTAATTGACTTCTGCTAATGCAATTAGATATTCAATTAGTTAATTCTAATTCGAGCTAATTAAATATCTAATTGCGTTAGGAGAATTCAATTAGATTTCTAATTGTAAAGGTAAACCAATTTTTTTGCTAATGGCAACTAATTGCAATTAGTTTTACCATTGGAATAAAAATTTCAATTATCTAATGGGAATTAGTTGAACTCATTCTAATTGTTTGATGAATTAGAAAATATAAACCAATTGCATCAATTGCTAATTCTAATTGGAACTTAACATGTATGCCCTTATGTATAGGGTTTCCCAATAACAGGTGTTACAGGTGAATGGATTGCGCTATCGAGAGATGATTAACGATTTTTTATGGCCGGAATCGGATGGTATTGATCTGGACAAAGTTTATTTTCAACAAGACGGCGCTACGTCCCACAACGAAACCATTGATCTTTTACGGGAAAAGTTTCCGGGCCGTGTTATCTCTCGAAGAGGTGATCACAATTGGCCACCGACATCTTGTGACTGTTTTCTTTGGGGCCACGTGAAAGAGAAGGTCTATGCCAACAGCCCAAGGTCGATTCAAGACCTCAAAGATAGAATTCGTGAGGATATCGAGGACATAGGGCAGCCACTTTGCAATTCCGTTATGGAAAATTTCAATTCTTTGTCCGTGGTCATGGTGGTCATTTGCCTGATGTTATTTCCCACTATTAATGGCATAACTTCCTTTTTATAATGAAATAAACATCCGATCATTTATATTAAAAAATTGCATTTTATTAAAAACCCCTTTATTATCTTACATTGGCCAGCTCAACTTTTAAAAAGGTCCATGCCGTGGCGCGGCGGTTTCTTAGCATTTTTGGGAATTGTCTCTAAAGAATAGTGAAAGCTTCAAACTCTTTACTATCTATTGAGTCACATTTTAACTATAAATACAATTCGCTTGGATAAAAAAAAAGTTGTCCATTGGCGACCACGATTTCGATTGTTTGGTTGACAGAAAATCAAAAAGTTACAAACACAAATTGTTATCTGTGAGGCTCGCCGGATCTATGATTATTTCAAAATATTGAAATTTTTTTCACGCTTTGAATTCCTTATTTTTTTTTTTTGAACAGGTTGAAACGAAAGAAGGGGTTTTTTTTTCGGGGGATCTTTGCAAAATTGTGCGCGTTTTCTGCCCTGATACCATCACTAACACCGACCTTCGGCCATTAACTAAGCAGATACCCGTTCATTTTGAAATTCTGCGGCAAGAGTGGAAATGGATCGGACACACACTGCGTTAACCACATGGAGATATCACAAAACCAGCGCTAGACTGGAACTCGAAAGGCAGTCGGATATGTGAGGCGGCTATTGGAAGCAGAAGCGCTACAAGCAGGTCGTACTTGGCGACAAATCAAATTCTTAGCTTTAAATAAATATACTTTTAACTTGTTTATTGGGGCCCTTTGTTCCACCTAGGAACGACGGAAATATATGTTACAAAAGCACTATTGTAAAATTCGTCTTCATGGTTCTCTCACCCACCTCTTCTACCATACCCGACCTCCGAAGAAATCTTAGTAGATCTTGTGGTGCCAATGAGCAAAGGTGGTCAGTTCTTTACACATCAGTCCGAAAGACCTCAAGCCTGATTCGAGCGAAGGCCGGGCAGACACACAGAAAGTACTCCGCAGTCCCAAAGACCTCAAGCCCGATCCGAGCGAAAGCCACAAAAAATGGTCCGCCGTCTCACCCTCCTCTCCACATGCTGGGAAGAGTGCACTGTCTGAGATGAGTAGTTTGGTTAATTTCTTTGTTAGCTAGTCCGCGCTGCAATTTCTGGAGATGCTTCTATGTCCAGGAACACATACAACGCTCAAAGTATATGACCAACTCGTTAAGGAACTTCCTATATTCCATTGACATTATTCAAATTGGATGCCAACAAGCATCAGAAGATCTGTAAATATTCATCATAAATTATTAATTTTCGACCGCATTCGACTCTCACTTGAGACTATCGATGTAATAAGACCTCTATATGTCAAAAAGAGAGGACACCGGAACTAATTGTGGTCAATATATTATACACAAATGCGACACAGATAGAGAGATAAAAAGAAGAGCCTATAGCAGGAAGCTGGCTACACATATGGGGGGCCTAGATGTTGGTGAATAGAACTGGTCCACTTCATGGGCGCCGTTCTAGGCCCTCCCGAAGTAATGCAGAAAGTACTTGCGGTAACAGAGTCGTCCCAGAAGAGGAGGAGGGATTGTTTTAGTGCTCACATCACTCAACGCAGTAGACGACGGTCGCTGTAAGTGCGAAGGCATTTTCAACCCTACTTCACCCATCAGAAAACAAAAACTTTTCACATGCCCATTTAAATCCAATCATCTAACACCCCATCCCCTCTGACTCCAACCCATCGAAACAGTTTGTTTCCGGGGGCTTACCGTTGGATGTGACAGACGACGAGGCCTGATGACTTCACCACACTGGGCACACGGTGAGTTTGCACATATACAGGGTGGGCCCTATAGCGTTTGCTTTTTGAACCACCTATTTTTTTGAGAATGGTAACACAAATGACATGTGAAATGTGTCCATAATTTACTTTAAGGTTTGACATTTACGAAATGGGACGCTATACGCTTGAACAAAATTGGGAAATATTGAAAACCTATTTCCAAAGTGGTGAGTCTTCTTCTTCTTCCGTGGTTACAGTAAATGGCGAGCGTTACCGTGACATGCTCAACGAGTTTTTGTTTCCAAAAATTTAAGAGGATGACATGGACGACATTTGGTTTCAACAGGACGGAGCAACTTGTCACACTGCCAAAGTTATACTCGAACTTTTGGCTACCGTTTTTTAAAACCGAATAATCAGCCGAAATTCCGATATCAATTGGCCGCCTCGGAGCTATGATTTACGCCCGTTGGACTATTTTTTGTGGGGAGGCGGGCTATAGTATTTCTTGGATATTCAGATGATCCTAGAGTTCGCGTGAAAAAAAAATTGCATCAATTTACGCTTTTGAAGAAAATTGAATTCAAGAAATTACGAGGCAGTCGTTTCTACATTACCGGAAAGACTCGGATTTATATCCGGCCAAGAACTGTCACTCCAACAGCATTCCCCAAACGCGCTTAAGAAGTCATAAACGAAGATGTCTTGAGCAGCATTTGGCGCGGCTGAGTTTGTCTCGAAGTTACCGGACTGAGACAAACTAATTAATATACAAGCAAGGGCAGTCACTTCACCGGCATTCATTTATGTGGGTCATTTTATGCCACTACAACAAAAACAACAACCAAAGTTAGCCCATTGCGAACTTACAACATGAACACAAAATTTAGAAATAATAAATTAAGTAGCACAATTAAAAAATGATGAAGAAATATTTGGAACACCCTAGTATGCATAGATAATAGGTAATAAAAGTTTGTTTTTGTTCAGTTTGGAGACAGACAGACATTTGTAAATACATAATTGTGTCACTGGCACTTGTTTAACTTTATGATATTTAAATAACGGCACAAGATTTACAAATGAGCTTAATTAGCAGCTTTTATTTACGTTTAGGGCCGACTGGGCGCTTGAGGTTATCAGCAGCGCATTAAATTTAGAATAACATTTCAAATAAATTTGTTTCCAACTTTTCACACTTATAAATATTTTTTTATATACAAAGTCTATTTATTTATTTCCATATTTAAAATATTTTTTCAAATCATCCATTGCCACTGACCTCCTTTAATAATTTACTACACTTGTAGTAATTGGCGAAATTCAGAAAAAGTTATTCAACGAGTGACAAATACGGTCGGTCGGTCTGCAACTGCCGGAGTATGGAAGAGATAGTCAGCGACACAGCTGTTGGGCTTTAACGACAAATCTTATAATTATAAAAGCTGCAAACACTTGAAAAACATTTCAACATATGACTAACATATGTGGCGCACTTTTAAAATTATATTTCTGCAATAAATATTTGGCTTTATTCCATTTCCATTAACACAATAAACACATGTTGCAGATATTTTTTGCTTTCCGCGCAGCTCAACAACACACGAAAGCATTAAATTGTATAAACAGAAACGAGTTGTTATCTTTTGAGACGAAAAATAAAACCTAATAGTCGAGTTTTCACACTTTTATTGGTAAAACTGCTAAAAATTTAATCGAAATATTTTTATACATTTTTTTCACGCCCAACTCGTTATTAGTAGTGAAATACACTGCAATACAGAATAGCACAGCAGGGTTAAGACCGCATTCGTGGCGTCAGTCGTAATCGTAGCGATGCGCGACAAAGCAAACCAAAGCACCACAATGAACCGTATTAAAAGCGCAACTAATATATGCGACAGCAATGAACGCCCAACAAGCCCCCCAAAAAAGCGTAGCGCACAAAAAGAGCAACGAGCATGCGAGAGAGCATACGCAATCGCTCTTCGTGTAGAAAACAGTGTTGCCATTTTAGCTTTTTTCAAGCTAGATTTAGCTTTTTTTGTTTTCGTTTAGCCGGAAAAAATGTAATTTAGCTTCTAACTTTTTTTAGCCTTTTTTCGAATTTTTTTTAGCTTTTTTTAGCTTTTTTCTAAGATTAATAAAATTCGATAGTATAAAAATTGTTAATCTAGTCTCCACAAAGTATGTATAGTGTGTGTCCGCTTAACACTGAATGGCAGCACGAACAATCGATTATTGCACTGTTCTTTTCACCGCCAACATTTCCATGTATAAATGCAAAATAATTTTCGAACATTCCTAACGATTCGCGCCGCGTTGTTGCATCGAGTAAAATTTGCAGAAATATGGAAAGGTAAGTTAAAATTGTGCATTTAAAGGTAAAAATTGTTAAATTTATGTTATTATACCTATTAGATATTTTAAAAAAGCTGTGCCGGCTCCAATTGAGACATCTTCGAGTGAAGAGGACAATTTGAATGAAGTTGAACCGAAAAATACTAAAAGGTAAGTGCGTACATACATACCTATGTATGTTTGTATGCACAAATGTATTGCATACTTTCAAGAAAATTCTAAGAGTTTGCCGTTTAACGTAAATATTATCAATAAAAGCAACGAAAATCTAATTTATTTTCGTTTATTGATAAATTTAACGTTAACATGCAGCCCTGAAGTAACTATTGTGAAATAAATAGTTGTGTATTAAACAGGTGTTCCCAAAGAATTGATTTACAAACATCCGAGAGTGAAAGTTCGTGCAGCTATTCGGATGAGGAATCACCGCGCAGAAAGACCAAAAGGTATTATATTCACATGCCGCTTTTATTGTTTTTTATATTAAATGACGTTTTTTTGTGGCGCAGATATACCCAACAAGTGAGAAAAGCTTGGTTCAGCGATAAAAGGTTTAAAGATTGGATATCTGAATATGATGACAAAATATTGTGTAAGTTTTGCGGCTGTAAATTGACACCAAAATTATGCACTTTGATAGCGCATGCAAATACGAAAAAACACAAAGCAACAGCAGGTCCATTTTTAAGAGGAAAGCAGGCAACAATTTCTTTTAAAGCTGTTGGTATTATTTATGATACAAAGCGAGCCGAATTAGCTAACGCACTTTACGTCGCTTCACACACAGCTATCTGTTCCGTAGATCATTTATCTACGATTCAAAGAAACTCGTTTCACGACAGTTCAATAGCTACAGGAATAAAACTGGCTCGATCAAAATGTAGTGCTTTAATTCGAAATGTGCTATGTCCATATTTTAAAAATCGGTTACTTTCTGATATCGGTAGCAATCCATACAGCTTAATTATTGATGAATCGACAGATATAAGCGTTAAAAAGTACCTCGGAATAGTGATAAGATATTATAGCGCTACCAGCAAATCAATTGTTAATACATTTCTTACACTATCAGTTATCGAGGATTGCACGGCAAAAGGATTAGTAGATTCAATCTTAAAAACATTGAGTGAGTTTGGGTTAGATATTAAAAACTTAAGGGGCTTAGGAACAGATAATGCTAGTGTTATGGTAGGCAGAAACCGAGGCGTGATTTCTTTATTAAAGCAACATCAACCTAATATTGTTTTAGTTCCATGTGTTTGCCATTCGATCCAATTGGCTGTTTCGTCTGCTTCGAAATTACTTCCCAATAAAATTGAATTTTTGATATCAGAAACATATAACTGGTTTTCTAAATCCGCAAGTAGACAAAATAGCTATTCCATGTTGTATGCTGCCATAAATGATGGGCTAGAACCTTTACAAATGGTTAGAGCCTGCTCTACTAGATGGCTGTCTATCAAAGTTGCCGTTAAAAGAGTAACCAGTCAATGGTTGGAATTGAAAACGCACTTTGGTATTGCTGCAACAGTGGAATGCTGTCATAAAGCGAAGCTGTTGGCAAATCTGTTCTCTGACGAAAATTTAGCTTATTTAATGTTCCTTGGCCCTATATTAAAAGAAGTTCAAATGGTGAATAAGCTTTTTGAAAGCAATTCTGTAGACCCCCTCAAGATGTTCAGTGACTTAAAGTATCTACTTTCAAATCTTTGCTCACTTGTTACTTACTCCTCAGAAACTTTTGACCCATTGTCTTCTCCGTTGTTGCCGTTATTAATTCCTCTTCCTTGTTTCCATTACTCCTTTGAGGAGTTTATGAAAACAAACATTAATGATATAGATACAGAAAAAAATATACGAGATAACTGCCGTAGTTTTCTTATTAAACTAATAGAGCAATTACGCCAACGTTTGCCAAGTAATATCGACACTTTGAAAAATATTAATTTCTTTTCTATGGAAAAAGCACTGAGCGCTGTAAAAACAAACATATTTGATAGTTTCAAACAAGAAAAATGTAGATATACATCTGACGAGATAAGTAACATAGAAATGCAATGGAAGAAATTGCATCTAATCGAATGGGAAGGCATAGATTCCACAGTTGCATTTTGGACACAGGTTCGGGAGTATAAGAATGCGTTCGGGGAAAATCCTTTTGCCAGTCTTTCTAATTTTGTTTTTGAATTTTTGGTTCTGCCGCTGAGCAATGCGGAGGTTGAGCGTATTTTTAGTACGATGAATAATGTAAAAACTAAGGTGCGAAATAGGACTAGTACTACAATGTTAAATGCAATTTTATGTATAAGGTATGGACTAAAAAAAGAAAAGAAGTGCTGTCATGACTTTGTCATAACAAAAGATCTCATTAGTCTCATGAACAATTCCAGTATTTATTCTTATTCCTCGGATGATGAAGAAAATTTTGACATAGAAATATAATAAGACTTTTACAGCCCAATCTAATATAAACGCATTGCGGTAACTTTTTGTCAAAAATTGTCTCATGTACATACAAGTTGTATGAAAGTAACATAAATTAATTTGCGTGCGTAAAAACCTAATTTGATTTCCAATTTTGGTTCTGCGTGACACCAGGGTTTGACATATACACACATATTTTTATCAAGAAAACTTGTGTTTATATCGGTTAGAGCAAAAAACGTCGTTTATGTTCGTGCGTTTATATTAGGTTGGGCAGTTAGTAAAAGGCGCATTTTTTATTTTGTTAACTGGAAGTGGAAATAATTTTATGAAGTACAAATTGCAATGTTTCGTAGCTTTATATTTACATATATGATGCAAAGCATCAGTGTATATACAATATATACTTTTATGAAATTGAAGTACAAATTAAATTTAATGTTTCACTACATGTGTAAAATAGTTATGCTAAGATTGTTTTTTATGAAAAATTTTATGAAATACAAATTGCAATGTTTCGTAGCTTTATATTTATATGATGCAAAGCATCAGTGTATATACAATATATACTTTTATGAAATTGAAGTACAAATTAAATTTAATGTTTCACTACATGTGTAAAATAGTTATGCTAAGTATTGTTTTTTTTTACAATGAAAATAACGAATAAAACGTAAAAATGGCGTTGTACTTTTAGCTTTTTTTTTAGCCTTTTTTCGATTTTTTTTTAGCTTTTTTTAGCTTTTTTTTTTATCCATCTAGCTTTATTTCTGAAAATGTTCTGGCAACACTGGTAGAAAATATGAAAAGTACGAAAATTTAAGAGCGTAAGTGAGAGCCAACAGCGAAGTATGGTAAGCTCGAAGTAATTGAGGAAAGGTAAATAATAAAAATAAATATTTTATGCTCTTCAAACATATTTTTCTATACATATGTAATATAGCTCAGGAGTATCAAATGAAACTATAAATGTATGTATACATATGTGCGTTAGTAAAGAAAATGTTAACACACTCAAGCACATACATAACTAAAATTCGAAATTATTCTTAGATTCGCGCATTTTCTCTCCACGCTCTTGTCAAGCAGTAGGCGCGATGCCTTGCTGTTAAGAAAGTAAATAAACAACTACCGATAAAAGCTGACTATTTGTTTTTCTATTATTTCACAGATTTTGCTATACCTGCATATATTTTTTTATTATGACAACCACAAACTTAGTGACTGACGCAGCGCGGCAGCTATTTTAAAACAAAATATTTATTTTCGGTATTTTTTCTTTTTAATTTCTATTAGTATTTTTGCTTTTCATTTCTTTTCAGCTACTTTTTTCTCTTTTCAGTTCAGCTATGCCCTAACTCACTCCTCGCCCGCTACCCAGCTGTCGTCGTTTTAAAATTCGCATTTCAATAAATTTTTATCATTTCACATTTGCGCGTCGTCACTGCGAAAGAGTACATACCACAGTATTTAATTGCGCGTACGTGTGGCGCGAACTCACCATCAATAGCGTTTCGACGACTTCTTGCGGTTTTTGATTTCACATCACCGCCAGCAGTAGTAGCATCGCAGCAACAAAGGCAGCGTCACAATGGCCATCGCCTTCATCGCATATAAACATCATCGACACTTTGCCGCCGCGGCTATACGTAAATTTAGTCAGTTGCTTTATTTTGTTATATGTTTTTTGACTTGTGGAGCACGTAATATTTTCTGATTCACGCATTCAGCCGACAGCTTTCTCTCCCCCTTTCCATCTCTTTTTTTCTCTCTCTCTCCGTTTGATATATAAAGAGCAATAAAAAGCAAAAAATTACAAAGAGAAAATAGCTCGACTTCAGCACACCATACTTTTTCACAACATCCCTGGCCTAGTGCGCGCAACGACAAATTGTTATTGTTGCGTGTTTCACTAAAATATTATTGCTTTGAGTTTTTGCTGTTTGTTTTGGTTTGTCTCGTTCGAATTGCAGTAACTGTAATGTTGTTGGTTGCTTCGATGGTGCAGCAGCGGCACACTGTTTGCTTCGAGCACCTCCACGGATGTATCGGTTGCAGATGTTGAGGATTGGTAGGTGTAAGTATTGGATATTAGTCATCTCCTTTTATTTCGAAGCGTGTGTCTCTGAGATATTCGAGTATTAAAAGGAATTCCCAAAACTCAGCAGCGCAGGTTTGCATTGTGATGACAAATTTGAGCAGTTTAGATTGATTACTTTATTTGAATATTTTGTATGGGAGAGGGCAAGAGCAGAGAGCAGCTTGAAAGGCAATTCCAGGGTAGCTGTATCATGCCCTAAACGGAATTGCAGCAGACAGCGGATAAGGGGTTGGCGAGTTTCGGAAAATTCGGTCGCGTTTTTTACCTGACATTTTATGGTTACAATAAAATAATTTTGTAGTGAAATACTTAAATTTGCTATACGTGCAATGAAAATATTTTGTATTTCATAATACTTTTGTTCTTATTTTTTTGTCGGGACAACTAGCAAGTACAGCGCTCAGACGACATTAAGTCCATTGCACTGCACTCGGTTTCCCTTTTCAATTTTCTTTAAGTCTACCCGTCCTCCAAAGAAATCTGAGTAATTCTTGTAGTGCTAAGGATCCAAGGTGGTCGCTTCTTAACACATCAGTCCCAAAGACCTCAAGCCAGATTCGAGCGAAGGCCGGGCAGAGACACAGAAAGTACTCCGCAGACCCAAAGACCTCAAGCCTGATTCGAGCGAAAGCCGAGCAGACACAGAGAAAGTAGTCCTCCGTCTCATCCTCCTCTCCACATACTGGGCAAAGTGCACTGTCTGAGATGCCTAGCTTTTCCATGTGCTTCGCCAAAGAAAGTGGGCCGTCATCAGTCGCGCCTACAAAATGCAGTTTTGTCCCGCTGATTCCACGTAGACGCCAGAGCCGGAAGCGTTCTCGGACCTGGAGCCATCCATGAAAAGGCGAAAACAGTGTTTGGCGAGTTAATTTTCAGAGTTTCGCCACAATTGAGCCTCTGGCAGCACCAGTGTCTCTTTTCAAGTACGACTCCTAAAGGCATGGAGTCAAGAGGCATGGAGAGAATCGGTGGATCGAAATCCATGCCTTCTCTGTTGTCCAACGCCGGACAAGGGCCGTACCAATTCCCATTGTGTTTCACCCTGCGAATGGCCTTCAAGTCATCTCCTTGGATGAAAACATCAAGTGATAGTAGACTAACCAGAGCATCTAATGCCGGACTTGAAGTAGTTCCGGGGCAGCAGATGGCCCGACAACGTCTTCTTGACTCCCACGAGAGAGAGTCTACTCCTCCGGACCACTGATGCATAGGTGATAATAGGTTTTATCATAGCTGTGTAGATGCATAGAATCTAACTAGGAGAAAGACTCCAGGTTTTCCCAAAAAGCCAGAAGGCTGTCAAAGCTTTGGATGTCTTTGTTTCAACGTGTGACTTCCAAAGAAGTTTACTATCGAGGATTACTCCAAGATATTTGGTTTATTTGGATAGCTGGATTGTGACTCCTTTTAGATTAAACAGAATGAGTCTAACAAGCTTCCTCCTTCTGGTAAAGAAGACATTACCAGTTGGGAAGCGTTGGCCAATAGCCCATTCGTATATCACCAAGTGGCAATCATATCCACAGTTTTCTGCACTTTAGACTACAGATATTCATAAGCGAAAGGCCTGTTATCAAACAAGCAACGTCGTCCGCATCTCCTTGTGCGTAGACTTCAGCATCATTTAAGGTGGAGAGTAGAGGATCGATCACCATGCACCAAAGCAATAGAGACAGCACACCACTTTGGGTGCAGCCTCCATTAAACCCCGCAATACTTACAGCCTGCATTTACCTCTCTCCCAACCTCCTGCCAAATTTGGTCCTCCTGCACGTTTCGGTATTCCTTCAGAGATAAATCGTAGATGCGCTGCTATTTTCGCACTTCCTCTATCAGCAACTCGTTGAAACTCATTATTTAAAAAAACTTATTTTTAATTAGAAATATCAGGTGGAGAAGGACTTGGCTTCACTTGGTGTTTCCAACTGGCGCCGGTTAGCATGAGAAGGACACAACTGGCGCGCTTTGTTAAACTGGGGTAAAATCGCTTAAGCAGTTATCGTGCCAATCAGGAGGAAAAAGAAGAAGAAGAGGGACTTAAAGTTCCGGTAGTTTTTATTCGATTTTCTCTAAAATTTTGATTTTTTATAAATTCCATTAAGCAGAAATGAGCATGCAACAGCTGTGAACAACGTCAATTGATCACAACGAACGGAGCACTGATTTGGCTAATAAATTTTAACAATTTCAATGCTTTGTTGAAAAAAATATATTCTGGTCAAATTTGAGCCAGCTCTACCAAAGCATGGTGTAAAGATTTCAAAGGTGAGCTCTTTAACAGACCGTTATTCAGCTTTGAGCGAATTTGACAGAATCAGCTGATGGGCTGACGTCACTTGGGATGTGTTTACAAAAAAACCGAGATTATAACCGTGATATACGAAACAATCAACGAATGGCACTTCGTTGCCATCTGACGACTGACGGCTCGTTTTTCCTGCTTTGTCTCAGCTTGGAAGATCCTACACCGATCTGGGAGTTTAAGGTATTTACGATTTTTGGATCCTATTCCTACATGTGAAGCACGTTGCTTATTAATCAACTGAAAATCATTGCAGAGCAGGAGAATAATCCTATCTTTATTTTTCATTTTTTACTTAATCCGTGGCGCTATTGAGTGTCCGCTGCTTCTTGAGAGGATTTTCTTTAATATTCCGGGCAGAGCCCTGCGTAGGTCGGAGTTTTTATATGTTGGTCTTTTCAAAATCTCTTTATGCTCAAAATGCTCCTAATACTAGAGCCTTAATTGAGTTTAATAAAATCTCTAAATTTGTTGAGTTAAATTTTTCATTGTCAAAAGATCGCCTATTGAAATTTTGGAATATTTATTATATTATAAATAGTTTAATTGTACTTCATTTTTTTATTGCCTATTAACCTTAAAACATGTCCACTTAGCGTATATTCATTGGCTTAATAAATAAATAAAAGATCTATCTTGGGAACCAAATAGTCTGTTTTCGATGCGTCTTGCAAGTGTTCCACAGATAGTAGGACTGGTGCATGACTGTGCGTGTTTTCTTTTAGCATGCCTGCTGTCTCACTAGGAATCACAGAATCCCGCAGCTAAGTTCATTTATGCTCAAGGGGAAAGCTCTTGTGATTTCGGAAGAAACCAAGTACTTGGTACTAAACATAGATAGGAAATTGACTTGGAAGTCTTTATACCTCTGGCGTTGGATCCATTCTTCTATATGGAAATATTGTCTAGGTGTGTGCTACCCAGAAAAAACCTATTCTAATTTATTGAATAAGGTGCAGAGATCAGCGGAATTAGCAATATGTGGTGTCATGAGAACCACGCCATCCATGGCTGGGGATATCATATTACATCTGCCACCCCTAGATCACTTCTGCAAATACTCAGCGGCCTGTTCCGCTTCAAGGCTCAGAGCGAGCTCACAATTGAAGACTGTCACTCATGGACATTCAACCATCTTAGACTCCTATACCGATATATGCAGTGATTGTGACTATCATCCTCCCATTCTTTGCTTCGAAAGGAATTTCTCTTAATGAAAATACGTTCTAGACTGGAATGACTTGAAGAAGATCCATCACCCAACACTCCCGTTAAGATCTACACGGCGGATTTAAAATGGGCACCGGTGTAGGATCAGGGATATATTGGAAAGAGATTTTAATCAGTGAATCCTTTAAACTACCAGATCACTATACTGTTTTTCAAGCGGAAATAGACGCTATTCATGGAGCAGATTCTATCAGACAGCCAAGCTGTCTTACGAGCCCTGGACGCATTCCAGATAACATCAAAGAGTGTCGAACATTTTACCCAATCTCTTAGTGAGATGGCCAAACAATATCGTATTATTTTATGCTGGGTTCCAAGCCACACAGATATACTACGGAACTGTAGGACTGACCAACATGCAAGAGAAGGTACCTGTATGCCAAATAGTTTATTAGGGTACCTCTCGCACTTTGTAAGCTTCTTATTATGGACGCACTAATCAGTTCTGTAAATCAAAGATGGATTAGTGCCGATACCTGTGAAATTTGCTCGTCAAAAATGACCAAGGCTAAATCTACGTCTGTCCAAGAATATTATAAAATTGAGTAGACTTCAAATTAGAACCTTAGTAGGGGCCCTCAAGGGCCATTGTCTCAATCTCGCAAGGAGATTAGGCGTTTACATGCAGTAATGAGGAGGAGGACAATTCAACACTTTTTTTGCACATGCCCGGCTCTAGCCAGAAGCTGGAACCGATATTTAAGCTCCTACTTCTTAGTATATATAGATAATCTCTGCACTTTAGGTATCAACAACCTTTTACGCTTTGTCAAGAGCTCAGGGTGGTCCAAGGGGAAATGTAGCACAGCCCCTGCGGCACACAACGGACCCATTTCGTGGTCTAAGTGGCATCGCTGTCTCTCTGTGCGATGCGGCTGCCAAACCTTACCTAACCTATGCCTTCTGCTTTAATCCTGGAGGCAGATTTAACCGATATCTCTTTCACATATGATATGAATGGGTGGGATATGTAGGATTACTTCCTGCGCCGCCTAAGGCGCTGATCGGAGCATAGTTCATATGGATGTATTGTGCCGCCAAGTAGTGGTAAGCGACCCCTATGCAAAACTTACATGTAACTACATCACAACTATTCCACGAAGAAAAGATGTTTTTGTGCTTATGACGTTGTTCCAGCAAACAAGGGTATATGTAGGTATTTATATATGTCAAAAGAAGAAAATTCTTAAGCATATGAAAATGCACAGCACGAGTTGGGTTTTAATTTTTTTTTTGTTTTTTCATTTCAATGTGAAAATTATCAACTATGAAAAACTTTCTGCAGCTGTAGCCATCCGAACGGAAAGTCGTCACTCGCAAACGCTCATACTCATATTTCACATTAAGCCGAAATGAAAAGAAAGCCTAGTTTGGCGGATTAAATCCATTAAAATGAAGCAAAGCAGAATCAACCGCGGAGCAGCTGCGCACATGAGCGCGTAAAGCGCGGAAAACAAGAGCAAAATCATGTTTTGAATTTTTTTTGTTTTATTATTAATGTAAACAAGACAGCAGAACCACGCTGAAAATCTTATAGGTAGTTAGACAACATAGTATCTAATAAAAAAAAAACAATGGATGCAAAACGTGGTGCCATCAAACGAGAAAATGACAGTTAAATGCTATCAAAAATAAAGCGAAAATAAAAATTAACAAAATTTGGTAGCTAAAACAAAAGTGGGTCAATGGAGAGCGAAAGTTTGGCTCGCTTACTGGCTTCGAATAGAAAAAACAAAAAATAAAATAAAAAAACTCATAAAAAACACAAAATCAAATATGAAACTGACAGCGAACTGTATGTAACAAGCCAAATGAAGTTTTAAGCTTGATGACTTTCCAGTTCATTCATATGACAAACTGTTTAAAAATTGGCCAAGTCGGTTCACACTAGCCAAAATCATCGAAGCAGCAGTAAAATTAGTAGTAAGAGCCGTTAAAATGCTTGGCAATTAACTGAAGCTGTGGCTGTTGCTGTAATTTGTTAAATTTGACATTTATGGCAGAATTGCGAGTGGGCTTTACGCCAGTGCTAAAAACTTCTAATTGTATGCCATTATTTATTTTGTTAATACGTACAGTTGTGCTCATACTTATAGCAGTGCTTACTTAGTTCTAAAACAAAGTGTGAGTTTAACCAAAATAAACAAAGATTTTCTGCAATTTAATCGCATAGCTATTGCTTGGGATTAAGGCGGCAACTGTACGCTGCAATGGATCCATCAAACTTCTACATTTATTTTCAAATGAGCGTCACACTACTTCTCACAAAACGTTTGTATAGGAGTGAGTTTATTTCGACAATATTGCATTTTATCATGCCCCCACCACAATTCCCAAATCTACGCCTTCTGTAGATTATGTGAAAAAAAAACTCTCTTAAAACAGACAACTTAGGTGGAGTTCGGAGATTTTTTTGTCATTACTGTCTTGAAATCAACTATCATTTCGTTGCTGGAGAAGTCAATTTTTATTTTATCGCATCATTTGCGTGCGTTCGTGAATAGCTTGATGCCATTTTGAAAATGAAATGTTAAGACATCAAGTTGCCCACATGAGGAAACGGGACAAAGTCAAAACAGATATTTGAGATGGTGAACAAATTTTGAAGGTGAGCTTTTTATAACAGACCTTTATTCGGCTTTGAGTGAATTCGACAGAATCAGCTTATAGGCTGACGTCACTTGGGTCACGAAGCGGTTCGTTTACGAAAGAACTGAGATTGTGTTAGTGATACACGAAAAAAATCAAACAATAATAACACTTCGTTGCCGCCTGAACAACGACTGATTGAACGTGTGTGTGAATATGTGATTGAACGAATGTGTGAGTATATGTGAAATGATCGCGCAGAATTCGGCAGCCGAATCCTTAAGGCCGGCGGGCCAATTACAAGGTCAAAAAAATCGTTTTTTTTTTTTCCTGAAATCAATAGCTTAGATATTCAAGAACATGAGACAAAAATTTTCAGAGTTAAATTCCAAGTATTTGCAGAGCTACAGAGCCGAGCGTAGTGCGGCGTCGAGCAACCGTGCGCTTACTTTGAAACTTTGAAGCGCGTTTTCTCGGCTTTTCATTTTCACGATTTTACCTAATTTGTGTACACGATTGCAAAAAAACTAAACGAGCTATCCATTTCATTCAAACTGCGTTATCTTCAGTATTGTTTTCTCTTCTATGTGAACTAAAAAAAACATCCAAAAACTTTTTTTAAGCGAGTTTTTTACCCAGTTGAAGAGTTTTTTTTTCCTTGAAAAACCACTTTTTTTTTCTACCTTCCCCAAAAATTCGAATTTTACGTGTTTCTCCCAATTTTCTTAGTTCACATCGAAGATAATTACATCAAAATTAATAATCTTTTTTTTTTTGTTTTGAGATGAAAATTGCAAGTTGTATCTTGTACACAAGTTGGATACTTCAGTGGCAAGGCGCTCTGGGAATCTATTGATAACTCGGCTTACAATATATTGTTGGAGATTGTACAAATTGTTTTTTTTAGTTCAAATATATATTAAACTATCCCCAAAACTTCATTTGGCTAATTGTTTTTTTTCTCATCCAACAACGCTTCGCGAAAACTACTGAATTTAGGGCATCTAATTGGCCCGCCGGCCTTAAGTGACGTGGCAGACAAAGTTGCCCTCACAATTTCCATTTTCACCATAGCTAAATAGCAAACCTGGTAATCTATCATCATTTGGTGTAGGAAATATCTCTCCCCATAAATTTTCGAAGCAAAATGCAGATTACTTGTTGTTGTTTATTATTAATTTAAAGCCTTTTTTCTAACACAAACCAGTTGACAACTCAATTTGACAGATTTCACAAATTCACCCGGATTTTATGGCTTTTGAGTCTCAACAGCCCGAGAGCCGACAAAAAACATAAAATGGATAGTTTCGCTGGTAGCGTCAGCAATTTGTATGGAACTCATTTTTCCAACACAGCTCCTAGCTTTCCTGGATTCTAAGAAAAGAAGTTCACCGGGAGCATAGAAAGTCAATTTCAAGTCCCCCAAAATTAAAACAAAAATATCTTTAATTAATACCAAAATAGAAGGGCAGTTTGACACTGCAGATAGGCAGTAGAAAAAGGCACCCGTTTTTGAAATAATATTGATCTAAAACAAAAGTAATTGAAAATATTGTGGTTAATTGTAAAAAAAAATTATTTAATAGGAAAAAAATGATAGAAATATTTTTTTTAAATATTGCACAATTTAATTATTTTTGTAAGTTTTAGTTGAAGTTTTATTAAAATATTACATAAAGGGTCGTCTAGATGTTGTCTTAAAGTAAAGTGTGTAAAAATTTACTTTTTCAGGTGTCATTATTTTTATTAAAAATACGGGTCTCAGCACTTAGAGGTGAAAAATGGCATCATTTGAATGTTTACCATGACCAGGTCCACAGGAAAAATGCGCCAAACAGTCGATGAATGTCTAATTGTTGGGATTGTCGAAATATCGATGTTGAAGGTTGTTCAGCAACATTTTTCGCTACAGTAGAAATATTCTCAAAAGAACGTCCAGTTTTTGGTCTTTCAGTACTTTTTCAATTCTCGACAGAACCAGTTCCTTGGAGTTTCTAGAATTTTCAACTCATTTGGACGATTAGGTACGAGGTGTGTTCTAAAAGTAGCACGAATTTTAAATTTTCGCAGGTTACGTATATTCGAATTTCGATTTTTTTGTGGCGATATGTTGGTACTCATGCCTCTCACTCATGCCGACGAGTTCAGCCATTTCGAATGTTTAATTAATTGTTGACAGCTGCATTGATTGCACGTGTTTCGGGGCTCGTCTTCGACTTTTACCTATTTAAAAAGATTTATCAAAGAACCTGTATTAAATTTTGTGTGAAAAACGAAATTAAGTGCGCGCATGCATTCCGAATGTTGACTGTGTTATACAGAGTAGCTTCTTTTTGGACCAAGCAACGTTTATCGGTGGTACAAAATGTTCTCAGAAGGCCGAGACGAACGACGAAAAGCGTGCATGACGCCCGAGCACTTCAACAACAGACGAAAAAATTGATGAAGTGAAGAAAATGGTATTGGCCAATCGTCGAATCACCGTTAGAGAAGTTGCTGAGGACCTAGGCATATCGATTGGCTCGTGCCATTCGATTTTTTCCAATGATTGGGCATGAGACGGGTCGCCGCAAAATTCAAACCAAAACTGCTCAATTTCGACCAAAAGCAGCATCGCATGAACATTGCTAATGAGATGTTGCACTCTGTTCGCGACGACCCAAATTTGCTCCAGAGGGTCATAACTGGTGACGAATCGTTGGTTTGTGGTTATGACGTGGAAACCAAAGCTCAATCATCTCAATGGAAGCTGCCGCACGAACCAAGACCGAAAAAAGCGCTCCAAGTTCGGTCGAATGTAAAAGTTTTGCTTTCTTCGATTGCAGGGGCGTTGTGCATCATGAAAACGGTCAATAAGGAATATTACCTGTAAGTTATGCGCAATTGGCGGAAGAATTTGTGGAAGAGCAAAAATTGGCTCTTGTATCGTTGCTTGTGCGCAACTTTTTGGCCAAAAAAAAACACACTAATGATACCACAGCCACCGTATTCCCCAGATCTGGCCCCCTGTGACTTTTTCTTGTTCCCGAAACTGAAGAGGCCATCGAAGGAGGAGTTGAACAAGATAAAAAAATTATTCTTTGAAGTGCTTCGAAGATTGGCAAAATTTCTTATGGGCATTACTTTGAAGGGGACAAAATAGATATTAATGAATAAATACATAACTTAAAAACAAAAACACAAATTTCGCGATACTTTTTGAACACACCTCGTAGGTAGGTAATTGAAATGGTTGAAGTGCCAGTCTGACACTCCTCAAGTAGCACTAAAGCGCCGTTTTGATACCATTATAAGACCTGGAAGGCGACCTGGGTACTCCGTCCAGCTGCCAAACCTGGATATTTACAGAGAAAGTGCTCAACAGTCTCCTTCTCTGAAAGGTCCCCGCACCTTCTGCAATGAGTGTTATATGGTAGCCCTAGTTTTTCCGCGTGTGTACCGATCGTCGAGTGACCGGTAACCACAGTTACGAGTTAGGCAATTGAATGGCGCGGAGTCCAAAGGACTTTCTGAGCCTTTCGTATATTGTACTGGAGCCAAGCGGTTTTCGAAATGGCACATGAAGAAATGGAGCTCCATCTTTTCTGCGCTTCGTGCAGTTCCCCTTTAACAACTGTCAAGGGGATGCCGATGATTGGGTAGGAGGTCTCTGAGGCCAAGTTACTCCCCTTCCTGGCAAGCTCATCAGCAATTTCATTTCCCTTTATGTTCCTATATCCCGGAACCCAGATCAAAGAAACGTTACCTGCACACACAAGAGATTTGATCTCCTCCTTACAGGAGTTTACTAGTTTCGTTCTGCACCATGGCGTCGTCAGAGCCTTGATCGCGGCTTGACTATCGGAGAAAATGTTAATATCTCACTCGCTCCCACGTACCCTAAACATTCTGCTTGAAAAATATCAGCAGTATTCGGCAGTTTAAAGGAGATAGATAAATTGGCTGATTTAGAGAAAACCCCTGCTCCGGCTTCCGATTCCATCCTGGAGTAGTAAATGAAATCAGAGGTACCAGCTTCGATTCAGATTTTCCCCTTGTTCCAATTCTGCCTATTTGGAAAGATTGCCCTAGCACGACCCTCAAACTCTAGTTTCCACCAAAAAAAAACAGTAATTTTGCGAAATGTTTTCTTAAACATCGAATGTTTACATAATCAGTTTCAACAATTTTAACGTGTTGTTCTATCATGTAAAATTGGGCATCTGTCTACTTCACAAATGTCAAAGATGACCAGTGCCGGCAATTGACACTACAGTTACAAAATTATTAAGATGACATGAAAAGAGGTACCGTCTACGATTTATTTACTACTGACATCTAGACGCCACTTTGGAAGGACCCTTTATCTAGCTGTTCTTTACATAAAAAAACTTTCAAAAATAAATTTTTCGTGCCATAAAACTCCCCAAGTACAAGTAAGAAGAGAAGGGTTATGATTTTTCAACATATCATTTTTGTATTAAAATATAAGCTGAAAAAAGTAAATATCGTAATGTCAAGATTCGTAATTTTTAATCTCGCTCCCAATGGTTTCAAGCGCTACGTCTATTAATTTGGACTCTTTTTTTAATAAAATATAAATAAATTTTATTTATTCTTTTTACAGTTACCACTTAGTACATGTAGTATTTCTGGGAAAGTTCTTCGTGTTTTGCATACCTGAAAATAAAAGAAATAAAACATTTAATTAGTATTTATTTTCACATTTTACAAGTAATGAATAACTTCTAACTCATACTTAAGCATTTAATCTTTTAATATTAGTTTAGTATTTTAATAGTTTTCGATAATATAATTCTTTATATAGACGGTAATTAATATTCAACCCGCGGTGAATCGCTAGCTTACGCTTAACTTTTGAATTTCTTTGAAAATCATCCGAAAGATATGCAGTAGGGTGGTCCAAAAATAACCAGGATAATAAAAGTTTAGGAACTTTGATGCTGCCAGCCCAGAATTATGAAAATTAGGAAATAGAGACCCGTACTTATTGGTTATGGAAACAATTGTTAATATAATGTTAAAAACAAATACGTTGCAGAATTTCATTTATTGAAGGTTTGTGAGAGAGAATATTCCCATTGCATCAAAAATATTTATTCTACTGATTTTGAAACAATTTTACGAAAAACTGCCCAGTTTCAATTATTGTGGGAGGTGGCTGGACTTTTTTTTGGACCACCCTAATATGAAGGACTTAGTCAAATACAATAAGGCAATACACAATAAAGTGGAAACCAGCTTCCATGTATTTGTTTTCGAACAAAATGTTTTAGAATTATTGTTGCTCTTTTCATATACACCTAGAACGCACGCCATGATAGAGGACTATAAAACTCACAGTCCTTTTTTGCTGCTGCATGCACACCGCACAAGCGCTTACTAAAAGTAGCACTCGGCGATCTTTTTATACTCGAATACTCACTCCTTTCGGAACAAATGGGCTTAACTGAATTCGAATGTTACAGCATCTGATGAAGACACATACAATTTTACTACAGCAATTTTATTTCAAAATCTTGCGAAAAATATTTCACTTCATTTAGGTCAGGTTAGGTTTCTGTGGCAGTCGGTTTAGAGTAGCCAACTCACTTAGGCTACGTAGGTCCGTTGTGGTACCGCTGTGTAACGCGGTGGCTTCAATGTTTATTCATCAAGGAACCATTTCAACGCTCTTATTAAGCGTTGGATAGGTTTTATCCCAACACCGGATAGTTCAGTAAGAGAGTCAAAAGAGTATTTTCCTAAGAACCTCGCTCTACGCCTAGCTAAAGCTGGACAATTACAGAGGAAGGGATCTACTGTTTCTTTCTCTTCCTCGGCTCTACAACTTCTGCAGTATTCGTGCGAAAATATTCCTAGCCTAGAAGAGTGCCTACCTAACAGCCAATAACCGGTGACACAAGCCACGATCTTCGAGATGTTCTCTCTTGAGAGGTTGAGCAATTATCTTGAACTTTTCTTATATAGGTATTTGCGGCCAAATTAGTCTGGTTGTAGCACAAGTATTTTCTTCTCTCCATGACCTATAGACCTCCTGGAAAGTATTACTTTATATCCTTAATCTGCAAGTTCCCATATTGCCTCTGTTTTTAAGCAGTGGAAGATTAGTACCATTTCTGGCTAGCTTATTGGCCTTCCTTCAAGATCTCTATGACCCGGTATCCATATAAGACCTCATTTAGAGCTGCATTCCTAAGCAACCTTTGATCTTAGTTCAACTGCCTCCATTGATTTGATGGCCGCTTGCATGGTCGGGTAGCAGAACGTCGATTCCGTCGTCAACGAATGGGGTATCGGGATCTTCACATTCTCTGCGACATGCGCAGCTATCACTATTTAACGAGAAGTGTTTCCTCCACAATTTTATTCTAAAATTACTTTCACCCTTTCACTTAAATATATGTACGTAGTCTTGTATTCTATCCTTCCTGGAGTTATATTTCTTGCATATTGAATATTTGTACTTTCATTCCTTCCTACCTCTTTTGCCTTCCCAATTGAATGAAAAGCTAATTTATTGTTTTTTTTTGTAAATATTTTCCAGAACTGCTTTCTTTTCTATAATATAGTAAATACATACATACATACATTCATACACACATTCACACATACATATGTATGTATAGCTGGGCTGTCAATTGTTTCGCCAGTGCCCATAATGATGATTCGTCTCGACTTGACTTAACTTAATGTTGACAGACTGGCCGTTCGTACATAGCCTCGCATACTTTGGCTATAAGCCAAATATTTACAAAATATTTGTGGCCTTATGGCGCTCGTTTTTGTTTTTCTCATTTTTTATGGCTACTCAAATTTGAAGGCGATTTATAGTAGTGCAAAGACAAAAGCGAATAAAAAAAGCAAAATAAAAAAAAGCAAAAACAAAGCAAGAAAAAGTTGGACACAAATTTCGCTTAGTTTGTGCATTTATGCAATTTGTGTGCGCATATAATTTATGTTTTATTTTAATGGCTAATAAAATTTTACTTTTCTTCTGCTGTGCATTGTTTATGCCAATTTTGTTGTTGTTTTACATATTTTTTCTTTCGAGCTTTACAGCGTGGCTGTTGCATTTTTGTATTTTTTGTAAAGCGCGTAGCCTTTGCCAATATTTTCTAAACTGGGTCAATTTATGGGGAGTTAAAGGAAAAAAAAATATTAAAAAAAATAACAAATGAAAAGATATAAAAAAATGTGGTTGGATTTTCTCAGATGTTAATTGAATTACTTGGATTTATGATGCAAATTCTGTTTTTATATTGTTTGCAATCAGTTTCTAATACATATCAAAATTATAGCAAATGCGGGAATGTATTTCTCTTTTGCAGAAAACTTGTAATAAAATTGTTCAATTAAAATGTTTCTTTGCTGTATTCCTTAAGAATATTTCCTTTCCACAGGTTTTATGTCACACACAAGCACACCACGGCGGCCTCGATATTTTCACCTTCACCTAAATATCAGCTGTCTTCTGCTTACCTGTCGCTAAATGCGCGTTTAAATTTCCAAATGTATGATTATATTTGCTCTCAGTGGACGTTGACGTACATCTCAAAAGTTTATTTACAAACACACAACCATGCAAATGTATGTATGTACACAACCTCTGTTCAGAAAGCAGCAGAAATATCTCATATAAACGATCCGTTCTTGAGTTATTGCAAATACGCATCAACTGCTTAGGTTCCCTGGTTGAAACATCTCGACCAGCTGCAGCCAGAATAAAGACACATACGCTCATCCCAACTCAGCTCTATCTTAAGAGATTATATACAGTTAGAATTTTCAAAAAATCGATTTTTTTTCTTAATGCCGCCGTAGCCGAATGGTTTGGTGCGTGAGTACCATTCGGAATTCACAGAGAGAACGTACGTTCGAATCTCGGTGAAACATCAAAATTAAGAAAAACATTTTTCTAATAGCGGTCGCCTCTCGGCAGGCAATGGCAAACCTCCGAGTGTATTTCTGCCATGAAAAAGCTCCTCATAAAAAATATCTGCCGTTCGGAATCGGCTTAAAACTGTAGGTCCCTCCATTTGTGGAATAACATCAAGACGCACACCACTAATAGGAGGAGGAGCTCGGCCAAACATCCAGAAAGGGTGTACGCGCCAATTATATATACGAGGGGTGCCTTTTATATTTCGGGATTAGAGAACAAAAACAAATTTTAATCATCGAAAATCACTTTATTGTTTTTCAAAATATTCTCCATGAAGATCTATATACTTTTGCATACGTTTGAACCAATTGTCGAAGCACTTTTGCCACTCTGAATGAGGTACCTCCAAAACATGCATTCTGAATGCCGCAACTGCTTCTTCAGGTGTCGAAAAACGTTGACCTCTCAGTTTGTTTTTTACGTACGGGAATAAAAAGAAGTCATTCGGTGCCAAGTCAGGACTATACGGCGGATGACCCATTAATTCGATGTTTTGGGTGCTCAAAAATGCAGTTGTTTGAGCCGATGTGTGAAAGCGCGCATTATCCTGGTGAAGAGTGATCCGTCTTTGGCGATTGGTTTTCCTAATTTCTTGGAAGACAACTGGCAAACAAATGGTTGTGTACCACTCAGAATTTACTGTTCTGCGTTGTTCTAGTGGTACGGTTGCGACATGTCCAGTTTTTTCGAAAAAACAGGTGACCATTTGCTTGGAAGTGCTTCGTGCGCGAACAACTTTTGTTGGATTTGGCTCATCTTGAAACACCCATACAGTCGGCAGCTGTTTACTTTCGGGCGTAAATCCATGATTCATCACCTGTCACGATGTCATAGACGTGTTCCGAAGCCCCGCGATCGTATTTTTTGAGCATTTCCTTCGACCAATCGACACGAGCCTTTTTTTGAGCGATTGACAAATTGTGTGGGATCCAACGCGAACAAATTTTTTTGACAGTCAAATGTTTATGCAATATTGAATGTATGCTGGTCCCACTAATGCCTAAGATTGTCTCAATCTCACAATAGGTCACATGACGATCTTGCAATATCAGTTCGCACACAGCATCAATGGTTTTCGGAACAACAACTGATTTTGGACGACCTTGACGAAATTCGTCTTGGAGTGAACTACGAACACGATTGAATTCACCATACCGTCGATAAACACTGGTCCTTGATGGAGCTTCATCGCCAAAAAATTAATCAAGTTCATCCATGCAATGTTGCTGAGTAAATTCACGTCGAAAGTTGTAAAAAATAATCGCACGAAAATGTTCACGATTTAATTCCATTTTTGGACCGAGATGAATGTTTTAAGTTACTGTAAACAACACAAATAGCGCTGATATTTCAAAACGTTCTGAGTACGTAAAAGCCAAAAAATGTCAAACTTTGCGATACAGCTGTCAGTTGCCAGATTGCAACACCAGGGTTGCCAAATCTCGAAATATAAAAGGCACCCCTCGTATATATATATATACATATATTTAAAAATACACACAGACAATTTTATATCGTTCCGGTGAATATTTTCGAAGTTACACCCAAATTTGAAAAGGCGTTTCAGA
The DNA here is from genome assembly GCA_037575425.1 of Anastrepha fraterculus. Taxonomy (NCBI): domain Eukaryota; kingdom Metazoa; phylum Arthropoda; class Insecta; order Diptera; family Tephritidae; genus Anastrepha; species Anastrepha fraterculus. The sequence continues at coordinate 1,667,937 of JAYXIM010014817.1, forward strand.
GTGCTTGTAAAGTGCTTTTCAAACTTGAAACGCGCTTTTCTCAAAGTCGATGACGAACATTACTCGAAAACGGCCAAACCGATTAGTTTCAAATTTTAACACGAGCTTCTTAAACATATTTTTTAGTAATTAATTGAAGATTTTTTCTCACCGATAAATGTTTCTTTTTTATAAACAAGTTAAGGCCGAAATTTTAGTCCAAAATCGGTTTTTTTGTTTGAGAAACCACATTTTATCAAAAAAAAAATTATTTTGCTTGTTCTTTCGATTAATTACTAGATTTAACATTACTTTAACGAAATTGTTTGGTTTTTTAATTTGAGAGGATCCAGTTCACAGACATAGTGGTCACCGCAAAACATCTTTTTTGAGAGGATCTCCCTAGCATCAGCTGTAGTTCCTTTCCAAATAAATATTTTTACTAATACTAAGTCTTAAAATACCTACAATTTAAAGATAACATAATATGTGTAGAAATTTTTAGATCAATAAATTTAAAAGTTTTCCCAGAAAAAACTTCTGGAAATTCGCTTTTTTCGGCCTTCTAATTGTATATAACCCCTTAAGTTTAAGAAGGAAACTGGGTTTGGCTGCAGTAGTTAATATGCTGAGTACCTGCATACGCATTTTCAATAAAATCCCCTATCTTATTCTATTTTTTAAGGTAAACGACCTTCCGAAGCGCAATGTTGCCAAAAAAACAAAATTAAAAAATGAAATATGAAAATATATTTAGGTAACAGCATAATTAGAACTTGGTGAAGTGAAAACGTAACAAATTGTAAGAAAAAAACTAAATTGCAAGCGTAGCAAATAAATTAACTGTGACAAAAGGCACCCATACATGCATATATACATACTTACGTACAATACTCCTATAAAAGTAAATGAGAGACGATTATTGTTAATGTTGACAAAGATCTGAAAGGTGTCTAGTGTAGTTAGTACTAGTAAAGACGAATGTACATACATATGTATGTACATATGAATAGACTTACATATGTGCGCTAAAAAGTAGTGCAATCATATGCGAAATTAATGTGGCGTAAATGGCATCGAAAATCACAAAACAACAAATAAATTTAATGGTGCGGAATTTTTCTTCAGTTTTCTACCTTTAGATGGAATATATGCATGTATGTACATATGTGCATGCATACATACATATATATATATACGTAAATTGTATTTGATAATAATAAGGCAGCAAATGAGGTAATCGCAATCGCGAAGATGTCTTTAATTGCAAGCAAATTCCTTGCACTAAACCTTTGGCTTTGATTTTTTTTTTTTTTGATACAATAACTACATCCGCTTCTTCTTTTTAAATAAAAAAAATCAGTTTTTAACATCTTTTACGTTCACATTTTTTTGTGGTTAGAGAATCCCTCAAATATTTTCTCATATACATACTAAATAAACGGAAGAACAGAAGTCTTAGCCATAAAGGAAGTATGTACTCGTAGCTGTGTACCTTAACACAGACGCCGTGGCATAACTACGATAAATTTCTTTTCGGATAGCCACGCGGCCATCAAACTAATGGAGGCAGTTATACTAATATCAAGAGTAAACGATATTAGCACCGTCTTGAAGGTTAATCTTATAAGGGTTCCGGGACATAGAGATATTAAAGGAAATTGCAAGGCCGTTGAGCTTGCCAGAAAGAGTACTATTCTTCAACTGCTTGAAAAAAGAGGAAATATTGGAATTCCTATGGCAACTTGCAAATTCGGGATAAAAAATAATATTATCCAGGACGCCAATAGCTCATGGAGAGAAGAAAATCCTTGTGTTACAACCAGACTAATTTGGCCGCAAATAGATAAGAAAAGCTCAAGAGAATTGCTCAACCTTTCAAGAGAGAACATCTCGAAGATCGTGGCTTGTGTCACTCTTCTAGGCTAGGAATATTTGCGCATGAATACTGCAGAAGTTGTAGAGCACAGGAAGAGGAGGTGAGAATAGCGATAACGCGAAACAATAAAGCCACGGGAGCCGACGGGCTGCCGGCTGAGCTATTCAAACATGGCAGCGGGTGCTGGTAAGGTGCATGCATCAGTTTCTATGCAAAATATGGTTGGATGAAACCATGCCTATCGATTGGAAGTTAAGGGTGCGCTGCCCAATCTATAAGACGGGTGATTCTGTAATCTGAGCCAATTATCGCGGGATTAGTTTTATAAATATCGCATATAAGATTTTAGCGATCGTATTGTGTGAAAGGCTGAAGTCCATCAGTTGGTTGATTGGACCTTAACAATGTGGCTTCCGACCTGGAAAATCCACAATCGATCAGATATTCCCAATACGCCAAGTCTTTACAAAGAGGAGAATCTCTCTTGCCAACAAGTGCTACTTTGGACTAAATAGGCAACGGAGTAATAAAGTCCTCTCTCGACGAACAAAACTAACACTCTACAAGACTCTCATCATGCCTGTCCTAACGTATGGCGCAGAAGCTTGGACGATGAAAATATCCGATGAGTCGTCACTTGGAGTATTTGAGAGAAAGATTCTGTGGAAGGTTTTGGGCCTTTGCACGTTGGCGATGGCAAATATCGCAAGGGATAGAACGATGAGAACGTATGAGCTTTACGACGGCATAGACATAGCGCAGCGAATAAAGGTCCAGCGGCTTCGTTGGCTGGGTAATGTCGTCCGAATGGGTACAAACGCTTCACCTCTGAAAGCATTCGATGCGGTACCAGCTGGTGGTAGCAGAGGAAGAGGAAGGCCTCCTCTGTGTTGGAAAGATCGACTGGTGAAGGACTTGACTTCACTTGGTATGTCCAACTGGCGCCTGTTAGCACGAGAAAGAAATGACTGGCTCGGCCAAAAAACTTATACACCACATTCGGTATCATTAAGAATCATTTTAGAAACTTCAACTTGACACTTCTAAATTTACTCTTATACTCGTATAATACAATTTAAATATGCAAACTACTCGCAGTCATTAATTAAAATTATCTCACACTGAGTGACAGACCGACTACAGCTCAAGTCAAACCGCTTCGAGCTACCGTAAGAATTGTCTACATTCCAACATTCTGTAAGCTAATATTTCTAACAAATTGCGCTTTAAACGACATAAGCAGAAACATAAGCAAAGCACAATAAGTGTGAACGTTGAAATAAAAACAAATATAATAAACAAAATGCAAAAATTTTAACTGAAGGTGGAATCAATTAAACGAATAAACACCAGCTGCAAAAGCTCAGAAAAATACGTATTGGGTGAATAAGGCGACCAGCGATACCGCAATGAATGCAACCCAGAATGAGGCGCAGCAACTGAGGGTGGAGGGATGCAACTTGTAGGTATTTTTATATAGTCATGTGTCTCGGAAAATTTGATATTTGCATTAAATGTTTATGATCAGAGCGAAATTTAGAGCAAAATGTATTAGTATGTAATTCCTTTTGAGTAGTTTGCTTGTGCATATAACAAGCCGAGAGTCTGTGTTCTGATACGGAGTTTAGATTTGCATATTCATACTTACATATGTATGTATGTGTACTTATACTTTGCATTCCCATGAAATATCCATGAAATAAAAATTATGCAAATTTATATGTATTCAGAACTAATGTCGCCCTGCAAAAGAGCGTCTACTGCAAGAACTTCTGCTTTGACAAATAATTAAGCAGCATTACAGAAAAAAAAGTCACAAAAAAAATGGAAACAATGCTTGCTGTTGACCTAGAAAAGTTAGCATAAAAACGCGTAGACATTTAGCTTGAATGGCATGAGAATGATGAGGGAAACAAAATACGAAATCAAAAGAATCAACTAAGTAGAAATAAAGAAACATCTTACAGGGCGTTGATAATGAGAATGCCCACAACACAAAAACGTGCATGCGAAAAAACGCAAAATACTAGGAAAACAAATTAATTTCAAGAAAATACTACAAACTAGTTATAAAGCAGAAAATAAATAAGAAAAAAATGCATAGCCAACACACGAATAATAAAAACTTTATATGTACAGGGTCCGGCACTCGAAGTGTAACCAATTAAAAAGGCCATAAACTTAGTTTGGAAAATTATTTTTATTAAATTCAAAGTAAAAAAAGTGTGTGAAAATAATACAAAATTAAGAAACAATTTAATTTCGCTCGATATAACCACCTTTTGCCTTGACTATGGCCTTGAGACGGTCAAGAAATAATTCGCAAGCTGCCCGAATGTGACTTGCAGGTATTTTTGCCCACTCGCGGACAATGGTTTTTTTCAGCGCCTCGAGACAGGTAAATCTTTTATTTCGGGCTTTGCTCTCCAAAATGGCCCAAAGACGATTCGTGTCTGGTGAATTTGAGACGTTGTTTTTTAGCCATTCTTGGTTCACTCGAGCTTTGTGAGACGGTGTCGAGCCCTGTTGACACGTCCATGGTCTACCACCGAAGTGTTTGTCTGCTCACGGCTTCTAAGCAACCTCCAGAATACTTTCCCGATAATATTTCTCGACGAGAGCGCCGATCTCCGGTTACAGTGGCCCTAACCATTAGCTGTGACGGGTGTTGCCTCCTGGTGGCCAATCGATGACTCAAATTCTCGTATGAATGGTCGGTCAAATAAACCCTATCGTTTTGGGAGTATACGAATTGCGCAATTTGAAAAATGTTCTCGTCAGAAAACACAATGTTCGGAAGTTGGTCGCTTTCGGCCAAAAGAAGCAACTCCTTCGCTCTCTCAAGTCTGTCTTGTTGATGCTTTGGTGTGAGACCATGCGTATTTTGGGTCTTGTGAGGCTTGACAGTGAGATCATTTTTCAGTATGCGGCTGATGCTAAGGTCAGATATTTTCAGTTCTTTCGTCATTTGATTGGCATTTCGTCGGAGATTTCGCTCAAGTCACTTCTTCACTTTTTGAACCATTTCACATGACGTTGCAGTGTTTTGATGACCACCTCCATGACGCTCCGCGATGCTACCAGCATCATAAACAAAAACTTTATTTACTTTAAGGATTAAGTATTTGAGGATTCCGAACGGTGACTGATTCGAGTTTGTGTTAATCGCTTTATGCACCTGATGAAGTTCATCAGATTTTTTATATCAAGGCCTGCTATATCAGCATGCGGCTGACGCAAAAAGGACTCGAACTAATTCCAAATCCCACGGTGTGCATACCACGCGTGTATAGTAATCTGTGAGAGCACCCACGAAGTTTGAGAACTGAGATTTTGTCATTCTCAGAAGATCACTTGAACGACTCCGATCCACATGTTGTCAGAAGGATTTCGCAACCTTACCTCACTGCTTCGCAGTTTCAATGTAGGTCTTACCAAATATCCAGATGAGCTTTATGTCAAAAAATTCGGTTGCGATCGACTAGACTGGCATTCCCTGACCAGTTCCGAATGCACCGTCATTGAGCCCAGACCCTTAATTGCCGCTTGGCTATCGGAGTAAATATTTACTTCCTTGACAGTTATTACGTTAACCAGCTGCTTTTTTGATGGCGGCTGCCGCTGCTTGGAACACACTGCAGTGATTCGGTAAACTAAATTTGTTACCTTCGACGACAAGAAAGAATAAGGATTTTTCCAAAACCAACTTACAAAAGTATTTTATTATTTGCAGAAGCGTAAAATATAACCTAGCAGAAGTCAATCTAATCACAATGGCAAATTTATTAAAAATTCATATTCAATGCTATTGAAAAATACCCCAAACCCCACTGTAATAAATAAAAAAAAATATTAAATATGAAAACCAAACACATGTTGAAGTGAAAGCTAAAGCAAAAAGAACAAAACGGAATCAAAGAGATGAAGAGACTCGTATGATAACAAGAATTTATGCTATACATTCTTCGACACCAAGTGGTTACTAAATTAATTGGAAATAAATTCTTTCAATACGTTTATGTATCAAATTTTGTATGAACCCTGCAGGAAAGACTTGAACTATTAAAATCAATTTTACTGCAAAGCTATCTGGTAATCAAAAAAGTAAGTACGCTTTTGAAATTCCGGATACTTTTCGCGTTATAGGAATCTCATTCACTGCTTGGGGTATAGAATGCAGAGGTGTAGCCGATAACTGCTGAGGCTTCAGCTACCCAGCGATGATATCACTAAAGTCATCAAATTCGAAAAGAAGTTCAGAAATGAACTGGACGATAAGTTAAACCAAAGTAGACTTGCATTTTAAAGAAAACTCCACGAGTGTACACCGCTCTGGTACACAAATGACTCGAAGAGTCCAGAAGGCATAAACGCTAGAATATTCGGCCCCAGAAACGAGCGTTCTGCGCCGATGGGTACTTTTTCAAGCCTCTTCCAGGCGAAGATGTATGCCATTTGTGTATAGTATGTGCAGAGATAAACTTAGACAGAAACTTCCAGAATGAGCGAATTTCCATTCTGCGCAACAGTGAGGCGGTACTCAAGGCTCTATCATCCTGTAAGATTAAGTCCTCTCTGGTCCTTGAGTGTATCGAAAAACTGAATCTACCAGAAATGCACAATCGTATCCGATTAATTGGGATCAAGAACGCAGTGAAACAAACATTGGCCAGAGAGACTGCAGTCTCGCTATTAATCGAACCAGAGCCCGTTCTTGCTATGGGACAACTCACCAGCAAGGAGAAGCTTAGAAGTGAAGAGCTAAGGCTAAGGGAGATTACCTGGCACCAAACTATGGAGCTACGCCAAACGACATCTTTACTGGGAGGGTACAACCAAAAGTGATTTAAAAGACTCATAACCCTCCCCAAGGATATGCTGAGAATGTTCACGGGCATTCTTGCAAGCCACTGCAGACTGCGTGGTCATGTGCACATGATCGGGATATGGCCCACTGACTCTTGTCGTTTCTGCGACCAATCCCCGGAGACTCCAACGTACCTTCTCATTGAATGCTTTCGCGCTATAGCGCGGAGAAGGTTGAAACCACACGGCCAACTGCAGTCAGGAGAAAGGCACATGCGCTCAAACCAACCCAGCTCGATCCAGAGTTTAATAAGGGAATCGAGTCTGGTGAGCAGAGGGCAAACTTCATAGAAAATCTAATCTAAACTACTGGTTGCAAAGTATAGAAAAAGAAAAGTATAGTGAAGAATCTTGGGATAACTAATGTTTTACTTATCTAAACAAACTTAGGTTTACACAACATCAACAACAACAACAAGCGATTGCCAATTCCAAGTACATCGTCGTGTAGCATTCATCCGTTGATTTTACGAAAAATTGAAATGAACCAATTCGCTACCCTTGGATTTTCCTGCAGGAAATACTTCGATTTCGATTTCATTAATAGACTCTGCATATGTGTGTGTGTGTGCTCCACTCCACACAGTCAGAAGTGTGTTTTCAACACCAAAACACGTGATTTTCTTCGCCATAAAGGGGGAACATACCAAAAATGGCAGCATCGAATTGAAAATAAAGGGAAGAGAAGGAACAAGAAAAGCAGAACAACAAGACGTGTTAAAACGGTATGGAAGGGCGGCGATAGAGAAGAATGGAACACATCATTCATTGGCAATTAAAGTGCCAAATTTAGAAATTTTAACAAGCGCCAAAAAAATGTTTTTTGAAGTGAGAGAAGAGCAGGAGGAAATGTATGTGTGGACGAGAAAATACGATTTCACATACATATATATCATACAAATGTACGTACGTATGTGTGTTTGTATGAAGATATGTATATATAATAATGTACATATTTTGAGGAATCGTATATCAGTTCAATACTGGCTTACTGGCCCTCGCATTATAAGCACGCACAAGTACTATTTAGGAAAATATGGAGCGCTATCACACAAACATTTTCCGAAGCTACTACTTATGTAAGTACGAGGGTCCTTTGAAAAGTGCGTCGAAAAATTAAAGCTTCTTAATTGTTTGGGGTAAGCCTTTTTTATTTTTCGACATAGTCGCCTTTTAGGCTTATACACTTCGCCCAACGCTGTTCTAGTTTGTTGATCCCTTTCGAGATTTGGGATTTGACTATGGGATCTGAAAAATAGCCATTCGTTTCTGTAATTACCTCCTAAAATCTTTTTTTCTACTAGCCATTTTTCAAATTGGGGAACAACTCGTAGTCCGAGGGTTCCGAAGGAGCCAAGTCTGCAAAACAAGTTGGAACCCCATTTCTATTAATTTTGCGACCACAACTGCTGAGACGTGAGTGGTCGTGATGAAAATGGAAAATTGACTCCACTTTCTCGATTCAAACGAATGCCAAACACAAAAAAATGGACCAATCTAGCTGAAACTTGGTGGTTTGTTTTCTTCTCAGAGATGCTGCTAACTAAAAATAAGAACGCTGCAGAACTGCAAAGTGTTTTGTGACTTGAAAGAAAAGACGTTCGGTTGATGGTCGGTATTACAGGTTCCGGCACTCGAAATGTAACCAATTAAAATGCCCATAAATTTAGTTTCGAAAATTACTTTTATTCTATTCAAAGTAAAAAATGTGCGAAAATAAGTCAAAATTAAGAATCAATTAACTTTTGCTCGATATGACCATATTTTGCCTTCACTATGGTCTTGAGAAATTCCAGAAACGAATCGCAAGCTGCCCGAATGTGATTTGCAGATATTTGGGCCCACTCGCGGAAAATGGATTTTTTCAGCGCCTCGAGACTGGTGAATTTTTTAGTTCGGACTTTGCTTTCCAACATAGCCCAAAGAGAATAATCCATCGGATTCACGTCTAGTGAATTTGAGATTCATTGTGTGAACATTTCGAAGTTCGACACATTGTTTTTTAGCCACTCTTGGTTCACTCTAGCTTTGCGAGACGGTGTCGAGTAGTGTTGAAACGTCCACGGCTTCAAAGCAACCTCCAGAATACTTTCCCGATAATATTTCGCCTTTACCATGACGTCAGACTCGAAGAAAACAATTGGAGAGCGCACATCTGCGGTTACGGCGGCCCAAACCATTAGCTGTGGCGGGTGCTCCCTCCTGGTGGCCAATCGATGATTCAAATTCTCGTATGAGTGGTCGGTCAAACAAACCCTATCGTTTTGGGAATATACGAATTGCTCAGTTTGAAAAATGTTCTCGTCAGAAAACACAATGTTCGGAAGTTGGTCGCTTTCGTCCAAAAGAAGCAACTACTTCGCTCTCTCAAGTCTGTCTTGTTGCTGCTTTGGTGTGAGACCATGCGTCTTTTGGATTTTGTGAGGCTTGACTTTGAGATAATTTTTCCGTATGCGAGTGATGTTAAGGTCAGATATTTTCAGTTCTTTCGCTATGTGATTGGCACTTCGCTGGGGATTTCCTTCAAGTCGCTTCTTCTCTTTTTGAACGATTTCACGGGACGTTGCAGTCTTTTGATGACCACCTCCATGACGTTTCGCGATGCTATCAGTACATTGTAACGAGTAATGGTGCGATAAACAAAAACTTTATTTACTTTGAGTCGCTCGAGCTCTCGAACAATCTCTGGATGTGATTTTACAGCCAAATATAATGCAATCACACTGTTACGATTGAAATCCATTACTGATATTCTTTTTTCGCAATTATTCTCGACAAAATGCTTCCGCGCGCTTGTAAACAATACTTTAGACTGTCATTTAGCCAACTAACAGACAGCTGATGCCTGTGCACTGAGCCCGGATAACACTGAGCCTTGTGTTACTTATCTCCTTTCCTTCTTAACTATCTACGCTTTCAAATTCCTGAGCTTTAAATGCAATGCGCTTTTAGCCTGAGTGTTTTAGGCATAGATGACTAGATGTGAAACTCTTTTTCTCGTGAGAGCGCTGAAAAATGTGCATTTTTTATAACATTTTCCAATATTGCCACACCGGTAGAAACATGAATTGGGTATTTTTGAACCAAAGGTCTGGAATTTTTAGTTTCCACACCACCATTGAGGTTAGTATTTAGTGTGCGGTTGCCCAATAGCCTTATATCACTCGTAAACACCTACATATACTAATAAAAAGCACAATCCGTATGAAATATGTACATAAAAAAGCCAAAAATTTAAAAATTTATATGTAAATGAAATTATTTAAAACTGATATACATAAGTAATTTAATAATAATAAAGTTATGAACCCGAAAAACATAAGTTATAATTAAAAACATGACTTATTGCGATTTTTTAATGTAACACAGAAAGTGGGTAATAAAAAAAAATTTCTCTAACAAAGAACAGAATAAGTTAAAGCAGATTACCTTTAATTTTTGTAAAATATCTCAAACACAAATTCAGTTCCCTTACCTACGCTTTTCAACCATAGAATGTTTACGTACATATATACAAATTTACATAAACCAACACACAGTTTTCAATAAAATTACATTATGTACATAAGACTAATTAAAAGTAGAAGTCGAAAAGGATATAACGAGCTTTGGATTCCACAAACTCACTTCAATTCAAATTATTACATTTCAATTGAATTAATTTTAAGACAAATAATTATAAACATTTCAACACTTCATTTCTCCATTAAGCAAAAACGAACTGTTTTCGTCTGTTATTTTTGGCGCGTTTCTTCTGGCAGTCTGCCATTTCGCCTATCAGCTGTTCAAAATCCCATAATGTGTGAGTGCTGCCAAGTTTTGAAGCGTCCTCATGGGCGCGCTCTCTCTCAAAATGAATAAGTTTCACATCTAGTTATCTATGGTTTTAGGAGTGCTTCTTGGTTCGACTTTTCTTCTCTTACTTAGCTCGGACTTTTCAACCCACCCTCGTTGTATGTTTGTAGTGACTATGGGCAGACTCCTCATGTGTCTCTACCGCTCGGTGCGCCAATGGCCAATTAACACAAAATTCCGGCGCGCAATAGTTTTCGACAGAAATCGGTTTATATGTAAATTGATGAATAAATAGCGAACACTTAGCATGACCGATTAATTTCGCGCACACTTGTATGTGTGTATGTGTGAGCAGCGGTGAACACTTGAGATAATTCCACAATTTGTAACCAGAGCACAGCCTCACCGCATCGTCGAAGTATCGGCAACGATCATTTATGTTCTAGAATACGATATGTATGCATGCATGTATGTATGTATGCGTGTGTATATACATATTTATATATTTATGCATCTGTGTGGCATTATCGTAACAGATCGCGATCGAAGAATTCGTAATTCCAGTGCGTAGCCACTAAAAATAGCGCCGTTCTGTGTCACATACAAACTTACAGGCAGATGCTACTTACATGAACACTGAGTGTACATATACATATACATATTTACTATATAAATATGCACGTAAGAGCAAGTATTCATTGCGATGTGCCAAAACAATTTAAAAACATGTCAAACTGTCAAGTGGTAAAAGTAATCGATTGATATTTTAAGTGTAAATATTTCCTTAGCAAATCGAGGCAAAGAAAAGCACACACGAAATAAGATCGATGTTGCGACTTGATCGAGTTGATTACTTTTGCAATTTGTGCTATCAAATTTAGAGTTGATAGGTGAATGAACTTAACAATTTTTTTAGTAGTGATCAAGGTAAGAAGCCCGATCTCGTTGTTGAATAACACAAAAGTTGAAGTAATGCAGAGTCCAGCACAGCGACAGGCTAAATAATTTATACTTCTCTCCAGAAAATCATCAAATAGGCTACTAAACCTGAATCGAGTGAGCTTACGGACTTTCACTGGATATTAAGAGGAACGGTGTAACCTTCATTATCATTTTAGAAAACTATAATTAGTGGAAAAAAGCTTCTGCATGATGAAACGCCAGTTACAATTTTCACACTCAGCTAGTAACTGTCATGCAGAACTACTACAAGGTAATCTCGAAGAGGAACCAAAGGAAAACATACTTATTTTCGAATGACCAAGAAGCGAGGTTGTCATCAGCTTCATCGACGACAAGCTTTATTTTTCGTCTTGTTTGGGGCGATAACCGCTGACGCGATTTTAGCCGGGTTTAACAAAGCGCTCCAGTAATTTCTTTCAGCCAACGAAGCCGTTGGATCTTTATTCGTTGCGCTCTGTCAAGGTCGCCGTAAAGCTCAAACTGCTCATTATTCCTTCACCTACGATACTCGCCGCCACCAATGAGCAAAGCAAATCTTTCGCAGAATCTTTCTCTCAAACACTCCAAACGACGCTTCATCGAATATTGTCATCGTCCAAGCTTCTGCGCCATACGACAGGACGCGCATGATGAGATCCTTATAAAGTGTTAGTTTTGCTCTTCGAGAGAGGACTTTATTACTCAATTGCCTACTTAGTCCAAAGTAGCAGATGTGAACAAGAGAGATTCTCCGTTCATTTTCATTTCAAGGTTGGCCTTGTTATCGGTTTTAATGCTGGCTCCTAGATAAACGAAGTCTCTTACAACCTCGAAATCATAACTATAATCCACGACCAATTTGAAAAAGACAGAACTAACAGCGCGGTTGTTAAGACCGATGATGTCAATATAGGCTATTATACGCTCTTATAAAATATTGTGCCTGAGCGATTAAGTACGATCGTTTGGCGCCTATTCGACTGGTACGATCCTTTCGAACATCACGTTAAAGGAGTCACACGACAGCGAGTCGCCCTGTCTGACACCTCAAACGGCTTAGGGACGTCCTTCCCAATTCTGATGGCGCTGCTGGTATTGAGCAACATCATCTTGCATACCCGTATTAGTTTTTCATTTTTATACTGTTGAATGCAGCTTTGAAGTCGACGAAAAGATGGTGTGTGTCGATTCTCTGTTCGTGGGTATTTTCCAAGACTAGGCGTATTTTGAATATCTGGCTCCTCACTCACTGATTTATAATTCGAGGAAATAGCAGTGTAATTTGGCTGGAGGTCCGGTAACAGTGCAAGATTGCTGAGTTAATTTATTCATGGCTGACATTTGTAGCTTCATCGATAAGCCTGAAATATTTTGAAATCACATTTAACTTTGAAAGCAGAGGTTCTCTCGAGAAACTGTAAGAAAATGTCTCCATTAGGTGCTAGATTAAGCACTTAAATGTTCCACAAAACGGTATAGTAAAATTCCACTACGCGTCCAAGGCAAAGCATTTAGGCAACACTACACCCAGTCTACTTTACAGCTCGTACACCTAAGTGGCGCGACTCTAAAACAATTAGTGATATGGAACAAAAAGCCTGAGGAGGTACCCAAATTCATCAGAAGTCTCCAATTACAGGCTTGGGGTCAAACACAAAATACAACATCAGAGGAGGTCGCAGTGCATTATGGCCCAATAGCAATAGTAATAAGACCTTGAAAAATATAATAAAAGTTGTAGTGGCGTTGCAGCGATCTCAAGTTCAACCACATGCTTTCCGCATTTACTCATTTATCCTTGTGAATCGAAGCAGAAGAAGGCCATAGTGGATCTAACTAAAGGGCAAATCAATACCATCCAATTCCCGCCGTAAAATATCGTTAATCATCTCTCGATAGCGCAATCCATTCACCTGTAACACTTGTTATTGGAAAACCCTTTACAAACAAGCTCACAGCGACAGTTCCTTGGAACACGCGCGTTGTCATTGACTTCGATTATCTTGTAAACGGAACGATGATCGCCAACGCATATCTAGTGCACAGCTGCAGGATCGATTGAACGTCGATTTGAAGTCAAATCTACCGCATTTTGCTCATAAAAAGGTTATTTTCCGCAAAAACAAAATATCGCTAAATTAATCTCTTATCCAACATGCGTGGAATAGCTAATAAATAACGAAGCTGGCACTATAGAAGAGCTTATGTTGAACCACTCCCCGATTCTTCTGCTGGTAACCTTTTCATTCATTATCCTATCATCTCATTTAGAATAATTACCGCTTTCTCTTCTACAGCGTCAATGGACTCAATCTTGTTCGTTGCAATGCAGACTTCAATTTAGGAAAAAGCTAGAAGTCGAACGACGCAAGATCCAGCGAATAGGCAGATGATCTAACACGGGCTGAGGTGCTGTACTTGGCTAGAAACCTCTTGAACTACAAAGCGGAATTGTCTTGGTGGAAGACCCATGGCATGTCCTTCCGTAATGCGGATAACTTTTACCTAATTCTGTGATAGAACTCAGAAAAAACCTGAAAGTAGTAATACTAATATCAACTAATAGTTGGATCATCTAGAAGTATCCGCACCTTACATACATTTTATGCTTCTTTAAAAGTGATTTCTCTCTAAATCTCTTTCATTTGGAAGTGATAAAAAAATATATTTAATGTGAAGCAAAACCTGTATTTCTTATTTATGGTTAAGCTTTAAAATCTACATACGGAAGACGATAATAAGTATCAGCTCAAATATGTAGAAACGTATCTTTTTTATTAAATAGAAATTAATACTATGTCATCTAAGTCCAAAGTAAAAACTGGAATCATTTTGTAATACTTACCATGGCAAATTAGACCTGAAATAAGAGAAGGTATAGAATTAGATGAAGTCTGCTAAAGACAATAAAATAAATAAATTAAATAATTAAATTCTTGTAATACGAAATTTTGAAGATTTTCAAGTAAAAACAAAACAAAAGCTATAAAAAGATCCCTTTTTACATTTATGACTTAGCCAAACGATTCAAGAATGCCTTGTGTGTCCGCATAGAGTTCGGGTTCCCTTACTAAGCTCATATAGGTATTGCAGAAATAGGGGTCAATATCAACGCTTGAAAAGAAATGAGATGGACGTGGAACGATAAAACATCACGAGGACCTTGTAACACCTTCTTCAGCGAACATAGCATAGCATTACTGCTCGGTGTGAGCCTTAGTTTCCTCCATAGCCATACTACGGTAGTTGGTAGCTCTTATACTTCTCATATCGTCCTCAAGGTCATCTAACCATCTTTCAAAAATGCGTGCATCCAAAACTTTGCGAGATATTCTTTCATCAGCCATTCTGAAAAGATGTTCTAGCTATCGGATGCGATGTGATTTACCAAACCACCGGAAGGTCCTCACCCTACTGAATTTCAAAAGTATGTCAAAATCCACATCAAACTTAACAAATATCTACCCATATACCAAAGGTTCGAAACCCATATGCCAATAGCCTGAAAAATCAAAGCCTCTTTAGTTACAATTTTCAACCTCAGCTAACCACTTTTATACAGAAGTATTACCGATGTAGAATAATAATCTCGAAGAGGAACAAAAAGAAAACATATTTTCAGATGTCCAAGAAGCGGGCTTGTCATCAGCTTGACAGACAAAAAGCACCATAGAAATGAAAAAATGTACATCAATGTTAGGAAGGTTTCTATTCCTACTCTCAGACAAATAATTAGTAGATACTGTCAATTTGTCAAGTGAAGCAGAATGCCACATCCCCTACATCTGTTTCATGGCTGACATTTGAAGCTTCATCGGTAAGTCCGAATATTGTTATTTTTTCGTGGATAGTGAGTTTTAAAATACGTCATCGAAGCTTGCTTCGCGGTAATGGTATGCACTATAGTCCCAAAACTTCACCTCTTTGGGAATCGTCGGCCACCCTGGAGCCGCTTTCACATTATTTCAGAGTAGCGTTCCATCTTTCAGAGTATAAGATATATACTTATGAGCCTGCGTCCAGGTCCTACTTTTCGAGACGAACTTTTCCGCTGTCCCAGAGTATATCTTCCGCGAATCCTCTGATGATTTCCCAAGTTTCCTTGCTGCTTAGCATCTTGTCCATTATATTATATTTTCGGTGGTTTTGTGACTGATTGCACTCTCCAACGTTCGACGTTCTTGTTGCCAACGCGTGCATTGGAAAATGGTGTGTTCAGCGGAATTTTTGGCTGCATCAGTGGGTATGTATGGTGTTTACTTTTCCCGCGCCCCGAAAACATTTGGATTATATAAAAATTGACTTCACCGAAGTTCCTACTTTATCTTGTAGCGGCATCTTTTATTTGACTAGCCGTCCATGTGTCGCGTGTTTTTTCAGCGGTCTTACCATAGCCTTAGCGTTTCGTGTTTTATTTCGGGCTCCGTAGGGTTAATATCTCCTTCATCCATCCAAGGCTAGTAAGTGAACCCGTTTTAAACCGCTCGCTCTAATACTGTGCGGTAGGCAGACACAACTCTCAGAGCTGTCGATTGTTGTACCGATACTAGGAACTTGCACCGGCGATTTGCCTTTAGCACATTTTCCCCCAGTTCAGCTCCGTACAAGAAAACGGAGAGCGTGGTAGCCATACTTATTTCTCGTTTCTTTTGCCTGAGATGCCATCTTAGTGGCTTTCTCTGAGACGCGTTTTATTTGGGCCCAGAAAGTTAGTCATGATACTTTAAACCATTATTCATATTTAAATTGTAGGTAAAAATAGTACTTATTGTTATGACAGATTGTATGAAATAAATGGAGTTCGAAAAAAAAAAATAAATTATTCGTAGTTATCGTATTGAAGCATGTGTTTGCATGCGAACTTCTAGTGGAATGTGCTTCTTGGTTAAAAGTTTTAACTCCGTTTTATTTGTGGCTAATTTGAGACCACGAGAATATAGGCACATTTATGTCCGTATCATGTCTTTGTTAAGTTTTCTACGAGCTTCTTGAAATTTTCGTACTGTGATGATTGCGATGATATCGTCTGCGCATCCGATGAGGATATTTCTATATTGAATGCCTCCCCATAGCTAACGCCCCACAATCCGGGACCGAGAATTGATTCTTGCGGCGTTCCGAATGTGATATTTATACGCCGATAACCCTCTGGGGTTTGATAGGCGAGTCCAAATATTACGGATTTAACTCTGAAATCAGAGGTTCTCCGAGAAAGTGTAGTAAAGTGATGTATTCGTCCAATTATTACAAACTCCCACTACGCGTCCTAGGCTAGCTTAGTCAACACTACAGCCAATCTACGTTAGATTCTCATTATGCTCGTTTTATTGGGTGATCTGCTGAGACTTGAGCCAAACCCCAAAGCCCACGGGAAAGTCCATAAGGAACTAAGTTGTTCTCGGCATCATAAACATTCGCCCTGCATGTATGGGGAATGCTGCTGGAGTGTCAGTCCTTGGCCGGATAAAAACCCAGGTCCTTTCGGTAATGCAGAACCGACTGTCGTGGAAACGAAAAACAAAAAATTTTATAAACTGTTTTTTTTTTTATCGACTGATTGCCCTGGTGGAGTCTAATCCGAATTAACTCCGCTAGGCCATTTCAGTAAATAAGGGACATATGTATATGGCCTACTGAAGGGTTTTGAGAGAGGAAATGAGAACTTATTTTCCAAAACTATACGAGTAAGTATGTTGCTGAACGGCTACAGTACAAATCAAAAATACTAGTTATATGAGAAGGTTAATTTTTTCGTATTTTACAATAAATTGTCCAATCAATCAACCTACATTCCAACAAACGTCAAACTAAGGAAATTAAAAAGCCCAAACATTCACGGCAACGACAATGAAGAAATTTCTACTCAATCGGAACATCTTCAGCGTCATTAAGGCAAGTTTGCAACTGCCACAAAATAACTTGACTATCTTTTAATTGAATTGCGAATAAATTGTAAACTTATCTATAGACGACAACTTTGTCTCAATGAGTAAGCGAGCGCAGTCAGACTCAATGGTTTTGCACAAAAGAATTACTGGTTGGGGATAAGGAAAAGCAAGAACTGGAAAAGCTGCATCGAAATAGAAGCAGCAGCAATTGAAAACGATGGATGAAGATGGGAAATTAATAAAGGGCTACAAACTATAATAAACTGAAATAAAATGAAATAAAAGGAAAAAACTGAGAACACAATAAGAAGGGAAACCAAAAAACAAAACAACAGGCGATATGTGAGTACGAAAAAGTCATTACAAAAAGTCAACTACTTCGACGATGACAACAATACAACCAACAACAACAATAAAAACATGTGAGACAACTACAATATATGAATGCTTGCAAATGGAAGAGGAGGCAAAAGCTTGAGCAGGTAATAAAGCAAAGACCTCGAAGACATTGGAAATGCATGGCAAAGAGACGATTTTATTTATAGAACCGCGATAGACCAAGCAAATGGCGTTTGCCGACCGGGGCCAAATGAAAATGATTGCGGCAGCAGAAGCAATAGCAACAGCGATAGCGACAGTGTCGCAAGGAGACAGCGAGCTGTGAAGGAGGCGAAAAAGTAGGAGGGGAAGGCCACCTAGCCTATCATGCAATGTAAAACTACTACTACGTAGTGTACGCTTTGAAGCGATGGGCGCAAGATAACGACGAATTGAGTAGACTAGAAAAAAACACACACACAAGTGCATGTGAATGTGTACGCCGAGTTTTCATATGCATACGAGTATGTGGATGTACCGCTTGGCTGGGGACGCGCGCATTGCATAGGGATTGGAGCGGCTGAGACGAGTCACAGAGACAAGCAAAATGAATGCGAAATTTATAGACCATGCAACAAACAACAGAAGAAATATATAAGTAGAAGAAAAAAATTAATGGCAGGGAGAAAAATGAAGCAACAAAGTAAACAAACAACAGCAACCGGATGGTCGCAAGGAAAAAAGGGGGTGTGCGCGAGGCGGAGATTGAGAAAATGTGCAACATAGCTGATAATGTATGGGCATATCCAATGTTTGCATGATTCGCGGCGCATCGAGTCGCATCTACTGGGCCATGGATGACGGATGCGGAGTGTCGAGACCGGCAGGCCAGCCAAGCAGGCATGGCAAGATTGTTGGGACCAAACACATAAGTACAAATACGAGTATATATGTATGTATTGCATATAAATACACAAATTCTCAAAATAATAGGACCAATTTGGATATGAGCTATTTTTAACTTCAAAAACTTAATATGTGGAAATTAACCAAAATGCGTTTTATAGGGTGAGGTTAGATCATCTTTCAGAAGCTGAGTGTTTTTTTTTGTGGGTTCAAAATGCCTTCGCACTTAGAGCGAGCTTCGTCTACCGCGTCGTGTGGTGTGTCCACTAACACAATCCCTCCTCTTCTTCTGATGAGACTCCCTACCCGGAATTACTCTCTGCATTACTTTGGGAAGGCCCAAAACGGCGTCCATAAAATGGATCAGTTCTATTCATCCACATCTGAGCCCACCAAGCTTGTAGCCAGCTTCATGTCTTCTTATGTCTCTGTCTGTGAGGCTTCGCTTTGTTGTACTGCGTCGAGGCCTATTTTTATCTTCATAATAAGTCTCCAACGTTCCAGTTATCCTCGCGTTCAAGCATCTTGCCGATCACATTGGACGGCGGGATGTCGTCAATCTGCTCCCTCAGAGCATATCTTTCCTCGAGCCATCTTTCACAATTAAAGAACATGTGTTCAGCCTCATCGTTCGGTGCTTCGCATTATATGCACCTGAGATCACTTACAGAAGCTGAGTTAGATAAGGTTAAGTTGGCTGTATCAAAAAGGAAAAATTGCTTAACTACATAGAGAGTTCAGAGCTTTTTATACGAGGTGTTAAAAGAAATCGAAAGCCTTAGTGGTATGGTACTTTAACGCCATTAAAAACACCACAAGTTCAACGGTTCATCTTGTGGAGATACCCATTTGGTAGTTACATCTGCAGCGATAAGCTCAATCGTCATTTACATTCATCTGCTGTTTGTCTTACTGCATTTTATCAAATCGTCTTGCTACTGCGTTCGCCTATCATCATTCCGTTCCTGAAGTTCGTCATAATAAAGCAGTTTCTTGGTAGGATAGGCACCTGAGTTACATATCCCCTTCCAGATTGAACCATTCTGAGCTTTGAACAAAGCGTAAAAGTTTGTTGATACCTGGCTAGAGCCGGACATGAGTAGAAAAGGTGTTGAATTGTTACCAACTCATTCCTACGGCTACGACAGAAATCAAGCATGTAAACACCAAATCTCCTTGCATGATTTCCTGTGAGACAATGTTCTGCGAGGACCTCTACTAAGGTCTTAATTTGAAGTCTACTCAATTTTGTAGTATTTTTGGATATACGTAAATTAAGCCTTGGCCATGTTTGCTAGCAATTTCATAGGTATTGGAAGGTATTGATTTACAGAATCGATTAGTGCGTCCATAACAAGAAGCTTACAAGTTGCGAAAGGTACCCCCATGGGATGTATTTTGAATGCCGGTCCAGAGATTTAGTACAAGACCGGACCGAGGTTTGTAGCTTCTCTGTTTTAAAAGATCTCCGCTTACGGCGGTTTGGCTTAGCGAACCTGTACCACTCACCATAGATGGTACAATTTATTTCAGCTTCAGTTTTGACTCCTTCGTTATGTAAATCCCGTCAAACAATGATGTTTTCGAGATGTAATGAGATTTCCAGAGTCTCGTGATTTAAATTTCATCAAACAGTGGCGTTTTCGGCTTGTAATCGCGAGAGTCTATTGAGTATTGTTCTCTACATGAATTGTTCTCTACTCGAAGCCAGAAGTGAGTATTAGTCGTATGCCCTGAACCCGGGTTTTGGGAACGAATTTTCAATGATTTTAAATGGTTTGATATGCTTACATATAGATCTCTTCGTGAATATTTTACTGATAGGTGTGTTAGAAAATATACCTTCCAAAAAACTTTTAAAACATAGCAAAGGCAATATTTTCTATTTTAACTTGTCTAAAAGGTCAGTGTATCTATTATTTTGAACTCACATGTACAACAATAAATCGAATAGTTGGGCGCATGTAGTCTTTATAGTTTTGGGCCGATATTCTTTTATATATTATGGTAGGAGTCATAATTTTTCTTTCGAGTGGAGGGCTATGTAGAGGCTACTTCCTTTGTTAAGATCATTTGTAAATATTAGAAAATCTCTTATGGCAGAAATCCACTTGATTGTCTGTCCAAAAGCTCTTCAAGCCCACACTTTAATGTTTCATTTACAAATTAAGCATCGAACCAATGCGCATCGATCAAACAGCCTAATTATAAGTACTTGAGTACAGCAGACACTTATGGCCGAGTATGTTTGGATGTGCATGATTTAGCCATGTAATCATCATTTATGCGCTCAGTCAGTCATTCAGTCAGTGAGTCGCTTTGTCAGTGAAGCGATGCGCAAGCGCTGATAAATGATAAATTGACTTTTTATGTATGTATGTATGCATGTATGTGTGTATATTGCATTGTCCTTATTGTTGCATTTAGCTTTTTAAAATGGCAAAATTAAAAATCTATTAAAACTCAAAAGATGCAACACAAGGGAAAAGGGAAATTACGATAATAGCAAAAATAACGAACAAACTCATCACGAGTTTGCAGAAGTTTTATAAAAGCCAACAAAAAAAATTTAAAGTTACTATTTTTTTCTTCGCGCGAAGATTTATCGTACTTTACAGCGTTGCTTTGTCGCCGTCGTCAACTTGCCACCGAAGCTTAACCTTTAATTGATTTATGGCTTTTTATATGCTGGGGAACAATTGAAATAAATCTAACAAAATTATAAAGTGCAACTTTATGTGATAATAAAAAATAAAAATAATATTAGTTTTACCATTTTAAGGCTCCTTTCAGACATAGGTTAGGCTGAACTGGCTTTCTCAGATATGGCCTCACTAAGACGGAACGCGTTTGTTAGGGTAGGTTAAGTTAGTAGCGTTCCCAGAACTCGTCCAGATGTCATTTTATAAGACAATGGCAATACTGAGAAATATAGCTGGCTTTTGGAGGCAGAGGTCGCCGCAGCCTGGCTTGGTGCGTGACTACCATTCGCTAGTACGTAAAATATTCGTGCATGAAACAGCAAAATGATTAAAAAAGTGTTTTCTAACAAACCCCCGAGTGTATTCTGCTATGAAAAAAGTTCGGAGCCGGCATAAAACTTTAGGTCCCTTCATTTGTCGAACAACATCAAGACGCACGTCAAAAATAGGAGGAGGACCTCGGTGAAAGACCTAACAGAAGTGTACGTGCCAGTTTTTATTTTTTTAATTTTTTTTTAAGACAGCGGAGTAGTTTCCATGGCTCATTTACATTGGCAAACTGTGCAGATGTCTCTCATAGCAGGAGCCTAAATCGCGTACCCTGCCAAATGTTGGGCATCTTTTCTGCACCTCGCACTCTGAACTCGACAAAACATCACCTGCACCTGCTTAGGGAAGAGAAATGACTTCTTGATATGCGATAAGGTTTCGCTGCGGCGTAGTTGACGGGATACGCAAACGAACTATCTAATGATCCGATGCACTACTGGCAAACATTGAACGAGCAGAAGATAGTTTATGTCGGAGCATACACGAGAACAGCGAGTTATCAGATTAAGACGCATTCTACAGAAAATTAAACACCCTGAAGCGTCTGAGCGAAATATAGCGCCTTCAAATAGGGTGATACTTTTTACCCTGCCTTGCATGCAAGATAAAAGTTTTCCTGCTGAATACAACCCCTACCAGACATAATTGAACGCTGTCCCCTTCATACTTCTTCTTCTTCTTAATTGGAGCGATAACCGCTTAGACGATTTTGGCCGAGCTTAACAAAACGCGCCAGTCGTTTCTTTTTCTTGCTAACCGGCGCCAATTGGACACACCAAGTGAAGCCACGTCCTTCTCCACCTGATCTTTCCAACGTAGAGAAGGCCTTCCTCTTCCTCTGCTACCACCAGCTGGTACCGCATCCGCTTTCAGAGCCGGAGCGTTTGTATCCATTCGGACGACATGACCCAGTCAACGTAGCAGCTGGCTCTTTATTCGCTGGGCTATGTATATGTCGTCGTAAAGCTCGTACAGCTCATCGTTCCATCGCCTGCGATATTTGCCATCGCCAACGTGTAAAGGACCAAAAATCTTACGCAGAATCTTTCTCCCAAACACTCCAAGCGTCGCTTCATCGGATGTTGTCATCGTCCACGTTTCTGCGCCATACGTTAGGACGGGCATGATGAGAGTCTTGTAGAGTGTTAGTTTTGTTCGTGGAGAGAGGACTTTACTGCTCAGTTGCCTACTTAGTCCAAAGTAGCACTTGTTGGCAAGAGAGATTCTACGTTGCATTTCAAGGCTGACATTGTTATCGGTGTTAATGCTGGTCCCAAATAAACGAAGACCTTTACAACCTCGGAATTATAACTGTCTACAGTGACGTGGGTGCCGATACGATACGCGAGTGCGCCGACTGTTTGTTTGAAGACAGGAGGTACTTCGTTTTGTCCTCGTTCACCACCAAACCCATTCGCTTTGCCTCTTTATTCAGTTTGGAGAAGGCAGAACTAACACCGCGGTTGTTAAGGCCGATGATGCCAATATCATCGGCAGACACCAACAGTTGTACGCTCTTATAAAATATTGTGCCTCAGCGATTAAGTTCTGCGGCTCGTACGATGCTCTCCAACATCAGGTAAAAGAAGTAGCACAACAGCGGCTCACCCTGTCTGAAACCTCGTTTGGTATCAAACGGCTCGAAGAGGTCCTTCCCAATTCTGACAGCGCTGCTAGCGTTGAGCAACGTCATCTTGCACAGCCGTATTAGTTTTGTGGAGATACCAAATTCAGACATCGCGGCATACAGATAACTCCTTTTCGTACTGTCGAATGCAGCTTTGAAATCGATGAAAAGATGGTGTGTGTCGATTCTCCTTTCGTGGGTCTTTTCCAAGATTTGGCGTATTGTGAATATTTGGTCGATGGTAGACTTTCCAGGTCTGAAGCCACACTGATAAGGTCCAATCAGTTGGTTGACGGTGGGCTTCAGCCTTTCACACAATACGCTTGCTAGAACCTTATAGGCGATATTTAGAAGACTAATCCCGCGGTAATTGGCACAAATTGCAGGATCGCCCTTCTTGTGGATTGGGCAGAGCACATTTAAATTCCAATCGGCAGGCATCAGACCATATTTTGCATAGAAGCTGATGCATGTAGCTTACCAGCTCCTCGCCGCCATGTTTGAATAGCTCAGCCGGCAGTGCGTCAGCGCCCGCGGCTTTGTTGTTCTTTAGCCGCGTTATCGCTATTCTCACCTCGTCATGGTCGGGTAGCGGAACGACAATTTCGTCGTCGACGATTGGGGTATGGGGATCTTCACATTATCTGTGACATGCGCAGCTATCACTGTTTAACAGGTGCGAAAAGTGTTCCCTCCATAATTTAAGATTGCTCTGGATATCAGTCATAAGTTCGCCGGCTTTGTTCTTACAGGAAAACGCCCCGGTCTTGAAACCTTCTGTAAGCCGCCGAACTTTCTGGTAGAATTTTCGGGCATTGTTCCTGTTGGCCAACATCTCAAGCTCCTCGCACTCACGTATTTCGGTCTCTCGTTTCTTCTTCCGGATAATACGTCTCTCTTCATTTTTTTTGCTCTCTGTAGCGATCCCACATGGCTCGCGTTACGCCCGATTGCATCGTGGCTCTATAGGCGGCATCCTTTCTTTCCGCGGCAGCATGACATTCCTCGTCGTACCAACTGTTTTTCCGGGCTCGCCGGAATCCGATTTCTTCTTCGGCGGCGGTACGTAGAGAACGAGAAGTGTTGCTCCATTGCTCGTGCATGCCGCGCCTGCATACTATTTACATCTTAAAAACCCCACAAAAAAAAAAACCAAAAAAACTACTTACCCTTGAATTTGAAAAATTTAGTTTATTTTTATAATTTAGATATATAGTAGAGTAATTTATTACAAACCTCATAAAATCTTGTGTGTACATTGTTTTCTAAAAAGTGTTTGCTTTTATTTGTGATGAAATATGTAAATTCCAAAAACATCAATTAAAAAATTGCAAAGTTTCGTTTGCATATTTGCACGCCTCCGCCTGCAACAGGTGTGCATTTTTGTTGGCAACTTTTCTTGGCAAGAAAATCTTCTTTACTTTATGGTTGGTGTCACCTTTGTCTGCACCCAGAGTTATGTATGTAGGTATGTATGTACATGTATGTACACATGTGTAGGTGTGCTTGTAACAAATTTTCGAGCATTGCATTGCGTGCGTGCCAAATTTGACGGAATGCGCAAATGTCAGCCAACACTTTATAGCCAAATGCGCTTTCCTGTCGGTTAAAATTTGCAAAAAAAAACAAAAAAAACAAATATGCAGAGAAACGTGGGTGTAGCAAATAGTTGTGCAAATCTTAATAGGTTCACTGAACTTTTAATGGAAGAAATGTTGTGTAAGAGCAAACACAGAGAAGAGCAAAAGTGTAATATTTAAAAATTTTTTTTTTTTTTTTTGGAACAATATTTATTTTTCAGGACAAATTTCCAATGCGGCATGGCATGAGAGGTGTTCTATAATGGACTGCCTACAACCTAATACTCACCTTTAATATTCTTATTTATAATCATAAAAGTTTCTGAACTCAAAGAAAGCTAAAGGTGTCACTCTGTGATTTAAACTAGAATTGTACTGATTCTATAGATTTATTTTTGCATATAAGCAAAGGTCAAGAAAGGTCCAACACTATATAAATATCTGCATCGATACCATAAGCGAAGAGCGGCAATTCATAATATCTACCCGTAAAGCGGTCTAGAAAGAGATGAACACGTGAATGGGCAACACCAAGTCCCTCTCTGAGTTTTCCGGGAACTCAGATATTAAAGCCTATATTCGTTTTTATGATCAATAAGAACTAAAGTTTGTTGTGTTGAGAATATCTATCTGGCTCATATGGGTGACTTCAAATGGAGGTGTTTAGGGAAACTAAATGAATTGACTCGGATTTATTTACATCTAGTCAGGTCACCGAAGGTTTTACGGTGGTGAAACAACAGGGAGGAATGTTACGACCAGCTCCATCGTTCCGGAAAATTATGTTATAAGTTTGAAGCTTTTAAACTGAGATTATCTTACATCATTAAAAAGCGCTTGAGCTGCTTCTTCTTGTGCGAAACTGCTAAATTTACACCGATGTTCTATGTCGTCTTTGGTTTGAAGGGAAATCTCTATACTAACAGCCAATCTCATAAGACATAAACTACTGTTGAATTGCTCAAGACATCTTTGTCATCCCTTCGATAGCACAGCATCAATCGCTTCTGCGTGAGGAAGCAGACAAGTGCGCAATTAAAGCGCGTGAGATAGCACTTGAGGTATCCAACTAAAGCATACAAGACTAGCCGAGTTTACTATTTTCACAAACTGAGGAGAGTGCGAGAGTGACAGATGAATGAAAATATATTTCAAACAGCACTCCCTATGGGTAGAAAACGAACTACTTACTGAGTTTCTCAAAACGGAAAATGGCTTTTTACTAAGCACTGGACTCTCAGCCATATGGCCGCCAAGTCAGCATACGTGGGAGTCTTTCAATACATCCGAATATCTCGCAGTTCGAAGAACGCACTTGAGCTTTCTGAGAAGCCACTGGTTCGACGAACAAATAATTCCTGTAGAGTAATGAAGAACTGGATAAGTTATGAGGTGAGTCATGCTTTGTTCAGTCAGCGCTCTGCTCTCAAGTATTAAATTTTATGAACTCAACACATACTGGACCGTTTAAATTGGATGGTATTCGTTTGATTCTTGGTCAAAAAATCATGGATAATTGTGGCACCGTGCGACGGTGCGTTATGAAGGTGCAAAATTCGCGAGTTGTTTTCACCCAAACATATCAAAGCGCCCAAATAAAAAGACAACCTTCTGGTAAAAATTCGTGGCGTAAAATACCGTTCGTTATAATCCATAAAAACCGTGAACATCACTTTCTTTTTTGACTGAAAACGACGTCTGACGTTTTTTGGTCTTAATTCATTCTAAGCTCCCCAGCTCCACTCACACACTAAATGTCTGGATGGCGTGTCGTACACATAAAACCACATCTCAGCTCCAATAATGGTGCCTTTTATGACTGTTGGTTTGGATTCTGCCTTGAAAATCATGGAAAATCATGCCTTTAGCGATATCAACGCGGTCACGTTTTTGCATGGAATTCAGGTCATTTAGAACCAACTTTGCACCGACTTTGCACCAACACGGCGCAAGCCCATTAAGGCCATCATTAACTACAATCTCCTGAGGGATCCGGGAGCTTTTTGTTCAAGGTGAAATGGCGCTTGCTGAAGAATCTATTATTGGTGTCAACATTTAGTCTGTATGACTTATAGTTTGTAATAAGAGAACTGGTTTACAAGTTCATCATGCCGCGTCTCTAATAAACTGAACATCCCGTGACATCGAGCTCAAACAATAACTCAACATGGTGGCTATTTACTTCTCTTCATAATCTCGTCCTCGCCCAAGCCATTATGTCTTCATGTTTTCACGTGCTTCGACGACTATTAAATGGTAGTCCATCTATCTTTCGGATGCATTTTAATTCAGCTACAAATACAATAACCTTGAATATTTGTCGTTGAATTTTATTTTTTTTTTTCTTTTTTGAAAAGTTAAAACTTGCTCTTTGTTTTAAAATTTGGAAGAAAATTTCATTGAAATGACTTCGCCGCTTGGATTTACATACAGTAACTTTTTCTAATAACTAAATTTTTCAGTACATTTTCGCGATTTTCAGCATCAATGGCTACTTCGGTTTTCTGTTTCCAGTCTTGATAGTGGACATAACATTTAACTATGTAGAAAAACAACACTCGTCCAATCAGTCGTTTTTCAGACATTTTTTTTTTCCTGCTACATCGGCCCATCAGCTAATTCTGTCAAACTCGCTGAGAGCCGATTAGCGATCTGATATTGGCACACCTGTCGAAGCGGAGGTTCTAGACGGCCCATTGACATCACAGGATCGGCTGACTTTTCTATTTTCTATATACGATTTTAATATTTACCAACTTTGTTTCCAGACGAGAAGCGACCTGGTTTTTTAGTGTAAACAAAATTGTTGGTAAGTCATAGATGTAATTTTACTTGTCACAGTAAAAAAAAATCGATGGTTCCAATACTAAGCATTAGATGGACTACCCGCGTATACGAGATCCGCCAATGGGAGAAGCTCTCAGATTCATTAGCAAGACCACGGTCGAGCGAATTCAGAAGGTGTGGCCAACATCAGATCATAAACCATCAGCTGATTTCAGGTTTACTTATGACAAAAAAGAGATTGTGTTACTGATATATGAAAAAAAAAAAAAAATGCAACGTAGACGCAGCTCATATCACTTCGTTGTAGTCTGCGCAACGACTGGCTGAACGAGTGTATGAATACCTGTGAAATAATCGTGCAAAATTCGGCTGCCGAATCCCCAATTGACGTGGCCACCAAAGTTCGCCTCACAATTTTGTTTTTCACCATAGCTAATGGCCAAACCTGGTGAATATATCATCCTTGGAGAATCTCCGATGACGTGACAGCCAAAGCTACTCTTACAATTTTGCTTCGTATGGCCAAACCTAATCTATCATCTACCATCCTTGGGTTAAGTTTTTTACTTCAAGAATGCGACATTATTGGTTCTGCACTAACCATTCACAAATAATTCCTTGCTGACCAACTGCTGCAGATGCAATAGCAAGTTATACGCTCGCCATCCATCATTCGTCAGATATGAAAAAGTCTAAAAAAAATAAAATAAAACGCGTGAAAAAGGGACAAAGGTGTTAATGGAGAGGAATACATGTGCTACCGAGATAGAAGTGAAAATCGTGATTCCTCATGTGCATTGGAAAATTGTTCTCTGCAAATTTTGGCTTTTTTCTCTTTTATTTGTTTGCTGAACCACAAAGCAACACTGCCAACAACGAACAGAAGAATAACAACCAGTAGACACACCACAACACAGCACAGCATAAATAGCAGGCCATTCATCATCATTGTTGCTATTGTAGCAATGCTGTTCACATGCTATTTTTTCTATTTATCCAAGTGCAAAGTCGCCCGATTAAGGAACGGGCGGTGCTGGGCGCGCGAATTGCCATGCAACCAAGTGGTGGCTGCTGTACACTGGGCGCTATGAGGCATGTGTCGTGTTGGTTACATTTGGCATATGCAACGACATCCTGTCGCGATTTTTTCACTTTGCCTTTCTCTTTGGTTTTTCTTCGTGTTGGTTCACTTTTTGTTTTTTGTGGTTTGAATTGCCTTTTTCTGCCTTTCGTTTAATGCAGTTTTTTTTTCATTTTTTGTACACTTGCCTTTTGATGCAATTTTATTGAATTTAAAAAAAATGTTTGTTTACATATTTTATGTTAAATATTGCTTTTCATTTTCATAAATGTATAAAATATATTTTTTTTACTATTTTTATTTTTCGCCTATAAATCAGGTAGCGACTGAAATGTGTTTCCAAGGCTGAAATCAGCTCACTTCGTAAAATTAAAACAACAAAAAAAAGCCTATGTTTTGCAGTAAAAATATATTTTTACGTGTGTATGTCGTGCATGCGGTTGTGGTATTTGCAGAACGACAGCTGGCGGAGGCTGCGCCATAACTCTAAGCATCGGACAAGCGTTGGCTGCTGCTGGATGGCATGCAAGCTGTTTGCAGCAGGAAAAGTAATTCAGGATTTTCTTGTTTTTGTATTTGTTGTGCAGAAAAAGTGGTTAGTCTTTTAAGGCGAAAATCGTGACTTGTTTATGCTTACGTATCTAAATAGTGAATTTTCAAGTAACTTCTTAAGTTTGCTGTAGTTGGTGATGCTCCTGAATTCATGAATGATAAAGCAAGCTTTTAGTTTGACATCAGCTGCAGGCATGATGATCAGCAACTGCTTCTGCGCAAGCATATACGAAGGGATCCAATAAGTACCCATGCTAGAAATGAAGACACCATTTTAAAAAAAAAAAATTTTGTCATTTTGCAACATAGTCCATTTTAGAAAGATACACTTCTCCCAAAGCTCTGGCCATTTTTTAACCCCTCCAAAAAATAGGAATTGTCGAACTCTCCAAAATACGCCTCTGTCTCGGCGATGACATCCTCGGTTGAAGTAAATTGTTTTCCCGCGAGCCATTCCTTCATGTTAGGGAACAAGAAAAAGTCGCAGGGAGCCAGATCAGGTGATTGCGGGACGAGCGGCAGCAATTCATAACGCAATTCATGAAGTTTGGCGGCGACATTATCGTGGTAAAACAGCACCATCTTTTTCGCCAAATACGGCAATGTCTCCTTCAATTTTTTGTGAAAGCGGTCCCATGTCTCACTGTAGTATTGTCCAGTGATCGTTCCTTTTTCTAAAAAATCCACGAGGATGACGCCGTTCGCATCACAATCAATCGTCGCCATGACCTTCCTGGTCGATGGCACTTCTTCTCCTTCTTCCATTGTTTTGATTTTTGCTTAGTTTCTGTTGTGTAATAATGAGTCCAGGTTTCATCAACGGTGAAAACTCGACGCATAAACTCCTTCGGATCTCGCTTAAATTGCTCCAAAAACTGCTTCGAAGTTAACAACCGCATCCGCTTGTTATTTCTTGTGAGCAATCGCGGCACCCATCGGGCTGACAATTTTTTCAACGCCAACTTATCATGTGAAATATTAATTGCCGTTGCGGTCAACACACCTGTGACCTCTGTTACTTCGCGCACTTTTGTTCGTCGATCAGCGAGAATCATGTCACACATTTTCACACATGTTTTACTTTCAATTGAATAATAGTAATTTTCCAAACTAAATGTATGGCCTTTTTAATTGGTTACACTTCGAGTGCCGGGCCCTGTAGGTTTCAGTTTTTGAAATCCTACTCAGATACCTGTTTTATAAATGTAATAAAGACTAACCTGAACCGAATAACTATAGACCTTTACTTGGGACTACTGACACTCGGCCTCATGTTTCGAACACGGAACAAGCAGCAATAGTGAATAGATGGCATATAGCACTTCATATCCTTTCCACGCAGAATATAATAGATAAGGCTCGCTAAAGTAAATAAGTTAGAAAGAGAGAGAGAGAGAGAACGAAAGAAAGGAGCAAATTCCATTTCTGGGAACTTTTCTAAAGCTGCTCAATC
Source organism: Anastrepha fraterculus (assembly GCA_037575425.1). NCBI lineage: Eukaryota > Metazoa > Arthropoda > Insecta > Diptera > Tephritidae > Anastrepha > Anastrepha fraterculus. The sequence goes on from JAYXIM010014817.1 coordinate 1,698,622, forward strand.
ATTACGGTTTAGAAATCCAGACACATTTCGCGCAGAAAAGTTAAAGGAGTTACTGGTTGTCACAGATGGAGGAAACGATGAAGGAGTGAAGGTTAAGAAGGCTATCCCACAAGGCGGTGCACTCTCTCCCCTACTTTGTTGCTTTGTTGTGGAATCTCTTCTTAATAATTTGATTAGATTAGACACATTATTAAATACACCTCCGTAGTCTGGTGGAAGGCTACTGTGGTTAACTTCAGAGTAAAACCCTTAACCAGAATCCAGAAAAAAGTGTGCGCTTGGGTATCATAGGTGCTATAAGTATGACATTTGGCGATGCCCTTAATGCCATCCTGAACTTGCAACCTCTACGTTAGCTTGTGTGGAAAGTATGATATTTGGTCGCAGATAGAGATCATTGGTTCACTTAAGAGAACCTATTAGTGGGATTTCAGCACACATTCTACACCAACGGATCCAAAATCAGTGATGGCAGCGGATCAGGATGGTACTTAGACGAAGACACTAAGTATGCCTGCGCTACAGGATAGATGGCTATGGTATTCTTAACGGAAGTCTATGCCATTTGAATGTAGCATACTGGCTAATTTAGAAAGAGTGGTAAAGTGGAATTTGCAATGGCAATCAAGCTGCATTAAGAGCCCTTGCTAACCCACGCTGCTCATCGAAATTAGTCGGTGAATGCCTGGATATTGTGATATTGCAGGGAATGAGTTAGCTGATAAACTGTCTGCCGAAGGCCTTGAACCCTTTCTAGGTGTCAATTCTACATCGATTCAACTATGGATTGAGGACTTCATAAGGTCTACCCATGGAAGACGTTGGTCTGAGTTGGGCTCGTGCAGAGTAGCCAAGTGCTTCGTGAAAGAACCAAATAGGAAACTAGTGATCTTTCCCATAAAACATAGTACGAAGGACCTGATAGTACTGGAAGGTGTAATCACATGGCACAACATTTGTGGTCAGCATATGGCTACCATGGGAAGCAATGGTGACCCAATATGTCTTTCCTACCGGGAAAACGAGGACACTGCAGAGCGTTTTCTCTGTAGTGGTCCAGCGTTTTCTAGAATCAGGTTTAGGCTGTTCGGCTGCGTTGTACTGAGTATGCATAAAATTCATACTCTTCCGTTTCCGGACCTCTTAAGATTCATCTATGAATGCAAAAGATTCGCGGAAGAGTGATTTCAAACCAATTTATAAGTTTTACCATCCATATAATATATATCCTGTCTCTCTATTTCTTCCACTGTAATCTAGTACAATGGTCTTCCTTGTTTCGAACCATCCACAAATCTTATCTAACCTAAGTATAAACTTCCCATAATATTACCTTCCGAAACTAAATCAGAGTTCGTTAACCCACAAGCAAAATGGCATTCAGCTCTATCACTAAATCCATCATGGTACGATCTTCGCAGATTCTACAAAAAAGGCAAGTGCGAGTGCGGCACACTCACAGGTGATGTGCCCGGTGTCTCATAGTCCAGCCCGCAAACACGACAAAGGTTTGATTCAATGTGTGACATTTCTTTCGATTGGCTCCCAGTCACAGTGGCATAGAGGCAAGCTGCAGGGCTGATGAGCCGGCTAGACTGGGGACTCTGGAGACAGTTTCATCGCGAAATGAGAGGATTGGGGTTCCCCTAAGAATTTGTGGTCTACTCCTAGAGAGATGGGCCTCGCGTCAACTCAGAGCTGGGCTAGTGCGCTAACGGGTCAAGTCTTGACATCCTTCTGGCGACAGGTAGATTTGGGACACTCGAGGAAACTTCTAAGACTAACAAGGCCTCAGACCTCGGTGCGTATTCTCCCTCTTTTTGGTGGGTATCCTTGCCCGACATTATCCGTTGGATATTCATGCGGTGAGACTTGGGATTACTTCAACTTGTTTCTACAGAAGCTGGCTGGAGGATGAGCTGGAATCATCTCAACACCTTCTTCTCAGCTGCTCTGCTCTCGTCGAGCAAATATTTAGACATCTGGGCTCTCACTTTTTTGCTACACCTGCGGATATTGCGGCTTTAAATATCACACACCTGGTGAATTTTATCAGTATCAAGTCCGTATTTACCACAAAAATTCTCTAAAACAAAATAATGAACATTCAATTGAAAATGGCTAAGTTTAAATTTTTTTTATAGTAGGTAATTGAAATTGACTTAAATAATATTGTGCAACATACTTTTACCAATCAACACAATAACCGATTCAAGTGCATCAGTAATCATTTGTGGAAAGAAAAAGTTTCAAATTACATGGCAGATAAATGCAAAAGATAAGAATGCAACTTTCAAAGAAATCTCAATAAAAATCAGAAGTCGGTGGAAAAAGTGAATTAATTGACGGAATGCGAATGTAATGAAGCTTGCCAGTTTACCAGCCTGGGCACCAGCTCTCTCGTGACCGCGACAATACTGCACGAGTACAGCAACAACAACAAAAGGCTTAACAACACAAGCTAAGCAAGAAATGAGAAGAAAGCAATAAAAATTTACTTATTTAATGCGCAAGTTGCTAATTAAATGAAAAGAAAGTGCAGACAGCCGTAATGGATAGTAGGAAATAGTAAAATATAAATCATTAAGCAAAAGTTAATGTGAACTGCGGTGGCGTTGCTGTGCCACACTTAACCAACCAATTCGCCACAACAATTTCTGCTATTCACTTATGAGTATTTATTGGCGCACACACAAACACACATAGGTATAATATGCGCTGGTGTTATATTGTTGTTACTTTGCTTGTTTATTGCTCATGAGTTTTATTTTGTTTTTATTATAATTTTCTAAATTATTTTAATTGAAAGCAGCAGGAACCACTGCGCCGCTTCGTTGAAATTGACTCAAATTGATAGCGATGACTGATTGGCAAACGGGCAGGGGAAAAGGGGAAAGGCAGGCGAAATGGTGAGAGGTTGGTCTCAAGTGTTGAGAGGAAAAATGTGGAGATATGAAAATGTGAATATGTTTTATAAACCACATTTGCAGCATAAGATAACGCAAGTAATAAGGTAGACGTCAATAACAACAACAAAACACAATGTGTGACAGAAAAATCAGCAACAAGAGTTGTGTGCGGTGTATTTTTTATATTTTTTTGACAAATTACGAATACAAGTCATATGTTTTTGAATAACCGCAAACACCTGTACGTGTATTGGCCTTAAGGCAAAAACAAAAAATGGAAAAATAGACATGCAAATTATCCATGCGCGCAACCAAGCGAGGGGATTTAGGGTTAAGCTTTAAGCTGCACTTACACTTTCTAAAGCAGCCTTTAATGAAAGACCTGGTGCTTCCAGTTTTTTAGGGTATTTCGGCATATGACCGTAAGTTACATTAAGACTTAGAGTTTGACGTTTAAGAAATATTTAATAGAAGCTTACTTACTGAAGGCGTTAGGGGTAGACGTTTCTGAAAACTTGGATTTTTTGTTGCATTTTCTTAAAGTATGATATCTTGAAAATGTTGAGTGAAAATTTGAAGAGAATGCGACAAAAACTTTTCCAGTTATTCAACAATTAACGAAGGGCGCTCGGGTGCTCCGAAGCGTTCGAAAGCAATTAGCTAGCAGCAGCTGCAAGCAACCGACTTCTCGGGTTTTATTATTATGTAGAATGCTATGTAGGCAACAGCAAATCGATATTTTGGAAGCTGTTAAGACGGCTGAAGAACTATTATATAGCCCAGGAATAGATGGCATAGTGGAAGTAATTAAATAATTCGTATAACTCTATATTAATCGATGGCAAAACTTTAAATGCGTTTTTCTCAAAACTATGTTTTTTGAACTGGTGATCAATTTAACTTAAAAGCCGCTTGGTGGATTTCAGTACAATTTATACTGCTTTTGAAAAACATAAAAAACTCTTGCCTGAATGAAAGATATTTTTTTCAAAAACAAAAATTTACGTGCACTACTGATAATTTAATTGTGACTGTTGGCAAGAGGCATCCTTTTAAGTCATCAAAGGCCATTGCAGCTGAAATCAAGAACGTAATATCAACAAGAACTGTACTGCCTCGATTGTACAACAAGAAACTCCTACCATATAGAATAGCTCGCAAAGCTCTTCTACTGATACAAGCAAATTTAAGTGAGAGGAAAAGTTTTGCTCAAAAGCACAAGTCATGATGTGGACCAGATGGTATGAAAAAATTTTATAACATACTTTGGAGCGATAAAAAAAAAAAAAAATTAATTTGGAAATGATGCTCTACGAAATGTGAGACATCCTAAGGGATACGAGTTTTCACCGGTATTCACAAAACACACCCAAGCACGGTGGCGGTAACATAATGATTTAGGGATGCTTCTCGTGGTATGGAGCAGACCGTATTTACCTCGTAACCAATAAAAAGGTCACATTTATTTACTTGGACGTACTTTAAGCAGTGATGGTACCATTTTCTAAGGAGAATATGCCACACTTAATGACCCAAAATACTTCTCAATGTTAGTACGCGAATGATTTTTACAAAATAATGTTAAAGTTATGGATTGGCAAAACCAGTCACTCGATCTAAACCTCATTGCAAAGCTTTGGGCAGATTTAAAGAAGCGAACCGGGAAAGAAACATTCAAAAATAAGCAGGATTTATGGCAAAAAAATAAAAGAAATATGGTATTCCACTTCCACTGATTTCGATTCGGCGTCGCTCTTAACTTGTTGGACTTTATTCTTTGACTGCGTGGAAAATTTTACGTAAGTGCGTATAAAATAAAATTCGTGAAAAACGTTCAAGCCAAATAGACATTGTTTGCGTGCATTTTTGCTGATTAGGCTCATGTTTATTGAAAAAGGTAGTCAAAAATCGGACTGATCGAATGGACCTTGCAACTTGTAGCCGCCGCGAATGCCGGATATTATATACCAAACATAAATCATATGAATTGCCTACCTCGGCGGGGTATGAAATCTGGTAAAAAACTCAGGAATAGATCAAGAAATGTGTAAGCAATTCTGTCTTTAAGGACCAAAGATCTAATAAGATAAAAAGCGGACCCTGTAAGAGAATCTGAGTGACCTCGCATCTATTTTGCAGTTAAAAACAAATTCATGAAACAGCATTTTCCTGTTAGTGAGCTGACTGCTTAGGGGTCAGTAATTTCGGACAACATGAGTTCAGCGACGCCACATTCGAGCCACCCAGGCCATTCCCATGGCAGTCGAATCTACGTTACCGGAATAACCCGGATTTATATCTGGTCAAGGATTGTAACTCCGTGAACAACAACCGTTTGGGCCACAGTTTTAACCACGATCTGTTGCAGCTCTTGTTCTCCTATTTTTCATCGCCAGTCACAATCTGCTTTAAAAATGGATTGACTTCGTTACGCTTCAACAAAAAATAACCACCGTCTGTTCGGTGAAAAAGGTAAAAAAATCCAACAATCAGCTGTTCTGTTCACTGTAACCGATTATAGGTGCCGCACCGTAACGCCATAACCATAATCGTGACCGTATGTATCTATTGAATTTTGGTTTTCCCCGTAACCGTAAGCAACTGCGAAATACTTTACATTTGTTTTGACATTTGCGATAACTTTTGAATATTAGAAATGAACAATTAAAAATTAATTGACCTAGTGGAAAATTATCCGTGTTTTTATGCATTATACAAAATGCCAATTTTTTCATTTAAAGCTCCCGGTGGTCTAAAAATTTCGGAAAAATCGATTTTTTGTTTTTTTCGATATTTCGAAAGTAGTATCTTAAGAATATACTGTGAATAATATACTTTCATGCGGAAACTTTAAACTCATTTATCTCGAAACTACTTTTTTCGGCCTGGTGTTGTCAAAAAAATAAAAAAAAATGTACAGCTGAATCGTTTGAAATTTTAATATGTTGTTCAGAACATCAAATACTATAGTCTGTATTATTATTTCAATTATTTAGAATTTTTTTTTTTTTAAAAAAACCTCGAGTTTTCTCAATTTTTTTCATTCTAGTAGTACTGATTATTTTTTGTTTTTCTGTTTCAGATAAATAGAAGAGCAAAAATGGATAACACCGTCCAGGTCCAATTTTTCGGGAGGGTCAACTTCAGCGCCATTTTTAAGATTACGAAATATTTTTTTTTCATTTTCGTATGTAAAAGCAGTTAAATAAAAAATTTAAATATCGTTTTTCTTTTTTTTATTGCAAAAAAAAAATTTCTCAAAATACCCTAGATTTTCCAGTTCTAGACCACCGGGAACCCTTAACTCTACTTCAATATCAGCTGTTTATAATTACGGCATGACTAATCGACAAATGTTGCGGCTGTGGTTATGGCTACGGCTATGGTGACATTAAGCTATGGCCTAATTGCGGCTTAACATACGATTTTTTTTTTTATTTTTTGAGCAATTTTTGTTGAAAGCAAAAAGGTTATGTGAGAGAAGGCCCACAGTAAAATTTTTCAAGAAATATATTTGTAGTACATTTTTACCTTTAACTCTTATTTTAATAGAACATTTTTACCTCCAACTCATCTTTCAATAGAACATTTTAGGTACTTGTCAAATAAAGAGATAATACGATACACTATGAGAGACAATAAAGGGTTAAAACGTTTTATAAAAAAGGTATTTCTTGAATTCAAGTACCCAAATTTTATATCAAATTGATGTGTAATCAGATTGTGTTTAATTTGTGGAAACAGCCATGATCAATCCGCACTGGGTGTTTGGCCCAGTTCCTTCTCCTGTATATGGTGTGCGTCTTATTGTTGCTCCACAAATGGAGGCACGTAGAGTTTTAAGCCGACTCCGAAAAGCAAATGCTTGTTATGTGGAAATTTTTCACGACAGAACACACTCGGAGGTTTGGCCGGGTCTGTTGAGAGACGAGCGCTATTAGAAAAAAGTGTTTCTACCATTTAGTGTTTCAGGCACGGAGATTCGAACCTACGCACTTCCGAATGGTAGTCATACACCAACCCATCGGCTATGGTGGTCGACACTTATAAATTAATAAACACAAATACATATAAAAATATAATTTAACCACCAAACAAAAGTTTAACCTCCATGGGTCGAACACTTTGGGTGCTTTGATAGACTCACCCGACGTCATCGTTCCGCCAAGGAATTTCTCACGGCCCAAAAATAGTGTCGCACGGTGTTATCTATTGTTGAAATCTGTTATTATTTTAATTTCCTATTGTCTTTTTTTTTCTCAATTTAATTATCTTGTTTTCTGACACCTGCACACAAAAGTAATGGCCATGCGAAACTATGCGGTTGAATAATTCAAAATAATAACTTTATTATTGCACAATCGTTGATTGGCACGCCGTCTTCTGTCTGCTCTCTATGCACAAACCGACCGGGCCCCCATTTACGGAGTTTTGCGCGTGCTCAAGCCAAAGACTGCGTTATTGTTATGCAAAATGAGCAAATCTAAGCGAATGAGCAAAATTTAACGCCATTTTGCATGCGCACCGTAATGTTGGTAAGTGTCGCAATCAACATAAAAATTATACTTATAATAAAATTTTTACTGAAAAAAATGTACATCTAATAAAATTGAGCTGCCAGCCACAGCTCTACTTAATTGTTTTGAGAAGGCATAAAAAGCAAAAAAAAAAGAAAAAAAAATGTCTGAAATCACTGACAACTCAATAGAGTAGATATTTATGTATTAAGCCAACATTTCGTTTTATGGCTTACAGAAATTGGAGCACAAACAGTAGCCATTTGCCATTTGCCAATTGACAAGACAATACTTTGGCATGGAAAAAGTTGTAGCCAACTGCTGATGGCTTTGTGTTAACCCATTTCGTGCCAATTGTTGCTGTTTGCTGCTCGCATTGCGCTGTTGCATTAATGCCAACACAATGTCTATGCAATTTTATGTGTGTATGTATGCGTGTGTATATACTTATAGAATAAATTTAATTGCAAAGTGGCGCATTGGCCGAAAACTTGTTTGTGCCAACAACACTGAGAATTGAACCGCAAACTCAATAACCTAAGTAAATTGTCAGTGTTGCAGCGTTACATGTGAATGTGTGTAGTATGTGGCAGCGCGCCACACACAACATGCCACATGCCACATGCCAATCGGTGACCCATTTTGCTGACCACTGATTTGTGTCATTTCGTTGGACTTGATACACTTGTTGCAAGCGGAGTGACACAAATAAATAACAAGCGTTGTAGGGGGCGCAAGAGGTGCTGATTGAGAGAAGTAGAATCTGCAGCTGTGAATGTGTGTATGCTGCTGTGTGTTGCGCTAAGTGTTCTATGGAAGAATTTTTTTTTTTTCAAAAAATTGTACTTGGGTAGGTTAGGTTAGGTTTAAGCGGTTGTCCTGGGCGACACACTCAGGCTCATTGGCCATTGTAATGCCGCGTGCAGAGCTTTCCCTATCTCTCCTAAAACCAGTGAGTGCTTTTCAAAAATTTTAGAATATCTTCGATTTCTGTAGAACTGAGATCTTCCAATTTTCTGCCCAAAATGGCAAATTTGCATCTGGATAGAGCAGGACAATGACACGGGAGGTGCGAGATTCTCTTTTCCCCTCTCACTTTCTCATCCAGACAGTTTGTGCAGAAGTGTTGCCTTTGTAAGCCCGTCCACTGAGCGTGTCTGCCTTATTTTAATGGAAATATGTGTGCTTATTTTGACTTAGCAGAGATTCTGTGCGCTTATCATTGAGTTTCGGCCACAATTATCGGGCGATTCTGTAGGTAGGTGGTTTCATTACGCTATCTTTCTTTTGCTGCTCTTACAATTTCCTCCAAGATTAGTAGCTTACAAGTCTATGTCAGGCTATGCCTATGTCATTGTCTGTGCACTCATCAGTCAACTTGGTGTCAAGTCGGCCGTCAAGTTACCCCCCATTGTCACAGTGACTAGAAACCCATGTTACCTTTAGGTGAAATGACTCAGCCGTCTTGTGAAGAGGTGTGCGGCATTTCTTGGCTACCTCGGAAGTTGTCGACTGTTTTGTGCGGGATTTTATCGCCGCCTGGCTATCAGTGAAAATGCAGATATCATCTCCAGGCTTCACGGCTTTTATTACTACCATCAGTTCAGCCTGAAAGATACTACAGTAGTCGGTAAGCCGCAAACTAAAAGATATCTCCAGATATACGGAATGTACACGTCCGCTCACCCTGCTCCCGAGCTTTGAGCCATCTCTGTGTACATGGATGGACTCGCCCTGTCTTACATTGTCCCGTTCTCACGCTTCCCTTGAGGGTAGGAGGGTTGTGAACTTTGTAATGGCAATTGCAGGCGAGAGTGCATAGTCCACCATATTGTGGGAAGCTTCGAAATGCAGCTTGAATTGCACCGTGACCGTAGGCTGTGTTTGACTACTTACTTAAGGTGTTTAACCTTATTGTCGCACGGCGAGCTATTTGTATAGGTAATCGAAACCGAATATTCGGCCGGGCACTAGTGTCACATACATCCAATTGTGCGCTCGCGCATTTGGCACAGTTTCTTGGAATTTCACACAAGCGTGCGACTAAAGTGCAGAAACATATGAAGAGCGGACCGAGAATGACCGCCCTCTTCTAGTCTTTATATTTTCCTGTCGCATAATCTATATAATTTTGCTCAATTTTACAACTTTCGCAACTAATCGTGAATCAACAACTCAATGTGCTATTTTCCATATAAAAATTATTGTAATAAAATTGCATCAGCATTGGTAAATCTACATGAAACTATTCGACGTTCGACCGGCAGCCAGCCACCTAATTCAGCTCGACTAATTCATGCGCATTCGTTCAGTTATTCATTCATACATACATACACACACACACACACATGCAGTATATTTTTGCAATGAATCAATCAACGCTCGCTCGCCGTCGTGAAGCCTCATTCCTATCCTATATGCATTTTTAATTGCTGTTGTGTTGTTGTTGTTGCTTTATTGTAAATACATTTGAGGTGACACCATACATTTTGCGACATTCATTCATTCAGTTAGCGATTTAATTCAAATTCCCATATGAGTTTATGCTTTTGCTCAATTCTATACTCTCAATTCCACATTTTTTCAATGCTGGTAAATATTTTTGGTTTGAAAAACAAAATGAAAAAAAAAACACAACCATAATAAATCAAACGTGTTGAGAATTAGTAATTTGTGTCGCATGTGGAAAGGTTGGTTTGAATTTGGTGATAAAATGCAGAATTATCTAATTCATACCGGACTAGCCTCGCGACACCTCATAAGGGGCAAAGCTCATCAAATGGACATCTCGTTTACAAAACTGCATCACTGCAATTTTGATGAATTTTGGTGAGGATGCTCTACTATTTGTTACAGTGACATAAATTGTGTAAAGGCGGGAGAAAATATTGAGTGCTCGCAGAGATGGAAGTGCTCACAGTTCAGATTTGTTTGTGCAAGTATTTTTTCCTTTGAATTGCAAATCAAATAATTGTCCGTCCAAAGTTGGTTGATTGAAGTGGTGATTCCTCCAGCAAAGCCTCGTTACCAATTTGTTTAACGATTATTTATGTATATATAAAAATGGCGCTTGCACCCTTTTTGGGTGTTTCGCCGAGCTCCTCCTTCTATTTGTGGCGTGCGTCTTGATGTTGTTCCATAAATAGAGGGACCTACAGTTTTAAACAGACTCCGAACGACAAATGGTGTTTTATAACAAGCCTTATCATTTATTATAAAAAACTAACTAATATTTCTTCATTTTGTTGCTTCACGGAGATTCGAACATACGCACTTCGAATGGTGGTTACGCACCAATCCATATGGCTACGGCGGACGCCTACGTAGTATATCCACTCTGTACTGATTCCGAACCTTATTAGGTTGTTGACGTCTGAGCCAGACAGTTGTTCGAGACTCGCGCAGTTTGCGTAGAGTTGACATTCTGTTCTTTCATAGGGCAGGGCATTCACAGAGGAAATTGAAATGGAAAATCGTTTGCTTTTTTTTCTGATTGTTTCCAACTGTGACTGTGTGTGTTGTGAGGGAAGCCCATTTTGGCTGCTTGTTCTCCGACACACCAAAAGCCAGTTATGACTGCCGTGCGTCTCCAGGCGTCCCGTCGTTTCCTGTTTATCAATGTTGACTTTTGTTTGAGGTTGTAGGTGGGCCATAACATTCTGCTAGTTTTGCATGTCGTCCGGTCTCTCCATCTACAATCCACTATTCAAAGGTATTTTAGGGGAATTGTATTCTGGACTGCACCTTATGATGTGAATACCGATTCTGCAAGAACGTTATTCTTGGCAGATCCCCCTCTTGCCAGTTCGATGCTTTTTTGTAACCATCAATGTTTCGATGTCCCGGTAGCCTGATTAGGGTAACGTTACAGTTTACACTCAAGGTGGTAAGGCCATTCCTACTTTGCTCCACGAATTTAGAGGTTATTGTAGCCGAATCCAGTGCCAAAAGAAAACAAAATAAATATTTTCTATAAACTTTTTTTCGTACTTCCTGATAAAAACTGTAAAAAAGAATGAGGAGTTTCTTCGAAAAACTTTTTTTTTGAACTTTTTTTCTGAAATATATTTCCAATAATATGAAGACTACATCGATCGAATGGTGTAGTAACAAGAATATTTACCAATAAGTATAAAAATACCAAAAAAAAAGTAGTTCATCCTTTCCTAGAAAATTTTCACACACTACTTTAAATCAGAGATTATACGTCTATTAGACATGGAACTACGCGCGGGACCATCTGCGGTATCTAGTTTAATGGTATTGGATGAAGTAGCCAGCACCAGTAAGTGATCCTCCTTTAACTTTCAGGGATCGTCCCTTCAGAGGCACTCTGTTACGCCTAACCGACAAGTAGGACAAGGTAGAGGGACCTACTCTGACCAACAGCAACCAGATTCCTGAAGCGCTACGTTAAGTTAGAAATACTCTCGAACGCTTCAGTGAGCCAGGAGAGTGTGGCGTGGGAGAGGAAGGTAGCGGAGAGAGGATGGATGCAAGCGCGCCTTAAGGAAGAGTATGTTTCACCCGAATATATACTCAGGTGGCGGTGGTGGGTATTGTTGTTCTAGCAGAACAAACATTTCCCATACATGTTCAGGGAATGTTACTGGAGTGGCCGTCCTTAGGCGGATATAAATCTGAATCGTTCAGGTAGCGTAGAACAGACAGTAGTGGGAATGCGAACCAACTGTCATGGGTGGTCTACCTAACTCATTTGGCGAAGTCGCTAAGTAGGCAGAATCCATCATTCTTAAGGTGATCGACAATGGCAAAGAAGACGGAGCTATTTCCAACGATGAATGGAAAAGGGTGGCATTACTGCATAAACAAGGCTATTATATTGTACAGGGTGGCCTTGGTGAGGAAGGCATGGAAGGGAGCCAAGCTTGCCAATCGCAAAGATTTCAAGCTTTCAACACTTTAATTTTCATATTGATTTTTCTGTTTTTTTTTTTTTTGTTGAAACAGATGAAAACTGGCAATGCCATACCACTTATTTACGGTCTCTACTTTTAATACTTAAATATTATATATTTTTTCTGGTAACTTTAAAAACTCAGTATTAGTTTGATTTTGATAATCAAATTTAAGCTTACCTTTATGAGGCGCACTGTCACAATTTTTAATCCTGGTCAGAAACTGCAAAAGATCAAGAAATTATATCATTTATTATAAATTCTTGCATACAGGGCCACCAACTAAAATTTTAAAATATAATATTATAATAAAATTAAACAGTTACGGCATGATAAAAGTGCAAGAAATTCAAGACAATTTTTAGCCAATTCGGTTGATTGATTTTTAATTGAGACATCACGCCAATTTGCAAAATACAGTTTTCAGAAAAGTGTTTTTTTTTAATTTGGGCGCACGTTGGTGCACTACGAGCGCCCATTACTTCTCAGAACCTTTTGATACTGGTCGATGTTGCAAACAAGGTAACCCATTGTCATGGGATGTCTTCAATATTATCGAGAGTGTGGTCCGCCGAGCGGGGGTAGAACGAAACGGAACTGAACGGAAGTGTCCAGCTCCGTGCGTCTGCTGATGACATCGACATCATCGGTCATACCAAGCGGAATGTCACCGCCACTTTTACGGCTATTGAAAATGAGTTCGCACGATTGGGTTGGGCGGTAAGCGGAAGCTAAACTAGAGTCGCTGCGTCTTGAACCACAGAACGGAGTTAAGAACTATTTATAAACTCGATGTGGTCAAGGACTTCATATATCTTGGATCCGTTATTACCAGCAACAACGATGTCACCTTGAAATCAAGCTAAGGATAACTCTAGCCAACAGGTGCTAAACCCACTCTCGAAGAACGAAAACAACACTCCACAAGACGCTCATCATCCCGGTGCTCTTCTATGTACCTCGCAAGATTTTCGGCCCTGCTCACGTTGCCGCACGTTTCCTCACGTATGAGCTTTACGGAGATGTTGGCATAATCCAACGAGTCACCCTACAACGACTAAGGTTACTGAGGCATGTCGCCCGTATGGAATGAAGTGCTCCGGCGAAGAAGGTGTTTGAGTCGACGAAGAGGGCATGCTCGTGTCCGGCGTAAGGACCAAATTGAATTTGACCTGGCCTTAAGAAACTGAAAAAGGTGTGCGGAATACAGAGAAACCTGGCGAGGCATTATTCGGCAGGCCGTAACGGCTGGTAACGGATTGCTACGGCCAATTAAGTAATTAAGTTAATGTGTTTTTTTTTCGAAATTCATGTTTATTCATAAATTTACAAAAATTAAATTATTTCACATGCTTTATAACAAAAAAAAAAATACAATTAGTGTATGACAATAGTCTACATTGAGTTACATAAAATAATAAATTTATTAATTTTAAGGCAAGATTTTTGGAATACTTTTAGTATTTAGTAGGCCCACCATCGTTATCGATCACTGCTTGGAAGCGTCGCGTCATGTATTCAACTAGTTGGGAAAGAAATTTATTATGTTTGAGTAACATTTTTGCTCTTAAGATTTTTTCCCCTTTAAAACGTTTTATTATACTATAAATAGTAAAACGACTTCGATTCACCGTTTAACCAATTTCTGCACATGATTTGCCCTCATTATGCATATGCAAAAATATTTTTCTTTCAGCTGCGGTTGTGTCTGCTTATTTCCGACCCATGATATATTAATAACGCGAAAGCAAGACTTAAAATGACCAAATAAGTTGAGTTTCAAATGATCATATTCATAACCGGGCTTAGGTTGCTTTGTTAGAAAAATGATATCCGTTAAAATTTAAAATTCATATTTTATGTGAACAATTTTGTCCCTTGAAAACATGAGGAATCATATGATTTTCGTTAATATTTTATTAACGGAGTAAAGTTTTGTTAAGTTTATGTTAGTTTTAAATAAACAATATATTTATGTACTTTTCTTAGAATAACATTTTTAATTACATTAATTTTTTCTCAAGATACAGCTTCTTGAATCCAAAATTAGTTGTTGTGTGATTAATTTTATCCGTGTATGTATGTACTCTATAGAAAAATACTCATATTTACATATATTTATTGGTACTAATTATTTTTTATGTAGGAAATCTTCTCCCAGGCATTTATATTTTCAAAGCCACCAGCTGGGGAAATATTCACCTCAATCAATGTAAAAGTGGCAAATGTCAAAAGACTTTAATTAACTGCATTTATGGAAGGGGAATTCCCACTACGATGAGAGTTCACATGAAAACGAGCGTAATATTTGTATGTATTGCATTCCCCTCCAAAACGAACTAAAGCTCAAGCAGCACCACTACAACATTCGACTTTACAACCACAGCGCTGTAAATTCAAAACGCATTTCTCCCCCAAATTTCGTTCGAAACTCATCATTTTCTATGCACAAACATTCAAGGAATGTTGCAGCCTACGGTCGCCAAGTTACCAAAGCTAGAAAACCAAAATGAATGAAAATAAAGAGTGACAGCTCAAAACACGCACTTACAAGAGGAAAGAAAAAATTTCTATCGAAATAAAGACGTGTGGGCATCTACGCAATCATAACAGCCTCATCAGCAACACCAAAGCTATCGCCAAACCATTTGATAATACAAGAAGAGCGGGCAAAAAGCAATAACAAAGCTAACACTGTATCGTCAAAATCATCAGTCAAATTGTTATCTACTCACAGATAGTAATTCGGGTAGGAGCTGAAGTAAGCGTTGGAGGGAGGCGTTAACGCGGCACTTGACGAGTACTTAAAATTCTATTTACAGTTGTTGCATTTCAATGCAAATACCCGGAATGCTGCAGGCCATGGCCGTATGTTGAACGATTGTGCTAACGAAAAAAACGGACAGACAGGCGGACGTCCGCGAAATATAGTATATACTTGTACGTATGCAGATGAATCGGCATAAGTAAACTAAGTGCGATATGGAAAGGTAGGGGTAGGGTTGGCGGTTGAGTGGCGTATAATACTCATATGGCTGGAATAATAATGAAGAGTTGACGGAAATGGTGGGCAGCAGGAAGCAAAAAAAAAAACCTGAGGCGCATAAATACACACATACATATGTACGTATGGTATTGTATTACTTCGTATTGGGGCTGCTGCGTAAAAGGGATGCCAAGCCATTTTTTCATCGTTTATTTGGCACGCATACTGGTACTCTCACATCGTTGCTATTATTGTTTAAGAAAATATTTCATTTCTGCTATTACTCCAAATATCTACATACATACAGACATATATATGTACGTGAATTTTGGTGAATTTTGTTGTGCTGTTGTAGCGAAGCAAGTGCAAAATTGGCATATAAAATTACTGATGGCCCCAATTGTAGAAAATATGTGGCGCACACATGTGTTTGTGCGTGTGAGTATATGCGCAGTCAGAATTATTTGTCTGTATCGTAATTTTGTCCGTATGAAATGACAGTGGATGTTGTGGGCGCTGTCAATTTAAATGGGCATTTAGGTTTTATATGAACATACAATTGTGTTCATGAAAATAGCAGCGCATGCAATTGTTTAACAGTTCTATCTGTGTGTTTTACGTGGGTGACGGCCGAAGTCTATGTGACGCCAGGGTTCCCAAAAGCACAACGGATGAAATCAATGCGTTGATCAACGCACCAAAATGCTAAAAGCAATTACGGTACCAATTGGCAGTGTGGAATGGACGCACTTACCACTTTGGTGGGTTTTGAGGCCTATCTGAACCTCTGTCCGGTTGCAATGCAACTCCACATCGAGCTAAAAAGGCTCTGTCTGGTGGTCCGGAGAATACGGCGGATGCTGAAGGACCTCCCATTCGAGATCTTGGAGTGCGGCTGTGACGACTTGTGCAAGATGGAGCCTGGCTTTGTCGTGAAGGAGTATGGTTTTCCTCATAGCCTCATTCACGCGGTGTAGCTGAGCAATATGGAGCTCCTTGTTGACTGTGGCGCTCTTTTCGAGCATTGTCCAGTGCACCATGCGCTCTCAGTCCCAGCATGCACATATCATCGTCTTCTTTGGATGAAGATCCGGCTTGACTCTCGGCTTTGGCGTATCTTCTGGAGCCACCCACTCCTTTCGTTGCTTCATATTGATGTATATAGGCACCATTTCTCATCTTCTGTGACGATTCGGCACAAAAAGCGCTGTCTATGACCGCTTGTTGCTCGATGGTGGGAGAATGCTGAGAAGCAATTTGAGCTTTTGAGGCACCCGTGCTTCCAATTTTGCGGTAAATCCCATTGAATGGAGCTGATTGAGAATCGTTTGCATACGCTGAGAAGAAGAGTACACCGAAAGTAACACCCAACCTCAACAACTTGAAGTTGTTGATAGTCGGAATTGTTGTATCATCAAGTTGTACTTTCAGCTTTGTCAATGTTGTAAAAAGGGTCACCGTGGATTTAGTGGGAAGGGGTGTTATGTCTTGTGCAGTAAAGAGGTGAGAAAGTTCGGAATGTTGAAAATGAAATATGCTATGATGGTTGGGATAGCTTTCCCTAACTGGGAAGGAATTTTGTTACCATCCTATCAGGCCTTTTCAGGAATCAATTGGTTGTTTTGCAGGTTTTAGAACTCCATCATCGGTTCTCATGCGCTTTATTAATAAAAGTCTTGATGTGCACGGCTGCTCCCACTTAGTCTGGTCTCAAAATTTGCTCCGGTGCAATTGGACGTTCCAAAAAACCAAGTGAAACGGTTTATTGTCCTCTTGAAAAGAGCGTCATTTATCAAAAAAAAAAAAAATTAGTGTTAAATACTATTAAACCTGCTTTATAAGCCTCTCGTCGCAGAAACCAGCAAACCAGATCTTCTTGGCTGATTTTGGCCGAGTTTAACAAAGCGCGTCAGTCGTTTCTTTCTCGTGCTAACCGGCGCCAAGTCCTTCTCCACTTGATCTTTCCAACGTAGAGGAGACTTTCCTCTTCCTCTACTACCACCAGCTGGTACCGCATCGAATACTTTCAAAGCCAAAGCGTTTGTATCCATTCGGACGACATGATCAAGTCAACGTAGCCACTGGATCTTTATTCGCTACGCTATGTCTATGTCATCGTAAACCTCATACAGCTCATTGTTCCATTGCCTGCGATATTCGCCGTCACCAACGAGCAAAGGTCCACAAATCTTGCGCAAAATCTTTCTTTCGAACACACCAGGTGACGTCTCATCGGATATTGTCATTGTCCAAGCTTCTGCGCCATACGTTAAGACGGGCATGATGAGAGCCTTGTAGAGTTTAGTTTTGTTCGTCCAGAGAGGATTTTACTACTCAATAAGTCTTCGAAGACTTCGTTTACAGCGAACCAGATGGGTGGACTAAATGGAAAGATACATCTGAACAGCTGACGGTCGCTAGTGTTAGGCGTCAGTCTTCCATATGTAAGAATAATGGCGAACTGCAACAAAGTGGTGTCCACTAGCAAGCCTGACTCACAAACTATTTCCACAAACTTTCGTAAATGCTTCACTTCAGCCAAAATTTATATGTAAATGTGAATACTTGCTGACAGTCAGGATAGCAAGGGAGAGAAGGAAGAGTACTCAACGTGTATTGCCTTAAGTAGACAGTATTTAGCCCACCCTGTATGACGTAAATACGATTGCATACTTATCCATTCTAGTAAGAGTATGTGCACGTCAGCTTAGATTGTTGCTAAGATGCTAAATTTTGCCAGTTTATGTCAATTTACAGTTTCTCTACTTTGATTGTGTCTTAGTTTATCCGCCATTTCAGCGCTCACACGTAAGCTTCACGAACTCAGTGACTCAGCTAATACTCGTAGTTAGTCAAGTTTGTATGCTTTTCTGTTTTTGTGTGCAGACAAGCAAATTTTGCATCTACACGCACATATAAAAATTTTCCAATCCGCGAATCTAAAAACCGCTAAGTAACGTGGAAATGGAAACATAGTTGTCACTAATTGTCAGCTGCATGGATAGTTGGTAAGAAACGTGGGGAAAAGTATTTGAAAATTCATGCTGCTTGGTAGGTTAGTGGGCTTGGCCGGATGATTTGGTGCTAAAAAAATTAATCAAACAAAATAATTTTTCTTTTTTGTTTTTCTTTAAACCAACGATATGAACTTTTGACATACATACATATCAACATTACATTTAATATACTTTATTACTGTTACAAAAACAATGTTAAGCCACTTATCTTAATTATATTTGCCGAGGGAAATCGCCTTTGTTGTGAGTAAGCAAATACTATCCAAATTATCTGTTTGCCGTTAAAGTGCGTTGTACGCCACATTTGGTTCAAGAGCAACGGCTTTGCTGTGTCAACATTTTTTCAGAAGTCTTTTTTAAATGTTTATTTAATTTGCGGTGCTTACGAATAAGTATTTAACACTTAAACAGGTAAGTAGGACTGGGAGTTCGCACACCCATATTTTCAGTAAATTTGATACAAATGGAAGAGGTTAGATTTATATTAAGTGATGAAGAAGAAAACGATTTTGAGAATGACAATTCAAATTTGAATGACACTTTTTTAATCTGAGAAAGATTGGTATGTACTCGCCCAGCAGATAAAATTAAAATATCTGTAAAATTTAAGAACTCGATGCACACTGAAGACCAGACTACAAGAGCCATTCGGTTCATACTTTTACGACAATGCTGAAGATATCACCAGCTTTGTGAACTCATGCAGTCGAGCTTCTTCTGGAGACAGGACGACACGTCACTCTTGAGCTCAATCGTGATAGCGGAAAAATACCTAAGCCAAGAAAGATCAAAGAAGAAGTTCTGCAAGGCTGTATCTATATTGTTCGAAGGCTCTCGGCACGAGCTGCATCTCGTATTTGTGGCGTGCGTATTGATTTTGCTCCACAAATGGAGGGATCTACAGTTTTAAGCACACTCCGAACGACAAATGTTTTTTTATTTAGAGCAGATATACACTCGGAGGTTTGCCATGGCCTGCCGAAGGGCAACAGCTATTTAAAAAAAACGTTTTCATTCAATTCTTTAAATTTTTTCATCCAATTATTATTATTTTTTATTACCGGAAGTCTTAGCATCTTTAGGCCTCTCTTGGACGAACCAAGTCAGGATTGCACTTTCGGCATCCCCAGGTATTGATAATGAGCAGTAGCTTAACGTCTCTAGTGGCATATGGCATATAAGCATCAAAATCATACTGAGTACTTCCTTGAAATCCAACGTAGAATCTATCTTGCCAACAAGTGCTACTTTGAATTAAGTAGGCAATTGAGTAATAAAGTCCTTAAGTCGCTCCATAAGGCTCTCAACATGCATGTGTTAGTTTGGAAGTTTGGACGATGGCAACATACGATGAAGCGTCACTTCGGAAACAAGTTATGTGGTATTCAGTGAGAACAAAGCTTTTTGACGACTAAATGTTCATGCAATACGAATATTGCTGGTCCCATAAATGTCCAAAGATCTCTCTATCTCGTGACGTATCACATGACGATCTTGCATTATTAATTGACATACAACATCGACTGTTTCTGGCACAACAACCGGTTTAGGGATAGCCAAGTTTCGTTGAAATATATTCATTTTTGCTCGAGTGCGTACGGATGGGCGGACGGACAGACATGACTAAATCGACTCTTCTCATCTTTCTGAACATTTTTGTATGTATGTATACAACCGTTATGTGAACAAAATTATTATATCCTTGGCTATGCAGTTGGCCAATAAACATAACACATAAATTCTTAGGAATATTAAAAAACTAAGTACAAAGTTATTGGAATTTTAGACTCGGACCAATTTTAAACCAGGAATGCCCAGTTGAAATTGCTGAGATAATTATTTCATCACGTCAACTTCCACACAGCCACCAGAATAAGAAACGAATCCACCAGAATCACATCGGTGATTATTGCCGAACGGATTATTATCGGATAAAGTCCCATTAAGATCCTCAACAGTGTCCCGTAGCCTGAGAAGTTCATGCGCTGCCGTCGGTCTTTGGGCATTAAATGTACAGCCAGTGCTTGGCTAAGCAAATCTCCACTAGCAATATTACGGTCTTGCTAGAAGTACAAATATTTTTAATGAGTGATGAGAGTTTGGTTGTTGAGGAGGCAGATACAATTGCTTGCCATATAGCAGTGTTTAGTGTTAACGGAGCGACGATGAAGAAGGGCATCTTAAATTCTATTAAAACTTGCCACATTTCTGTTCAACTATGATACTACGCATATCCTTTCGCTCATTTCAAATTTATTTGTGAACGAAAAAGTTTCAAATGAGACCAGAGGAGCAGCTAAAGTGACGTTTTTGGTTTTTTGTCCAATTACATGCATTTAAAAATAGAAATCGCATTAGGAGGATAACTTATTTTATCAGCTTCATGGACATGTCTAAATTCAAAGTACACGCCTACCTGTCCTTTACACTTACATTAGAGCGGGCCGGAAAAAATATGAAAAACCTCCACTTCATATTCGAAAGGCAATGTGGATTATACACCAGAGATTAAATAAAAAGAGTTTCTGAGGCACTTTAAATATTGCCTAAATTAATTTTTGTCATAACTTTGACCAGAAGGCCACAATAGAAGCTAGATCTGAATACGAGATTTCATTAGTGATCTCTGATATGAATAAGATTTGAGAAGAATATACGAGGTATGCTCAAAAAGTATCGCGAATTTTGTGTTTTTTTCAAAAATTATTTTTTTTTTTTCATTATTTTGTCCCCTTCAAAGTAATCCCCATGAGATATTATGCACTTGTGCCAACGTTTCTTCCAATCTTCGAAGCACTTCAAAAATCATTTTTTTTTCTTGTTCAGCTCCTCCTTCGATATCTCGTCAATCGTAGCGTAGCGTCGTCCTTTCATGGGCCTCTTCAGTTTCGGGAGCAAGAAAAAGTCGGTGGCGTTACGGGCGTTTCTGGCGGATTGCTTCGCGCAAATTACGCATAGGTTAGGTTAGGTTAGTATGGTTGCCCAGGGAGTGAGCACACTTGGACGAAGAAGGATTCGTCCTTTGTGATACCATTGTGAAGGTAGTGAGGTGAAGGGAAGGATCGATGAGGTGCAGGGAGAGGGCGGGGAGAGGTGGTGATGGAATGGTTAGGAGCGTGCGGATTATGAACGATGACTATGTTTGCGTCAACCGGTTTGTGCTGTTTGGAGTAAATATTTACTTTCTTGACTGTTAGTACGCATTTGAGCAGCCAATCAGCTGCCTCCTTGATTGCGGGTACCTCTGCCTGGAACACACTGCAGTGGTCCGGTGACCTGAATTTTAGTCTGATGGGGAGCCCTTCGCAAAAGACTCCTCCGCCAACCAGGCCCTGTCCCCAAGTGTAGCCCTCCGTCCACTCTTCCCTTGACGGGATGTGAGTGGAGAATGTTCCGGTTGGACTAAACGAGGGTATACACTGGTCGGTTGACAGAGACATGAACTCAAAGTTTCTAAGAATGCTTGAGTGCCCATAAGTGAGGTTGAGCTTATAGCTCCAGCCCCTCAGTCTGATTGCGGTACGTGTAGCGGCAATTCTGCCTGCGATATCTACGAGTACCACATTTAACATTGCGTTGAGCGCCAGAGTAGGAGTCGTTCGAAGCGCCCCTCTGATTCCAATGAGTGCCGGCCTCTGAACTCTCTCCAGCTTCTTCACCAATGTCGTCTTCTCTAGTAAGTTCCACCAAACTATGACTCCATATAACAAGATAGGCTTTACAATAGTATTATATAGCCAGAAAACAACTCTAGGCGAGAGGCCTTTTGCCAATTGCGCCCTTGCACCCATACAGGGCGCATAACTTGCAGAAAATATTTCTTATGAAGCACTACGCCCCTGCAATCGAAGAAAACGGTAAGCAAAACTTTTACATTCGACCGAACTTGGAGCGCTTTTTTCGGTCTTGGTTCGAAATCGAAATTCGAATATACATAACCTACGAAAATTTAAAATTCGCGATACTTTTTGAACACACCTCGTACAGCAATTGGCGTGTTCTTTATAAATATATCTACATATTTTATAAAAAGGGAGTGTTAAACGCTAAAAAACTATTTTTATGCGAGACACTCTTCATTTGAGCTTTAACTAAGGAGCAGTTTTTTCAATCATTTTTTTTTGTGTATGAGGACGGACCCTTCCTATTATATATATTTAGTTGCTATTCCTTTCTACAATCACGGATAAGCCATTTAACCAATTTAATAAAGTATTTACTACCACTTTACAAACTACTTTTAGGCGCTAAAGCATTCGAAAGTGTATGCGAGAGACCAACAAAGAGAAATTCCCAGAATTTGGGCTGACAAGTTGTAAAGCGCCTTAAAGTAGGCACAAACAATTTTCCGATGACTAAGAGTTGAATGTAAAGAAGGAGGGAAAAAGAGAGAAAATATGCTTTTTGACTCAAAATAAATTTTATTTGTCACACAATTTCGGCGAAATGCAAGGAAGGTAGAAGGATGAGGAACAAAACAAGACAGATTTGTTGCTGAACGAACTTTACGACAGCGCAGTGGGAGGCGATTTCTCATAGAGTACGACAGTAAAGTTGAATGTATATATGTATGTATGTGTGCAAGCATGAGTGGGCGCATGTATGTATAAATGTGTGCATGTATGAATGAATGGATGTACACTGAGTAATAGTTAGCAGTTATGAGTCATAAAGGATACTAAAGGAAGATGAAAATGCTTACGAGGATTTGTTGAAGATGAATTATGGTGCAGATGCGCGAACATCTGGGAAAAACAGCTGCTTTGGTGGCGGATTCACCACTACGCTATTGGTGTAAATGTGTAACTGCATTTCGAGGAAATTTTCATTTGCTTTAATTGAATGAGAAGTGGAATAGAATTCCCCCCTTAAACTAACTGGGTATGAGTACTTGCTTTTCTTAGGGAGCAGTCGAATTCTTGATAATTTTTTTGGTGCCGTATTGTAATAAAAAGAAAACAAAAGTTTAAAAATAAAAAATATCAGAACTGCGCAAGTGTCGAAATCACTTTTTCACACACGCAACAAAATTAAATATTTAATGTAAATATTTGCTCATTTTGTCGCGGCCACCTTGAACTTTCCTTCTGCTTACTTAAGCAGAAATGTAAATATAAAAACACTTACAGCTGGCGCTAATGAATAATGCATGCTTCCGACCGTTTTAAGTGCACGAAAAAATCAAGGCAAAGTAATTTTAGCAATAATCAAAGAAATTAATATTGATTGCTTAGCAGAAGAATAACTGATTCATACTGTAGCTGCACGGACTATAATGAGCAAATTGACTTCAGGCGCGTCGCAGAGCAAAAGGTGGCTTGCTGTGATGTAAATTTTTGTTTACACTTTTATGTGCTTGCTGGACAGACATATCGGCATGAATGAGTGAAATGCGCCAACTGTAAAGTAGTTAGCAGTATAGGGGGGGGGGGGGGGGGGGGGAATTTGCATGAAACAGGGTGTTCGAAGCAAAAGCTTAAATGAGAAAAGTTTAAGAATTTTTGTTTTTAATAAATTTTTTGTTTTTTTCTTTCTAGATTTTTATAGTTTCTATTCAACATTTACTGCATTTATTTCAAAACGCTCGCCTTTTACTTAAATTACATTACAAAGATGCTTCGCAAAACTATCAGAAGCTGCCAGAATTTAAGAAATTCATTCGAAATTTCTTGTAGATAGTCTTTGAATTCGTTCAAGTTCATCGGTGGAGGTTTGGTTAGGCAGGTTTCTTGTCTAGCACAAGACACTTGGTGGCCCTAAGGCGCATTGTGATATCTGTATTTGATTTTCATCACCTAGATCCTTTTAAGATGGTAACTATCTGCTCCAGTGAGACGTTTTGCAAATTCCCCAGGTCCTCAAAGAAATAATCGGCAAGATATTTGGCACGCCTGCTTTGAACTACAGGTCATTCACAGAGGAGGTGTTATACCAACTCAATTTCTACTTCATCTCAAGTCAAGTCTTCCTGCAGAAATCATTTTGACGTGCACCCATTCTACTGGCTAGGGTGCTAACAGTGGCGTGACACCTGTGAGGACGCTGGTAGTTGATCTGTTAAATCCAAGCAGACATTTTGAGCTTGAGTCAGAGCACTTTAGAGACCTTGCAGTTAGTAGTCAGAGACAACCTTCTATTGGTTTTCGCGAGTCATGTCAAGCGCAGTTCGTTTAGAGGAATTGTTATGTCCTCTACCACTCGCTGAATGGTGAAAGGTGGTTAAGATATTTTTATATTAAAAGAATAACCCACTGCAAAATGCCGAAAAATATATTTTTTTTTTTGAGTTATTTAATTTTTTTTCTTTTTTTTTTAAATGCTTTCTGCAAACGCCGATATTTCAAAGAAAAAATTCACCGTAAATTAAAAATTGTCGATGCTGTCGCGCCCTTTAAAAGGGAGTCCATCAAAGAAAAAGCTGCGCAGCCGCCATTTTCTTTTTTAATAAAGGACCTTTATCCGAATTATTTTTTATTTCATTGAACGCAAAAAAAAATATTAAAAAATGCTTATTTCCACTGGATATAAAATCAGAAAAAATGTTGAGCTATTGTTGGACTTGGACTCATGAATTCGTTAGCTCAGGAAACACCAAATAACATCAGAAATGTTTTTTTTTTTTAACGAAGTTCGCTCCACGCAAAATTTAACCTACACGACAAAGCATCCACTAATAGACTGAATAAGGCTAACTGGCTTTGCCGGGGTCCGAAACATGGTAGTCTGCAGCACTAGATTCCAGCACAAAAGAATACACTAAAAATGGCTACATGGCTGCCTCCGGATCAAAAAGGCTAAATCAAATCGATCATTATCGACTTGGATCATTATCGTATTGTAGCCAAGATCCGCACACGACTCTGTGCAGCAAAACAAGTACGTCTAACGACACAAGAAAAAATTAGCATCGGCCTCTCACTCCTGCTTTCAGAGAGTACTGCTCAGTAAGCCGGTACACGCGAACAAAAGAGCCACATTTATCGCTTTTTGCATGTCTGAAAAGGAATCAAGGCGAGTTTTGTAGGACCACTACCGGTAGATAAAAATTAAAAGTCATATACATGAGGCCGAAATACGTGAATGCGAAGAGCTTGAGATGCTGGCCGATAGGAAAAACATCTTAAAATTCTACCAGAAAGTTCGGTGTGCTGCAAAAAGTTTCGATACCGAGGCTGTTTCCTGTAAGAACAATGACGTCGATCCGTAGACTGAGGTTCAGAGTATACTTAAGTTATGGAGGGAACACTTCTCACACCTGCTGAATGGTAACAGCAGGGGATGTCCCAGAGAAAGACGACTCTGATCCCCTAATAGTTGACGACGGGACTATCGTTCCATTACCCGACCAATAGAAGTTGCGAATAGAAAAGACTAAAAAAACAACAGACCTGCTGAACTTGTCGGCGGCGAAGAGATGGGAAGATGCATGCATAATATGATCCGGTGAATTCATGCCTATCAATTGGAACTTGAGTGTGATCTGCAATCTGCGCCAATTAACGCGGAAATAGGCTACTGAATATCGCATACACGGTGCTCTCCAGTGTATTATACGAAAGGCTGAAGCCCAGCAATAATCAACTAATTGGACCTTATCAGTGTGACTTTCGACATGGAAATCCACAACAATTGACCGAATGTTTAGACCGCAAAACTTACACAGCTGTGCAAAATGGCATTGGACAATACCAGCAGTCCGAGCCGTTTAATATCGAAGGTGATGCTGAAAATGATTGTTCGAACCGCAGAACTTAATCGCTCAGGGGCCATACATTATAAGAGCGCACAATTGCTGGCGTATGCCGTTGATATTGAGGACTGGTAAATGATAGCAAGACGAAGGGCCTCCTGTCTTCAAATAAACACTTGCGTATCGTCACCCGTCGTCGATAATTTCAGTGTTTTTTTTTATGAGGATATTTTTAGTGGCAGAAATAGTCTTGCCATTTGCCATTGTTTGCCGAGGAAGGAAAAAAATCTATTTCTACAAATTAGTTTCAAGCCTGTGTACTTCCGAATGGTAGTCACCCACCAACCCATTCGGCTATGGTGGGCACCAAATAATCAGTGCAGCGAATAGAGATCCAGCGACTTCGCTGGCAAGGTCATGCCGTCCGAATGGATGCAAATACTCGAGATCTGAAAGTCTTCAACCAGAAGGTAGCAAACAAGCAGAATGGTGTCCGAGAAAGAAACGACTGGAGCGCTTTGCTTGCCTCAGTAAAAATCGCTTGAAGGGTAATGAGCCATGATGATCAAGAAGAAGAAGAAGGTTTCACAAATTATATTTTTACCATGTCCATATTCAGGGCTACCAACAATTCCGTTCTGGTAAAGTGAACACCACATTGTTTATCAAATCATGGATTGGACCGGCATGTGAGCACTTACTGCATTGCCGAGAACTAAAGATAAACCAGAAAAGTCAATTGCCATTCAGAACCATTTGCATAAGACTTGTCCCAAGAAAATATATGGCTCACAAAAACATCTAGAAGAAAACGCTTAGTACTTTTTATTTCACTTAATATTATTGGGATACCCTAGATGGAAGAACGGGCGTATTTTGGGAAACTTGTACTCAGACTATTATAGGTGTTTTTCAAGTAAAGAAAATCTAAGATAAACACGAACCCGCTCCTTGATTATTTATGACGCGTAAGAAAGCCGGACACAGCCCTAAAAATATGATAAAAATCATCGCCTAAGCTGAAAACCTGTTATGAATATTCCAGCTGTTACATGATAAAACACTAATACTTTGCAGATATCTTTTCAAGTACAACATAACCAGGAAACCCCTAAGCGTAATCTGTAGCATTTACTCATTCAATTCTAGCAGTCGCTTAAGTCAATTCAATTGCAACAGCTAAGCATGAAAGCGACAAAATATGAGTATGTATATATGCATTTATGTAGGTATAAGTATGATACATTCTGTTTAATAAGTATCCAATCAGTGCAATAAACTAAAAGAAAAATAATGCACGAACAAATTTATGCAACGCAAATTAATAAATCGGATGGAATGTTGGCCTCTTTGATTATAGAGCAGCTCAGCCAACGTTTAACCCCACATTTATCCTTTTTACACCCTTTATTGCATCTCTGCCCGTGTTTGGTGCGTCTTGATGTTTTTCCACAAATGGGGGGCCTACATTTTTAAACCGACTCCGGCTGGCAGATGATTTTTTATGAGGATATTTCTCAAGGCAGAAATACTATCAAAGATTTGCCATTGCTTATCGAGGGGCGACCACTATTAGACATTTTTTTTATAATTTGATGTCGCATGCCCGGAGATTTGAACCCAGAGGCTTTCGAATAGGAGTCAAGCACCAACCCATGCGCCTACGGTGGCGGCCGTATAATATGATATAGAACCATCAAATCTCTTAGCGAATTGTCGTTTCTGGCCTCAATCAACTCAAAATGGGAGTAGAGGAAAGTAAATGTCATACAGCCATTCAAAAGCCTTATGACTTTTTCATTCTCTGGAAATAATTTGGAATGCACGACACCAATATCAATTTTAACTGGAAGAAATCGGCAGCTTTTCGGTTCCAAAAATGCTAATAAAACATGACAAAATATCGGGGTGGCAGCAGCAATGATAAATTGATCAATCCATTTTATCGAAAATTAAGT
Source organism: Anastrepha fraterculus (assembly GCA_037575425.1). Classification (NCBI taxonomy): domain Eukaryota; kingdom Metazoa; phylum Arthropoda; class Insecta; order Diptera; family Tephritidae; genus Anastrepha; species Anastrepha fraterculus. The sequence goes on from JAYXIM010014817.1 coordinate 1,726,618, forward strand.
TATTTCCAAAAATATTGAGCTTTACGGCTGGGAGACTACACAGTCTTACTTTTAAGAGGAAATAGCCCAATTGCGAAAGGATATATGGTGATTTGGGGTTTAAAAGTATTTCCGAAGATCAACGGATAGTCTGCATGTCATACTGCTCAACTAATATATTTTCAGCGGATGTAATGAGTCTTCATGAAGATAGCGTCCATAGAAGTCCAGAAATATTTAGTGACTAGCTTCTCGTGTTCTGTTTAGAAAAAATTTATCAAAAAGCTGATAAAGAATTAAAAAATTGATTTAAGTTAAGCTGCAGAAATCTAAGTAACATCAATTGTGCTAGAAGTTCGTATGGTTCGTAGTAAAATTTGGCAGCCGAGGTAATCGAGTATAAAGATGCCGGATTTCTGACATATTGACTATGGAAATATGCTTTGGAAGTAAATTTCTCGTAAAATACTCCTCATGGATTAAAAAATTAACAGAGAACAGATGCTGGTATACATATACGAGTCTGGAAGGACTCATGAGTCCTCCGCTAGCATAAACCTTGCGAAAGTTCATTTGGTGCATTTTGCCATATTCTCAGAAAACCAAATGGATATCAAGGCTTTAATATCCTTTACATCCAAGCTAGTAAATGAATGCTGTGACACCATACAGCTTCTGGCAAGAAAAAAGATCGGTGCGTGACTACCATTTGTTAGTGACCGGGTTCGACCCGCCTTGTATGAAACACCAAATGACTGAACACTTTTTTTCTAATATCGGTCGCCCTTCGGTAGGCAATAGCAAACCTCTGAGTGCCATGAAAAAACTCCTCGTAAAAAACCATCTATCATTCGGAGGCCTCTTGAAATTGTAGGTGTCTTCATTTGGGGAAAAACATCGAGACGCACACAAAAGATAGTGGGCGAAGCTCAGCTAAATGCAAAACAAAGGGTGTAAAGCTGTGTTGGGCGCCTTTCCACTGCGAAATTGAGGGAAAAGATGTAGCCGATGAGCTATTACGCTGGGACCAGAACATTTTTTGGTCTTTGCTTACGCCCAGAAGACTACTAAATGAGTAGGTTAGTGGAGAGATTAGGGTACGCGGAAGAGTACATTGGCGAGCCTCAAGACTATATCCATATGTTTTCCTTGAACTCCTTGTGGAGCATAGGGCGTCAACAATTTCAGATCACCGACGAGTACGGTTTTGCGCTATAACCCTCAGTTCGCTCCATGATAAGCCAAGAGTTGCCATTGCGGATTCGGTTGATCTTCATCAGGTTGTGCGATGTCTTCCAACTGAACGTCCTGCTTGTTGGAACGGTTTCCACCTTCACGCTTGTTTAGCCACGTTGTTGTCGTCTTTTCGAAGTGTGTGACCAATCCTTTGCCATTTCTTTCTCCGCACTTCACAGACCTCCACTTGAGTCGACAATACTTCCGAGGTAGCAAAACTTCTCCACGCTTTCGAACTGCTGCCCATCGACGTCCAATGGGACGTTGCACGGACGTTGTCATACCCTTAAGATCAGAAAGCTTGTGTGGCAGTAAGCAGATGTCATCGGCACAGGCCAGGTATCTCAACATGGTGTTATCAAGCTTCCATTGCCATTGAATGGCACGTCGATCGCCAACAGCAGGATGCTGAAACTATCAACACATTTTATGAGAACGTCCATCCTTGGCTGGATGTTGAGTAAAACAATATTTAAAAAAAAAATATAAATGATAAAAATATGATATAATCCTAACAGGTAAAGCGCGGCAATCAAGAGTCTTTTAGCCTCCATTCGAGTGTCTTCGTTCTTATTTCACTCTTATTTCATAATTGTTGCTTTATTATTGTTATTACTACGATGGTTCCCCGAACATACCAATGCTACGACGACAAATTTGATGATGCATTAGGCATTTTAAACCTCCTCATCCGCATAAAAACAAAAAATTTTATTACTATTATTATTATTTTTTTTTATAATTATTATAAGTACAGGGCATTCAGAGAAAAAGCTGCCATATTTGCCAAACATCTTTCAACTTGAAATTTCGGATACTTTTTACACAGAATATGCTTATGTTCGGTTGTCAAAGCGTTTGTAAAGTACACGTCGCAACTTGTTTGTATGTGTGTATATCTACGTACTTGTCGAATGGCAGCGGTTAAGGCTCTTTTGAAGCTTAAGCACAATTTACAGCATTAAAACTTGCAAGTGCTACTTCTGTGCAAATACGTGAACCGCAATATGAGCTGTAAAAAATGCATAAAATGAGCATACAAATGTATTTGTATGTTTGCAGGTATTTTTTAATACTTGCCGACCAAGAGGATAGTGAAATAGGCAAGGCGAAAAAGCCGTTGCACTTATCTGTCCTTACTTTATGCATCTGTCCGTTTGAGTGCGCACTTGTGGTAACAGGCTCAGCGACTTTCGACATTTTTCGGGATTTTACTGCTCCATGGACTTTCGGGATCGTATTTTCTAAATTCGGGGATCCGTTATTTCCGGATTTTTTCGCACTCTGCAAACAAAACATATTGTAAGCGCTCAAACTCCTACCAAAAGAAAAACAAAACTTTTCTTACTTCAAATAAAGCAATCTTTGTGATGAAAATTTGACTAATTGCGTCTGATGTAAAAATACTTTGCCACCAGGATTTAAATTTTCGAAATTCAAAAAAGGTCGAGACCTCGAAACCCCGGGTTTGACATCCCTACAAACACATACATACATATGTAAGCTCACATATGGTACATACAACTGAAGAAGATACACAAGGAAATTAACGAGTATGTAAGCCTACATTTTACATCAAAACAAATACAAGCAACTACAAATTATAGGAGTTGCAAATTTACTAGTTTTGCATGCTAAATCAGCAAAAAATGCGAACAAAAATTTTTAAAAGTAAGTACGAGTACAATCACTGGCGGATGCAGAAATGCAAAAGTGATAAAACCAAGAGAAATAAACGCTTACTTATTTCCGAAAATTGTGGAACGAAAAATAATACTCGCCCAGTGTTCAGAGTTCGACCAACTGATTAGATTCATCTAAGGTGAATAAGCGTAACCGATTTTTTTTTTATTTTTTATTTCAAAAGTTGGAATGCGTAGGAATCCAAAGAAATAAGCTGAATTTGATCTGAATAGATGCCAACCATATGGATATAGGGCATATCCTGAACAGGCGTTTAACCGCAATGATATTGCCGAAAATGAGGAAAGAGTAAGCCGAGTTCCGGCCACACAAATCATGTGTGGATCACCTCAACAGCTTACTCCTCATCGTCGCAGAATTGGTAGAGAGGAGATCTCAACTTCACATGGTATTTAGCGTCTTTAAAAAGACCTTCGACACCTTAGAGTTCGACCTAGAGTTCGACGCAACTTGCCGCATTCTCCATTAAAATCAACTACGTGACAAAATAGCTGTTAAATGTTGTGTGTGACAAGGCTGCATTTTATCACAATTACTTCTCAATACTATGTTGGTGACTGTGTTGCTTATGGCAACTGAGGAAAAGAGAGGCATTATACGGTCTAACTGAAAGGCTTGAGGGCTTAAAAGGTGAAACCCATCATAAACAAGACTGAACTAAAATAGAAAGCACAGGAGCTTTGTTCTGATAACTTCGAGTTTATTTATTCAAAATAGTCCCCTGGTCTTGATACACTGTTTTGCGCGCTGTAAACGCTTTTTGAAAGAGTGTTTCAGGCCATTGACCTAAATGTCCTTCAGGTGTCAGCACAAGCCTTTTGGATGGCCTCTACGGACACAAAACGTTTTCCTTTCATGGCCAAATGCAATTTTCCGATTAGGTAGAAGTCACAGGGAACCATATCAGGTGAATACGGTGAGTGATTGATAGTTAAAATGTGATTTCTAATCAAAAAATCAGTCACAAGAATGGATCGAAGAGATGGATCGACGAATGCGATGCAACAAACGCTTCAAAACGCCAAGATAGAAAATTGCATTGGCACGAACTCCTTGTGGAATCAGAAAAACAAATGAGCATCGATTTGATTTTTGACTTCTTCAAACGCGATTTTTTGGGTGGTGGCTCGTCTGGGCCCTTCCCTTCGACACTTCGACGTTTAATTTCAGGTTCATGTTGGAAACACCACGTTTCATCACCAGTTACAATTTTTTAAAGGAAGTTGTCGTATTTTCTTGCCACTTTAATGAAGCCTTTCGAATGTTGAATTCTGAACAAATTTTAGTCCGCAGTTAATTTGTGCGAAATGAAACGTGCACAGACCTTTCGTAAGCTCAAATGATCAGTTAAGATGCGATAAATCGATGTTTTGGAGATATTCAACTCCGATTCCTTGAATTTCTACCATGATTTCAGTTCATTTTTGATAAATCGAACAATTTCGATGGAGTTTTCGGTGATTACTGATTTTGGGCGGCCCGTATGTTTATTTCCATTTATGTCCTCGCAACCATCTTTGAAATGTGTAAACCATTCATGAACTCTAGCACGAGATAGACAATCATCGCCATAAACTTTTTTCATCAATTGAAATGTTTCGGTAAACGTTTTACCGATTTTAAAACAAAATTTGATATTAGCTCTTGGTTCGAAACTAATTTTTGTACCGACACAAACATACTGACACTATAGTCGCAATAACTTCGCTTCCACTGAACCGAATGTCAACAAGCTTTCACTGGAGGTTTGCTAGGAATTTAACTTCCAACGCACTAACTGATTAAACATTTGTATGACGCCAGTCTTGTTTATTTTGGACTTCACCTTGTACACTACGCTGATGACATCTGCCTTTGAAGTCATGAAAAGAAAAATCGAATTGATGGTTAATTTTGCAACGAAAACAGGACTGCGAGCAAACGTTGTTAATGTGATAACGAGCACATCTAAAATAAGCCGTTGAAAAATATAGACAGTTTTTTGTCACATAAGCTCCATCCTTGACAAATGCGGCGGCTCTTCGGCAGATGTCGTTAATTGACTTGCAAAAGCAAAACAAACTTTCGGCGAAACGTGAAATTTTTGTCAATAAATGCCTTCGCCAAATCATCGAAATCTTCTAGCCCAAAACAATACCAATTGACATTACATAGAACCGGTACAGCAGCAGAAGTAGATGAAGACCAGCTCTTAACTGGAGAAGGCAAATCACCTCACAAAATCGATCGACGGACCATTAGATGGAACCCACAAGGTAGCAAATGTAAAGAAAGACCAACTCATAACTGGAGAAGGCAGCTGGAAATCGAAGTGTGAATCTCTAACGAGATCAAAACTCATGCAAACGAGAGAACAGCTTGGAAAAACTTATTACGGCGCTTTGCTCTTTAATGGAACGATAGGAACTTATATATATATATATATTTAAGTAGTCCCAGACTTGAGTAATATATATGGGCGCTGGGCTTCCGATATAATAAGACATTGCAAATATATTCCAAATATGAAGCAAATAGGGCCATAAATGATATCTCGCCACACAGCGGTTCAGACTTCAAGTTCAGATTCTAGGCCCTCTGCAATAAATTATCCTTTAGGTAATTAAATTTGTCTATTGATGATTCAATACCAACTTCATGGTACCAGCAGTCGACTTACAGGCCAGCCGATGGAAGCAGACTCAAGCGAAAGCCTATATCGGATAAAACCCCACGACGAATGTCCCTACCATACTCAATGGTACCTTGACTGCATATACTCCGATGGGCATAATGACGCTGACTTCCTTGCTACATGTCCACTGCCTCGAAACTTTAACCGGGTTAAAAAAAAGTTAATAGAGAAACAACATTCGACCTCGATCAAGGTCCGTTCCCGATTCGCCTTCCCTCCAGAGATCGGCACTGTATTTTGAGTCCGTAGACTACGACGCTTAGAAATCAGCTGGAATTATTACAGTCGACGTCATCCTCGTCCCCCTCGGATCGTTTTGAACTGCCAGCATGCAAGACTGCAATGTCACCTCTCAATCGAGCTAAGCGACCTACTGTTGACTATAAGCCGGTAATTCCTCTAGATTTGCCACAATTGCTTTATAACTCGACTTAAAACCACATCATTATGATTTATTTCCATTCCAATTAGGTACCTCCTTGCAATATATCTTTACACGTACACACAATTTGTACAAAATTAACCAACATTTCGCGATTATGAGACCGGGAGTACGTCCATGTTATGCATGGGTGTCTATACTGCAATAAATCGGCACACACTGATGACTGGAAATTGGACGGAAGGTTTGGTGGGGGAATATTCTACGAGAAGAGCCTCATCAAGGTCAAAGACTGCTGTAGTGTCTTCCAAGCGAAGGTAGCGCAATTAAAGAAGCCGTAGATTGGTTGCTTACTTCTGTCACCGACAGCCAAGTGGCTGGGAAATGCCTCAACTCTCTCTCGACTGCATCCACATACATAGATATTTGACTCATTTGAGTTTGCGGTCATAAATATCAGCAAGTGCTGAGCTAGTGCGTAAAATTGCAAACTTGCGAGACTCTTCTGGTCACAGTTAGATCGGCAGCGCACGAGGGAACTTTCAAGCTTTACAAAGGTACAGCTCTCGAATTCGGTGAAACTTGGTTTGCTTCAAGTCCTTTCTGCAGAAGCTGTCTGGAGCGTGAGGTGGAGTTATCTCAGCATCTTCTGATTAGCTGCCCAGCTCTCGCTGAACTAAGATTCAGACATCTTAGCTCTCACTTCTTTGGATACACCTGCGAATATGACAGGTTTAAATATAGCACACCTTGTGAATGTCATAAGCAGCTTGAAGCGGTTAACGCAAATGTAATTAACCACCGTTTAGTCATCATCCTCCTCTAATTGCAAGCCCCTTCTTCCTTTTTCGCTCTGTTCGGTTCTTTTTCCTCTGTTTTTCTTCTATATGGTATCACAATAGGTGAATTGTATTCTTTGCCCAAATGGGCTTTGCATGAGCAGAAATTTATCCTAATCTAGGTATTTATTGTCCGATTTGACTCAAATGTTGCTCGCTTAGTGACAAACCTTGTGAATTTGAACCAAGTTTGTCACTAAGCGAACAGCATTTACTTGGTGAAAATAAGCTCTCTGCTACTTTTCTACCGAATCCACTTTCAAGATATTTATTATCTATGATCTGTTCGAGGAGCTAAAGGGCAGTGTCGGACAGTACGAAGTTTGGGTATATTCGATTTTCTCACAAGAAAGTAAAAATGCTTCCGTTTGCGAATGTAAAAGCAAACAACTTTCCTGCAATGTTCACATTTCTATTAAAAGCAGAAAAAATGTAGTTCCGAGCTATTCCACAACAATAAATTTTAACTGTAACAAAGACCGCTGGATGGGGCTAGTTTTGGATTAATTTTTGATACATAAACTATTTGAACAATATTTTGTTATCACTCAAACACTGTGCCAACATTTATCTCAGCTTCGATAAAAGCCTTGAAAATTAATGCGTATTTTGACTTAAAATTGCCTTAAAGACGGTCTACAAGAAATGCTTTTATTTATAGTTATTATATTTGCTATTAAGAAAATTAAGATAAATTGTAAAAGAGATGCGTTCTACTACCATTTAGAGACATACCTGTACATACACACATATTACTTTTATTCATTACTTTGGCTGCATACAAAATAAATATCTCATACACATATATTACCTTCAAACAAAGGGAAGCCCTGAAAATACACTTGGAACTCGTAGGTATTGAAGAAATGTATTAATTACAAATGCATAAATCACCGTTGGGTGGGCAAGTGCAATAGCGGCAGTGACAGCAAATGTAGTTAGCAATGACAACACCGTAATCAGAAACCAATGTGTCTTTATTTCCGCCTCTTTTACAACATTCTCAAATGACGAATATGAGAAAATCGAAAAAAGTATATTTCGTAATATTTAAAAAACTCAGCAACAAACCTGGCGCACGCAAATTGAGCAGGAACCAATCATGCAATTCAAGAAAGTCGAAAAATAAAGTAGAAGTAAATACAAGACACGAATGTGATGTGATAAGAAAAGTTTTAAGATATTTGCATAGATTAAGAAAATATGTTTTTTCGAAGTAGTGAAGGAATTTACATACCTTGGGGTAATCAGTAATCATGACAACAAAATTTCAACAGAAATCGGCCACAGAATCCTTATGGCAGGACACAGGTACGAAACCGAGACTATTGGAGGCATATTCTACAGCAGACGAAGACCCAACCAGGGTGGTCCAGGCAACAATGATGATGATGAAGAAAAAATGTATGGGAAAAATTGCAGTGGCATCGCTAACCAAAAACATCTACCTAGGGGCAGTAGCAATATTGCCCGCCTAGGCACAGCGGTGCCGTAATTAATTAGAATCTTATTAGTTAAAGTACTAAATTTATATAAGATTGTCTAGCTCTTGAATGGAAAAGATGTCTCTGCTGACTAGTTAGCGTCCTCGTTGAGAATGCCAAGCTGTCTTCAAACAAAGAAGGCGTACTAAATTTTCGGCACACTCCTCGAAAACAATTTTTTGAATTCTTCTCACTCTTGTTTCATTCGATTACATTTAAAAATTTTTGGGATATCCCTTTGCAGGTCAACTTTTTTTTTTTGGTGATCAAATCAGGTCTTTATATTTGTGATGAAAGTTGTTTTGAAAAATTAAAAATAACTTTTAAAGTATCAGTCTGAGCTAAATATTTTGGGTTGGGGAATAAGTCCACAGCCTTGTTATATTTTCTTTTACTTTACAACGAATTGTTCGCTGTTTAGCAAAGTGGGAAAATTCAAGAAAGAGTTTTATTTCTGCTCTAAAAAATTATGTTCATTGTATATTTGAGTTATTTAGTTTTTTATTAGTTTTCAAGCTTAGAAATGGAATACCCAAAAGGTGAATACCAACATTTTTGATCATCGAGGTCAAAATACTGCCGAAACAGCCAAAACAGCCCCGTACATTTGCGACGTGTATGAAGAAGGTGTCATAGGTGAGTCTACAGCATGGAAATCGTTTGCAAAGCTCAAAAATGGCGACTTTGATATTGAGGACACGTCCCGCAGCCGGAATACCTTCTGAGTTCGATGAAGAGCATCTCAAATCACTTTTGAACGAAAACGGTCGCCAAACCAGTCGTGAATTGGCAGAAGAAATGATCACAAAACGATTCTCAATCAGCTTCATTCAATGAAATTTACCGAAAAATTTGGAGCCTGGGTGTCTCACGAGCTCAACGAAAAACACAAAAAAAGTCGCCTCCAATTCGCTTCTCAGCATCTCGCCCGCCATCGAGCAACTAGCGCTCATAAACAGCGTTTTTCGTACCGAATCGTCACGGAAGATGAGAAATGGTGCCTATACAGGAATATGAAACAAAGAAAGGAGTGAGTGGCTCCAGGAGATGCGCCAAAGCTGAGAGTCAATCCGGATCTTCCTGCAAGGCAAATCATGATATGTGTTTGGTGGGACTGGGAAGGTATGGTGCATTGGGAAATACTAGAAAAGAATGCCATGGTTAACAAGGAGCTCTACATCGCCCAGCAACACCGCGTGAATGAGGCTATTCGATTGAAAATACCTGATCGACATGGTCAAACCATATCCCTTCCCATGTTGCACAAGTCGTCAAAGCCGCACTTCAAAAGCTCTAACAGGAGGTCTTTCAGCATCTGCCCTTTTCTGCGGGCCTTACGCAGACGGATTACCATCTTTTCCGCTCCCTTATGAAGGGCGTTACTTTCGATTACAAAGAGGTCCTTAAAAACTGGCTCAACAACTGCTTTGACACCAGACCAGGTGATTATTGGGGGAACGGCATCAAAAAATTGGTCGAGAGATGGAAAGAGGTTGTAAACAGCAAAGGTGAATATATATTATTGACTAGCAAACCCGGTCCCCTTCGCTAGGCACACTAAAATAGAATAGATATGGTTTAGAACAGAAAATATATGGTTTTCATATTATTTATTTCTTTATTCTTTATTCAAGCGCTTTGGCATAAACAATATTTTTTGTTTGCTATTTGTTTTTGAGTAAATATAAAATATAAATTGAAAATCAGGAAAAAAGAAGATTGTTTTTAAATTTCAAATCAACGCATATGAATAAATCGTCTTTTTTCCTGATCATTCATGAATTTTTCGTCTCAATTTACATGTTTTATTAAGCATTGGAGCTTTTTTAACCATTATCCATTTATATTTTTCAAAAAAAAAAACGAAAACAAATTTTTTTTCCACGAACACATAATTTCATTCGGATTTCACATTAAATTCTCAAATTTCGTAAGAAATTATTCACTGTTCCAAAATACAAAAAAATTCACAAACAATTTTTACATGTTGCACTTACGTTTTTTCCTTATGGCATCCAAATCAGAAAGAAATATTGACACATTGTAACTCACACTGTCAATTTGACAGTTCAGTTCCGCCCCAAGCGTTGAAAAAGTAAGCGACATTATGGCTGGTTCAAAAGAACGCTGTACCCGTTGCGACTGCTCCGAATTACAACCAAACTTTACGAAACCCATTTTCAATACTTACTTAACAATGTGCATAAGTTTGGTTTAATTCGGTGCAAAGACATGGCGGGTCCACGTTTTGGCATACATTTCGAGACCCTAGTCATCAATAGGTATGAAAATTACCCCGTATTAAAGCACTTATCAACAGCTTTCATTTGATATCCATATTGTACAAACACATTCTAGGGTCCACGTTTTGGTCTCTATCTCGAGACCCTAGTCACGGAGCGGATGGAAATACTCTGAACTAAAGCATTCACCAACAGCTTCAATTTGATACTCATATTGTACATACACATCCGAAGGTTACCCGGGTCCACGTTTTGACCTATATCTCGAGATCCTATCTACCAATAGGTATCCAAACTATACGGAAACCATCTTCAATACCTCCTTAACAATGTGTGTAAGTTTGGTTTAATTCGGTGCAAAGACACGGCGGGTTGCCAAAACGTGGACCAGACCCTAGTCATCAATAGGTATGAAAATTACCCCGTATTAAAGCACTTATCAACAGCTTTCATTTGATACCCATATTGTACATACACAACCAAACGTTACCCGGGTCCACGTTTTGACCTATATCTCGAGACCCCAGTCACGGAGCGGCATGAAAAATACTCTGTACTAAAGCATTCACCAACACCTTCAATTTGATATCCATATTGTACAAACACATTCTAGGGTCCACGTTTTGGTCTCTATCTCGAGACCCTAGTCACGGAGCGGCATGAAAAATACTCTGAACGAAAGCATTCACCAACAGCTTCCATTTGATACCCATATTGTACATACACATCCGAAGGTTACCCGGGTCCACGTTTTGACCTATATCTCGAGACCCTATCCACCAATAGGTATCCAAACTATACGCAAACCATCTTCAATGCCTTCTTAATATTGTGTGTAAGTTTGGTTTAATTCGGTGCAGACACGGCCAGTTAGCGAACACACACAAAAAGTTGACTTTATTTTATATATAAGATTTTTTTCAGTTTGTGTCCGAAAAATCCAAATATCTTACGGAACCCTATTTTTTCCAAAATAAAATGTAATCCATGTTACTCTTGGATAATGTAGTTTTCGAATGGTGAAAGAATTTTTAAAATCGGTCCAGTAGTTTTTGAGCCTATTCGTTACAAACAAACAAACAAACAAAGTTTTCCTCTTTATAATATTAGTATAGATTAACTTATTGATATAACTAATATTTTTTGTTTAAATAAAAGTCTTCGCTACGAACTTATTTTCCAACCCAATAATATAATGCTGAGAGATATGGAATAAAATTTCAGCAGAATTTTTTTCCGCAAAATCTTTCTTTCAAACTCTCCAAGGGACGCCTCATCGGATGTTATCATCGTCCAAGCTTCTGCGCCACACGATATGACGGGCTTGATGAGAGCCTTGTAGAGTCTTAGTTTTGTTCGTCGAGAGAAGACATCACTACTCAATTGCCTACTTAGTTCAAAGTAGCATTTGTTAGCAAGAGATATTCTCCGTTGGATTTGAAGGTTGGCCTTGTTATCGATGTTAATGCTGGCTCCTATGTAGATAAAAGAAGTCTCTTACAACCTCAAATAACTTAACTACTCTGTTTAAAATTAAATTAAAGGGTTAAAAAGCTCTACAAATATATTTTTTGAAAAATTTCACTTTGGGTCTGCCCTCACAAAAACTTCATAATCTTACAAATACAATCAATTATTTAATCACATAGTTAAAAAAACCATCAGCTTAACTATTTACAATTTTTCTATAAGCAGCCAGCTTAGCAGTCGCGCGTTGCTCTGATCTAAGAGAAAAGAAAATTCAAGCAAACTCGTTATAATGAAATTCAATATGTAAGTAGGTGCATTGTATCAGTTTTATTGAAACTTGTTCATTTTATTCGAGTGCTTGTGGATACATGATATTTTTCTTGTTTTTCCTTCTGTTACGCACACGAACAAATCAGAAGGTTGGTCGATTGTTTCATTTCAATGCGTACTCAATCGGCTTTTCTAATCGTGATTCTCGTTGCTCTCCTTTTTCATTCAAGCAGGCTGGAGCAGTGCGAAATCGAACAGCTCACAATCTTGATTCCCGTTGTTTGTCTGTTTCTGCAGCTCGTAATGCCGTTTTCTTTGTGCTTGTATGCAGAACGTTCAATCGATTAACATCGAGTATACTCGCTAATTCGCTGAGAAAAATGGAAAAGTTCGATTGAGAATTTAAATCGGTTTAACTCACGATGAAATCCACTAAAAATTTGTGTAAAATGGATGATGAATACAAATTATTTCACGTCTCACATACGAAAAGATGGTGCAAAGATTTATAGAGGTGTGGGTTTTGACGGCGCTTGTTTACGAAAAAACTAAGATTATGTTGGTGATATACGAAAAACTCAATACACTCTCCGTTCAAGGATAATATATTTTAAAGTTGCTTGATAGCTATGGTGAAAAACCATTTTTTTAACGGGACCTTTGGCTGTCACGTCACTTGTCATGGCATGAGCATTGGCTGTGTTGACTTTTTTCTACGTTTGTTAAACTCATCCCAAGTGACGTCAGCCCATCAGCCGATTCTGTCAAATACACTCAAAGCCGAATACGGTCTGCTACATAGACCACTTCTAAAAATCTTTCCACCATGGTCTTCGTTAAGGTCACCTTATTGCCGTCTGATCAATGAGTGATCGGACGAGTGTGTAAATACATGTGAAATGAGCGGCCAGTATTCTGCTGCCGAATACCCAATAAGGGCCAGCGGAAGTTAATCGCACAATTTTGCTTTTCACCATAGTGGATGGCCAAACCTAGTAATCTATCATCCCGGTGAGGACTAAATCCCAATCACAGCAGTAGTATCTCAATTTCGGGTTGTCAACAGTTACTTCACTATATATGGACTTCAGTGCTCCCCTTTTTAACCTATCCTCCGCAAAACACATTTTTTTTTAGTATTGTCCTACTCCTAATTGAGTTTATTCTGAGATAATCAAATAAATTAAAACAACATTTTTTCTTGCTTTTCGACTTAAGAAGACGCTTAAAACGTACGAAACACTAATGCCAAAAAAAAAACCACTGAACAAGAAGACGACAAAGGTCAAAAGCTTCGCGAATCTTTCAACGTATATTCAAAATGGCTTTAAAGGAAGAGCGCCAATGTAGAAAAATAAAATTTCAGCACCCTTAACGAAGCGTCTGTTAGCCAACTGAAGGTAGTCAACTTAGTCAGAGCTTGAAGCAGAGTATTACAGCATTAAAAGATCGGTTGGACGGTGAAAAACAAAATCGATAATGTACTGATCAATGGAAGAAATTTCTCATTGTGTTAGACATCGCGGAGAATCCGCAAGCTGGCCTTACATCCTTCTGGGACGATAATGGCCGCTGCATCTGAAGTGACTCTTAAAGCGTAATGCACAATCCGAGAAACGCTACGCGGAAACAGAAGTATAGAGTTTTCTATTATGGATGGTATGTTGACACGCCTTAATATTTCAAGAATGATGTTAGTAAAGTCAACGTTATTATCAGCAGACTCAAAAGATCGATGAGAGGGTTGTCTTTTATATTTTGCGTTCAATAATTGTTTTTCAATATGTTCCCTTTGCGGGTCCATAAGCTACTGTATTCGTTTGAACCAAATTCTAAAGCACTTTTGGTTGGAATGATCCTTTAATTTGTACTTTTGAGTGCACAAAAACTCTTATGCGAGCCGATAGAGGAGAGCTCGCATTCTCCTAGAAAAGCATCCTTCATTCTTCGTCTTTGGCGACTAGTTTTCCTTAATTCTTAATTAGGTTTTTTTAGTGTACCTGATTTACCGAAAAACAGGCGATCATTTGGTTTGAGATGCTGTTTCCCCGTTGCATTAAGCTCGTCCTTGAACACCCAAACTATAAGGATGTAAGTAATAGAATTACCTTTTCCATACTGTGGGCACTACTTCTGAAGACGTCCCGCGAGGAATGTCACAATGCCGCAGTAGTATAAGGCCTTGCCATGATTGGACACTTGTCTAACTGTGAAGAGTAATTGGAGTTATGAGCGGAACTAAAACATACTTTTCAAAACATGACGGGAGTGTTAAATTCGCCCTATACGATTAGGTTAAGCGGGATATCAAGCATAGAAAGCAGAATGAGAGGACTGATTGAGGAACTATTATAAGACGAGAGGTTTATTTCAGACTCACAGTTTGGTGGCTTTTTAACGGGCAACAATTCGCACGGTTGTTTGTAATTTCCCAAATTCTTCAGACTTGCGTATCGGAGGACTTTCAAGAAGAGATACGGGGTATTTGCGCTTATGAGGAAGGGCGTCATGCGGAACATATTTATTATTAATTTTGAGTTATTTGAGTTTCATGGTTAGGATACTCATTAACGGATGTCAATGTGGTGCGGCTAACTAAAGTTTCTTTAAGCAACGCCAATTTGTAGAGTTTAATTGGATGTTGTCTCTGAAGTGGAGTGCCCTACAGTTGTATACAGTCTTAGAACGTCCAAATAAAGCGCTCGATATGCTAGTCAACACTTGCCTGCTCTAAATCTGGTAGGAAAACACGTGGCCGTCGCTTCAGAACTTAGACTTATAGTATGGCGCTTAATAGACTCGACGGTTTAGCCGCGCCTATACTACATACTGGGTGCAGTTATTATCAAGAAATCGATTACTCTTTCCCTAAACCCACCTTTGATAGGCTCTTCAAGACTAACATCCCGTCAAGAAGAGAGTGGCAAACTCAAGGACCATGGAGAAGAGAGGAAATACTTTTTTGCACCCATGGATCCAAGCTAGAAAATAAAGTAGCCTATGGAGCTTTTTCAAAAGAATTAGGATTAAAACTATCTGCCCGACTTCCGGACTAACAAAGCGTCTACCAGGCAGAAGTCTTAGACATAAAGGAGGTAATTGAGTGCCTTTACATGTAATGGCGTGTACAAAAACTAAAAAAAATATCTTCTCGAATAGCCAGGCGGCCATCAAATCAATGGAGGCAGTTATACTTAAATCAAAGGTTGCTCAGGAATGCCTGGCAGCTTCAAATGATATTAGCACCGTCTTCAAGGTCAGTCTTGTATGGGTTCCGGGACATAGAGATATTGAAGGAAATCGCAAGGGGGATGAGCTCACCAGAAATGGTACTAATCTTCCACTGCATGAAAACAGAGGCAAAATTGGAATTCTTATGACAACTTGCAAATTAAGGATAAAAAATAATATTATCCAGGGCGCTAATAGGTCATGCAGAGTTGAAAATACCTGTGTTACAATCATACTAATTTTGCCTCAAATAGATAGGAAAAGGTCAAGAGAATTGCTCAACCTCTCTAGAGAGAACATCTCGAAGGTCATGGTTTGCGTCACCGGTCATTGGCTGTTAGGTAGACGCTCTTCTAGGCTAGGAAAATGTGCACATAAATACTGGAGAAGGTGAAGAGACGTGCAAGAGAAAGAAACAGTAGAACACGTCCCCTGCAATTGTCCAGCCTTAGCTAGGAGTAGAGCGAGGTTGTATGGAAAATACTCTTTTGACTCTCTTACAGAACTATCCGGTGGTGGGATAAAACCTATCCTACTCTTCATAAGAGCGTGTAGAGGGTACTGATGATGAATAAACACTAAGGTTCCCGTGTTACACAGTGGTATCACAACAGACCTGGACATGGTCTAAGTGAGTTGCCATAGAAACCTAACCTTACTCAAGAACGCTCAGTGGCTTTCATGAGATGTGCTTTTTCCTAACAGGCTTACACTGGGAAGTAAAAATACTGCATTGCTGTTACATTTCCCACAAGCTTTTGACTAACAATCGATACACAAGTTTATTGTAGCTTGATCGAGCACCTAATCAAATGAAATGAATTCCTGAAAATTCTTCTTCACTACATAGCAAACACTTAAGAGTGATGAGTAAAAATTTCCCCTATTACCGAATGGATAATAAAATTTTCATTTGTGCAAGAAAACTACAAAAGCAAATCTACTTGTATATCTGCTAGTTTTAACGATGGCTGTTTGCGATAGACTTTATGATCATTAATTTAAACCTTGGACAGCAAATTTGACGCTTTTCATGTACACTTTGCCATAGCCTACTGTATACGAAGTCACATTGACGCGTGCTAGCAAATGTTTCAACGGGTTTTTAGGCGATTAAAAGCAGAGTTTATATGCAATATAAAGACAATGTATTTTAAGGAACGGTAAGCGTATAAAAGCTTAATCGCAGATAGCTGAGTGCAATTCCGCACAAGTACGACTAATGTGTGTATGTATGCGTGTGATGCGACGTGCACATATCCACTAGCTGCAGCTGAACTGTCAATTTCTGCAGAATTACGGTTTTTTTACGGCTACTTTAAATGGTACAAATTAACCGAAAGTTTTTGCTTCGACGTGCTTCTTTTGATGATTAAATTAAACTGCAAATCTCAATCAACATAAAAAGTGAAATTAAATCGATTAAGTATCAAGTGATAATACTCAAGCTGACAAGGACAAATTGGTGGTGAATGAAGTAAAGCAAGGAAAGAGCTCCTGTAAGATATCGACAATTAGTTTATTCAATTTATCGATAGGTATTTTGGTATTAATAAGGATACTTTTGCTAGCAAACCAAAAGGAGACTTTTTATTTTTTCGAATCTCCTCTTGTTTCACGCCTTCTGATTCTATTGCATACAGAAGTTACATTTAGCGGCTAAACCACTCTACTTATATCTATAATTTTCGAAATATCGAATAAAAGGAAGCCTCCTCTGCGTTGGAAAAATCGGGTGGAGAAGAATTGGTTTTTCTTGCTGTGTCCAACTGGCGCCTGTTACTATGAGAAAGAAAGAAGTGGCG
The DNA here is from genome assembly GCA_037575425.1 of Anastrepha fraterculus. NCBI lineage: Eukaryota > Metazoa > Arthropoda > Insecta > Diptera > Tephritidae > Anastrepha > Anastrepha fraterculus. The sequence goes on from JAYXIM010014817.1 coordinate 1,743,935, forward strand.
TGTCGCCAAATTATGTTTTCAGTTTATACGGCACTTGAGGAATGGACTAAGCAGATACCCATGACAAGTGACCACAAGCTCCCACCATCATCCGTTTCTACATTACCGCGTAAACCTCGTTTCGGTGCCAGGTCATAGAAATAGAACTTGCCAGAAAGCTACAACCCAAACTATTCAATCGGATAAAGCGTTGATGCCAATGCAAATAGCCACTTGTAAATTATTGATAGACAGTAGAGGAGGAAACTATTAAATAAATGTGAAGGATTAACTCGAAAACGACTTTACATGCTTGGTAGTGCATTTTTAACAGATGTAGCGGATATAGCGCATCTTACTCTAACGAAGTTAAGCTCGTTTATAAAAGCCGCAGAATGGCTTAAAAGAGGTCTCATAGTGTAAGGAAAAAGTTCCAGTGGTATCACAACGGACCTATGACAGGTCTAAGTGTGTCATGTCAGCAGCCATCCGACCTACCTGCCTACCTACCTACCGGAACGACCTGGATTTTTATCCGGCCAAGGACTGTCACTCCAGTAGCATTATGTTTATGCTGCTACAACAGCAACAACAACAAGTGGCGACTCTCGAAATGACGAAATATTTTGTGGATGGACAAGGATAAAGTGATTGTTTGTCACTCTAAAGGTTAGTGATAATACGTAAGAGGACTACAAAATTCGATAATCAACTACAATATGCCGTCAAGACCCTTTAAACATGGAGGAGCTAAAATAATGATACGGAATAGCTTTACCTATTAAAATACAGGCGCGATATATACGAGGGTCGTTTGAAAAGTGCGTGCAAAGTCAGAGAGATGGCTCTACTGGCGCGTATTGAGGTTATGTTTAGTTAGTAGCATCTCTTGGAAGAAGACACACCAAGTTTCAGCCCAATTCGTATATTTCTTTAATTCAAACGGATGCTGAATTTGAATCGAGGAAGTCGAGTAATTTTTCTTTTTCATCACCGCAACGCATCAGTTCATGCCGCCCCAGCAGTTATGGGCACAAAAGTAATTGAAATAGGGTTCCAAATCGTTTCTCAACCCAGACTGCCTTCCCCGTATCCGCCAGATTACTATTTGTTCCCAAATTTGAAGAAATGGTTGACGGAGAAAAGGTTTTATACAAACGAGGAAGCAATTGCAAAAACGAATGGCTATTTTTCCGACTTTATGGTCACATGGATCACCGCAAGTATCTTTGAAGTCCCAGAAGATGTTACGCTGCCATATGCAGAAGAGGAAATGCCGCTGAAATGGATCTTCCAACAGGAAAACGACATAAAATATGCGAGTAACAACATCAGCGTGACGTGAACCCCATCAAAAACTTATAGGGGGATGTGTTTATGAACACATCCAGGGAAGGAAATCCAACTGATTCAAAGGCATTGTGGGAATTGTACGCTCCACAATGACAGATATCCCAGTTGAAAGATGCAAATGTTTTGTTGGATCGATGCAGCGTAGACGTGTCACCGTCATTCGGATGGAGGCACCTACGGTTTTGTGCCGGCTTTGAACGGCTGATGGTTTTTTTATAAGAAGCTTTTTCATGGCAGAAATACACTCGGAGGTTTACCATTGCCTACCGGGGGCTTTTTACGAATTCATGCACGGAGATTCAAGTCTACGCACTTTCGGATGGTAATCACGCACCAACACATTCGGCTACCGCGACCGCGGTTGATAATTAGTTGTGCCTTTATTTTACCGTTTATTGCAAGAACCTACAAAGAAAAATAAAACTTTTTTCTTATTATATTTGCACTCATCATAGAATTAAAAAGTGAAAACCTTGTAAAATTTGTTTCACTTTATTTTGGTTGAAGTCGTGTTTTCCTCATTTACAGAACGCACTGCTATTAATATGAACACAACTGTACATACTTGCACATGTAAAATGTACTTCCCGATTAAATTGATAAAAGCGCGTCTGTTAAGCGCATTACTACCGGCGCATTAGCTATAAAATTCAAATTTCAATTTACATTCATTTCAAGAACAAAGCTAAAATGTGAGAAAAAAATATTAAAGCAATGTGAAAAATATTAAAAACAAAGCAGTAGTAAGTTTAAATCCATACGCGCATGAGCTTCGAATTTCTGCTGCACTAACGATAGCACCACAAGCGCTCAACTGCTTGGCTGACCGAAAACTGGGTCATCGCACAGACAGCCGCAATATTTTTGGCCGCCTGACGGCAGTAAGCTCATGTGGCTGCTCGCAGCACGATGCGCCTGGTTGCTTCGCCCGCTAAGTGTGGCTTTTGTTGGCTTGACCGCGGGCTGGCCTGCTTTGCCTGCAGCAGTGACTTGGCGGCCTCACGGCATGTAGCAGACAGGCAGGCAGGCAGGCCAACTAGTCAACCAAGCCTATGAACGCCAATCAGTCTGCTGAATTCCGCTTGTTACGCTCCCTGACTGAAAGAAAAGCACGATTCTTAAGAATTTTTTGCGGCCAAATGAGTCAAGTTGAAGTTGAAGTTGAAGTTTAAGTATTTTGAGGTTGTTTGTAAATACATACATACACACACATGTACAAAAATGCTAATAAACTGCATTTACTTAGCTACATACAAATTTCGTTGCAAGTTTTGCTCCCACTTTTTTGGCTTGTCTTGAAAGCGATGTTCGAATTGGGTTAAATGTGGAAGAATTTGAATCGAACTACTTTTTTGAATTGCATTTTTCAGACAGCAAAAAAGAGATTTTAAATCAGTTTGTGCTCCCTCATTTTTTTTTTTTTTATTGTGTCAATAAATTCATGGATAAACATCTTTCCTACTTCCTGCGTAACGATAATTTAAGAAGGAAAGTCAAAGCTTCTGCTTTCTTGACTTTAGCTACATTAAGATAAAAGCTGCAAAACACGGCTACAGCTTCTCTATACGCTTTAAGTCCACTGCGCCTCTGTCCTCTTTCCGAATCCTTGAACCAGCTTAAATTTGCCAGATAGGTACGAGCAGTAGAGTACTCATAATCATCTTTCCGCATGCGTTCATGTTAACCTGTCGATAGCAGGCCTATATTTTCAGCTATTCTACCTATTCGATATCGAGTCTATACCCAATCGCGTCCAGGACGCAGCGTAGCAGTCCATGTGCTAGATATTTAAGCCTAAAAGACAGGTTGTGCGTCTTAAGTGAACCACCCCGATGTATCCAGTTGAAGAGCCCGCCAAAGATTGAAAGAAAAAAAACTTTTCTAAGAATAGACTTCTCAAAGTGAGCTTACAAGTTGAACTTGGAAAAGTTGAACTAGGCAAATATTCAAACAACAAATTTACCTTCATTGACGGCTTACCTCAAACTTTAAGGATACTTTATTCTACTGGCTGGCATGTCATTGAATATTCGAATCTACATTAGTAAATAATTGTACATCTATCCGATTAGTTCATATCCTCCACAAAGCACTAAGAAGTGTGGTGAGTTGAACAATCGGTTTGTGAAGTATTCTCAAGGATGATAGATTACCAGGTTTGGCCTTCAGCTATAGTGAAAAACGAAATTGAGCGAGTAACTTAGGCCGCCATGACGTCCACGGCAGCAGAATTCTGCCCACAGATTGTACACGAATTCACACACCCACCCAATCAAAGGTTGAAAAAGAACCGCTGTCATGACCACGGTGACGTCAACCAATCAGCTGCTCCTTTCAAACTCGCTGAAAACCGGTTAACGGTCTGATCTTCGCCACACCTTCTGACTTCTTCTCACTCTGAAATATTTTACCGCTTGGAGTCCGTGATTGCGTCTTTAGTGATAGTCAGGCTGCACTAAAAGTTCTAGAGAACACAAAGCAAACCTTAAAGATTGTTCAAAAATGTAAGAAGAGCTTAATTCTGTTGCAAGACAGACACTGCGGTGTTCAATTTCCGATGAATGGGACAACTGTGAATCAGCGGCTACTCTACAGGGACCGGCGCCAATAATCGGGATCAGTTCTGCAGGAATTATGAATTGGATCAATATGGATTATGTACGCAATTTACATAAAGAGCGATGGTCCGGTCTAAAATGCTGCAAAATTGCAAACTGTTTTGTGACATGACTGAACAGAAAACAGTAGAATTTTCTTCTAAAACATGGAAGAAAAGACATTCGGTTGATGGTTGGTATTATTACAGGACTTAGTTCATGGGGTCAGCATATGACCGCCATTGGATCACTGAGGACCCGATTTGCCTGTCTTGCTTAGAGGCGGACTGAGCATTTTCTCTGTGAGTATCCCGCCTTTGCTAGAGCAAGGCTACGGATTTTGTGTTGCGATGTCATGAGAATGTGTAATATTTGTTCTCTCAAACTGGAGGATATTTTCAGATTTGCCACAGAAAATGGAAAATTCTCATAGGTATAGTTACCCCTGTGTATCTCTTTCTTGCTGTTACTTATCTACTTTCCTCCTTAACTATCTACCCTTTTACTTTCCACAGCTTTTAATACTTATACAATGAGCTTTTTAACCTGAGCGTTTTAGGAGTTAGCAAATCTCTCGGTGGTTCTTGGCTCGACTTTTTCAAATTTCAATTTCATTTCAACACTGATAAGGCAGGAGCATTCATATCTCCATGTCTCCTCTTCCCCTTCCTTGAACGAATATTTCTACACATGTACGGGGAGTGCTGCTGGAGTGACAATCCTTGTCCTAATATAAATCGGGCTCGTTCCGGGATAAGTGGCTCGCTCGGATCAGTGCAGAGCGATGCAGACGATATTTTGGGGATGCGACGAATTGAAGTGTGAATTGCTTCGAGACTACTGAAACTTTACAAATTCTGGATTACAAGGCTGTCACTAAAGAAATGCTTTATTTTGGCTGAAATGTTGTTTATGCCATAATTACCGGCGAGAAGATGTGTATCCACGAATATGGCATTGAAACGAACCACGAATAACCCAGTCCAACAGTTTTACCAAAATGATAGTCAACACGAACACAAGTCAGTAATTATGGAAAGAGGATGTTCCCGGGATCAACTTTGCAAAAAAAAGTACTAGTCCAGAAGGCCTGTTTTTTACGAAAGGTTAAAGTTTTAAAATTTCTTGATCTCGGAATCATCATAATCATCATAGCATCACAGTTCGGGGTGAACTATTGCTTTCGTTACAATTCACCTCCACGTCACTCGGTCATCAGCTTTAGGTTTGATATCAGATATGCCCATAGCTCTAAAGTCTCCTTCAATGTCATCTCTCCATCGTTTTCTCAGCTGGCCTCTTCTTATTTCGAAGATCTTTTTTACAAAACCGTCACAAACTGGAGGAAGAGCTCAGCCAAACTCCTAACAGAGAACTACGCGCCAATTATATATATATTATAAAATATTATATATATCCAAACCAAAGAAGTGTTGCTCGAAGTACTACATTTACCGCGAAATAAAAAATAGCTCGCCCAACTTTTTCTCAACATCGAGAAAGGTGAAACCGTAGGACTCGAAATAAATGCAGGAAAAACCCCAATGTTTGAAGATTTCAAAGTGGAGAAAAGACAGCCAGAAGACATGGTAATTGGCACTAACCGCTCCGAGGGCGTACAATGGTTTAAGGATCACGATACAGGCGTCACGATACAAAACGACAAAAGTTCACACGACAGAATACAAAGCAGGTTTGAAACAGAAAACAGAGCATATTTCACACAATTTAGGTAGAGAATTCTTTAATGAGTTGGAAGACCTTAGGGATCAAGGATCTTCAACTTCCCCAAGCGGCATCACAATGGGATATGATCCTGATTGTGTCCCACAGTGGACAACCGCTGCAACTTAACCTAAACTATTTCGCTCATGCCAAACTAATAAAATCTAAATTTCTTACGAGATATTACAAACTACGTCTGAACCAGTCAATAATACAGCCAGTTCTTGCATACGGCTGTGAATGCTGGACAATGACTTCTAAAGATGAATTTTGTCTTTAAATATGTACATATTTATGTATGTATGTATAATTGGTGTGAACACCCTTTTTGAATGTTTGGCCAAGCTCCGCCCCATATTTGTGGTGTGCGTCCTGATGTTGTTCCACAAATGGAGGGACCTACAGTTTCAAGCCGACTCCGAACGGCAGATATTTTTATGAGGAACCTTTTGGTGCCAGAAATACACTCTGAAAAATGTTTTTCTTAATTTGGTGTTTCACCGAGATTCGAACCTACGTTCTCTCTGTGAATTCCGAATTGTAGTCACGCACCAACCCATTCGGCTATGGCGGCCGCCTTGTCTATAAGTATTCGAGCGAAAAGTGCTGCAATGGGTGTTTTGTCCGCTACAACTGCAAGATCCTATCTACCGGATACGCTAGAATAAAGAATTGCTACAGCTATGTAATGGCGAAGACATCGTGAAATACGTCAAGTCCCAAAGACTGCGATAGTTGAGTCAGATTACGCCCATGAAAGATGACCGCCCCCAGAAATCGATCGTGTCATACAACTCTGTAACGCCTAAAGCACAAGGAAGTCGAAGACTAACATGGTTTGAACAAATTCTAATGGACTTGAGGACACTGGGTGTTAGAAACTGTTACCGAGGATCGCGATGCAAGGAGACGAGTCCTGAACGAAGCTAAAGCTCTCCTCGAGCTGTGATGATAACTTCATAAAATAATAAAAAATTGCCGACTGAAAATGTAAACTTATCCAGTTTGCTCAAAAGAGACACAATAACAACAAAAACAGTTAATACCTTCCAAAACACTGCAGTTGCAAATTGCTGAATTCGAACACAAATTGGAGTGCACTCTTTAAAATACTAATTTACTTACTCTCACACACACATACACACATACACTTGCTACAGTTGAAATACTTAAGTTACACGTGAGTAAGCGCATTGCTACTTAAATGGCTATAAATAAATTTCGCGGCAGTGAAAAGTGCAGCACGTTACTTGCAACATTTTTGCTTAAGTGTTGCAGTGAATGTGAATCTAAGCATTTTCGTTCGTTGTTGCTGAACTGAAAAGTGCCCGAAGCGCGCCTATGCATATAAATAAATAGAATGGCAACAAATAAATTGTAAAGTGAAATGCTGATTGTTGACTTAATGTGTGTCGTTTTGTCTGGCTGTTAGTTGGTCGGTTGGTCGGGCGGCCGTACAGCTTTGCTATCTACTTTACTGCGGAGTACTCGTATTTATTTTTATTTACTTAGAGGTATGCATGGCGGGCGAAGTGTGAATGTCCGATGCAACAGTCGCTCTGCTCCACAATTAGAATGTAAGACATTTGAGTGGTGGATAGGCGAAATGATAAAGTGAAACTGCATTGCGGTTTTTTCGCTAGAAATTGCAATTAGTGTTGATAGAGAGTCGAATAGTAAAACGCATTTCTGAGGAATTAAATAAAATATGGGAATTGTATGAGATGGAAAGCGGATTTTGAGATGTTTATTTTTCAAGCAAATTCTTACAAAAGGTTGAAGACAAAAATCGTTTATATTTGATTGCATGGCAGTAAAAAGATTTATATATTTTTCAAAATAATTTCTAAAAAAATTATAAATAGCTTTTTTATTTACCAAATTCAGAAAATATGAATACACAGAGAGAAGGTAGCACACGCTAACTTGGATTAGCAGAACCGCATTGGGTGGGAACGACTATATTCTCTTTCACCTGAGAAGTTGGCAACGTATCGTCTTGAAGCTGAGTGATAGACACGTATGCTAATGAGCATACCAGGAAGGGGGCTCCTACCCGGTCATCGGAATCCCCCGACTATTTTTAAAGAGAATTGTACAACTCATATCTCAGAAAAGCGCTGAAATGATGGAAGGTGCTTGTACAATAGACGGACGACTAAGAAAGTCCTGGAGATTCCCCGCCATTGAATTTCCAAATTCATAGCTGTATTTGCCGGTCATTGGACGGTCGGCTCGCATGCAGAAAAACTAGGTTTACCATTTAACCCCCATTGCAGAAGCAGACCTTTCGGAGAAGGGCACTGTCGAGCACTTTCTCTGCAAATATCCGGGTCTGGTGGCTAGACGATTAAGGTCACTGGGTGCTCCTTTCTTCGACAGTCTGGGTCAGCGATCCAACCTAAATCCATCAATCTTCTCCATTGGATCAGCAGCTCTGGCTGAGTGTAGATATCTGCCTGTTGGAGATCTCATAATATGTAGTATCAAAACGTCACTTCAGTGCTACTTGGGGAGTGTCAGAATGGTACTTCAACCATTCCACATACCTACCTAATAGACACAGAAATCAGTGTTGGTTAGAGAGACACTTGCGAGAAAGCTGTATGGAAAATCATGAGATGCAACCGTCTCAATCCTAAGCGGTCCCGCTTTCGCAAAGATTAGATTAAGGCATTTTGGTTTTCAATGCTTAACTAAACGTGAGAAAATCTTAGGCTCAATTATCAGTCGGCTACTGTACTTCTTCTTTAACTCTCACCGTATTTCTTTCCGCAATTTTTAACTAGTTACCGTTCGGCTTTATCCCAAACCTCGCTTTCTCTTTCCTTTTTAATTTCTTCCTAATAGTATCATAATGGACGGTTTCCTTCTCTACTGTCACAATATGCCTCCTCCTTCCTCTTCTTCATCTCTTTGTGTTGCAGCCAACTCCGGACGGCAAATAGTTTCTTATGAGAACTACACTTCTTTCATGGCAGAAATACACTCGGAAATTTACCATTGCCTGCCAAGGACGAAGCACTGTTAGAAAATACCTCTTCTATCGTTTGGTGTTTCATGCACGGAGATTCGCTATGGATCAAAAGGTCTATGCATAGCTTAGCCGGGTTAACCTAACCTAACCTAACCTAGATAAGCGAAATATAGATACCTTGCAGGACTCGCACTTGAAGTAGAAATAGATTCAATTAATCGTTTCTTAAGCCATTGTCCTGCAGTTGTATTACATATTATATTTAAGGGTACGATTCTTCGTTAGACTGACTTTCATTATTAGAACGAACTCTGATTAGAGAAATGTGCTTGCCCTGGTACTGACACAAGTAGAGTATTTGCGCAATGGAATGTATAGCCTTCAAATTAAAGTAGAAAATTACTGGTGCAAGCCCTCTCTACCTTGGCTAATTTTATATTTTTTTGAAGTCCACAATGATTTCTAATGTCATTAAGCACTCCTTAAATTTTAAACCTTCATCACTGCCCAAGACTTTTTCATAACATCTCTCACTATTTTCCTCCCCCCTCATTTGAATGCCATACTAACCAACAAGCATCTAATAAGCACGTAGCATGACATGGTAAAGAAGAAAGCAACCAGTAATAATAATAGCAAAGGCAAGGAGAAAAAAAGAGTTATGGAATAGATATGCCAACCCTTTATAACAGCCAAACAATAGGAAGCAATGTGTCCTTTTATAAATAATTCTTACACATCTACAAACATATATTATGTCTGTATCTATTTATATATTTGTACAGTTACTTTGTTACGAAACAGTGTCAGTCAGTTGTTGCATGCAGAATAATTGATATAAAAGTGTTGATGACTCTCGTCTCACAATGAGACTGATGACTGATGTGTATGGTGAAGAACGATGAAAGAATATCTCACAACAATACTATTTTATATGACACAGTGAAATAGTCTTCAACAATATGGAAGCGTAGAATAAAATATAACGACATAAAAAGAAGAAATTAAAGTATTGTGCTCGCATAAAGCTAACTGGACCAATTGGCAAACAAAAAAGAGTATCTGAAAAGTTAGGAATACGCGCCATGGCACACCAAGTCGAGGATTATATTTCAAAGAAAGACTTCCTCATACCAGCTGTGGCACATATCATTTTTTACGTATTGGATAATTGTAAAGAAATTGTATAATTGTATGGATATGTAGAGGTAGCCATTTACTATTTTGAAGCAATTGACTGGGAGAGTTGGAGATACTAAAAAAATAAATAATTGGCGCGCACACTTCTGTTAGGTGTTTGGCCAAGCTCCTCCTCCTATTTGTGGTGTGCGTCTTGATGTTGTTCCACAAATGGAGGGACCTACAGTTTCAAGCCGACTCCGAACGGCAGATATTTTTATGAGGAGCTTTTTCATGGCAGAAATACACTCGGAGGTTTGCCATTGCCTGCCGAGGGGCGACCGCTATTAGAAAAATGTTTTTATTAATTTTGCTTTCGCCGAGATTCGAACCAACGACCTCTCTGTGAATTCCAAATGGTAATCACGCACCAACCCATTCGGCTACGGCGGCCAAAGTTGGAGATACTGGTTTACTATAAAACATACACAATTTTTGACTAATAGACGAATCACTCATTTAAATTGTTAATGAAGATGTATTCGTTCATTATTGATGAATAGTCGGATTTAATAATGGGTGCCGTTACCATTCCCAAAAAGGAGACAGACGCTTTAATTCATTAGTGATGGAGCGAGAGCACATGCACCAAAAAATATTCTGTAAAAATATACATGTAAAAATTTAGATTCTTTCAAGTTTCACTATTTTCATTTCTATAGGAAAAATGTGCCAAACAGTCGATTGATTAATGCCTAACTGTTGAGAACGTTGAGATTAGATGTTGAAGATTGTTCAGACACATTTTACCCTACAGCAGAAATATTCCCAACAGAACGTCCAGTTTTTCGTCAACCAGTTCATTTTTCTATCCTCGCCAGAACCAGTTTCTTGAAACATCTTCATCAACTTTTGTATTGTCAACACATTCGGACGATTATTTCCACCAAAAAAATAACGAATTGCGACAAGATGGTCTTAAAGATAGATCATTTTCTTGATAATAACTTGATTCAATAATTTTAACGCGTTTTTCTATCGTTTATGTATCTGTGATTAAAATTGTACAACTGCCTACTTGACAAATGTAACAGATGACATAAGAACAAGGTACCGTATAAGTTGTTGTTGTTGTTGTTGTAGCAGCAAAACAATGCTGCTGAAGTGACGGTCCTTAAAAAAAAAAACAAAATTAATAATTGGCGCGTACACTTCTGTTAGGTGTTTGGCCGAGCTCCTCCTCCTATTTGTGGTGTGCGTCTTGTTGTTGTTCCACAAATGGAGGGACCTACAGTTTCAAGCCGACTCCGAACGGCAGATGTTTTTATGAGGAGCTTTTTCATGGCAGAAATACACTCGGAGGTTTGCCATTGCCTGCCGAGGGGCGACCGCTATTAGAAAAATGTTTTTATTAGTTTTGCTTTCACCGAGATTCGAACCAACGACCTCTCTGTGAATTCCGAATGGTAATCACGCACCAACCCATTCGGCTACGGCGGCCGCGACGGTCCTTGGCCGGATATAAATCCGGGTCCTCCCGGTAACATAGAACCGACTGTAATGGGAACGTACCGTATAGGTATTATCCACTACTGACATCTAGGCGTCACTTTTGAAAGATATTTTATTAAGAAAGGTGTATTATAAACGTATTGGTTATGGTGTACACTCAACTGGGTTACAAAAAATATTGCAGCAGCCAACCCCAGTATTTAAATGTAATGTTGAAATGCTCTCGGTACCATAGAAAAAATATGTCCGATATGTCCTGTCTTAAGTTATCATAAGTTCGTTACTCGACATTTGATTTTCAAACCAGTTTAGGTGCCTTCGATACGCTACTGTTCCGCACGCTATGTTTGGGCTCTGCTCGCTTGTCGAAAAATTTGCATGCAAAAGCAACGACAAATTGCTCTCTCTTTCAAGAGAGTTTCATTAGACCGCGTTCATAAGGAGAGACTTTTGTTGTTTCAACATTGCTAATTTTCTTTTGCTGTTGCCCATTGTATTCGCACTACTTGCAACTCTTAGTTTTTAGTCTACAACCAGCAACAACATTGAGAAGAACGCGGACAAAAAGGGCTTTGACAGAGTATGAGGCGAATTTTCAAATCAAATTTTCGTGCAGTAGAAGGCTGCTTGAAAACAGAGCCAATATTGGAATTCCTTTGGCAACTTCTAAATTAAGGATACAAAATAATATTCTCCAGGAGGCCAGTAGGTCATGGCGAGAAGAATATACCTATGTCCGTGTGTTACAACTAGGCTCAGGAGAGTTGGTTAACCTCTCAAGAGAGATCATCTGCACGGTCGTGGCTTGTGTCGCCGGTCATTGGCTGTTAGGTAGACACTCTTCTAGGCTAGGAAAATTTGCACATGAATACTGGAGAAGTTTAAGAGACGAGCAAGAGAAAGAAACAGTTGAACACTTCCCCTGTAATTGTCCAGCCTTAGTAACTTGTAGGCTTAAAAAAACGGAACCAAAATTTACCTCAACAGCTATAACTTTAGGTTTTCTTGGCTTCCCACATCAATGAAAATCCATCGCATAAGTAAATAAATCGTTTCAGTTGCGGCAGTCAAACAAAGAGCAACATTTTATTCGGTTGAATTCGCCATTGCTAACTCTCTTCTTCCCATATCACCACAAGTTATCGTCCGCAAAATATTCCAACATTAAATGCGAAAAATTTAGAAAGCTTCTAAGTACTTCTGTGCTCTCTGCATTTATATTACATCTCAAAAAAAATTTAAACTTTAATTCACCCTAAAGACTTTTGAAGTATTACGAGTAAAGCAATTTAATTTTTGCTATACCATAATTTTTCTAACAAATATTAAGCGACTACCCCTCTTGAAAAAAATGCACACATATTTTCCAAGTAAAGTGTAATAAAACACAACTAAAAACTAAAATATGTTTAACTTGAAAGAACAACACAAAAGATAATGTAAAAACCGACAAAAGGAAACAACCCCTTGAAAATGTCACATGTCGACAGCAGGAACTTCACCCTTAAGTCATAACGTACACAAAGCGCTGATATTGCTATGCATTATGACGCAGGTAGGTAGGTTAGACGGCAAGAATACCACGGATACACTACAAGTAGCACCAGAGTGCCGTTTTCATACCATAATTTAGACCACTGCCTGCAAAAAATTACAAAACTTAAAGGTAGAAAAACCATCTACAGCCATCCAGTGCTGTTGATGTGGTGAAGGAGAGAAAATCTGGGCTGGAGACCTCCCTCAAGCCATCCCCCAAAAGGCACACTAAGGAACTTCAAGCGCCTAGCCGGCATGTTCGCCTGCCTGCCCACCGATTTATACGAATTCCATACATTTCTCAGTACTACTGCGAACGTGTAGATGAGTCAAATACAATAAATAATAGAAGCAACAGCAAATCGATGGTTTCAATTATTCCGTTCTAGTAATATGACCGTCGAGGACGCCCTAGTAGCCCAATCGTGAAAACGTTGTTAAATCGCGAACGAATGGTGGAGTCGGGCCGATATATGACAACTTATTCGTTTCCCTAGAGTCTAAAGATTACCTAGGAAACTATGTGGAATCTTTTGCTTTATGCTGGCCTCACAAAACAACCCAATGTACGGGAGCCACACGAAGTCGGTGTTCTATTGTATCTAGTTTTTTGCCCATAGAGCCGAGGACTTTTTCAGTCGCGGATATAAAAATTTCTTCATCATCATCATCATTAGCTCTACAGTCTTGTTTAAACCGTTGCTTCCCAAACTACTGTTCCCCACTCAATCAATCATCTATTACTCCACTTTCCAGTTTGTGACCCTCATTCTCCGCAGGTCGCCTGACACCTCATCAACCCAGCGTTTATTTGGTCTCCTCTCCGACCAATTGGTTGTCTGTGGAGCACTAAACTGGCAGCTCTCCATTGGGGCGGCCTGTACATATGTCCCAGCTATCGAATTCGTTGACTTTTTGTAAAGCGTATTGGGTTTCCATTATGTATGAATCCGTCTAGCCCGTTATTGTATTAGGTGCGCAACTAAGTCATCGCTGTTTTTTGATGAAAATACAATTTTATTCTGAAAAAATGGTTACAAGTGAATCATTGAAAGTATTGCCCATCGCTGGCTACTACTTTTTCACATCTTTCTGGTAGATCTCGTATACCGTCGCGGTAAAACTGTTCATCTTTTGAGGCTATCCACGGATCAAGCCATTTTTTGATGTCATCATATGAATGGAACTGCTGGTCAGCTAGACCATGTGACATCGATCGGAACATGTGATAATAAGACGGCGAAATATCTGGAGAATATGGCGGTTGGCGGTTCTCGCGCAGTGCTCAGCTCAATCGCATCAATTGAAGTCGATACCGATCCTCAGTGATGGTTTGGCTTGGTTTTAACAGTTCATAATAAATAACACCAACTTGGTCCCACCAAATACATAGCATAATCTTCGCAGCGTGAATATTCGGCCGAGGCATCGACGTAGAAACATGACCGGGCAGTCCCCATGACTTTCTTTTCTTTAGATTGCTGTAATAAATCCACTTTTCATCACCCGTCACGATGCGATGAAGAAAACCCTTCCTTTTTTGCCGCTGGAGCAGTTGTTCATAGGCGAAAAAACGACATTCAACATCCCTTGGTTTTAACTGATAAGGAACCCAAGTCCCCCGTTTTTGAATCATTCCCAAAGCATGTAATCGCTTGGAAATGGATTGGCGGGAAACTCCTAATACTGAAGTAAGCTCTTTTTGCGTTTGACACGGATCCTCATTGTGCAATGCCTCCAACTCAGCGTCTTCGAAGGTTTGTGGCCTTCCTTCACGCGGACTGGGTGCTGGTAGCAAAATGGCACTTTAGTGGTACTTGGGGAGTGCCAGAGTAGTACTTCAAGTAGTGGATAAAATATGAAAAGAAAACGGAAAGCATAAAACACAAAACAATGAGTAACGCTACAACCAAAATTATTTGAAGATGCTCCTGAGTTAAGGTCGAACCAACTGACTACGAAGAGACTCGCAATGTCTTCAAGCAGCTCGGAACATCGTAAACCAACGTCCTGACTCTGGATGTTAGATGGTACAAAGAATGGGATAGGAAGCGATAGTGGAAAATCTAAAAATAAAAAAAGTCCAAAGGAGGAAAAAGAACACAACTAACTGCGCCCTCGTCTGATATTATTTGCTTGCTTGTAAATTTCTTATACCTTACTTGGCTTGCTCTTATTTTTTCTAAAAAATTTTTGTTTGTTCCAACTCAAATAGCTCACAAGAAAAAGGATATTTAACACATTACAATTCCCTCAATTCACGTTCGGATGCATGGACTAGTACTCACCCAAAATGCCCTAGCTCTGCGCCCACCTAACCAATTCATGCCAACTCATACACACAGGTGAATATACATTTGTGAATACATATTTTCCATGCAAAATGCAACCATGTGAATAACGCACGTGATGTGGCCAAACACCAACTGCAACAACAAAACCAAAAAATACTAATGCATGTTGCCATGAATTTGATTTTCATTTCCACTGAGTTAAGTGCTTTAGTTTTACTTACTAAAGTAGATATACAGATACATATGCACATTCACAAGTACGTTTCTTGGATGGGGTATGAAAGGAAAAAGCAAAGCTAGGTCTTGCACTGCTAACACGCCAATCTGTCAAGCTGCAACACCGGCACCCACCCTAATCATTGCTGTCAACATTTCACACAGCCCGAGTACAAGTCGAATATCAGACCTGTATTATTGCCACATGCCACAACGTACCCACTTACATATAAGTATACATGCGTACAATGCCACAGTAACATAATGCAACGCTGTTGTCATCGTCAACACAATGCCAACTGCTGAAGACGTCAGTGAATTATTTGAGGAAATGCATTTTGTAAGCAACTGCTTGACCAACATTCTTCAGAAACTGTATATACTACTAGCAAACCCGGCCCCCTTCGCTGGGCACACTAAAATAGAATAGATATGGTTTAGAACAGAAAATATATGGTTTTCATATTATTTATTTCTTTATTCTTTATTCAAGCGCTTTGGCATAAACAATATTTTTTGTCTTTCTATTTGTTTTTGAGTAAATATAAAATATAAATTGAAAATCAGGAAAAAAGAAGATTGTTTTTAAATTTCAAATCAACGCATATGAATAACTAAGAAACAATCGTCTTTTTTCCTGATCATCCATGAATTTTTCGTTTCAATTTATATGTTTTATTAAGCATTGGAGCTTTTTTAACCATTATCCATTTATATTTAAAAAAAAAAAAAAACGAAAAAAATTGTTTTTTCCACGAACACATAATTTCATTCGGATTTCACATTAAATTTTCAAATTTCGTAAGAAATTATTCACTGTTCCAAAATCCACTCCAAAAAAATTCACAAACAATTTTTACATGTTGCACTTACGTTTTTTCCTTATGGCATCCAAATCAGAAAGAAATATTGACACATTGTAACTCACACTGTCAATTTGACAGTTCAGTTCCACCCCAAGCGTTAAAAAAGTAAGCGACATTATGGCTGGCTCAAAAGAACGCTGTACCCGTTGCCACTGCTCCGAATTACAACCAAACTTTACGAAACCCATTTTCAATACTTACTTAACAATGTGCATAAGTTTGGTTTAATTCGGTGCAAAGACACGGCGGGTCCACGTTTTGGCATATATTTCGAGACCCTATTCATCAATAGGTATGAAAATTACCCCGTATTAAAGCACTTATCAACAGCTTTCATTTAATACCCATATTGTACATACACAACCAAAGGTTACCCGGGTCCACGTTTTGACCTATATCTCGAGACCCCAGTCACGGAGCGGCATGAAAAAAACTCTGTACTAAAGCATTCACCAACAGCTTCAATTTGATATCCATATTGTACAAACACATTCTAGCGTCCACGTTTTGGTCTCTATCTCGAGACCCTAGTCACGGAGCGGCATGAAAAATACTCTGAACTAAAGCATTAACCAACAGCTTCAATTTGATACCTATATTGTACATACACATCCGAAGGTTACCCGGGTCCACGTTTTGACCTATATCTCGAGACCCCAGTCACGGAGCGGCCTGAAAAAAACTCTGTACTAAAGCATTCACCAACAGCTTCAATTTGATATCCATATTGTACAAACACATTCTAGCGTCCACGTTTTGGTCTCTATCTCGAGACCCTAGTCACGGAGCGGCATGAAAAATACTCTGAACTAAAGCATTAACCAACAGCTTCAATTTGATACCTATATTGTACATACACATCCGAAGGTTACCCGGGTCCACGTTTTGACCTATATCTCGAGACCCCAGTCACGGAGCGGCATGAATACTCTGTACTAAAGCATTCACCAACAGCTTCAATTTGATACCCATATTGTACATACACATCCGAAGTTTACCCGGGTCCACGTTTTGACCTATATCTCGAGACCCTATCTACCAATAGGTATTCAAACTATACGGAAATCATCTTCATTAGCTACTTATTAATGTGTGTAAGTTTGGTTTAATTCGGTGCAGACACGGCCGGTTAGCGAACACACACAAAAAGTTGACTTTATTTTATATATAAGATTTTTTTCAGTTTGTGTCCGAAAAATCCAAATATCTTACGGAGCCCTATTTTTTTCCAAAATAAAATGTAATCCATGTTACTCTTGGATAATGTAGTTTTCGAATGGTGAAAGAATTTTTAAAATCGGTCCAGTAGTTTTTGAGCCTATTCGTTACAAACAAACAAACAAACAAACAAAGTTTTCCTCTTTATAGTATTAGTATAGATGAGTGCCAAAAGTCAGTCAACAGCTCAGAAATTTGTGAAAACACTCTAAACACTAATCTGAAGGGGATCACTTTGGGAGGTACTTTCTCCAACAGGGGTTCTTTGATAGATCACAGGTGACTAGTGTCAAATTAAATACATAATTTTTTCAGTATTCATTGACATTTCATCATAGAAAGACATACGCCTCAACAACGTTTACAAAATGCATTACAAAAATCGGCGCTCAATGAAAAGTGTTCATCGCGCACACAGGCCAACTTATGGTGTTCATCGATGAGTCCCATTTTTGGCTTAATGGCTACGTCAATATGCAAAATTACCGTATTTGGGCTGAAGAGCAACCCGCAGCCATTCAATCACAGCCATTACATTCATTGAAAATAACCGTTTGGTGCGGCCTAGGGGCTGGAGGAATCATCGGCCCATATTTCTTCAAAGACGATACTGGCGCCAATGCAGCAGTGAATGGCGAATGCTATCGCGCCATGATAAACTTGGTGGACTTTTTGATGTCGGAAATTGAAGCCCTTGATCTACACAACATTAAGTTCCAACAAGACGGAGCTACTTGAGATACAGCCCGTGAAATAATGCCTTGACTGCGTCGTCGTTTCGGTGAGCAATTTTTCTCTCATCTCGAACCAATGAATTGGCCACCAAGTCGTGTGATATCACACCTTTGGACTTTTATTTTTGAGGGTATGCAAAGTCTAAATGCTTTGTGGATAAGCCAGCCTCGATTGCGAGTAGTTCAGAGTTCTTACAACGTTAAACTTGGTCAACATCTAAAACGAGGTCTCAAAGTTTTTTTTTTTAAGTTATTTTTAAGCGGCTTAAGCGGTTTCCAAGTCTAGCGCACATCCTTATTTTGGGGTGTTTTAATTAAGGACAGCCGCTTTATTTATGAGAGGCATCAGCTTGTAGCAGCATCTGCTTATGAACAGGTGGCGCAGTCCCTAATAGCCTCTTAGCACTTTGAGTGCCAAGCGGCTTTGACGAAAATCTTCACAGGAGTCCAAGCAGATTATTTTGTTAGAAAGCTGTGTGAAAGTAGTATAGATTGATTTCAGAGCGATTAGATTAGATTTGTGGGGTTGGACAAGTCCAAGCACTCAGTCAGGTGACCATTGCATTACACCCAGAAAGATTTCAGTAGAAAAAATAGAGAGATAGAAAAAATAAAATGTGGATGCTAATGCGGATAAATTTAGTTTGAGGCCACTCTTCCACAAATCTCTTGGATTCATTGATGAATCTTAAGAGATCCGGAAGAGGAAGAGTATATCGCAACCCAATATTCTAAGTCTGATTCTGGAAAACGCCCGAACAGCTACAGAGAAAATGCTCTGCAGTGTTGTCATCCTCAAGACAGGATAGGCATATCGAGCTGTCGACGATCTCCATGGCAGTCATATGCTGACCACAGGCGTTGTGCCCTGTGATTATATCCACCAGTACTCTCAGTTCCTTTCAGCTGAGTTTTAGGAGAAAGGTCACTATTTTCCTGTTTGGTTCTTTCACAAAGCACTTGGCTACTCTGCACGAGCCCAACTCAGACCAACGTCCTCTATGGGTAGACCTCATGAAGTCGTCAATCCATAGTTGAATCGATGCAGAATTGACAACTAGAAAGGGCTCAGGGTCTAGTGGCATACATGCAGAGCTTTTATTAGTTTATGAACTAACTCGTTTCCTGTAATACAACCCAAATAAGACCAATTTTGTTGTGTTTTGCAACACTATTCAGTTTTGTCTTACATTCACCGCCTAACTTCGAAGAGCAGCGTGGGTTAGAAAGGTCTTTCAGAGCAGCTTGACTGTCATTACAAATTCCAATACTGCTACTCTGCCACTTTTTCTGGCTATCGTTCACCAGTGAAAATAGGAATTAGGATTCTTCTATCTACTGGTAATAGTAAAACCTTCTTTTTACTGATGAAATTAAATTCGAGACGACGGGAGCGAAACCTGCAAACTACTACGAGTATGAAGCATGACAGAAATGGGTGGACATTTTTCATATTCTGTAGTTAGAGAAAATGCTTTTATTGGAACCACAATGAATGCTTTGAATGTTCACAAAAGAAAAAGATCCGAGGCATACATCGCACTTATGAAAAAAATGGCTTTTATACCAAACACGAAAAAACAGTTAGCCGACTCCTAGCTATGCGAGTACTCAAACCACATTTTAGACTAATTTAACCAGCAAATAGAAAATCAATAAACACAAAGTGAAAAAAGATCTGGCGAGCAATTGATAGAGTCGATGCCTTGAAGGTATGCGAAGACCCAGCTGATGAAATTAAAAGCCAATTTGCATAAGATTGAGATAAGTTTGCTCATGCAATGCTTCCAATGCAGTCAAGAATGATAGAATTCAAGATGGCTCCGTTCCAAGTGCCGTGACGTCAGTGCAGGAAATAAACAAACACAAAGAAGAGGAAGTATAAGCAAAAGATAAGAGGATAATAAGAAGAGGATAAGAGAAGATTTTCAGAATACAAGATGGCGCCTTTCCAAGTGTCGTGACGTCAATGCAGGAAATAAATAATCAGCAAAAGATAAGATGAACGAGAAGATTTTCAAAAGCCGCCACCTTCCATCGAAAGAAACTTTGTTGGAATGCATTTTTTATTATAATCTGGTAGATAATTTCATGAAATTTATTTTTGACATGGCATTTATTATGACTTCCTACATATATCCGCCGCAGCTACGAGTTATATAATCCATTCGATCAGTCCAATTTTTGACTACTTCTTCCAATAAATCTGGCCTTATGGCGTCAATGGTGGCTTGAAGATTGCAATAAATCGACTTTTAAGTGATTTTTGGCAGCAAAAATTCAGTCCGCATAGCTCGATAGAGCTCGCCATTCACCATGACTACAGATCCTTCCACATTTCGAAAGATATAAGGACCGATGATGCCACCAGAACTTTGTGAACATACTTTTTTTTCAAAATAAATTTCGGCAATTTGGAAGCCTTCTTTTGGCGTTAAACGCTTCATGCTGACTTGCCCAACCATAGTTATCGATATCGTTAGTTCTCATACAGTTAAAATAACACCCGTGCAATGCAGTGACAATTTTTCTTTTAGTTATGGCATCTAAAAGCTACTCGTCAACTTTTGAAGCTTTTTAATTGGTTATTTTCTCAAACTTTAATTTTTATTCTTCAGCAAAAAAAAAAACGTGCTTAATAAAAGCAAAATCACAGCTGAATAGTGCAATAAGTCAACAGACAATATGTAAAAAATCAAGGTCTGCCTTTTGATAATTCGAAAATAACGGTGAACTCTGCAATGAGTGGCTGGGAATACGGCGGGTGGAAAGTCAGCACATGACGCTGCGCCATATCCTATGCGGTGAATTTTACGTACAAGTGAAGGTTGTCGTTTTCATAATTTCGGGTTTTCTCAAAGCGCCAGCTATCGCATATCAATATTTATGGCACCTCTACAAATTTGTCTACACTTTTGCTACTTAGTGTACATGTGAAGGAAGCAAATGCCGTGAAGGGAAGCAACTACGGGTGAGCGATAGGATAACAAGCGCTCACTAATGGAAAAATGGGTGTGGCGCTATTAAACTTCCCAGCTATCGCTGCAAAAACTTGAAAATGCGTAGCTTACAGGCGAATTCCCCCAACGATAAAACCGTTGTATACTCAGCCACGCAAATTCATAATACTCGTAATAACAATTATGTTTATGTTTTCTATTTGTGTTTGTGTTTGTGCCATTGTGTCACCTTATACTCGCATGTGCGTATATTTTTGTGTAAATTCAACTCCCAACATAGCTAAAAAGTTAATGACCTAACAACTCTAACCTTAACTGCATGTTATTGTACCCATTCCGCTAGATAAACAAACAAAGAAAATACGGCTATAAAAAAGAAGCGTAAGAAAATCGTTAAAGAAAGAAAAAACAAAAATTTAATTTTAAACACAAAATTTAGTGGCATGCAAAGTTGTTTTTGTCTTCTTCTACTAACGTCATAATAAAATTCTCATGAACAAGAAAATATGATGAAATTACCTAACAAAGCAAAATTAAAACGCAGGCTATTACAAGTTCGCTTTAACTGCATTAGGCGCTGTAATGTGACTAAAATTTGATATTATCCAAGTGATACGTTGACACGTGACAGTTGGCTTAGACTTATTTATGCATTTTGGCTTCATTCACTTTTTGGTTTTTTTTTTTTACTTTGGACCTCCTGCTGGATTTTATACATTTTTAAGCTGAATAGGCCATGCCAGTGTCAATTTCAATATGTGTATGTATGTAGTGGTAGTTGCTGAAGATTTATCAGGCGCTTTTTCTCACCTTTTTTTCAATTCTCAGAAACAAATGCACCGTTTGGTAGTTTTCAACTCACTTTTTGGCACCTTTGAATCACAATTTCCGTTATATAATCAGCTGGATTTCAGGAAATAATTTTAATTACCTGGAATGAGTGAATAAAAGACAAAAATTTAGTGTACAGTTTGACCAGAAAGTGTTTTTACAAGGGTGGCAATTATGTTTTTACGTTTAATTTTGGTTTATTAAAATTTATATTTTTTTGTTTTTTAGTATCGACAATTATAATAGTAATTTCGAATGAATGCAGGTGGCTGCTTGCGCTACCAAAAAGAAATTGATTTTTTTTCTGATATAAATACATACAGTTGTCCATATGTATGTAAAGTTATTATATTTTCCACTTTATGAATATAATAATACCACACATTCTCTCAAAAAAGTACCGAGAACTGTTCAATAAAACGCAAAATTATTGTTTAATCATCAAAATTTATTTTGTCGCCTTCAAAATAGGCTCCATTCGAAGCAATACATGTATGCTAATGATTAGTCCAATCATCAAGGCACTTCTTCAGCTCCTTCAGCGAATTCTCCTTAATGGCTTCTATCGACTCAAAGCGGCGTCGGCTGAGTGGTAATTCAAGTTTTGGGAGAAGGAAAAAGCCACAGGGGACTAAATGCGACGAATGCGGTGATTTATCGATGATATTTATCGAGTTTTTGTCAAAAAAGTGTTCACAATATGAGCCTTGTGAGACGGTTCGTTATCATGGCGCGAGATCCATGAGTTTTCTTTTCACAATTCGGGTCGTTTCCTACGCACATTCTCTCTCAAACGCCGCATAAGTTCCAAATCATTTTCTTTATTTACCGTAGAACCATTTGGAACGAAATCCGAGTGCACAGCACCAGGATAATTAAAAAAAACGAATAGCATGACTTTCACTTTTAACCGACTTTGACGTGGTTTTTTGCACCTCGGCTCATGTGGATAGCGCCATTCAGTCGCCTGTTGACTGGTTTGTGCTGAATAAACGTTGGGCCCGAATTCACTTGTTCAAGCATGTCTTCAGTCACCTTCTTCCGATGAATTTTTTGAAAGAAATTCAACTCTCTTGGCACGAGTCGAGCAGCCGCGCGTCTCATGCTCAATAGATGGTGTAAAATGTTGCGAAAGGATTCGTGAGACCCGCTAAGGTCACGAGCTACCTCCCTCAAACTTAAATGCTGGTTTTCCAGCACCTTTGTTCAATATTGAAATGGCACCTTTGTTGGATATGAAAATGACAAAGCACACCTGCGGTTGACTGATATAATTAAATGTCAAAAACAAGCTAATTGACTGATCACGCTGAAACTCTGCGACACTATAGAAGACAGTTGGACCAACCTTCCGGCAAAAAAAATGTAGGCATATGTGTAACGCGCGCTTTCTAATGAACAATTCCCGATATTTTTTGACAGAATATAAGTATTTTGAATTACAAGGCTAACAAAAAAGCATACATCGAGTGTTTTTTTTACTGCATGAGAACTGTCGTCATCGATAACTATGTCTTGACAGCTGAGAATCGCAAACTGTGTTGGCATTTCTGATCAGTAAGGTTTGGCAAGTCCATTTTATGGGGTCATCATAATCGGCCTAGCGGGCAAACGATTCTTCACGATTCAAAATCATCAACAGGACAAAGAAATGTGCGTACCGAAGAGAATATTGCTGGACGAAATTTTGAAGAAGTCGTCGAAATGTCGCTTCATCGTCGTTCTGAACTTGTTGGCTCTTGTCCTTCAACTATGAGTGAAATTTCATGTAAGTTTCTTGGCTTAGGTTAGGTTAGATTAGTTTAGCCAAGACATTCAATGGCCTTATGGCCCATGGTGATACCTACGTTTCATGTCCTAAGTTGTTTAAACAAACTTTTGACGTGATAACGTCTTATAATGGAGGCTCCAAGACTGGGGTCCTCCGACCCTTGTACTGGAGCCAAAGGGTTTTCGAAATAGCACACGAAGAAATAGAACTCCATCTTTTCTGCGCTAAGTTATGCAATTCCCATTTAACAACAGCAGGAGGATGCCGATGAACGGGTAGGAGACCTCTGAGACCAATTCAGTCGACACCTTCCTGGCAAGCTCATCAGCAATTTCATTTCCCTCTATGTTCGTATGTCCTAGAACCCAGACCAAAGAAATGTTACCTGCAGAGCTAAGAGATTTGATCTACTTCTTGCAGGAATTGACTAGTTTGGATCTGCACTGCGGCATCATTAGAGCCTTGAGCGCGGCTTGACGATCGGAAAAAATGTTAATATCTTCCTTGCTCCCAAATTCCCTAAGCATTTTCCATGTCGGCAGGATCATTATACATCGTAAGGTTATTGAAAAATATGTACCATTTTAGATATTTTTCAAAAACACATAAAATGTCATCCTTCTCCCAGTGAAAGTCCGATCAAAATCGAAATAGTCGTTTCGGAGAATAGCCCGGACAACCCCACAAAAGAGAAACATTCAAACACGTTTTTTTATAGGTTTTGGTTATATGCATCAAAAATATGGTTATGAGCCAAAGAACCCGTTCAGAAAGGCACTTAAATTTTATTATAGGTATGTATTTATGTACTCACATAGGTGCATATGTAATATTTTATTTTCAATTAAAAGCTGCCTGGGCGCTAGCGCCACCACGTCACCACTCATTCACCCATTTTCTCCTTACTGCGGCGAATATCAGGTATTGCCATTTGACTGCGTGTGAATGTTTAGTACCTACGAGTGTGTGGATATGTATGAATGTATGAAAAAAAGTGTCTCTTATAAAATTTATTAGGTGTCACTCGGTTACATGATTGTCGCCGGCGTCGTTTCGTTTTTGTTTTTGGGTTTCGCTTTGCTATTTCGATTATTGTAATTTGTTGTATTTAAGCTGACAACATAAATAGCCACCATTACAATGGCAGCAACTGTTGCTGAACGCCGCATGCCGAACTCCGCCGCTGGGTCTGCCGCTGTCGCCGTCACAATAGCTTGGCAACGATAATGAAATGCACTGAAGTTAAATGGTTCGACACGCCACCACCTACCGTATAAATAATGCACTAACAGCGTCTAACGGTAATTGCACGCCGCATACATGGCAGCACAAAATATCAACCAAGCCACACTGATATGAAATATAAATTGCTATAGCGGCATATTCAGCAACGCAAGCGAATGCGATTAAATATATTTTATGCAATTTTTTTACATATTTTTTCGAAGTGAAAGTGAAAGTTGAAAATAAAATTGTTTTTGCTGGTTTTATTTGACTTTTGGCAACATGACAAATGAATGAAATGCATTACAACAACAACCAAGGCACTAACCAGACTTTGGTAATCAGAAAATACTCGTACTTAGACA
Organism: Anastrepha fraterculus; assembly: GCA_037575425.1. Taxonomy (NCBI): domain Eukaryota; kingdom Metazoa; phylum Arthropoda; class Insecta; order Diptera; family Tephritidae; genus Anastrepha; species Anastrepha fraterculus. Next base: position 1,769,212 of record JAYXIM010014817.1, read on the forward strand.
AACACTCTCAATGTTTTTGATAATACGAGTGAGTGGGTGTTTCTTACTCAGCAATGCATATCTTTCAGAAGTTCAGATTTAAAAATATACTCTGTTGTCGTTGTTATAGCCGTTCACCAGGTTGCTAGGCTGTCACCAGTGTGGTGTAGTCACCGATAGTCTTCGTCTGGCTCATCTAAAGGTAGGCCCTGGAAACATGCTGTTTCGACAGGCTGGGTCTAAAGGGATAGGGGTGTTAGATGAGTAGGCTTTAAAGGGCATGTGAATAGCTGGTTTGTATCGAGCGGTGCACCATCACATGCCGTACATATACTGGGGATATTGAGATCGATTCTGGAAAGGTAGGAGTTACAATATCCAGACTGTAATTGAGCAAAAGTTAAGCGAGCCACACCAGGCAGCTGAAGCTATTGCCCCCGACATAGCAAACATATGTCGAACATGTGAAGATACCCCGCACGACACTAACCACCTTTTCACATGCCCTTTAAAACCTACTCATCTCACACCCCTCTCCCTCTGGACCCTACCTGTCGAAACAGCATGTTTCCTGGGCCTCCCTTTAGATGAGCCAGACGAAGCCGACCGGCGATATACCCTACACTGACGGGACTTCTATTACTGCTCCAACAACAAAAGGCAGCTGAAGCTCTTCATCTACAACGGGTGGTGGTTGGACTCCGATTATGGCATTCGGGCGTCGAGAGTTTAGAAGGGAAGTGAGAGTCTCCCGTTGAATGTCGTTTAGTATCTGTCCGGTCCAGTAGTTGCAATTTTGTTTGGTCCTGGATCTCATCGGAGTAGTTGAAAATATGTCTCCTGACTCGCCTGGGAAGTGGCTCAGGCTCTAGCAAATATATGCAGAAAGGATTCCTATGGTAACACCCTAGCAGAAATTGCTTGCAGAGCATTTCTCTATGCTCCTTGATCGGAAGCATGCAAGCTTCATTGTGAAGGTGTTGCAAGGGAGACATCAAGACACCTCTATTGAGCAGACATTTTTTTCTATACTAAATCTTATGTGTCGGAAGAAGTTACCCTCTTTTGAGTGGATACCTCTCTTAGACTAACTAACGGTGAGTGTCCGCCCAAGAGAGGTTCCACTGTATATCGCTAAGCAGAATGAAGTCGAGCACAAGCTGTACGAGCTTTAAGACAGGGTGGCTGACTACTCCTTATTTTACAACTTCTTTTACCTAGTACTAAATGGTATTGTCCAAAAATTACCTTTAATAAGATCGTAGAATTAGTAGCGTAAGGTTATGGTATTGACCCAGGTGCTGCTTTCGCAACCTACTGTGGACATGAAAAATCAAATGATACAAACTTGGTTTTATTAGTAGTCACATCACGGCAGGCAATGGAAAAGTTCACATGCAAAAATCATCGTCTATTCAGAAGCGGCATAAGAATATAGAACCCTCCATTAGTAGGATAAAGTCACAATCCATCACACAAATCGTAGAAGATATGTGGTCAAACACTTAGATAGGTAGGTAGGAGGCTGGCGTTAGACAATATAAGGTGACTGGTGGTGTGCCGCAAGGGTCGGTACTTGGTCCAACGCTATGGAACGTAATGTACGACGGCGCGCTTAAAATGGCCCTTCCCGCGGGAGCAACACTTGTTGGGTACGCTGATGATATCGCGATGGTGGTAGTAGATAAACGTCTCGAGCCGCTGACGGCCATATGCAATGACGTAATTTAGCGTAGACGAAAATGGTTGATAGCTGCAAAAATGGAATTTGCAGCGCAGAAAACGGAAGTAGTCTTGCTAAGCCAAAGAAGGGCACGTGAACAGATCGCGATCATGGGAGGCAAGCACTCCAAAAGGGGTCAGCCGTATTTGAAGTACCTAGGAGTCTTCATTGACTTAAAAATAAGGTTCAAGGATCATTGTGAGGCAGTCAGCAAAAAAGCACAGCATATAGAAGGACTTCGGGAAGAAAAACGGCAGCTGCTTTCAATTGTCACCACATCTGTCATAACATACGTAGCCCCGATCTGGCAAATGCGAAAAAATCGCATATAAATAAGAACCACACACAGATTAAGCGCGCTTAGAGTGGCAGACGATAGAAAATCCCTATAGAGATCTCGATCAAAGAGCTACAGCAACGCTGCGACTTTTCAAAAAATGGTCGTTCGACGCAATAGCTGATACCAGACATAGCAAAGGTATCGAAGGAAACACGGGGAAGTTGACTTCTACGTAACGCAACTGCTGAGCGGTGACGGATGTCTTATGTTTGCTTTTATTTGGAAATCAACTTTGCCCGTCTGCCCTGACGCACCAGAGAGTGCAAGGCATGTGCTATTCCGGTGCCCGCGTTTCGTCAGCGAAAGAGAAGACATTTGCACGGCTTTTGGCGAGCATCTCACAGAACTAAAGCCTTACGATGCAAATGTGCGATAACCCTGCAAAATGGCGAGCATTAAGTGGTGAAGCAGCGCGTATAATGAAACCACTTCGTGATGAAGAATAGGCGCGAAACGTGAATCTAACTGCAGCTTGATCTCCAAGGTGAGAGAAATGCAGAAGAGCCGTTGCAAGACGAACACCGAACAGATTCTCGAACTAACAGACACTGACTGATTTGAGTTAACATACTCCATCAACGACCTCCCGACGTATTACTTAACGTCAAAGCTCCGGGAGGAGCAACCGTTCGGACAAGAGGATATTTTAGTTCGGGTTAAAGTCCCACACTGACGGCCACAATGGCCATAGGCTTTCGATGCATACCTTCTCCCCAAACAAAGGTAGTTGTTTTAAGTTCGAACCCATTGATCTGGCTGACACTTATATCCCTAAAGTCATGAGTATAATTCAAGAACGATGAGCCAAATGCCCTAGATGAGCCCTAGTAACCTGACACGCAGTACAGTGACATAGAAGATGTCTAACAGACTCTCCTACTCCTCTTCTTGCAGCTTCTCCAATAGTCGAAATGAGGTAAATTCAATTTTTGAGCATGTCGACATAGGATACACTGACCTGTGATCAAATCAACTAACATAAAGACGTTTTCCCTTGACCGATGAAATAGCGCCTTGGAGCACCTGACGTACCACCAAATCCTTTTTGTAGCAGTACATGTCCATGTCATACCATCAACCCATCTCATGTTGGCTGAAGTGAAAATGCTACTTCTGCCACGTAGTTTGTAGGTTGAGACGGGTACACCTATAATATCCCTACCAAAGGGAGGTCAAAGACCTAGCAAAGGATACAAATGGCACTGCGCCTCGCTTTTAATATAACAGTATGAAAAGAAATAAAACAATTATTTATATTCTTATTAAAAAAAATATAAGAAAAAATGTTCAAAGGGAAATAACCAAATTTTTTCGGCTGACCATTTCATTTACAAAATTTCAGGAAATGGTTAGTACAATTAACATTTTTTATTACCAAAAATTGCAAAGCAAGCATACACAACTCATAAACGTTATAGCAATAAAATCAGTCTAAAAGAAATGAGATACCAAAGCACCGCACGCCGCTCGACGGCACTGGCCGACTCAGCCAAAGCGGTTGTTGGGCCAAATGCATTCGTTTGTAAATTGTTTACGCATTCATACTAAATCACATTTTTGTTTAGAGTATTTTCTCTTTGCTATTTCCTAAAGATATATGTATGTGTGTATATATTTTTTTAATTTTTCCAGCTGTGCACACGCGCCACGGGCAAATTTTTATTTTCCTGCCAATTCTTCATGATGACCAAATTTTTACGAAAAAAGTAAAAATGTGTTAAAGTAACTTTTTTGCCACCTATGAGTTCAAACGAATTCATATAGAGAAATGTGTGTATGTATGTGTGCACAACAAGGCACATATATGCGATTATCCCCTCGACTGGTGTGAGAAATTTATCGCATGCGATTATGTGATCAGCAGCGGCAACGATGTGATTAACAGAGGCGCTAATGAGTCAAACATTTTCCACGATTTACGAAAGTATGAAAATAATAAAAGGTACAATACCCCGTGGGTATTATATTTAAAATTAACTAAAGAAATATTGCAAAGTAATAACAACAAAAAGAAAAACAAAAAACAGATAGGTCCATTTTGCATTGATTGCTCATCGAAGTAATTAATATTTGTGCATTATTTTACTATGAACGTCAAATGAAAGTCAACACTACAATTACTCATATTTGTGGTTTTATTAGATTAATGTTATTAGCATAAAATGAAAAGCAGGTATACAGAACATAAAAGTTATTTAATAGTAAATGCAGGGTGCATACGCTAGTTGACCCGTATCTGAACTTCCCAAAAGCATTATTTTTCCTTTTGCTATTTCCCAGATAAGACATGGAAAGATAAGACTCAAGACATGAAGATTCCTGCAGTTATCGTCGCTAACCTGCGAATCACACCAATTTAGAAATCTCGAATTGTCTTATGTGCGCCCGTTCAGTCGTTCATAAGATTCGCCGTGAATTGAAAGCATCAGGCGGCGATGCAGAATCTGTTGCAAACTCCAAAAAACACGAGGAGCGTTCTGACACTGTCCGATCTGCAGAATTTATTCAACAAGTGCCAGCGATCATTGACGACGGCGCTTTAAAAGCACTTGCGCGGGAGCTTAATTTTTTTGAGGGTCCTATCTGTCGAGTTACCCATGAAGACCTCCGGTATAAATCCTATGTTATTGCGCAGAAAACTGTTCATGTCGACGCAAACACAAGAACAGCGAGTTCTCCAAGGAAAACATCTTCTAAACAAAATTAAAAACTCTGAAGCGCCTAAGATGTTATTTGTCTTTTTCTGACGAAAAAAGTTGTTCACCAAAACCAAATGGCCAACCGCAGAAATGTCGAGATTGACAGATTGGCTATGTTCCAATCATACACAGGTTCCTGTTGTCATGCACACGAAGTTTCCAGCCACGGTTACGGTTTTAGGTGCTGTGAGCAACAAAGGACAAGTCATGCAAACAAACTTCTTGACTCAAAGAATTCGCGTGAATTCTGCTGCATATATCGAGATTCTAGATATAGTAGTGAAACCCTGGATTGATAGTGTATGTTGTCCAGCCCATACATCTTTCAGCAAGACTCTGCTTCTTCCCACAAAGGCATGGCGACACATGTTCTCCAATTCTGATCAGAAACTGTAGTCTAATGGATTTCGACCTGGACTTCTAGACAGTCAATCTTCTGCGGTTATGAACCCAGGAATATTGTTTTTTAGCCACTGCTGGGTGGTTTTTGCCTTATGGACTGTAGCGGAATCTCGCTGAGATATCAAACGCTCTCTATTGAAGAGAGTAAGGCTCAACTGCTTCACCACGTCTTCTAAGACATCCTCCTGGTACACTTTTGCCCCGGTCTTAAACGCGTTTTTCTCAGAAATGAAGAGATATAACGCCTTTACAAGACACTTCCCACCAAACTATTACGAAGGCTGGATGGTGGCCACGCTGAACCCTTGCAATAACATTTTTTGCGTCTTTAAGTTTTAGCATGGATTTTGACGTTTTGATTTTTAAAAACTTCTTCAACAGTAAAAATTGTCTCATCTGTGAAAATAATGTTTTATGGCCATTGACCGCGTGCCATCAAAGAAGCTGCTTGCATCTGTCGACTCTAATTTACTTTAGGTGCGTTGTCAAGAGATGATCAGTGGAGCGACGAAAGGCTTTCATCTCTAATTAGTTTTTTATGAGGAGATTTTTGAAGTCAGAAATTCGCTCAGGGTTTGCTATTGCCTGTCGAGTTGCGAACGCTATTAGAACAACTTTTTATATCATTTGATGTTTCATGCCCGGAGATTCAAACCTGTGCACTTCCGAATGATGTTCAAGCACTAGCGCAATCAATTACGGCGGCCTACACTTGGAGTTAGTTTTCCCTTTACTTCGCGAATCACAGCTCTAACTTCAGTAATGTTGAGCCCTTTGGGCGTCCAGATTTCGTTAAATCTTCAAAGCATGTTCATGTTTGGTGTTCTCGTATTTATCAATAATTTGTATGCTCATAATTCCATCGATTTCCCTCAAAAATTTGCTGTTTTCTTTAACATTTTTTTTCCTATATAAAAATAAAATATTGGTTTTTACTTTTTGCTGGCGCTCCCAGTATAAACATACAATTAAAATCTCTAGAGACTGCAAATATATTCAATTACTCATACAAAGTCTTTATAGGACACACACACACATACATGTATGTTTGTATTGTATGTAGTTACTCTTAGCGCAGTATCTCAGTTCTCATTCAGTTGTCTGTCAGCAGTCATCCGACGATTGTCGACTGTTTTCGCTAATTATAGGTCATTACAGACAATTCACAAATGTTACAGATCCGGCGAGTTGCATGGCGTGGAAAGGAGATTATTCATTTATTATTGTTATTAAATTGAAAGAAATATTATAAATAATACAGTGTGAATGGCAGACATTAACTTTTTTATGAGAGTTTATTATTACACATACTAATATATACCTATGTATGTAGGTATATATGTGTACGTATAAAGGGTGGTGGTTCAAAACATAAATTATTTTGACTTTATTTGCTAAGAAGAAAATGATTCCCAGTATTTTCAAACTATCATTTCATTCGTGGAAGTCTTAAAATCGCGCCGATTGAGTAAAAAGTACAGGAAAGTCCCCTTCGCTGGTATGAAAATGTCCAGAGCAAACCTGAATCAGGTATGACAAAAAATGTGTTAAACATTGCCACGGAAGTCAGGTCGACCACAACATAGATGGAGGAAGCAAATATCATACCAATAGAAAGTGATATGAAACGTGCGAACTTAAAGACCGAGCCGAGCCAGGATCAATACTACGTACTAAGAGAGCTGACCCAGAGTGAAATGGGATAAAAGCAAGGAGGAAAAAGAACCAACAAGAACCGGCTACTTTGAGGGTAGCCCATAAGAAAAGTTTACCAGGATCAAATGTGGATTCCAAGGTGGTCAAACGGCATCGTGGTTAAACTAAGGAGACGCAACAATTATAAAATTATATCCCCACTCCAAAAACACACCATACTCTGACGAATGCAGTACAAGGATGATAGATTACTAGGTTTGCTATTTAGCTATGGTGAAAAAAACAATTGTGAGGGGTATTTGGCTGCTACGCCACTTAGGGATTCGGCAGCTGAATTTTGCATGACCATTTCACACACTCGTCCAATCAGACGTTGTACAGACGGAAACGAAGTGTCATTGGTTGATTTTTTTCGTATATCACTACCACAATCTGTTATATCTTGCGAAGATCACCGAAGGTAGTTGGGTGGAGCTAGATGATGTTAGGTGTAAAAAACCAAAAGTATGAAAACACGAGCTGCCATAAGCCAGTCGGGTATCGCGAAAGAATGGCACAGGGTGACTCAAAATTTTAGTTCCAAAATTTGTTTGGCTCAAAGCACCTACAGGGTCCGGCACTCGAAGTGTAACCAACTTCAGACCGCTTGCGTAGCTGATGCACGGCCATTAGCGGTCTGTTAGTTGGCCAAATGAGAGAGTAAACGCAAAAAAAGAAAATCAGTAATGGATTCCAAACGTAATAGTGTGGTTGCATTATATTTGGCTGAAAAATTACAACCAGCGATTGTTCGTGAGCTCGAGCACCTTAAAGTAAATAAAATTTTTGTTTATCGCACCATTCCTCGTTACAATGATACTGGTCATGGAGGTGGTCATCAAAAGACTGCAACGTCACGTGAAATCGTTCAAAAAGTGAAGAAGCGACTTGAGCGAAAACCCCGACGAAGTGCCAATCAAATCGCGAAATAACTGAAAATACAGTGTGCGCCATCTCGAGCTTCGGTATGGAAATATTGAATAACTTCAGCAACTAGCAAAATTGAATGTTTGTTGGTGTTTTTTTATTTGATTTTGTCCTTTACAATCTGTTTCAACTGCACTTAGAACACAACATGCAACAAATGACCACCTTTACGAGCCACACAATATTGTGCTCTTTTTTCGAATTTTCCACTACTTTTGCTAGCATTTCGGGTGATATTGCCTCTATTTCAGATCTAATGTTGGTCCTGAGTGGGCAATAATCGTTGAGTTATTTGCGCTTTATAAGGAAACATGTGAAGAGCCTCTTTTAAAATCCTTCTAAGAGTGGTTCCCTTTATGTTTAGCTGCTGGGCACGGTGACGATATGACAGATTTGGGCTTTTCAAAACACAGTTTCAACAATTTAATTGGAGCGTCTTTTACGAACTGAAACACGTTGATGATTTTCTACATACCCCGATTCTTCAAAATTTTTAGTTAGATTGCATATGGTGTTATCAGAAGGCACTTTACGACCGTGGTATTTTCGAAGGTATGCACGTTGAGCAAGCACAATTGAACGACCATTTTCCAAATACATGGTCACAATTTCCGCGCGTTCTTTAGGTGTAAAGTTATTCATCGTTAAAATTGTACTGAATTGACGTTTCCAAATTATTTTTTCTCAAGTCCTACTGACAATGGATAGCAAAGTTATTCAATATTTCCATACCGAAGCTCGAGATGAGCAATTCGTAAATTCTCAAAACGATAAGGTGTATTTGACCGACCGTTCATACGAGAATTTGAGTCATCAATTGGACACCAGAAGGCAGTAACCGCCACAGGTTATGGCTTGGACCGCTGTAACCGTAGATGGGCGCTCTCCAATCGTTTTCATCGAGTCTGGCATCATGGTAAAGGCGAAATATTATCGGGAAAGTATTCTGGAGATTGCTTTGAAGCCGTGGGCAGAAAACATTCGGTGGCAGACCATGGACGTTTCAACAGGACTCGACACGGTCTCACGAAGCTCGAGTGAACCAAGAATGGCTAAAAAACAACGTTCCGAGCTTCTTAACGTCTACACAATGGATCTCAAATTTACCAGACGCGAGTCCGATGGATTTTTCTGTTTGGGCCATTTTGGGGAGCCAGGCCCGAACTAAAAAAGTCAGCCGTCTCGAGGCGCTGAAAAAAGTCATTGTCCGCGAGTGGGCCAACTTACCTGCAAGTCACATTCGAGCACCTTGCGATTCATTTCTGGACCGGCTCAAGACCTAAATCAAGGCAAAAGGTGGTAATATCGTGCAAAAGTAAATTGATTCTTAATTATGTATTATTTTCCCACATTTTTTTCTTTGAATTGAATAAAAGTACTTTTCCAAACTAAATTGATTGCCTTTTCAATTAGTTACACTTCGAGTGCCGGACCCGTATGATTTAAAAAAAAAAATTGTTTTTGGATCACACTGTTTATAGCGTTCCTGGCTCTCGGAGGATCATATGATAGCACAATCTTTAAAGGCGTGACAATTTTTATAGTTTAAGTGCGCCTGGTAGGTTATATTTTTAGTATTTCGCTATCATAAAATTATAATGCAGGGAAGTATAATAAAATAATTTAATGGTGATAAGCTTCAAACTGCAACAAGAGTCAGTGGCTCTTACGACGGTGGCTCATCATTATGTTAAAGTGACGAGAAAGTAAGATTGTAATTTTTTTAAGCAAATTACTTTGCTAGCAATTTAAAGCTCAACTATATATGTACATCCCAGGAAACTGGAGAACATGAAATGGCAAAGATTTCAGGGCACTAAATTTGACTTTTTTTCTAGTGAAAACCTGGAAACTCCTAAAGCAGTTAGGGTCTCTCCTCCTCTCCTCATTATTTAGTAAGAGCAATCGAGAGATGTCAGGCAGTAAAGTTATACTTTTTGATTGGTATTGATACATTACTTACACTTAGTGTATTCTTATCGATATCCTATGATATTTCATCTAGATTAGCCCATTTAGTTTACGCAGTAATTGCGCATCTCATTTACTCGATTAGAATGAGGCGCTGTAGTCCTCACGTGTGAATTTATCACCTCTTAAAGGTCTGTACATTAAAGAGTTTGGGTATTAACGCTTATAAAGTCCAGTTAACACAAGAACTCAAGCCGGCCGATCATCAACAACGTCGTGTCTTTGCTGATTGGGCCGTTGAAATGCTTGAAAATTATCCGGAGTTCCATCGAAAAATCATTTTAAGTGAGTTGAGTTCATTTCCACCTCGGTGGCTTCGTCAACAAGCAAAATTGTCGGATCTGAGGATCAGAAAATCCAAGAGTTATTGTTGAAAAGCCTCTCTATCCTCAACGTCTGACTATTTGGTGCGGTTTATGGTCCATCGGAGTCATTGGACTTTACTTTTTCGAAAATGAAGCTGGAGCAACAGTTACGGTGATTGGATTGCGCTATAGAGAGAGGATTACGATTTTTTATGGCCATTTTTATGGACTGGATGGCATTGATCTGGACAACGTTTATTTTCAACAAGACGGCGCTATGTGCCACACAAGCAACGAAAACATTGATATTTTACGGAATTAACACCTCTTATTGGAAAACCCTTTATATTTAACAAGTTTTTACATAAAAGTATGTACAAAACTACAAGTCGCAATTACTCAAAAAGCCGTGTAGTCTTCATAGTTGTCGATTTTAGCCTGGCATCTTCTCGGCATGCTTTGAAGCTTTTCTACGTAGCTCGTCGACAAAGAGGACTAGATTTTGCGAATTTCACGCACGAGTTGCTTTAAATCATGGACTGGCCTTCCGGCAAACTGCGTTTTGATAGTTCCCCACAGATTTTCAATGAAGTTCGCGTCTGGGGACTTTTTGCTTGTTTTGTTGTTTCTCAATGCGTTTTTCTGAGAGCAGTGGTTTTGTTGATGTCTGACGGTAGGATATGTTCGCCTCCTTCAGTCGACGTTCGATGGTGTTGATACTCACATCTATTCCCTTTTTAGCAAGAACTGATCGTGCTTGGCGTAGTCACAAAGAAGGGTCCCGCTTAAAAAGTTGGACGATCTCTTTACTCTGCTTTTTTTGTCGCCACTCGCTTCAAGCCGGCTCGGCAAAGTCATCAACATTTTTGTACACTTTATATCGCTGATTCCACATCACAACAAATTTTTTTTTGCAGCCGCGGCATAAGATAATTTCGGAACTTCGAATGCGTGCATAAAACTACCGCCTCAAAACGCTTCGCGTACTTCTCACTCATTTCATTCAAAAAATGGTGATGAAAAAATTTATTAGCGCTTAAGTTCGGCAAAAAAAAACAATACGTAAGTCAGAATTTTCTACAGAGCCATGAGAAACTCAAATCACAAGCGGAAATATGGAACGTTTAGTTCAAGTCTTCTTCTTCTTTCTTGCATTTATTCCATTTTACTCGGGTTCAGCTCTCTTAGTACGTAGTCTCCAGGTCCTGGCTCGGCTCGGTGTTTAAGTTCGCACGTTTCATATCACTTTCTAAAGAATTTTTCAATAACAGGTGTTAGGTGTTAAACAGGAGAGATGATTAACGATTTTTTATGGCCAGAATTGGATGATATTGATCTGGACAACGTTTATTTTTAACAAGACGGCGCTACGTGCCACACAAGCAACGAAACCATTGATCTTTTGCAGGAAAAGTTTCCGGAACGTGCTATCTCTCGAAGAGGTGATCACAATTGGCCACCGAGATCTTGTGATTTAACACCTTGTGAAAGAGAAGATCTACGCCAACAGCCCAGGGACGATGCAAGCCCTCAAAGATGGAATTCGTGAGGCTATCGAGGACATAGGGAAGCCACTTTGCAATTCGGTTATGGAAAATTTCAATTCATTGTCCTGTAAGCGTGGTCGTGGTGGTAATTTGTCTGATGTTATGTTCCACTATTAACGGCATACCTTCCTCTTTATAATGAAATAAACATCCGATCATTTATATTAAAAAAAAGCATTTTTCTATATTTTCTTCTTCCATGTACATATGTTGTGATCGATATGGCTTCCTCGACGCCGTGGCGACATTTAACACGTTTTTCGTCATATGTCTGAATGTGGGCATGTCCATATCAGCGAAGATGACTTACTTGTACTCTCTGTTCAATTTGTCTTTTAGGTTAAGTGGCATTCTTTTGTCACATAGCACCACGGTTAGAGTTTTCCATTTTAACCCTAAGCTGCACGTCGTCATTAACTTCTCCAATATTTGTTATAATGGAGCCTAAGTATTTAAACATGGAACCTCATTTAGTGGGCTACCGTCCACCAAATGGATGTTAAGCTTGTTGTTGTTGTTGAGTTGGTGGGGGGAAAACTCTCGTAGCGCATGACCTTGCCTTCTTCCTGCTTATTTTTAGCCCATGCGACGCGAGGATGTTTTGCCACTAATTCAGTGTCGCTTGGATATCAAGTAACATAAAAATATTATATTAAGTTTTGATTAATATAAAAGAACCTTGGTCCCTCAACATCAAAATTATCTATTTTTATTGGGTTAAAAATAATTAAAAAAAATACTTTTCCACAAAATTCAGTGAGTATCCAAATAGTGACTTTAAAAAGGGGGAAAGGTAAACTACTATAAAATGCTATAAACTTCGGTGCAATATCATAACGGTAAGCAAATATAAAAAATACATAAAATATGCGCCATAAAAGTCAACAAAATATATTTGAATGAAAGTGGTTGAGTGTTACACAACCGCCGCCGCACATTGGTAAACATACAGACACATGCATGTAAGCCTACAAAAATACTAGCATACGCGTACTGTCAATATGTTAGCGCGATATGAAGTGTCTACAAGCACTGGTGCATGCGTACATATGTATGTAAGACAATATATATAAGTGTATACATTTAAGTATGTTTGTGTACATACATATTTGTATGTATGTAAGTATTTATAAAGACAGAGGAGAAAATATATCAAAATTACTTTTGAACTTGGAAAAGAAAGCAAAAGTCGAAGCAGGCGTAAGTAAGTAAGCATGGGAGTATTATTTGTACATATACATTTACATTTAAAGGGTCTTTGAAGTTCGACTGTGTTTTTTCTTCTGACAGATGTTAAGTAGAAAATCTAAATTTTTCTAAGATGAGTGTGATTTGTTATATGGATAACGCACTCCTCAAATAAGTGTAAAAAAAGAACAAAAAAATGCTTGAGAATTATTCAACTATAATTAGATTTATTTTGAATTGGAAAATGCCAATTACCACGCATAAATTGTAGGTCCCATCCTGTATATGTATGTATGTCAGCAAATGTATAATGTCACGATAGGGAGGGAGCATAATAAAGTGGCGCCTATCGAGGTACCGTTACTTTGCTCTTAGCGAATTTGACAATATCAGTTGTTTTTCGTGAAGTCGCCCTATTCCAATTGGTGATCAGTGTGACCAGATTATCATTTTCGTAACCTGATTTAGCTTTTCTTTTGTTCTCTAACTCTAAAATGTGATGCTTTTAATTATGTAAAATAATTTTTTTTTTAATTATAATTAATTCTTTTTAGCTTTCCCTTTTTACGGGGATGGCGGATTCTTATAGAACTCAACAAAAGAAAACGAAATGAAAGAGTAAAATTTTTTGATATCTTAGTTTTCGAGATATTGAATAAAAAAAAGTAAGTTTAGTGTTAATGTTGGGGATGGGGGTTATTGTGCCTCCTTACTACATACACGCATATCATGTTTTAATTTTGGGTTCAATGGTTTTAACACGGAAAGGAGTTCTACGCAAAAATACTGTGGATTGCGTAGCCGGAGTTGGACTCATTAGGGTTATTTTTTCGAAAACTAAACGAGATATCGAAAAATTTTACTCCTATATTTTGTCTTATCTCGCCGAATTCTATCGAAACTGAAGAAAAAATTATTATTATTTTTTTTTTTATTTAATACTAGCGGACCCTCTGCCTGCTTCGCTAGGCATATCAAAATTAGAAATGAATAATGAACACTCGATTTAAATTCACTCTATGTGTATTTATTCTTTTTTTTACAATATAAAATTAATGTTAATTTTAAACTTAAACTAACGCAAAGCCTTTTCGTAAACTACATTTTTTGTTTAGCCCTGAGTTGTGGTATAAATAAACAGAACTGATGGCTTTCCTACACGTGAACATGATACATATAATTGTCCGTTGGAGAAGCCTGGATATTCTAAGTCAATTCCGCATAATTCCAGCGATTGTCCTTGTGCTTTGTTTATTGTCATTGCAAATGCAAGACGTATTGGAAATTGCAATCTTTTGAAGTCAAAAGCTAAATCTGGTGGAATCAGCGGAATACGCGGAATCAATACGTCTTCACCTTTGAATTTTCCTTTAAAAATTGTTGCTTCAATAAGATTATTCATGACCTTTTTGACTGCTAATCTTGTTCCGTTACACAGTCGTGGCTGATTTAAATTTCTAAGTAAAATAATTGGTGCACCAACTTTCAATTGTAAGCGATGAGCCGGCAGTCCAGGTAAATCCAAGGAATTTAAAAATTCTGTTGGATAATTTACAGCGTCATCTTGATTTATAACTGTATCAATTGATTTAAATGTTACAATCTCACCAGCCACATCATTTAAAATATTCACATTCAATTGACCAACATCCTTATTTTTCGCAGCCAGTATTGCTCTTTCAGCTAACCAATTGTGATTTTAATAATTTTGCGCAATATTTGGAAAAACACTTGAAACTAATTCTTGTTTTGTGTGTGCGAAATTACAAAAATTATCTGACAAAGTGATTAAGCCAGTAGCAGCATCAATAGGAATTTGTCCATTTTCTATCTTCAGAAGGTGTCTTGAAAATTCGTCAGCCAAGGCATAATTTTGCAAATAAACTCGCAGATTTGTTTTCAAAGTCAAAGTTTTTACATGCCTCCATAAATGGGATGTCTTTAAACAGGCTTTTAATTCAACTGCTGGTGTTGAACGGGGAATTACTGGCAAAGTTTGACGAAAATCGCCAAACAATAATATTAAAGCGCCACCAAATATTTCTTGATTATTACGTAAATCTTTCAAAGCTCTATCCAATGCTTCCACTGATTTTTTAGCAGCTACTCCAGACGATGCAAGCGCTAATGCTATATTGTTTTGTAATCTTAGACTTTCACCACAAATAAATTACGCAAACCTATGAACAAAGTTATACTAATAGAAACCTGATCTTAAAACTCGAGCTACCATCAAATTAACACGTTTTATTTTTTAAAAGAACATTTATGGCGACTGTCGATCCATATTGATGGATTTCAAAAAATGAATGGATTCAACCGCTGAATAATTTCGTATATTTTAAATCCATCTAAACTATTACATTTGCGCATTTATATATAATATATGTATTTAACATTTAATTTAAGTAAACGTTTCAATATTTGTCCAAAAACTTTGAACTTCGAAAACTACAGGCTTATGGTTATTAATGGAATCAAATATATTTAACGAATTTTTATTTTATCTAAATCATAAAACGTTCAAATGAAGCGCAAACTATTTTTCCAGTTTAAAAAAAAGCAATGTGCTTTGATGCCGTGTCACGCATGCATAAAATGGAAAGAAAAGAGAGGACAACTATTGCGTTACGAATAATACAGTCGCATACGTCACTCGACATCAAAACAATGTTATTCATATCTGTGTATATTATATTAATTTGCGTGTATTCCGTATACGTAATATCCGTATAAGGGAAACACGCAAATATTGTATTTTTCACACTTACACAACGCACGCATACTTTTACCGATTTTTTTAGAACTTCACATAAACCATCTATGGACCAATACCAATGATCTGTGAAAGTTTGATTGAAATCGGTGAATGCGTTTAGGCGTGAATCGGCGACTAACGAACACAAAAAAACGTCTCCATTTTTATATATAAGATCTCGAAAACTAAGTGAGATATCAAAACATGTTTCTCCTTCATTTCGTTTTCTTTTGTCGAGTTCTATAAGAATCCGCCATTAAATTGCGGCGCCACGGAAACAGCAGTATTGCCCTTTTTACCATTAGTCCAGTCAAAAGAGACGAAAAAAATAGCCAACTTCATAATTTTAGGAGGATGCGAGTTTATGGTTTTATTATGTAAAGCCCATCACTGTGAACTTAAATTTGAGTTTTCGGGGTCGGGGGTTGTGTCCCGCGGCCGCCATCTTGGAAATAAGGGTGCAACTAGTTTTTGCGATTATCTCGTGAATTTCGAAAGTTACGAAAATTTTGTAAAAATACTTTTTTGTAGATAATAATATTATCTACAACTTTCATTCAAAACTTTTTTTTGTAAAATTAATAATAAAAAAGTTATAAACAAAATTACGCGAAAAATTAAGGGATCAATTGTTTTAAAGCGTAATAACTTCTTTTTTATAGATTTTATGGAAAATATACTTTAGAGCTTTTTTATAGAGCATTATTTTGTGAACATTTTTGTCTATAAGTTTTTTGAGCTATCTTTATTTAGTCGTATGATTTTGAGCTGCTAAGCGGAGCAACCAACACATTAGCGAAGCGCGTACATGATTACACAGGCCGGCAAAATTTAACCAACATTCAGACCCAGAAACCAGACTATATATTTCCGAAGGTTTATGATGCGCTGAATCCAAATCTGGCCTCAGAATTGCTCTATCTGCTCTGGTTTTCGAGATATCCTAACCTAAAAGTGCAAAAAACTCCATTTTTGCCCATATTTGAGGTTATGTACCCTTGCAGATGTTTTCTTTTACAAAAATTAAAGGATGGCATCTTTAAATACAAGCCTTCTTTTTTCAAATGGCGTTTTGTTTGCTCAAATATCATTTTTTTTCGCAGAGATATCGCATTTTGAAATTTTCATGTTTCGAAATTTTCCTACACCTGAAAATCGATTAAGATAACATAGACATGATATAGTCGATTACTAATTTTCTTGGGTTTGAACGCCTGATATATATGGATTAATAGTATGTAAATTTGGAGTTTGTGGGTAAGCCTGCTTGCGGTTAAGTGGGTTAGCCTGCTCGCGGTATGATAGGGGTGGTTTCTAGGGGTTAGGGCTGTGTGTGACACACTTATGGTGTGAGACAAAATTTTAAGAAAAATAAGACTCAATTCAAGAAAATTAGTAATCGACTATATCATGTCTATGTTATCTTAATCGATTTTCAGGTGTAGGAAAATTTCGAAACATGAAAATTTCAAAATGCGATATCTCTGCGAAAAAAAATGATATTTGAGCAAACAAAACGCCATTTGAAAAAAGAAGGCTTGTATTTAAAGATGCCATCCTTTAATTTTGGTAAAAGAAAACATCTGCAAGGGTACATAACCTCAAATATGGGCAAAAATGGAGTTTTTTGCACTTTTAGGTTAGGATATCTCGAAAACCAGAGCAGATAGAGCAATTCTGAGGCCAGATTTGGATTCAGCGCATCATAAACCTTCGGAAATATATAGTCTGGTTTCTGGGTCTGAATGTTGGTTAAATTTTGCCGGCCTGTGTAATCATGTACGCGCTTCGCTAATGTGTTGGTTGCTCCGCTTAGCAGCTCAAAATCATACGACTAAATAAAGATAGCTCAAAAAACTTATAGACAAAAATGTTCACAAAAGAATGCTCTATAAAAAAGCTCCAAAGTATATTTTCCATAAAATCTATAAAAAGAAGTTATTACGCTTTAAAACAATTGATCCCTTAATTTTTCGCGTAATTTTGTTTATAACTTTTTTATTATTAATTTTACAAAAAAAAGTTTTGAATGAAAGTTGTAGATAATATTATTATCTACAAAAAAGTATTTTTACAAAATTTTCGTAACTTTCGAAATTCACGAGATAATCGCAAAAACTAGTTGCACCCTTATTTCCAAGATGGCGGCCGCGGGACACAACCCCCGACCCCGAAAACTCAAATTTAAGTTCACAGTGATGGGCTTTACATAATAAAACCATAAACTCGCATCCTCCTAAAATTATGAAGTTAAATCCTCTTTTGACTGGACTACATATGGCCGCATGTCGGCGACTGCGATTTTTGTTGAGTTTCAATTTGAGTGCAGGACTGGTTTAAAACGACATGAGTTTTCGCATTTGAATAATTTTTTTCACATTTTCTATATAACTTTATTACACTTGCTTCTTTATATTTTCTAATAAAATGTACCACTATTTTAATTTCATACTTCGGTCCTTATATTTATCGCTTTTATTTTTCCACACTGATGGCTGGCTTTTGAATAAGTTTCAGCCCTCATAAAAGAGGTGTTGCTGCCGATACCATTTTTGTGTTCACTCTAGTAATATACTGGTGGCTTGAAAGTGTATGTATATGTGAGATCTCGATTGCAGTAGTTGTCATTCGTTTGAAGATTCGTAAAGATTCTTTTTTATCTGACGTCAAAAAGGTGTACGTTCGTTCCGAAAGAACAGCATTTGCGGGAAGTCATGCTTCACTATTACTTTTTAAAGAAAAGTGCAGCTGAAACGTGTCGTATATTGATCAATATTTATTCTAAAGAGTGGTTTCGACGCTTCTAAAATGGCAATTTCGACGTGAGTGATAAAGATCGTGAAGGGTCACCAAAAAATGCGAAATTCGAAGTGCAAGTTTTTTATTCTCCTTCGCGCAGTCAAACCTCTGTCTCGCAACTTCAGTGTTGCCTAGTTTTGTAAATAAAAAAGCACTAATTTTAGTACTATTTTTTACTATGAATACACCTCTGTGGCTTCAATTCGTATTCAGTAAATTCAAAGGCTTTTTTGAAATTCAAAAAAAAGGTTTTAAATGTTAAGAAGAGTTGATAGAAGCAGATCCAATACTCTTGCATAACCTTCAATGGAGGAAAAAATGAGATTTGCATTTTTAAAACATCAAATTTTATAAGCACCAACAAATTTTCAATAACACTGAAATCTTCTCAGCATAAACTTTAAATGCGAGAGTGGTCGTTTTACCCCTTTTTTAATTTACACATTTTTTTAACTTACAATTTTTATAGCTTTAAATTTAAGAAAAACAAAAACAAACACTAAACTCAAAAAATTTCGCATTTTGGGTATAAAAACCACTAAATTTATAGCGAAGAGCAAAGGATGGGCAAGACTGCACAACTACACTAATGTGACGTCAGGCACTCTCTGATGAGCACAATCTTGTTTCTATCACTCTTGGTATAATGCAATATAATTGTGTAATAATAATTTAATTTGGATTGCAAAATTAAACTCGAGTTTGAAGGGCCCTGCACATTTGTACATATACATATACAGTGCTACATTAAAACTCATTCAAAATTTGCTGCGTAAAAAAATGCTGTTAAATTGAACTTTAGTCACACGTTGACTAAAAATAAGCTAGCTGGCGAACTAATAGAAAATTGGAAACATAAGAAATGATCAAATTTCAATGATGACTTACATATTTACTTGTATGAATGTACTCGTACAAGGCGAGATGGACACAGAGGTCAAAAAGCCAAGTAATTGAATGAGCTTTAATTCAATGGAAGAAATTGATTTTCAAGCCTTAGTTCGAGGTAAAAAATTTATTATTTGAAAAAAATTTGGTTTTTGCGAGTAATTATTTTATTTTGCTGCTTTTTAAATTTTATTTTAGTTTTATTGTAATTTTTACTTTAATTTATTTAATATTTTTAAGTTATTATTTTGAATTTTTTATAATATTTTATATAATAACTTATATTTTTATATTATACAATTGGATTTTATGTTCTTTTTTATTTTTAATTTAATTTTTTTAAATAATATAATATAACAAAATTAATTTTTTATTTTATTTATTTGAATTTATGTTTACATTTCTTGTGTTTTCTTGGAATTCAAGTTAATTTTCCAATTTTATTTCTTACTTTATTTCATTTTACTTTTAATTGCACTACGAGTATTTCTGCAGAGCAAAAATCGTATTTATTTAGGCTAACATTTAGCTAAGTGCAGCACTACAGCAACAATGCGGCTATTATGCAATTCGTAATTTTTGCCCGCATGAAATACTTAGTAAGTCAATCAAGCAACACGCGACCAAACAGTTGTGTAAAAACACGAGACTCATTGTATGTGCATTCATATGTACATATGTATGCAGGTATGGGCGTGCCACTCCAAAATACTGCAGGGAAACATGTTTGCTATACTCGTACATACATACATATATCGACACATATTCGTAGATGGGCATACTCACATTGGTAAATACAAAGACTCGCCACTCATTCACATCTGCAGTGATTGTTGGACTTTCTTTTATCTTCAACTGCAGCCTGTAAGGCCTTTTTGACCAAAAATTTATTGCATTACTTTTATAAGCGAATTCGAAAGAAAACAACAAAGCGGGATAGATAAAAAAAAAGCGAAGAAATCTCCGTTTGAGTATAGGATGTCTAAAGCATTGCCTATGCCTATTGTCCAAAGTCTTCAGTAAAACGTTGAGTTTCATTTCATTTCATTTATTGTTGAGTTTGACACCTAAGGGGCACTTGTGGATCTTCGAAAAAAATCTGTAATTGATACTTCATGTAGAGTACAGTAGATTTCGAACTCGCATCTACCGCATGGTAATCCCACATAATAGTCGAGGCTGCAGCGAACGTCATTGAAATACTCTAAGCAGCACATTCGGAATCGACTGACTTTATGTAGTTGTTTAACTTTAATACTTACCAAAGGAATTAGACACGGAAAATTATGCAATTTGAAGGCACATACCTGCAATGATAAAAATAATACATTTTTTATTTTAGATAAACATGAATTAAAAAAATATTAGAATGGCATAAACATATTTTCCTAACTTTATTGTAAAAACATAGTCATTCACATAAACGCGCTTCTGAGGTAAAGCCTTTACGTTCCCACGGCAATCGGAACGACCCGGATTTACATCCGGCCAAGGGCTGTCACTTCAGCAACATTCCCCGCACATGTATGGGGAATATTTATGATGTTACAACAACAACGAAGGTCTCTTAGAAAGTAATGAAATAATTGGCAACACCCTTAAGCTTAATTTTACAGCTGAAAAGATAACGAATATTCAAAACAGAGGCGGGGTACAAATGTTTTCGATAGAACGCTCTGAATGGAGCTAAACACTTACGCTCATAAATGTAACTAAAATATTTTTTATTTGTTTATGAAAAATCAGATTCTTTTATACTCAGAGCACTTAGAGCTTTAAAGCACTATCTTTATTCGTAGAAGTCGGTGCGGCCTTAAAACTAAGATATTTTTTTAATCAAAATTTTCACAAGCAACACCAAATTTCCGATAGGGCGAATATTTTTATTTTTATGCTTCATTTCTACTCACCAACAAATATATTCAATACGGATAGAGCCCTAATCATAAATTATTAATTTTTAACTTTAGTTGAAGGCTCCACAGAATTAACATCAAAGCTGATAGGAAAAAAAATCAACACAGTCGCCGCGAAAGCTGCCTCGTTGCCGTTTCAACAACGACTGATTGGACGAGTGTATGATGGAAAGAATAATAAGATGGTACCGTTACTTTGCTCTCAGCGAATTTGACATTGAGGGACGTCATATTAGCACATTTGGGGACTAGTATGGCTAGAAAACCATTTTCGTAACTTGATTTAGCATTTTTTTATTTAGTCTCGGAGTTTTAGTTCCTTCTTCATGAAATTTTTCTAGGCCATTCTAATTAAAACCGAATGTATATAATTTTGTACAATTTTTTTGTTGTAAAAACGTCGTTATGGTTTCTTAACTATTTTCTGTTATTTTTTTTTTTGCTTATTTATGCTATGAATACACCTCTTGATGCTCTATATCCCACTAAGGATTGAAGACCGAAAGAAACGATTACACCTCTATAGTTTCTATTCACATTCAGTAAATTCAAACGCTTTTTAAAATGTGTTCAATGTTAAGAAGAATTGAGAGAAGAAAATTTGATATTCTTGCATAACCTTAAAAAGAGCAAAAAATTAAATTTGCACAAATATAAAATATCAAATTTTATAAGAATCAACAAATTTTTATTAGCACTAAAATCTTCTGAGAGTGACCTTTTGTAACCTTTTTTTTGTTTAATAACACATTTTTTAACTTCCCCTTTCGGTAGTTTTAAGTTTAAACAAAGAAACAAATACCACACTTAAAAATTTTCGCATTTTGGGTATAAAAAAGCATTAAACTTATTGTGAAGAGCAAATGGTTGGCAACACTGTACCACTCAGCTAATGTGATGGCACGCACTCTCTGATGGGCGCAATCTTGTTTCTATCACTCTTGGGACGAGCGTGTGTATACGTGTGAAAGAGCGGGCAGAATTCTACTGCCGATACCCCGGTGACGTCCCAGCCGAACCTACTCGCTCAATTTCATTTTTCACCATAGCTGATGGCCTAAACTGGTAATCCACCATCATTGGAATGGCATGGCGATAACGCCGTTACGATCGGATTTAATTCCAATTCCAATAGAACCCTCGCGTTAAACACCTTTCACTCTCTTCAAAGCTGCAAAGCATTCGCGCTTACCTGCTTTTAGGTAACTCATATTTTATTGCTACATCTAAATATATCTGTGGGAAATTTTCGCTTTCTCACAATTTTCAAAAGTTCATTAAACTTTTTCCAAATGACTTACATTTTTAAATGAAATCCATTGGATGTAAATTCGTGCCAACATTTCACCCTTTCAAGCTCAACACACACAAAAACACACCTATGTGCATACATACATATGCAAGTGACATTAAACAAAAAATAATTTGTTACGGAGAAATTAAACTAAAATTGAAATGGACAGACGACAAAGAAATCAAAAAAAAAAACAAAAAAAATTTGTCGGCCAAGTGCCGCGTCAAAGGTTAAATGGGGTTTCGTACGTTGAAAGCTGAAACAAGCAAAATGCAGACTTGTAACATGCAACTGCAAATGCGCTAGCAACAGCAATAACAACAAATAAACTACATATTACACGTACAACGATCATGACGAAGCTTCGAGTGTACTTTCATTTGTATTTATCTAACCTTAAACTTTCGTTTGTTCATTCGCTCGGCCGACGCGACGTCTGCAGTTCACAAATTATTTATTTTTAGTGCAAGAAATAAAATCGTGGAAGAGTGAAAAATAGTAGAGTTCCGAATTGAGCGGTTGGTTCCATGGGAGAAGCTCAAAGTGGGTGATTCCCTTCCGATTCCATCAAACACACACTAAAACCTCCTCTACCGTGATTTGCACAGGATATTTTTCGGCTATTATTCTCGTATGTTACAAATTTGTTATCATCATATATAGACCCGCACATGAAAACTCGCAGTGCACGGCCATCTTTTAACTTCGTTATTAAAACAAAGAAAATTGGAAAGATGCAAGAAGGTGAAGAATTTAAAAGGAACCCTCTTTAATGAAAAACACTGGGTCTTTCAGCAAGACTCTGCACTAGCAAATAAAGCTGGAACAATCCGAGTGGTAGCGGCAGAATACCATATTCCAGCTTTTATTTCTATTGAAGATTCGCTTTCGAGCAGCACAAATTTAAATTCTCTGGACTAGAAATTATGGACAGAGTTAGAGTGCACGGCTTGCAAGCAAAGTTCGCCACCGAAATTTTTGAGCATCTCAGATAAGATATTACAGCAGCAGCGTTCTCTCATATCCAATGAAAACCTTAAACCACCTTGATCAAAAAGTTACCGGAACAACCCCCAAGTGACACTCTAAGTTAACTGATTTGAGTTCTATTTTGTTTATGTTGGTTGCCACATCAATGAATACCATTCCTGCCAAAATTCTATCGCCATTGCTTGACATTTGTAAGAGTTACGCCTTCTTGAGTAAATCTACACGTATCTATAAATCTAAATCTCTGCACGTATTTTCGATTTTTTTCATTTTTAAAAATGGGTTTGAATTTGCCACATCGACTTTGTATTAAATTTTACGTTAAAGATGGATTCAATGGTGCGAAAACCTTAGAAATCTTGGAAAATTACAATATTTTAGTAATGATACTCTAAACAGCAGACAGCTGAGAGGAGCTTACAAGTGGCATGAATGCTTCAGAAGAGATCGTGAGTACATCGAGGATGACAAACGTAGTGGCAGCCTGTCGACATCGAAAACTGATGAAACCACCAATGGAGTGCAAGAAAATTTGATCAATAATCGCAAATTAACCATTAAAGAGCAGGCAGAAGACTTGAACATTGCTTATGGATCCACTCAAGTTCGTCCCAAAGGACCTGAATTTCATACAAAAACGGGGCCCCGTTAATATCGCCTAAGGCATGATTTTCAATGATTTCCAAGGCTGAATCCGACCTAACATTCATCAAAGGCTTCATTACTGGAGAGGAGACGTCGATTTATGAGTAAGACATGCAGTTCAGACATCAGACGAGTGATTGGATGGCTCCAAATAAACCAAGATAAAAAAACTTCGATTTCGTCAACAAAGAAAGCGATGCTCACGGTTTTTATGGATTACAACGGTATTGCATACAACAAATTATCGCCAGAAGGTCAAACAGTTAATAAGAACTATTATTTGGGCATTATGAGACGTTTACGTGAAGCAATTCGCCAAATAAGAAAGTATTTGTGGGAAAAAAACCTATGGACTTTGCCCATGATAACGCACCGACGCACAGTGCCATTAGTATTCGTAAATTTTTGCCCAATAACGAAACATATACCATCCTGATCACTACACCGCAAATAGAGTTCTATAAATGTTTCGAGAGCTAAATCATTCGCTGGCATAAATGCGTTGCATTTGATGGAGAGTACTTTGAAGGCGATAATATCATTTTTGAGGAATAAACTCGTATTTAGAATTTTCTGATTATATTCCGGCAACTTTTTGATCAAGCTGGTATGCCGCTCTAGTACAATGGCCAGCCTGTTTAAGGAACTGTATTGAAGCAAAAGAGAATGTTTTTGAATAGCTTTTAAGTTTTCCAGAACATTAACAATCAATTTAAAAAGTCAAAATTACTTTAAACTTCTACTTCATTTTGAAGTTGTAACAGAATTTATCTTTTTTTTTTGTTGGTAGTTGAAATAGGGTTCAAACGCCCTTCGCACTACTCGTCTACTTTGTTGAGTGGCGTGACCACTAAAACCACAAGACACACCCATCCCGGGACTACTTTCAGCATAATTCGGGAGTGCCCCGAACGGCATCTATAAAGAATCAATTTTATTCACCCACGTTTAGATCCACCGTATTTATAGAGAGCTTTCATACTATAGGCTCGTCTTTTTGCGTCCCCTGTGATCAAAAAGTACCGGGAACAAACCGCGCACGTGAGACCCGGTCCATATTTTTTCTTATGTTGGTCGGACTGTAAGACACACATCTGCCACTTTTTAGATCATTTTAGAGATGCTGTACGTCGCAAACAGTTGAAGTTACCACGACATGGAAGGAGATTTCAGTCGATAGGGGAGATCAAAGGGAATGCGACGAAGGAGCTGAAGGCCATCCCTACGTCGGCCTATCAGGGATGCATGGAGGACTGGGTTAAACGTTGGCACATGTGTGTGTACTTCAGACGGGCCATATTTCGAAGGAGATAAAATAAATTTGCCATAAATTTAAGTCTGTTTTGTTTTATTTACACATTCCCGGTGCTTTCTGATCATAGGGTATGTCCAGCATATGAAGGCACCCCGCACTATACTAACCACCTTTTCACATGCCCCATCAAACCCACTTATCTAACACCCCTATCCCTCTGGACCTAACCTGTCGAAACAGTAAGTTTCCTGGGCCTACCGTTAGATATGCTAGACGAAGACCACCGGTAATCTACACTACACTGACAGAGTTAAGTATACTTCCACAATAACAACAACAACAACTGAAAAATGTGTGTTCAGTATCATCGCTCGGTGCTTCGCAATATAGCATATGCACTTCGGATAGCTTTCCTTGCCCATGCGGTATATGAATCTTCGGAAGTATCCATGGCCCGAGAGGAACTGAGTTAAGAAGTAATTCACTTTCCCGAAGTTCCTTTGTACCCATTTTCCTATTGCTGGAATGAATTCCGCCATCCATCTGCTGCTCGGTGCAGTGTCCCATCGGTTTGCCACCGCAGCATGGCCACATACTATAATATATACCTATAAGTATCCTGTAGTGAAACCTACTGGCCCTGAACTACTTTACTACCAATTTACTTGGTGTTTTTCAATGCTAGCAACGGAGATTTTTAGAGAGAAAATGGCGTCCGGATTGTCAAGGTTCAGGGCATGTATTAGTAGCATATCAGTTAACGAACTAGTCAACCTCTGCATCAGCACTATACCAATTACCGAAGTAGTTCATAATGGCCAGATGATTGACTCCATTAACTTTGATATTCATCTACTCCTCCTTTCACTTTTTCCTAACTTTTGAAGCATTTTTATTTATAATAATAGAAAATACATATTTGGTTTGTACACACCTCTAACTGATAATTTTGCAACTGATACACTTCTAGTCACTTTCGAACTAGTGCGAATTCATTCCTTAAATACCAGTTGATGAACTACATGGAATGCTTGCGGAGTATTTATCGTATCTACATGTAGATGAACGTTCTTTTGTTGTTCGGCGTTCATTTACCTCTACAAAATAGGATTTTTATATATAATATAATATTTTACTATGCGACAAACATTAATTACAATAACAAGAAATACGATGTGTTTCTATACGATGGATATAAAATTTCAACAACACCAACCGATGGCAATTCAAATTACCCGCAGAACTCTTTTTCAACACTACCAACAAGCAGCTACAGGCATACACTACCAATTACTGGTCACTGCCCTTACGCAACCAACTTCCTTGCGCCACAACCACCACCAAACCAAGTACGATGAGTGCACCAGCTTTTTCAGTAGCGTCACTTAAAGCCTTTCAAAATTCAAAGGCATAATACTCATACTTGTACAGATGCCTCGGATTACGTTTTTTTCGCTTGATTTAGGTTTTTGTATAGTGTTTGTTATAATGAGTACCGGCAGGTGTGGGCTTCACACACACATGCATACATAGTATATGTGCACGGCTATTCGTAGGAATACTCATATGTATATGTGTACTTGTATACAAAAATTTTATATATATATTTTTTTTTTTTGGTATCAAAATACTTGTTTTGTTGTGGCTTATTATGTGGACTGCTTCAGTTGAACCCACTTTTACCTGCCTCATTGCATATAGGTACAACTTGCCACAAACTCGTTGCGCATTACATACCACAAGGGCAGAGAAATACTTTTTCGTAAATGTGCTTACTGCGTACTATTTATTACATTCCACGGTAAGTGACCTAATACTTTTTTATCTATAACTGTAATTAGTACAGCACCTAAATAGAATATTTGTCATATTATGCATACCGTCAGCGTCAAAGTAAAGTGGTTCAAAACATGCGTTAAAAAATATTGAGTAGGCGTTAAATGGAGAAAAAGCACAAGGCCGCGTTCAAACAAAATTTTCAAAAATCAGTGTGATGTTTCATCTATTTGAAGCTTGCTCTTTAATATACCATCTATAAAACTGCATACTTCAATTTGTTCTACAAATTCTGAGTAAAAAGTTTGAAATTTTTGAGGAAAATTTGCCGAATTTTTGCAAATTGTATACAAAGTTCGAAGTTGGGTAGCAAAAATGGTAGTTGGGTAGCAAATATCCTCTGACTGAACCCTCCACGAGGGTGCCACCTGGGCAATGAGTTTCTAAATTGTTACTCCTCTCACCCCTGCTTCTGAGCTAACAACTATGTTAATGGGTTATAGGTATACAGTTAGAATTTCCAAAAAATCGATTTTTTTTTCTTCTCAATGAAAATATATTTAACAATACACACACACACAATGTTATATCGTTCCGGTGAATATTTTCGAAGTTACACGCAAATTTGAAAAGACGTTTCAGAATGCTTGAAAGTACAGGGAAAACTTTAAACGCGTTTTTCTCAAAGTGGTGTTTTCAAAGTCGGTGACCAACATTACTCGAAAATGGCTAAACCTATTAGTCTCAAATTTTGACACGAGCTTTTTAAATATATTTTTTAGTAATTAATCGAAGATTTTTTCTAAGCTGTAAATATTTTGTTTTTATAAACAATTTAAGGCCGAATTTTTGGTCAAAAATCTTTTTTTTTTTTTTGAGAGACCGCCATTTTGTCAAAAAACATTATTTTGCTTATTCCTTCGATTAGTTAATAGATTTAACATTACTTTACCGAAATCTGTTTGAGTTTTTAATTCCAAAGGATCGAGTTCCGAGACATAGTGGTCACAGCAAAACGTCTCTTTTGAGAGGAGCTCCAGGAGATCAGCTGTAGCTCTTTCCAAATAAATATTTTCACTAATACTAAGTCTTAAAATACAGTTTAAATATAACATAATATGTGTACAAATTTTTAGATCAATAAATTTAAAAGTTTTCTCAGAAAAAATTCTGGAAAATTCGCTTTTTCCGGCCTTCTAACTGTATACCCGATGATGTGAAAATACCGGGAATGTTTAAATAAAACAAAACAGAGTTAAATTTATGGCAAATTTATTTGATCTCCTTCAAAATATGACCCGTCTGAAGTAAACACACATGTGCCAACGTTTAACCAAGTCCTCCATGCACCCCTGGTAGGCCGACGTAGGGATGGCCTTCAGCTCCTTCGTCGCATTCTCTTTGATCTCCTCTATCGACCAAAATCTCCTTCCACGAAGTGATAACTTGAACTTGGGAATCTTGGGGAACTTGGAATACGGTGCTTGCACGATGGTATTTACTTGGTGTTTGGTCAAATAATCCAGCACAATTTGAGATCGATGTGAGGGCGCGGTATCATCATGCAAAATCCAAGAAGTGTTTGCCACATTTCCGGCCGTTTGCGACGTATAGCAAAAGCTTCAAAACGGATAAATAATATTCTTTATTGACTTGCAGTCTTACCAATATAAGAAAAAAATATGGACCGGTTCCCAAGTGAGCGGTTAATTTAAATTATACAATCCCGGTACTTTTTGATCATAGGGTATAACCCCTTCAGCATTTTTATGACAAACGAAGAGATGTAGAACCTTGCTCCAGCCATGACACCTGTCTGTTGGGCAAGCATAAAACGGTAAAGGATTCCGACATTCCGTGTATAGAAGCATGGCCGGGCAGTCCCCATGATTTTCTTTTCTTTTGATTGCTATAATGAATCCATTTTTCATCACGTGTCACGATGCGATGAAGAAAACCCTTCCTTTTTAACCGCTGGAGCAGTTGTTCTCAGGCGAGAAAAGGACATTCAACATCCCTTGATTTCAATTCATAAGAAACCCAAATCCCCTGTTTCTGAAACATTCCCAATCATGCAAACGTTTGGAAATGGATTGGCGAGTAACTCCTAATACTGAAGCAAGCTTTTCATGCGTTTGACACGGATCCTCATTGAGCAATGCCTCCAATTCAGCGTCTTTGAAGGTTTTTGGACTTCCTTCACGCGGACGGCCGTCAACATTAAAATCACCGTCTTTGAAGCGACGGAACCAATCTCGGCACGTTGTTTCACTTAAAGCAGCAGCTCCATAAACTTTTTGTAGCTCTCGATGCGCTTCAGCTGCCGTTTTTTTTTCGAATGAAAGAGGAAAATTAACACTTCCCGCAAATGACGATTATTCGGCACAAAATCAGACATTTTCACAAAACATAAAAAAAAAATGATACCAAAACAAAATCACGAATGGGTGGAAGCAGTTTGTTTACCATATGTCTAAGTTTGGTTTATAACGTTTAGGTTATGTTAGAATCGAGTAGCACACACTGCTGGCGGCATCTGTTGACAAAGAGCGAGAACTTAGTTACGCACCTAATATATTTCTTTTACGATAATAACCTACATCCCGAAGCAAATACAACATTTAGGAATCTTGGGAAAACCAACTGGGATCTTTAGAAATTTGTTAAAATATTATATTCCTCCTCAAAAACTCTCCAGCGGAGGCATAGGAGCAGCTATAAACTCTCAAAACTCAAATACTCTTCTTGCATACCCAAAATCCTGTCCGCTCACAAGGCTCAGAGTTAAGTCCAGCCCCCGTTGTGAACGTTTAGGCTAGGCTATGGACAATCATACAAATTACCGGACTACTGCAGTATGTTCCAAGCCGAGATCTACGCAGCAACGAAAACAGCAGACTTAGCCATAGGGAACACTCCTCCAAACTCTCAAATAAACTTTTACATTGACAGCCAAGCACCCATCAAAGTAATAGCAGCTGTAATAACAAACTCAGACTGCGTACGACAATGCCGAAACAGGATGGATGAACTAGGAACTGACAGACAAGTCACCATTTACTGGGTTCCAGGAACCAAGAGAATTGAAGTAAACGAGAAAGTGGATACACTAGCCAAAGCAGGTTCAAATGTTCCTGTAGTAAGCACGGCCGGTATACAACCACTTCTCTGTAAACAACGGCTGGTTATAGTTGCGGCAATGATTCAAGAAGCGAGCTCGAGATGGAAAAGAGCCAGCTCAGGCAGGATCACGAAAGTCATGCTTATTATATAAAGTGTGTATTAAAGACAAAATAAAAAGATCTTAAAATCTCTTTATAACTAGGGATCAATTTCTGGTCTATGTATGATCTACAGAATCAACCAAGTCTAACCTAACCTAACCTAAGCTTGATATGGTAGTTGTGGTGGTATGAACAATATTTTTATTAAAAAATTACAAAATACAAGGTGAAGACCAAAATAAACAAGACTGATGTCATAAAAATATGATGGCGCCATCTTTTTAATGACTTAGTGCGTTGAAAGTTACATCCCTAGCTGAAGTACAGTGAAAGCTAAAGTGTCTAAAGTGTCAGTATGTGTGTGGCATCGGTACAAAAATGAGTTTCGAACAAAGAGTTAATATCAAATTTTGTTTTAAAATCGATAAAACGCTTACTGAAACATTTGAATTGATGAAAGAAGTTTAT